>CM077675.1:229692578-230292578 GCA_039707655.1 Elymus sibiricus | reverse complement strand
TTTGTTTTTGTAAATATGCTTAATCTAGTATCCTTGATTCAACATATTATGATCAAACATGTTTGCAATGACCATTAGAGATTATAGTTGTTCATGCCATGCTTAAGTAGCTAGGAGTGGATAATAATTTGTCTTGGACATCAACATGCATTAAAATGGTTGTGATGCAGTATGATGATATGGTATCCTCCTCCGAATGTTTCAAGTGGCTTGACTTGGCACATGTTCACGCATGTAGTTGAATCAAAACCAACATTGCCTTCATGATATTTATGTTCATGGTGTCCATATCCTACTCATGCTAGTATTCAATGTTGATTATATGTAATGCATGTTCATGACCGTTTTCGCTCTCTAGCTGGCCGCTTCTCAATCTATTTGCTAGCCTTCGCATGTACTAAGCGGGAATACTACTTGTGCATCAAAACCCTTAAACCAAGTTATGCCATATGAGTCCACTATATCTACCTATATGCGGTATTACCCTGCCGTTCTAAAGTAAATTTGCTTGGACCGCTCATGGAGCGACAGGGGGCGGTCAGTATCTTCCATGCTAAGCAGGTTATTCTCATGATGAGTGTTTATTCACTCGTCCTTACACGAGAGGGGCGATAATAGGGATTCCTAGTCCCGAAATCAAAAATCAAAAATAATTAAACAAAACACCCACAGGAATGTTGTTGGTCTAGACGGTACCCATGGATGCGGCTAGCAGTGGAGTGTGATTGTTGGTGGAGTGGGAGTAAACCTCTACTTTTACCGCTTGGGAACCGCCGATAATTTGTTTAGCATGGAAGATATTGATAACTCTTGGTCGTAACGTTGATAGGAAGGGTGTACCTCCCAAAATTATATCTATCTCTGTTTTAAGCTTTCAGCTCTGGCACCTCTGCAAATCCAATGCTTCCCTCTGCGAAGGGACTATCTATTTACTTTTATGTTGAGTCATCACCTTCTCAAGTAAGCGCCACACCTGAGAGCACTATTGTCAACCTCATGCATTGTGTATAGTTGATGTTGGGTGCAGCATGACTGGATCTTTTCTACCATGAATTACAATGTTTAGTCGCTGCTTGAACTTTGGAGGTGCTATGCATTTATGTTTTGCGGTCTCAAAAAGGGCTAGCGAGATACCACTGTTGTCATATTGTATCATGATTGTTTTGACAAAGTGTTGGCATTTGAGATATCTTATTATTGCTCGCTAGTTGCTTATGTTATTGATATGAGTTAATATAATTTCTAAGAGTTATTGTTGGCATGGTTAGTCATAATCTTTGTTGAAAACCTGGGTGCTACTTAAGCATATATATGTAAACAAGAACAAAAGAGCTCGTAAAAGTTTTTCTTTATCACTTTCAGTTTGTCAACTAAATTGCTTGAGGACAAGCAATGGGTTAAGCTTGGGGGAGTTGATACGTCTCTGTCGTATCTACTTTCCCTCACACTTTTGCCCTTGTTTTGGACTCTAATTTGCATGATTTGAATGAAACTAACCCGGACTAACGTCGTTTTCAGCAGAACTACCATGGTGTTGTTTTTTGTGTAGAAATAAAAGTTCTCGGAAATGGACGAAACTTTTTGGAGATTTATTTTGGAATAAATAAAAAATACTGGAGTCGAGAACCACCAGAGGGGGGCAGAGGCTGGGCAGCATACACCAGGGCGCGCCAGCCCCCCCCCCCCAGGCGCGTCGTGGTGGGTTGTGCACACCTCGTGGCCCCACTGACCCTAATTCCGCCACTATAAATTCCTATTTTCGGAGAAAAAAATCAAGGAGAAAGTTTCATCATGTTTTACGATATGGAGCCGCCGCCACCTCCTATTCTTCATCGGGAGGCTAGATCTGGAGCCCGTTTGGGGCTCCGGAGAGGGTAATCTTCGGTCTTCGTCATCACCAACCCTTCTCCATCAACAATTCCATGATGCTCCCCACCGGGAGTGAGTAATTCCTTCGTAGGCTTGCTGGTCGGTGAGGAGTTGGATGAGATTCATCATGTAATCGAGTTAGTTTTGTTAGGGTTTGATCGCTAGTATCCATTATGTTCTGAGATTGATGTTGCTATGACTTTCCTATGCCTAATACTTGTCACTAGGGCCTAAGTGCCATGATTTCAGATCTGAACCGTTTATGTTATCACCATTATATCTATGTTCTTGATTCGATCTTGCCTAGTCATATGCACCTATTACGTGTTATGATCCGTCAACCCCATAGTGACAATATTTGGGATACTTAACGGTGATGACCGTAGTTCGAGGAGTTCATGTATTCACCGTGTGTTAATGCGTTGTTCCAGTTCTCTATTTAAAGGAGGCCTTAATATCCCTTAGTTTCCTTATGGACCCCGCTGCCACGGGAGGGTAGGACAAAAGATGTCATGCAAGTTCTTTTCCATAAGCACGTATGACTATTTACGGAATACATGCCTACATTACATTTATGAACTGGAGCTAGTTCTGTGTCGGCCTAGGTTATGACTGTTATATGCTGAATATCATCCAACGAGTTCACCGATCCAGTGCCTACGAGTTCTCCACTTGTTGTTCTCGCTAAGTTACTATTGTTGTTGCTACTGTTCCAATTGCTACAAAACTATTGCTAGTACAGTTACCGTTATTGTTACTGTCACTACTGCTATCAAACTATCATACTACTGTGCTACTGATCACTTTGCTGCAGGTATTTAATCTCCAGGTGTGGTTGAATTGACAACTCAGCTGCTAATACTCTCAAATATTCTTTGGCTCCCCTTGTGTCGAATCTATAAATTTGGGTTGAATGTTCTACCCTCGAAAACTGTTGCGATCCCCTATACTTGTGAGTTATCACCTCGCGCCAGTCGAGGCATCTTGGCGTCCACAACACGATGGACTGCCGGCCCCCTCCTCTCTCTCCCTGCAACGGCTCTCCACACGCATGCCTGACGCCGCACGAGCCGGCCAGCGCGCGAGCTCGCACGCGCAGGCGTCAGAGCCTCTCGCGCTCTCTCTCCTCCCTTCCCGCGGGTGTAGACCCAACCCAGGAATGCCCCGGACTCACCCCCGCAAGCCCCCCGTGCCCTCTGGCGACCGCTTCTTCCTTGCCGGCACACGGGCGTGCGGTGGACCGTGGACAGCCTATAAAAAGGCCTCCTCGAACCCTTCTCTCCCCTCTGGTCTCTCTCCCCACCTCCCAATCGAGCTCCCGTGCCTCCCCCTCCATTTGGATCTCACGCACTCGGGATTGAGCAGAGCTCCGCCGCGTCGGGCCCGCCACCATCCGGCCACGGTGAGCCTCCTCACCCGCTTTTCTTTCTCGATCCAGAACCACTGGGGTACCCTGACCATTTTTCCTTCTCTCCCCGCTCAATTTGCAGCTCGAGACGGCCCCGGCGATCTCCTCCCGAAGTGCCTCCGCTGCAGGACCTCGCCACGGCGACCAGCTGCTCCCCTCCGACCAACTCCGGCACCACCCGAACAGTGGCTCCTCCCTGGGTCCATTCCCACCGCTAGCTCACCTCGCCGTCACTGGAATCGTCGCCAGTGAGTCCCGCCGCTCTCTGGCGAGAGGTTGACGATGCTACTTCTTGAGCTTGCGTTGGTTTTCCCTTGAAGAGGAAAGGGTGATGCAGCAAAGTAGATAAGTATTTCCCTCAGTTGTTGAGAACCAAGGTATCAATCCAGTAGGAGATACAAGCAAGTCCCCAATCTTTTCACCTACACAAACAATCAAACACTTGCACCCAACGCTATAAAGGGGTTGTCAATCCCTTCACGGTTACTTGCAAGGATGAGATCTGATAGAGATAGATATAGAAGATTGCTAAAACGAAAAGAAAAACAAAAGTAAAAAAGATTGCAGCAAAGTATTTTTGGTATTTTTGGTTTATAGATCTGAAAATATAATATGGAAAATAGACCCGGGGGGCATAGGTTTCACTAGAGGATTCTCTCTTGAAGGAAAATAATACGGTGGGTGAACAAATTACTGTCGAGCAATTGATAGAAAAGTGCATAGTTATGACGATATCCAAGGCAATGATTATGCATATAGGCATCATGTCCGTGTCAAGTAGACCGAAACGATTCTGCATCTACTACTATTACTCCACACATCGACCGACTCCTGCCTGCATCTAGAGTATTAAGTTCATGAAGAACAGAGTAACGCATTAAGTAAGATGACATGATGTAGAGGGATAAACTCAAGCAATATGATGAAAACCCCATCTTTTTATCCTCGATGGCAACAATACAAATACGTGCCTCGCTACCCCTACTTTGTCACTGGGTGAGAACACCGCAAGATTGAACCCAAAACCAAGCACTTCTCCCATTGCAAGAATTACCAATCTAGTTGGCCAAACCAAACCAATAACTCGAAGAGACTTGAAAAGATATGAAATCATGCATATAAGAATTCAGAGAAGATTCAAATAATATTCATAGATAATCTGATCATAAACCCACAATTCATCGGATCTCGACAAACACACTGCAAAAGAGTATTACATCGGATAGATGTCCATGAAGATCATGAAGAACATGGTATTGAAGAACATAGAGAGAGAAGAAGCCATCTAGCTACTAGCTATGGACCCGAAGGTCTGAGGTGAACTACTCACGCATCATCGGAAGGGCAATGGACTTGATGTAGATGCCCTCCGTGATCGAATCCCCCTCCGGCAGATTACCGGAAAAGGCTCCAAGATGGGATCGCACGGGAACAGAGGGTTCCGGCGGCGGAAAAGGATTTTCGTGGCTCCTTCTGGTGTTGGGGGAATATTTGGGAATTTATAGGCCAAAGAATAGGGTTAGGAGGCCTGCTGGGGGGCCACAAGCCATAGGGGCGCCCCCCCCCTAGGGCGTGCCCAGGTGGCTTGTCGCCTCCTGGCAGGTCTCCTGCCTTCATCTCCAAGTCTGGCAGGTTTCTTCTGGTCCAAGAAAAATCATTCCAAAGATTTTATTCCGTTTGGACTCCGTTTAATATTCCTTATCTGCAATACTCAAAAACAAGGGAAAAAATAAACTGTCACTAGGCACTAGGTTAATAGGTCAGTCCCAAAAATAATATAAAATAGCATATTAATGCATATAAAACATCCAAAACAGATAATATAATAGCATGGAACAATCAAAAATTATAGAAACGTTGGAGACGTATCAAGCATCCCCAAGCTTAATTCCTGCTCGTCCTCGAGTAGGTAAATGATAAAAACAGAATTTTTGATGTGGAATGGTACCTAACATATTTATCCATGTAATATTCTTTATTGCGGCATGAATGTTCAGATCCATAAGATTCAAAACAAAAGCTCAATATTGACATAAAAACAGTAATACTTCAAGCATACTAACAAGCAATTGTGTCCTTTCAAAATAACATGGTCTTAGAAAGTTATCCCTACAAAATCATATGGTCTTGCTATGGTCCATCTTCCAAACACAAAGTATCTAAATCATGCACACCCCCGATGACAAGTCAAGCAATTGTTTCACACCTTTTATGTTCTCAAACCTTTTCCACTTTCACGCAATACATGAGCGTGAGCCATGGATATAGCACTATAGGTGGAATAGAATATGGTGGAGGTTGTATGGAAAAAGGAGAAGATAGTCTCACATCAACTAGGCGTATCAATGGGCCATGGAGATGCCCATCAATAGATATCAATGTGAGTGAGTAGGGATTGCCATGCAACGGATGCACTAGAGCTATAAGTGTATGAAAGCTCAAAAAGAAACTAAGTGGGTGATACGTCTCCAACGTATCTATAATTTTTGCTTGTTCCATGCTGTTATATTATCATTCTTGGATGTTTTACAATCATTTTACTACTACTTTATATTATTTTTGGGACTAACCTATTAACCTAGAGCCCAGTGCCAGTTTCTGTTTTTTCCGTGTTTTTGAGTTTTACAGAAAAGGAATATCAAACGGAGCCCAAACGGAATAAAAATCTACGGTGATTTTTTATGGACCAGAAGAAGCCCAGGGAGCGTTGGAGTTGGGCCAGAAGAGCCACGAGGCCACCACAAGCCTGGGGGGCGCGCCCCCCCTAGGGCGAGCCCCTCTGGCTTGTCGTCACCTCGTGGCCCACCTTGACTTGTTTCCGACGCCAAAAATTCTTATAAATACAGAAACCCCCAGAAACAAACCTAGATCGGGAGTTCCGCTGCCGCAAGCCTCCAGAGCCACGAAAAACTAATCGGGGGCCCGTTTCGGCACCCTGCCGGAGGGGGAAACCATCACCGGAGGCCATCTTCATCATCCCGGCGGTCTCCATTATGAGGAGGGAGTAGTTCACCCTCGGGGCTGAGGGTATGTACCAGTAGCTATGTGTTTGATCTCTCTCTCTCTTGTGTTCTTGAGATGACACGATCTTGATGTACCGCGAGCTTTATTAATATAGATTAATCATATGGAGTTTTTCCCTCTCTATCTTCTTGTGATGAATTGAGTTTTCCCTTTGAAGTTTACTTATCGGATTGAGTCTTTAAGGATTTGAGAACACTTGATGTATGTCTTGCGATGGGATATCCGTGGTGACAATGGGATGTTCTATTGATCCACTTGATGTATGTTTTGGTGATCAACTTGCGGGTTCCGTGACCTTGGGAACCTATGCATAGGGGTTGGCACACGTTTTCGTCTTGACTCTCCGGTAGAAACTTTGGGGCACTCTTTGAAGTTCTTTGTGTTGGATTGAACATGATGAATCTGAAATTGTGTGATGCATATCGTATAATCAAGCCCATGGGTACTCGTGGTGACATTGGAGTATCTAGGTGACATTAGGGTTTTGGTTGATGTGTATCTTAAGGTGTTATTTTAGTACGAACTCTAGGGTTGTTCCTGACACTTATAGGGATAGCTCATAAGATTGATCGGAAAAGATAACTTTGAGGTGGTTTCGTACCCTACAATAATTTCTTCGTTTGTTCTCCGCTATTTGTGACTTTGGAGTGAACTCTTTGTCGCACGTGAGGGATTTACATATGATTCAACTATGTTAACATTGTTGAGAGAACTTGCACTAGTGAAAGTATGAACCCTAGGCCTTGTTTGCACGCATTGCAATACCGTTTTTGCTCACTTTTGTAACTTGCTACCTTGCTGTTTTTATATTTTCAGATTACAAAAACCTATATCTACTATCCATATTACACTTGTATCACCATCTCTTCGCCGAACTAGTGCACCTATACAATTTACCATTGTATTGGGTGTGTTGGGGACACAAGAGACTCTTTGTTATTTGGTTGCAGGGTTGTTTGAGAGAGACCATCTTCATCCTACGTCCCATGGATTGATAAACCTTAGGTCATCCACTTGAGGGAAATTTGCTACTGTCCTACAAAACTCTGCGCTTGGAGGCCCAACACGAGTCTACAAGAAGAAGGTTGCGTAGTAGACATCAAGCTCTTTTCAGGCGCCATTGCCGGAGAGGTGAGTGCTTGAAGGTATATCTTTAGATCTTGCAATTGAATCTTTTAGTTTCTTGTTTTATCACTAGTTTGGTTTTATAAAAGAAAACTACAAAAAAATAGAATTGAGGTTGCCTCATATACTTCATCTTTTTAATGTCTTTCGTGAAAATGATGGAAAGGAAAATTGTGCTCAAGTGTTAGAAGAAGAAGTTATTAAAATGTTTGGCACTAAATCTTTGAGGGATGAGCATGATTGCAATGTTGTTAGTATGAATTCTTTGAATATCCATAGTACTAATGATGATTGCACTAGTCATGATAAAAAGATTTATTATAAGCATGTCAATTTTTGTGGAGTGCATAGAGTTTGTGAAGACATGCCAAAAAGGGAAGATAGATTTTGTAAGAGGCATAAGTATTTAGAAACTAAATGGTTGCAAGCGGGGCTATATGTTTGTGCTGAAAGAGTTAATATTTCTCGCCGTCCTTGTGAACTTTGCAATTAAAGTGGTCATTTTAATTTCCAATGTGAATTATTTCATGATCGAATTCTGTCCAAAAATTGTGATAACCTCATTACCCTTGAGCATCATAATGAACTTAATCTATTTTTGGGGTATGAAGAAATGAAACATAAAACTAAGGATGTTCCAGCTTGGGTTCTCATGAAAATGATTGATTTTGATCTAAATGAAATCTATATGTATTGTGTGGTAAATTGCATTGAGAATCCTTATATTGCCAATTACTTAAAGACAAGAAAACAAATAGAAGATGAAGAGAATACTAATGAAGGGGAAGAGGTTTCCCAATATCCTCCTATTTTTTCTTATGATGAATCAGGTAACGAGGAGGAGCTTTTTATTCAACCAACCTCTTCAAAAAGAAGCTTGGAGGAATTAAATAAACCCACGCATAATGTGGTGAAAAAGAAGAAAAGAAGGAAAAGTAAAGGTAAAGAGGTATCTCTCCCAAATAATGTTGCTCCCATTATTTATAGGCCTCATGAGAATGAATCAAAAATAGTTGGGGAAGATGATACACTTGAGGATGATTTTGTTATGCCAATTTCTTGTTGTGATAATTATTATTGGGAAGATAATGATACTTCTTATAATCTTGAAACTATTTATGGCACCAACTTGGAAGATGAGGATAATAATTGCTATACTATTGGTGCTATTCATACTATTAATGATGAGAGTGATTATGTTTATAATATACAAAGCCACAAGCTTGGGGATGCTATGTTTGATGAAAATGACATGTTTGAGAATTTATTTGCTGCAATTAATGTTTGTCCCAAGATCGGGGATGCTATGCTTAATGAAGATGATCTTTTTATTCCCCCTACTTTGAATGATCAAATTTGTTATAAAGATTGCATGCATCCTACTTATGATGATTATTGTGATGATACTTATGCAATGAAAAAGAGTGATGATTACTATTATGATACTTGTCATAATTATGAATATCCTTTTACTGAATATTACTCTTTTAATGTGGAACCAATTTGTAGTATTCAATTCTTTTATGATACTCCCACTATTAGTCATGAGAAGAAATTTTCTTGTGTGGAGAGTAGCAAAATTTCTATGCTTGTAGATCATGAAAAGAATTCTTTATGTGCTGGTTATATTGTGAAATTCCTTCGTGATGCTACTGAAAATTATTATGAGGGAGGAGTATATGCTTGTAGGAATTGCAATAATATCAAGTTTCCTCTCTATGTGTTCAAAGATTTTAAGTTATGCTTGTTTTGCCTTCCTATGCTAGTTGATTCTTGCTCCCATAAATTGTTTGCTCACAAAATCCCTATGCATAGGAAGTGGGTTAGACTTAAATGTGCTTGTCATGAGATTCATGATGCTCTCTTGCATGTTTCAATTCTTATCTTTTATGTGAGCATCATTGAAATCATCATGCCTAGCTAAAAGGCATTAAAGAAAAGCGCTTGTTGGGAGACAACCCAACACTTTTACTTTCTGTTTTTGTGTGTTCAAATGATTAAGATACTGTAGTAATCATGTTTTATAGCTTTTATTTCAATAAAGTGCCAAGTAAAGCCTTTGGGATGACTCACAAGATGAGTAGAATTGATGCTGAACCAAAACAGAAACTTTAGACTCCAGTACAGGAATTTTCATTGTTTACTGGAGCGTGATAATGATCTCAAATTTTTACAAAGTTTTCATATACAAATTATTCAGGTTTTCCTAATTTTTCAGAATTTTTAGAGACAGGGAAGTATGGTTACACTACAGATCTTCACAGACTATTCTGTTTTTGACAGATTCTGTTTTGCATGCATAGTTTGCTTGTTTTAGTGTTTCCATAGCTTATATTTAGCGGTATAAATTATGGGAATGATAGAATACAGTAGGTATCATTTGGAAACAATTATGAATCTTGTCTTGACAGTACCTAAGTGAATGATCTTTGTTTATTATACTAACCCATCTCACGAAGTTCCGTTAAGTTTTGTGTGATTGATGTTTTCAAGTTTTGGGTGAGACACCGATATGAGGAGAATAAGGAGTGACAAGAACCTAAGCTTGGGGATGCCCAAGGCACCCCCAAGGTAATATCCAAGGAATACTCAAGCGCCTAAGATTGGGGATGCCTCGGAAGGCATCCCCTCTTTCATCTTCAACACTATCGGTATATCTTACTTGCAGCTATATTTTTATTCATCACATAATATGAGTTTTGCTTGGAGCGTCATTTTATTTACTTGTTCTCTGTTAGGTGTTATTTATAATCTTGTTTTTCAATAAAAAGTTCCAAGAATTGCCTTAGGATGCTTGCATTGCATGTTTGATGTGTGCTGTGTAAAAAACAGAAACTTTTGCTGTAGTGTTTGAATTTTCATATTTTACTGGAACGTGGAAAGTTTCTGAAATTTTTACACAGTGTTTTCATATAAATTCCTTAGCATGTCATAAATTTTCATAATTTTTTGAATTACAGAGGTACACTGTTTTCATAAATTGCTACAGACTGTTCTGTTTGGACAGATTGCTGTCATAGTTTTGTTATCTACTTATCCTATAGTTTCCATAGCCTACATTGGTAGATATAAATTGTGGAAACGATAGGAAACAATAGATGATGTTTGGAAATTATTGTGCAACTTGCCTTGGCAGTACATAAAGAGTTGATTTATTATTATGTGTACTAACCTATCTCACGAGTTCTTTTCGAGTTTTGTGTGGATGAAGTTTTTGAGAATAGGTGAAACCATGATATGAGAGGATTGAACGAGATACAAAAGCTCAAGCTTGGGGATGACCAAGGCACCCCAAGTAAATATTTCAAGAAGTCTCAAGCATCTAAGCTTGGGGATGCTACGTATCCCACCTCTCTTCATCAACAATTATCGGTTAGCCTATGTTGAGCCTAAATTTTTATTCGTTCACATGATACGCGCTATTCTTGGAGTGCTATTTTTCTTTTGCTTGCTGTTGAATAAAATACTCAGATCTGAAAATATTTATTGAGGGAGAGAGAGTCCTCACATAGCTCCTTAATTGTTTGACTACTCATTGATCTTCACTTATATCTTTTGTGAGTAGCTTGTCATTTCCTCTCATGCTTCACTTATACCTTTTTGAGGGATGAAATCTTTATGCTCATGTGCTTCATTTAAATTTGTTTGAGCTTGTCGAAAAAGCAATGGCAATATATGAAACTAGTCCCAAAGTGATAGACATCCAAGGAGGATATAATAAAAACTTTCATGAAGATCATGGGACAAATTAAACTTGATTCCTTGTAATAGTTTTGAAACATGATGATAGTAATATGTGAGTCATGTTAGTGAGTAATTATGCTTTAGTAGGAATATTGTCGTTAAGGTTTGTGATTCCCTATGCAAGTACGAAAGTCAATAGTTATGAAATGAAGTTATATCCTACTTGTGGTGCATTATTCGGTGTTAGTTATGTTCAATGCTCACTTATGTGAATTTGCGTTTCTTGGTTTGGTTGCTTCCCAATCTATTTGCTAGCCTCCATTTGTACTAAGTAGAAATACTACTTGTGCATCCAAAATCCTTAAACCAAGTTTTGCCTTATGAGTCCACCATACCTACCTATATGCGGTATTTCCATGCCATTCCAAGCAAATTTGTATGTGCCATCTCTAAATTTTCAAAATAAACTTTCTCTTTTGTGTGCCCGTACCGCTCATGAAACGGTGGGGAGTGTCCAATATTTTTCCATGCTAGGTGGGTTATTCTCACGATATGTGTTGATTCACTATCATTCACGAGAAAGTGGCTGGTATTCGGGATGCCCAGTTCCATGCTCAAAAATCAAATCGAAATATAATGAAACAAAACTCCCCCAAGAATGTTGTTTGTATGGACGGTACCCGTAGATTAGGCTCGCCGTGGAGTGTGATTGATTGGGGGAGGGGGAGTAAAAACTTTACCATTCTGTTTGGGAACCGCCTATGATTTATCTAGCGTGGAAAGTATTGTGAGCTACTTTGTCGTTTTCGTTGACAGAAAAAGCATGCCACCCAAAATATTTTTTCTCTCTCAATTTAAAACTTTGAGCTCTGGCACCTCTGCAAACCCCTACTTCCCTCTGCGAAGGGCCTATCTATTTACTTTATGCAATTTTTATTTTTTCTTTGAGTCTCCATCTTCTCTTATAAGCACCAATTAGGGGGCACTATGATCGTACTTGAGCATTGGGTGTAGCTAATATTTGAGTGTGTTTCATGAATGGATCAATGATTGAGCATGATGGGCTAGGGATAACCTTCTTTAGTGTTGATATTTTGAAAGACATGGTTGCTTGTTGACATGCTTGAGTATTGAAGTCATTATGTTAAAACTAGACTATTGCTTTGAATCATTTACAAGTCCAAATGTCCATGCTATACAAAGAAGAAAAGAATATGATGAACATGTTAGGCAGCATTCCACATCAAAAATTCTGTTTTTATCATTTATCTACTCGAGGACGAGTAGGAATTAAGCTTGGGGATGCTGATACGTCTCCAACGTATCTATAATTTTTGCTTGTTCCATGCTGTTATATTATCATTCTTGGATGTTTTACAATCATTTTACTACAACTTTATATTATTTTTGGGACTAACCTATTAACCTAGAGCCCAGTGCCAGTTTCTATTTTTTCTGTGTTTTTGAGTTTTACGGAAAAGGAATATCAAACGGAGCCCAAACGGAATAAAAATCTACGGTGATTTTTTATGGACCAGAAGAAGCCCAGGGAGTGTTGGAGTTGGGCCAGAAGAGCCACGAGGCCACCACAAGCCTGGGGGGCGCACCCCCCTAGGGCGCGCCCCCCTGGCTTGTCGTCACCTCGTGGCCCACCTTGACTTGTTTCCGACGCCAAAAATTCTTATAAATACAGAAACCCCCAGAAACAAACCTAGATCGGGAGTTCCGCCACTGAAAGCCTCCAGAGCCACGAAAAACCAATCGGGAGCCCGTTCCGGCACCCTGCCGGAGGGGGAAACCATCACCGGAGGACATCTTCATCATCCCGGCGGTCTCCATGACAAGGAGGGAGTAGTTCACCCTCGGGGCTGAGGGTATCTACCAGTAGCTATGTGTTTGATCTCTCTCTCTCTCTCTCTCGTGTTCTTGAGATGACACGATCTTGATATACCGCGAGCTTTATTAATATAGATGAATCCTATGGAGTTTTTCCCTCTCTATCTTCTTGTGATGAATTGATTTTTCCCTTTGAAGTTTACTTATCGGATTGAGTCTTTAAGGATTTGAGAACACTTGATGTATGTCTTGCGATGGGATATCCGTGGTGACAATGGGATGTTCTATTGATCCACTTGATGTATGTTTTTGTGATCAACTTGCGGGTTCCGTGACCTTGGGAACCTATGCATAGGGGTTGGCACACGTTTTCGTCTTGACTCTCCGGTAGAAACTTTGGGGCACTCTTTGAAGTTCTTTGTGTTGGATTGAACATGATGAATCTGAAATTGTGTGATGCATATCGTATAATCAAGCCCATGGGTACTCGTGGTGACAGTGGAGTATCTAGGTGACATTAGGGTTTTGGTTGATGTGTATCTTAAGGTGTTATTTTAGTACGAACTCTAGGGTTGTTCGTGACACTTATAGGGATAGCTCATAAGATTGATCGGAAAAGATAACTTTGAGGTGGTTTCATACCCTACAATAATTTCTTCATTTGTTCTCCGCTATTTATGACTTTGGAGTGAACTCTTTGTCGCACGTGAGGGATTTACATATGATTCAACTATGTTAACATTGTTGAAAGAACTTGCACTAGTGAAAGTATGAACCCTAGGCCTTGTTTCCACGCATTGCAATACCATTTTTTCTCACTTTTGTTACTTGCTACCTTGCTGTTTTTATATTTTCAGATTACAAAAACCTATATCTACTATCCATATTACACTTGTATCACCATCTCTTCGCCGAACTAGTGCACCTATACAATTTACCATTGTATTGGGTGTGTTGGGGACACAAGAGACTCTTTGTTATTTGGTTGCAGGGTTGTTTGAGAGAGACCATCTTCATCCTATGCCTCCCACAGATTGATAAACCTTAGGTCATCCACTTTAGGGAAATTTGCTACAGTCCTACAAAACTCTGCGCTTGGAGGCCCAACACGAGTCTACAAGATGAAGGTTGCGTAGTAGACATCAGTGGGTGTGCATCCAACTTGCTTGCTCATGAAGACCTAGGGCAATTTGAGGAAGCCCATCATTGGAATATACAAGCCAAGTTATATAATAAAAAATTCCCACTAGTGTATGAAAGTGACAAAAAATAGGAGACTCTCTATCATGAAGATCAAGGTGCTACTTTGAAGCACAAGTGTGGAAAAAAGATAGTAACATTGTCCCTTCTCTCTTTTCTCTCATTTTTTTTGGTGGGCATCTTTGGCCTCTTTTTTTTATTTGGGCTTCATTGGCCTCTTTTATTATTTGTAAAGTCCGGAGACTCATCCCTACTTGTGAGGGAATCATAGCTTCCATCATCCTTTCCTCTCATGGGACAATGCTCTAATAATGATGATCATCACACTTTTATTTACTTACAACTCGATACCTACAACAAGATATGACTCTATATGAATTCTTCCGGTGGTGTACCGGGATGTGCAACGATCTAGCATAGCAAATGACATCAAAAAATGGACAAGCCATGAAAACATCATGCTAGCTGTCTTACGATCATGCAAAGCAATATGACAATGATGGTGCGTGTCATAAAAAAACGGAACGGTGGAAGTTGCATGGCATTATATCTCGGAATGGCTATGGAAATGCCATAATAGGTAGGTATGGTGGCTGTTTTGAGGAAGGGTATATGGTGGCTGTTTTGAGGAAGGTGGGTTTAATGCACCGGCGAAAGTTGTGCGGTACTAGAGAGGCTAGCAAAGGTGGAAGGGTGAGAGTGCGTATAATCCATGGACTCACATTAGTCATAAAGAACTCACATACTTATTGCAAAAATCTATTAGTTATCAAAGCAAAGTATTAGACGCATGCTCCTAGGGGAGAGGTTGGTAGGAGTTAACCATCGCGCGCTCCCGACCCTCACACAAAGGATGACAATCATTAAACAAATCATGCTCCGACTTCGTTACATAACGGTTCACCATACGTGCATGCTACGGGAATCGCAAACTTTAACACAAGTATTTTTACCATTCCACAATTACTCACTACCATGACTCTAACATCACCATCTTTATACCTCAAAACTATATGCAAGGAATCCAACTTCTCATAGTATTCAATGCACTTTATATGAAAGTTTTTATTATATCCCTCTTGGATGCCCATTATATTAGGACTAAATTCATAACCTAAACCAATTACCATGCTGTTTAAAGACTCTCAAAATAATATAAGTGAGGTACGAGAGTTCAATTATTTCTATAAAATAAAGACACCACCGTGCTCTAAAAAGATATAAGTGAAGCACTAGAGCAACATTGCCTAGCTCAAAAGATATAAGTGAAGCACATAGAGTATTCTAATAAATTCACGATTAATGAGTGTCCCTCTCAAAAGATGTGTGCAGCAAGGATGATGTGGCAAACTAAAAAGCAAAGACTCATATCATACAAGACGTTCCAAGCAAAACACATATCATGTGGTGAATAAAAATATAGCCTCAAGTAAATTTACCGATGGATTGAAGATGAAAGAGGGGATGCCTTCCGGGGCATCCCCAAGATTAGGCTATTTGGTATCCTTGAATATGTCTTGGGGTTCCTTGGGCATCCCCAAGCTTAGGCTCTTGCCACTCCTTATTCCATAGTCCATCAAATCTTTACCCAAAACTTGAAAACTTCACAACACAAAACTCAACAGAAAACTCGTGAGATCCGTTAGTATAAGAAAAATAAATTACCACTTTAGGTACTGTTAAGAACTCATTCTTTATTTATATTGGTGTAATATCTACTGTATTATAACTTCTCCATGGTTCATACCCCCCGATACAACCCATAGATACATCAAAATAAGCAAACAACACAAAGAAAACAGAATCTGTCAAAAACAGAAGAGTCTGTAGCAATCTGTAAACTTCGAATACTTCTGTGACTCCACAAATTCTGACAAATTAGGACAATCAGGGAAATTTGTATATAAATCTTGTGTAAAAAATTCAGATCCAATTGACGCTCTGGTGAATTTATAAAATTCCTGGACAGAGCACAAAAGTTTCTGTTTTTCAGCAAAACCAAATCAACAATCACCATAAACCATCCCAAAGGTCTTACTTGGCACAAACACTAATTAAAACAATAAAACACAATTACTACAGAGGTAATAATGTGCGAAACACTCAAGAACAGAAGCAAAAAACAGAAACATAAAATAAAATTAGGTTGCCTCCCAACAAGCGCTATTGTTTAACGCCCTTAGCTAGGCATAACGCAATAGATCTAGGTATTGTCATCTTTGGTATGCAATCCATAAGTAGCTCTCATAATAGATTCATAAGGTAATTTAATTTTCTTTCTAGGAAAGTGTTCCATGCCTTTCCTTAATGGAAATTGGAATCTAATGTTTCCTTCTTTCATATCAATAATTGCACCGATCGTTCTAAGGAAAGGTCTACCAAGAATAATAGGGCATGTAGGATTGCAATCTATATCAAGAACAATGAAATCTACGGGCACATAATTCCTATTTGCAACAATAAGAACATCATTAATCCTTCCCATAGGTTTCTTAATAGTGGAATCCGCTAGATGCAAATTTAAAGAGCAATCATCAAGATCATGGAAACCTAGCACATCACATAAAGTTTTCGGAATCGTGGAAACGCTAGCACCAAAATCACACAAAGCATGGCACTCATAATCTTTAATTTTAATCTTAATAGTAGGTTCCCACTCATCATAAAGCTTTCTAGGTATGGAAACTTCCAACTCAAGTTTTTCTTCAAAAGATTTCGTCATAGCATCAACGATATGTTTAGTAAAAGCTTTATTTTGATTATAAGCATGCGGAGAATTCAACATGGATTGCAACAAGGAAATAGAATCAATCAAAGAACAACGATCATAATTAAAGTCCTTGAAATCCAAAAGAGTGGGTTCGTCACTATTTAAAGTTTTGACCTCTTCAATCCCACTTTTATCAATTTTAGCATTAAGATCTATAAACTCTGAATCATTGGGACGACTTTTATCTAAAGTTGACTTATCTCCAGTCCCATCTTTATCAAGATTTGTATTAGAAAACAAAGATTCAATAGGAGTCACATCAATCACTTTAAGATCCTCATCATTATTTAAAGATTCTGGCTTCACGGCCATTTTATTGACTAAGGTAGCTTGTTTATCAGAAATTTGGCCAACTAAATTTTCAAGATAAGAAAACTGAGATTTCAAACCATAAAGTTCCTTAGACATATCATCAAGTTCTTTATTCATGTATTCCAGCATAGTCTTTTATTCTTTAAGCTCGTTTCTAAAGAAACTATTATGGTCAAATTGGAGCGACATGAAACCTTTAGCATTATTCTCAATGTCTTCTAACTTCCTAAGATAAGGATCAAAGCTTTTGGGTTGAGCCATAAAGATGAGCAAACGATCTAACACACAAGCAAACAAAAGGCAAACGAAAAGACGGACGGAAGAACGGCGAATAAAAAGGCAAATCTTTTTGGTATTTTCTGAAAATCATTTTAGAAGTGGGGGAGAGGAAAACGAGAGGCAAATGGCAAATAATGTAAATGCAAGAGATGAGTTTGTGATGGGTAATTGGTAGGCTTGATGTAGATCTCCCCGGCAACGGCGCCAGAAATCCTTCTTGCTACTTCTTGAGCTTGCGTTGGTTTTCCCTTGAAGAGGAAAGGGTGATGCAGCAAAGTAGATAAGTATTTCCCTCAGTTGTTGAGAACCAAGGTATCAATCCAGTAGGAGATACAAGCAAGTCCCCAATCTTTGCACCTACACAAACAATCAAACACTTGCACCCAACGCTATAAAGGGGTTGTCAATCCCTTCACGGTTACTTGCAAGGATGAGATGTGATAGAGATAGATATAGAAGATTACTAAAACGAAAAGTAAAACAAAAGTAAAAAGATTGCAACAAAGTATTTTTGGTATTTTCGGTTTATAGATCTGAAAATATAATATGGAAAATAGACCCGGGGGGCATAGGTTTCACTAGAGGCTTCTCTCTTGAAGGAAAATAATACGGTGGGTGAACAAATTACTGTCGAGCAATTGATAGAAAAGTGCATAGTTATGACGATATCCAAGGCAATGATTATGCATATAGGCATCACGTCCGTGTCAAGTAGACCAAAACGATTCTGCATCTACTACTATTACTCCACACATCGACCGACTCCTGCCTGCATCTAGAGTATTAAGTTCATGAAGAACAGAGTAACGCATTAAGTAAGATGACATGATGTAGAGGGATAAACTCAAGCAATATGATGAAAACCCCATCTTTTTATCCTCGATGGCAACAATACAAATACGTGCCTCGCTACCCCTACTTTGTCACTGGATGAGGACACCGCAAGATTGAACCCAAAACCAAGCACTTCTCCCATTGCAAGAATTACCAATCTAGTTAGCCAAACCAAACCAATAACTCAAAGAGACTTGCAAAGATATGAAATCATGCATATAAGAATTCAGAGAAGATTCAATTAATATTCATAGATAATCTGATCATAAACCCACAATTCATCGGATCTCGACAAACACACCGCAAAAGAGTATTACATCGGATAGATCTCCATGAAGATCGTGAAGAACATGGTATTGAAGAACATAGAGAGAGAAGAAGCCATCTAGCTACTAGCTATGGACCCGAAGGTCTGAGGTGAACTACTCACGCATCATCGGAAGGGCAATGGAGTTGATGTAGATGCCCTCCGTGATCGAATCCCCCTCCGGCAGATTACCGGAAAAGGCTCCAAGATGGGATCTCACAGGAACAAAGGGTTCCAGCGGCGGAAAAGTATTTTCGTGGCTCCTTCTGGTATTGGGGGAATATTTGGGAATTTATAGGCCGGAGAATAGGGTTAGGAGGCCTGCTGGGGGGCCACAAGCCAGGGGGCGCCCCCCCTAGGGCACGCCCAGGTGGCTTGTCGCCTCCCGGCAGGTTTCCTGCCTTCATCTTCAAGTCTGGCAGGTTTCTTCTGGTCCAAGAAAAATCATTCCGGAGATTTTATTCCGTTTGGACTACGTTTAATATTCCTTATCTGCAATACTCAAAAACAAGGAAAAACAGAAACTGGCACTAGGCACTAGGTTAATAGGTTAGTCCCAAAAATAATATAAATAGCATATTAAAGCATATAAAACATCCAAAACAGATAATATAATAGCATGGAACAATAAAAAATTATAGATACGTTGGAGACGTATCAGACGACGACCCAACAGGGAGACCCCACCCGTCAGCCTCTGCCTCGCCTCCCCTCGTCCCTCTGTCACTGGCCCCGGGCCCCGCCCGTCAAGTTTAAACCTAGCACGGCGCGAACGCCCGGTTCGCCTAGGCTGATTGGCCTCTGGGCCGGCCCAGCTGCTGGCCGACTCTGGCCCAGGTAGTGTGGCCCTTTTTCCTTTTCTAAGTTCTTCCTGCTTTGCAAAAATTCCACACAAATAAATATTCCTCCAAATCCAATAATTCTTCCACAACAATTCTTGTAATATTTTGTACTATTTAATAATGCCACTTGTGAAAAAAAAATTAAAACAATTTATGTACTGGATTTATTTAAAACCTAGTTTTAAGAATTTTTAGCCTCTGTTAAAATAGTTTCCAAACCTTTTCCACTTCAAAACCAGAGACAAATATTTTTAGTTTCTATTGTAGTATTTTACAAAGTAGGGTAACATTTTAGAAGTGGATTTTTTTGCTCTGTTTTTGTTGTGATTCTTATTATTGTCGTTATTATCGCGACGATAGATTGCGTTGTTGACAAGGGAGTTGGAACAGAAGACTTTGAAGACCCCGAAGACTTTGTTGAGCCAGGCAAGCAGCCCTTTGACCATGTCTAAGAAACCCCTTTCTTGCATGTCATATAGCACTTTATTTTGTTATGTTGATCATGATGAGGTGGTGACCACTTTTGTGGATGCCTCTGCTACTTTTCCGTTGATACTTGCATCATGCATGACCCTACCTTCCTATGAGGGTTATGCAGGTGGGAAGTAGATAGGATGCTTAAGTAGTTGCTACGCAAATGGTGTTGGAAACAAATGCTTTCAATGACTTTTCGAAAACCCCGTCGGGTGCAACTAATGCCCGAGGGAGATGATGTTGGGCTAGGTAACCACTTGAGAAAGAAGTGGTGTACCGAGGCATGTTGTGGGTGTGTCTTCGAAAACGGATTAGATTTAAGATCTGCTAATCGTCCCAACCTTACATGTACAACCACGATACCCCTTATGGGACGGGGCTTTGTTGATTACCTTGGTCGATGCTAGCAGAGAGCCCGCATTACTAGTGGCGAGAGAGCCAGAGTTACTCTCTCGATACGAGGTCGTGCCAGGTAGGGCAACCATGGGCTGTTTTCACAGACACCGGGCACACCGTTGTGTCCCTTCATGGATGGTACTATGTTGAGCAAGGCTCGTGTTTGTACAACATGAAGACGTGGGCCAACGAGTGGACTCTTTGTTTAGTGTCGTCAAGGGAACGGCAATGTTCGGGTGCTTACCTCGGGTATGTGATATACCGCGAGTCGTGGCTTGACACGGTGGTTCCCCGAGTCTTGTGGGTAAAGTGTGCAACCTCTGCAGAGTGTAAAACTATTCGAATAGCCGTGTCCACGGTCAAGGATAGTTGGGTGGTCCTGCTTAAACTATGTCCAGGATGTTTTCACCAAATTGACGTGTGTGTGAGAAAGATGGAATACTCGAGACAAGTCGGAGGACTTGACATGATGATTGAACATGAGATGTTCAGACCTTGATTATATTGATATATGTAACCTGTTCGTATAGATACTTGTATCCTCATGAAGCATGCTACTTCAAGTTATTTTGATCATGTCACTACACTCAAAACTAGCTTTCCGCAACTTACCTATGTAGTGCTATATCATGCTTTGTTATACCTTGTTCCAAAACATGGGTTGCTTGCGAGCACATTCAAAGTACTCATTGGCT
Organism: Elymus sibiricus; assembly: GCA_039707655.1. Classification (NCBI taxonomy): domain Eukaryota; kingdom Viridiplantae; phylum Streptophyta; class Magnoliopsida; order Poales; family Poaceae; genus Elymus; species Elymus sibiricus. Next base: position 230,271,523 of record CM077675.1, on the reverse strand, counting down.
TGCCACTGGTTATTTAATTGGCTAGGCATGGAAGAGCGGGAATATGGTGAAGAATTCGTTAGAGACGAACTTGCGAACTAGGACACTTCCCAGTCAGAATGCCTGTAGGGTTAAGGCAGATGGCATGGGTTCACGCTTTCGTTCAAGATTTCCACTGCTAGTTATGTTTGGTATTTGGCCTTCATGGCCCTATCTATGTAAGACATGACCTCGAAGGTCTTTATTTGTGTAAGACGGTATGTATGGATGTAAGACTCTTGTTATTCAGCTTCTGTGTGTTTAGTGAGCATTGATCTCTAGGATCACGGTACACGTGCATTCGGTGATGACGACTTATGAGTCGGCGTCCCCACAAAGAGAGCTGCACAGAAGCTGCCTGTGGAACCAGGCACTTTTGTCCTCCGATTGACACAAACCTCGGTCAACCCTTCAACGCGGAAGAGCAGGAAAAGGAAAGTCAATTCCGGCGACCATCTTCCGGGAGAGCCGTCAGTGGCCGCCAAGAGGGTTGTCGGAAGCGACCACCCACGTGTCGGGAACCACAAGCTCCGACAGACCCGAGGGTCTTGGTCGTAGAAGCTAGTGTCCCCGCGGCGGAAGAAATGCCTTTGGTCCTTGTCGTCGAACCACAAGCTCCCACATGGGCGCAGCAAATCGTCCAATACCTCCAGAAAGGAGATCTTCCCGAGGAACAAGAAGAAGCTGAAATAGTAGCCCGACGGTCAAGCATGTACCAATTCGTGGACAACACCTTGTACAAGAGGAGGCCGAATGGCGTGAAGCTGAAGTGCATTCCTCGGGAAGAAGGACAATAGCTGTTGGCGGAGATACATGAGGGGATTTGTGGCTCCCACGTAGGATCACAAGTCCTTGTCAAAAAGGCGTTCCAGCAAGGCATCTACTGGCCCACATCCCTTCAAGACGCCTTGGCGGTGGTAACAACATGTGAAGCATGCCAATATCACGCCAAGCAGATACACCAACCAGCACAAGCACTTCAAACCGTGCTGCTCTCCTGGCCATTCTCGGTCTAGGGGCTCGACATCGTCGGACCCCTCCCCCGCGCTACCAGGGGCTTCGAGTTCTTGTTCGTCGCCATCGACAAGTTCAAGAAGTGGACCGAAGTTGAGCCAGTGAGAAAGGTAACGACGCAGGTAGCATTCAAGTTTCTTAGAGGGATTATTTGTCGTTTCGGGGTCCCGAATAGGATCATCACTGATAACGGCACGCAGTTCACCAGCAGCACTTCCATGCAATACTGTCAAGATATCGGCACCAGGGTCTGCTTTGCCTTGGTTGCCCACCCCAGGAGCAACGGGCAAGTAGAGAGGGCAAATGTTGAAGTGTTGCGGGGCCTCAAGACTAGAACTTTTGACAAGCTGCGCAAGCACGGAAGGCGCTGGATTGATGAGTTGCCGGCGGTTCTTTGGTCGATCACAACGACGCCAAATCTAGCCACCGGCGAGACACCCTTCTCCCTAGTTTATGCGGCAGAAGCAGTTCTCCCCACAGAACTCGCGTATGAGTCACCGAGAGTGCAGGCCTTTGACGAGGACCAGCAAGAACGACTACGGCATGACGATGCCACGCTCCTCGAGGAAGATCATCTCCAGGCCGCACTGCATGCCGCTAGGTACCAGCAGGCCTTGCGCCGCTACCATAGCCGCAAGGTGCGCGCCAGGATTGTTGAGAAGGAGACCTTGTTCTTCGACGGATTCAGTCCGCGAAGAGATCAGACAAGTTGACGCCGACGTGGGAAGGCCCTTACCGGGTGGTACGAGTCACCAGGCATGGCGCAGTCTGCCTGGAGACCGAAGATGGCACTCCAGTGCAAAACTCGTGGAATATTGAGCATCTTCGAAAGTTCTACCTGTGAGGCGCGGTTGCCGGGTCCGCCGGGCCATCCCTTTTGTACAAGTTATGCTGGAAGGGCATGTAATCCTTTGTACAGAGCCAGGCGATGACCATGTGCATAGTTAACAAAAGCTAAGTATTCTGCAACCCTTTGTCAAAGTACATATTTATTTTGTGTATCTTTCATGACATGTTGCGTAAGGGGACTGTTGGACCACTTAGGTTTCTTTCCTACTCTATTTTCTCTTCTTTCTTTTTCTCAAAAGGAGAAGGACCCCGCGTGCAAGTCTTCCCGGAGGGAGTAACGGTGCGGGCACCTACGGAAGCGTTCGGCGGCAAGAGATGCGACGAGAAAAACCTTGCACGCTAAGGGCCCTTGTCAGATTTGTTACACACTTGGGTGCTGGAAGCATGCCCAACACTTAAGGTTTTCGCGGCGAGGATGGCAGGGCAGCCTTGCCGAAGCGACGTCTCTATTAGGGTGCTCAGGATTTATCCTTAGAAGCGCCCGAAGGGAGGGCGTAAGCATCGGTAAGTGCCCTTGGCGAGCGAAGAAACCCGAAAAACACATGAACGCAAGACTCTTTCGCGGCAGGGAAGCGGACATTTATAAGGCACATAAGCGAGCTCGTTGCCATTTTATCAGGATGCCCAATATTTTCCCTTCATTTCATCGCAGGGTTACATTGGGTACAATTTAAATACAAAAGGAGGATGCCAAGCCCGGCAACGGCGGCGACGGGGACGGGACGGAGTACGATTTCCTATTATGTCCCCGCCAGCATCGGAAGAGAAGGACACCAAGCTCGACGATGGCCGCGGCGGGGCCAGGACGGAGTACTATTTCCTCTAACGACCCCGTCGGCCTCCGATAGGAGATCTGCCACTACGATGTGGCAGTTGATCCGGAAACGAGGAATCATGGATAAAGCCTCGTTCCCGGATCCTTAAAACACTAGCTACAACGCCATGCGCGCCTAGTCGGACTCCTCCTGCTTGACACCGAAGGTGCTGCCGTCGTCATCGTTGTTGCTGGAGGAGTCGTAGTCGCTGTCGCTCGAGCTCTATGCGCAGCACTCCAAGCGGACGCCGGACGCCCCAAAGATCTTCACGATGAGGGTGGCGGCGCCGTCGAACTTGAAGTGGAGGAGATGCCCGGGGCCCAGGCCATGGAAGCGGGCGAATGACTTCCACCCCCGCGTCAGGAACATGGCGCTGTCGGCGGAGATGTCGATGGCCAGCTAGGCGGGGCCGTTGCAACAGCCGTCCGCCCGCAGCCATAACCCCTGGGGCAGGCTGCCTTCCATGGCCTGAGCAAACGGGTCGGGGAGGCGCAGCCAGCTCCGGGGACGGCGAGGTACCGCCACGAGAAACTCCAGCACCTCCTCTCCCGCGTGGATCCCCGCGTGTGGTTGCGGGAGAGGTGCGCCACTCCGGCTGCCACCGCGGCCCCCTCGGTTCGGCGGAGCCATCCGACCACCGCGACCCCCGCGGGCCGACGGAGCCGCCTTCCCATGACCTATGGACGACGACCGTCCGTTGGAGCTGGACCCGATGATACGTCTCCAACGTATCGATAATTTATGAAGTATTCATGCCATGATTTCCTATGTTTACAATACTTTTATATGGTTTTGATGCACTTTATATGATTTATTTTGAACTAACCCGGACTGACGCTGTTTTCAGCAGAATTGCCATGGTGTTGTTTTTGTGCAGAAAATGAAAGTTCTCAGAATGGCCTGAAACTTTTTGATGATTTTTTCTGGAGGAAATTAGCAATATTGGAGCGAAGAACTACCGGAGGGGAGCCACCCGTGGGGCACAAGCCATCAGGGCGCAGCCCCCCTAGGGTCGCGCCCTGATATGTGGTGGGGCCCATGTGGCTCCGTTGCGCATGATTCCAACGCTGAAAAATCCTATAAATCCCAGAAACCCCAGAAATAAACACAGACTCTCCGTTTCGCCGGTGCAAGTCTCTGCATCGATGAAAAACCAATCTGGAGCCTTTCCAGTACCCTGCCGGAGAGGGAAATCATCATCCGGTGGCCATCTTCATCATCCCGGTGGAGGCCATGACGAGGAGGGAGTAGTTCACCCTCGGGGCTGAGGGTATGTACCAGTAGCTATGTGTTCAATCTCTCTCTATCGTGTTCTTGAGATGGCACGATCTTGATGTATCACGCTCTTTGTTAATATAGTTGGATCATATGATGTTTGTCCCTTGCTATCATGTTGTTATGAATTGAATATTTCCCTTTGAGATCTCGTTATGTTGGATTGAATATTTTGGTTTGAGAACACTTGATGTACATCTTGCGTGGGATACCCGTAGTGACATTGGGATATTCTATTGATTCACTTGATATATGTTAAGGCATCAACTAGCGGATTCCGGTGACCTTGGGGATCTATGCATAGGGGTTGATTGCACGTTTTCATACCACGTTCTCCGATAGAAATCTTGGGGTGCTCCTTGAAGTTGTTTGTGTTGGATTGAATATGATATACCTGAAATTGTTTGATGCATGTCGCATAATTTACCCATGGATACTTGAGGTGACATTGGAGTATCTAGGTGACATTAGGGTTGATTGATATGTATCATTGGTGTTGTTCTAGTATGAACTCTAGGGCTGCTTGTGACACTTATAGGAATATCCCAAAAGATTGGTCGGAAATAATAACTTTGAGGTGTTTCTACTACCTACACAAATTTCATCTTATTGTTCTCCGCTAGATAGGAACTTTGGAGTGATTCTTTGTTGCACGTTGAGGGATGATCATATGATTCAACTATGTTAGCATTGTTGGGAGATTGCACTAGTGAAATTATAAACCCTAGGCCTTATTTCCAAGCATTAATATACCGTTTTGCTCGCTGTTTAATATTTATAACCTTGTTGTTTTTATATTTTCAGATTACAAAAATCTATATCTACCATCCATATTGCACTTGTATCACCATCTCTTCGCCGAACTAGTGCACCTATACAATTTACCATTGTATTGGATGTGTTGGGGACACAAGAGATTTCTTGTATTTGATTGCAAGGTTGTTTGAGAGAGACCATCTTGATACTACACCTCCCACGGATTGGTAAACCTTGGGTCATCCACTTGAGGGATAATTGCTACTGTCCTACAAAACTCTGCGCTTGGAGGCCCAACAAAGTCTACAAGAATAAAGTTGCGTAGTAGACATCAAGCCGTTTTCTGGCGCCGTTGCCGGGGAGGTGAGTGCTTCAAGGTATATCTGTAGATCTTGAAATTAAATCTTTTAGTTTCTTGTTTTTCACTAGTTTGGTTTTATAAAAGAAAACTACAAAAAAATGGAGTTTAGGTTGCCTCAATTGCTTTGTCTTTTTAATGTCTTTCGTGAAAATGATGGTTCAGAAAATTGTGCTCAATTGGTAGAGGAAGAATTTATGAAAATACTTAATGATAATTCCTTGAATGATGAGATTGATAGCAATATTTTTAGTATGAATTCTCTGAATATCCATGATGCTAATGATATGCAAAGCCACAAGCTTGGGGATGCTATGTTTGATGAAGATGATATTTTTAGCCCCCCAAGTTTTGATGAGCAAATTTATTATGATGATGGCATTCCTCCTATCTATGCTGATTATTGTGATGACATGTATGCTATAAAGAGGAATGCAAACCATTAAATTTTATTGAGTTATGATGATTTTAATATTCAATGTGGTTATGTCAATCAAGTATCTCATGATAGTTATTTTGTTGAGTTTGCTCCCACTATTATGAATGAGAATAAATTTGCTTATGAGGAGAGTAATAAATTTTCTATGCTTGTGAATCATGAAGATAATGCTTTACGTTATAGTTATATTGTTTAATTCCTTCATGATGCTACTGAAAATTATTATGAGGGAGGAACTTATGCTTGTAGTAATTGTAATAATATCAAGTTTCCTCTCTATGTGTTCAAAGTTTTGAAGTTATGCTTGTTTTGCCTTCCTATGCTAGTTGATTCTTGCTCCCATAATTGTTTGCTCACAAAATCCCTATGCATAGGAAGTGGGTTAGACTTAAATGTGCTTGCCATGTGATCCTTGATGCTCTTTTGCATCTTTCAAATATTATTCTTACGTGAGCATCATTGAAATCATCATGCCTAGCTAAAAGGCATTAAAGAAAAGCGCTTGTTGGGAGACAACCCAACACTTTTACTTTCTGTTTTTGTGTGTTCACATGATTAAGCTACTTTAGTAATCAAGTTTTATAGCTTTTATTTCAATAAAGTGCGAAGTAAAGCCTTTGGGATAGTGTGGATACTTGTTGATTTGATTCTGTGCAAAAATAGAAACTTTTGCCTCCAGTAAAGAATTTCTATGATTTTACTGGAGCGTCAAAAAATTCTGTAATTTTTCGACAGTATTTATATGCAAATTCTATAAGTTTTCCTAATTTTTCAGAATTTCTAGAGACAGGGAAGTATGGTTATACTACAGATCTTCACAGACTGTTCTGTTTTTGACAGATTCTGTTTTGCATGCATAGTTTGCTTGTTTTAGGGTTCCCATAGCTTATATTCAGTGATATAAATTATGTGAATGGTAGAATACAGTAGTTATTATGTGGGAACAATTATTAATCATGTCTTGACAGTACCTAAGTGAATGATCTTTATTTATTATACTAACCCATCTCACGAAGTTCCGTTATGTTTTGTGTGATTGAAGTTTTCAAGTTTTGGGTGAGACACCAATATGAGGAGAATAAGTAGTGACAAGAACCTTATCTTGGGGATGCCCAAGGAACCCCCAATGTAATATACAAGGAATAATCAAGTGCGTAAGCTTGGGGATGCCCCGGAAGGCATCCCCTCTTTCGTCTTCAACACTATCGGTATATCTTACTTAGAGCTATATTTTTGTTCGTCACATAATATGTGTTTTGCTTGGAGCACCATTTTATTTTGTTAGTATTTTATTGCTGTTATTTATCATCTTGTTTTTCAATAAAAAGTTCCAAGAGTTTCCTTTAGGATGGTTGAATTGCATGTTTGATGTGTGCGGTGTAAAAACAGAAACGTTTGATGTAGTGTTTGAATTTTAATATTTTAGTGGAACGTGGAAAGTTTCTGAAATTTTTACAAAGCATTTTAATATAAATTATTTATCATGTCCTAAATTTTGAGAATTTTTTAAGTTACAGAAGTACACTTGTTTAATAGATTGCTACAGGCTGTCCTGTTTAGACATATTGTTGTCATAGTTTTGTTATCTACTTCTCCTATAGTTTTCATGACTTATATTGGTAGATGTAAATTGTGGAAATAATATTATACAGTAGATAATGTTTTAAAATTATTATGCAATTTGTCTTGCCAGTACATAAAGAGTTGATATATTATTATGTGCACTAACCTATCTCACGAGTTCTTTTCAAGTTTTTGTGGGTGAAGTTTTGAGACTTAGGTGAAACCGGGATACGAGAGGATTGAACGAGATACAAAAGCTCATGCTTGGGGATGCCCAGGGCTACCCAAGTAAATATTTCAAGAAGTCTCAAGCATCTAATCTTGGGGATGCTACGCATCTCGCCTCTCTTCGTCAACTATCGGTTAGCCTATGTTGAGCCTAAGTTTTATTCGTTCACATTATGCGTGTTATTCTTGGAGTGTATTTTTGTTTAGTTTTATGTTTGATAAAATACTCAGATCTGAAAATCTTTATTGAGAGAGAGAGAGAGAGAGTCCTCACATAGCAACTTTATTGTTTGACTACTCATTGATCTTAACTTATATCTTTTTGTTGGGGAACGTTGCATGGGAAACAAAAATTTCCTACGCACACGCAAGATCTATCCATGGTGATGAGCATCTACGAGAGGGAGAGTGGATCTACGTACCCTTGTAGATCGCTAAGCGGAAGCGTTAAGAAACGCGGTTGATGTAGTCGAACGTCTTCGCGATCCAAATCACAAGTCGTCCCACGATCCAATCACGATCTAGCGCCGAACGGACGGCACCTCCGCGTTCAACACACGTACAGCTTGATGACGCCTTCACCTCCTGGATCCAGCGAGCGATGGTGATGTAGTAGATGAGTACCTGCAGCACGACGGCGTGGTGACGGTGGTGGTGAAGAAAATCTTTGCAGGGCTTCGCCAAGCACTACGGAAACTATAACGGAGGATGAACTAGAGGGGCGGGGTTGCCGGCACACGGCTTGTGGAATTCTTGATGTGTTCCGGGTGCTAGCCCTGCCCCTCTATTTATATGTTGAGCCCTGGGGTCGAAACTTTGAGAAAGAGCCTCCTCAAAGTCGGTTTGGCACGCAAGGCAAGAGTCCTCCTCGGACTCCAGGACCAGACGCCAGGGTCCTCGGCGTCTGGCCCCAGACGCCAGGGTCCCCGGCGTCTGGCCCCTGGCCTCCGCAAAACTCCTTTTTGCACCTTCCTAAAGCCTCGTGGGCTTTACCCCTTGGCCCAAATAAAGTGTTCTCGTACCCGAACATTTCGGGAAACATCTGAAACCCCTTCCGGTGAATTCCGGAACCCTTCCGGAGACCAAACACAATTATCCCATATATCAATCTTTACCTCCGGACTATTCCGGAGCTCCTCGTCATGTCCGGGATCTCATCCAGGAATCAGAACAACTTTCGGTCACCAACATAATAACTCAACTATACCTATATCATCACCAAACGTTAAGTCTGTAGACCCTGCGGGTTCGAGAACTATGCAAACATGACCGAGACACCTCTACGGTCAATAAGCAATAGCGGGACCTGGATGCCCATATTGGTTCCTACATATTCTACGAAGATCTTTATCGGTTGAACCTCTATGTCAAGGATTCAGTTAATCCCGTACGCTGTTCCCTTTGTTTATCGGTATGTTACTTGCCCGAGATTTGATCGTCGGTATCTCCATACCTAGTTCAATCTCGTTACCGGCAAGTCTCTTTACTCGTTCCGTAATACAAGATCTTGTGGCTAACTCTTTAGTCACTTTGCTTGCAAGGCTCATTGTGATGTTGTATTACCGAGTGGGCCCTGAGATACCTCTCCGTCACACGGAGTAACAAATCCCAGTCTCGATCCATGCCAACTCAACAGACACCCTCGGAGATACCTATAGAGCATCTTTATAGTCACCCAATTACGTTGCGATGTTTGATACACACAAGGTACTCCTCTGGTGTCAGTGAGTTGCGTGATCTCATGGTCATAGGAACAGATACTTGACATGCAGAAAACTATAGCAATAAACTGACACGATCATATTTTATGTTTATAGTTTGGGTCTTGTCCATCACATCATTCTCCTAATGATGTGATCCCGTTATCAAATGACATCTCATGTCCATGGCTAGGCAACCTTGTCCATCTTTGATCAACGAGCTAGTCTATTAGAGGCATACTAGGGACATGGTGTTGTCTATGTATCCACACATGTATCTGAGTTTCCGATCAATACAATTCTAGCATGGATAATAAAAGATTATCATGAACAAGGAAATATGATAATAACTAATTTATTATTGCCTCTAGGGCATATTTCCAACAGTCTCCCACTTGCACTAGAGTCAATAATCTAGCTCACATCGCTATGTGATTTACATTGTTATGAATCTAACACCCAATGAGTTCTGGGGTTCGATCATGTTTTGCATGTGAGAGAGGTTCTAGTCAACGGTCTGCAACATTCAGATCCATGTGATCTTTGCAAATCTATATGTCATACTGCAGATGCTACCACGCTCCACTTGGAGCTATTCCAAATGGCTGCCCCACTATACGTATCCGGATTGCTACTCAGAGTCATCCGGATTGGTGTCAAAGCTTGTATCGACGTAACCCTTTACGACGAACTCTTTGTCACCTCCATAATCGAGAATCATTTCCTTAGTCCTTTAGTTACTAAGGATAATTTTGACCGCTGTTCAGTGATCCACTCCTAGACCACTCTTGTACCCATTGACAGACTCATGGCAAGGCACACACCAGGTGCGGTACACAGCATGGCATACTATACAGAGCCTATGGATAAGGCATAGGTGACGACCTTCGTCCTTTCTCTTTCTTCTGCCGTGGTCGAGCTTTGAGTCTCACTCAACTCCACACCTTACAAATCAGGCAAGAACTCTTTCGTTGACTGATCCATTTTGAACTCTTTCAAAATCTTGTCAAGGTATGTACTCATTGAAAGTTTTATCAGACGTCTTGATCTATCTCTATAGATCCTGATGCCCAATATTTAAGTAGCTTCATTCCAGGTTTTCCTTCAAAAAACTCCTTTTAAAACACCCCTTTATGCTTTCCAGAAATTCTACATCATTTCCGATCAACAATATGTCATCCACATATACTTATCAGAAATTCTATAGTGCTCCCACTCACTTTATTGTAAATACAAGTTTCTCATAAACTTTGTATAGACCCAAAACCTTTGATCACCTCATCAAAGCGTATATTCCAACTCCGAGATGCTTGCTCCAGTCCATAGAAGGATCGTTGGAGCTTGCATACACTTTAGCATCCTTAGGACTGACAAAACCTTTCGGTTGTATCACATACAACCTTTCCTCAAGGAAACCGTTAAGGAAATGATGTTTTGACATCCATCTGCCAGATTTCATAATCGAAAAATGCAGCAACTGCTAACATAATTCCAAAAGACTTTTAGCATCGCTATGGGTGAGAAAGTCTCATCGTAGTCAACTCCTTGAACTTGTCGGAAACTTCTTTGCGACAAGTCGAGTTTTATAAATGGTGACATTTACCATCAGCGTCTGTCTTCTTCTTAAAGGTCCATTTGTACTCAACGGCCTGCCGTTCAACGGACAAGTCTACCAAAGTCCATACTTGGTTTTCATACATGGATCCTTTCTCGGATTTCATGGATCCTAGCCATTTGTTGGAATCCGGGCCCACCATTGCTTCTTCATAGTCTGTAGGCTCATCGTTGTCTAACAACATGAATTCCAAGACAGGATTGATGTACCACTCAGGGCAGTACGTGTCCTTGTCGACCTACGAGGTTCGGTAGCAACTTGATCCAAAGTTTCATGATCATCATCATTAGCTTCTTCTTCAATTTGGTGTAGGCGCCGCAAAAAACATCTTTCTGTTCCATGCTACCATCCAACTGAAGTTACGGTTCAATAACCTCATCAAGTTCTACTTTTCCTCCCACTCAATTATTTCGAGAGAAACTCTTTCTCGAGAAAGGACCCGTTTTTAGCGACAAACACTTTGCCTTCGGATCTGAGATAGAAGGTATACCCAACTGTCTCTTTTGGGTATCCTATGAAGACGCATTTCTCCGCTTTGGGTTCCAGCTTTTCAGGCTGAAGCTTTTTGACATAAGCATCACATCCCCAAACTTTAAGAAACGACAACTTTGGCTTCTTGCCAAACCATAGTTGATATGGCGTCGTCTCAACAGATTTCGATGGTGCCCTATTTAAAGTGAATGTAGCTGTCTCTAATGCATAACCCCAAAACGATAGTGGAAAATCGGCAAGAGACATCATAGATCGCACCATATCCAATAAGGTTCGATTACGACGTTCGGACACACCATTACGTTGTGGTGTTCCAGGCGGTGTCAATTGTGAAACAATTCCACATTGTCTTAAGTGACTGCCAAACTCATAACTCAGATATTCTCCTCCTCGATCAGATCGCAGGAATTTGATCTTCTTGTTACGATGATTCTCAACTTCACTCTGAAATTTGTTTGAACTTTCCAAACGTTTCAGGCTTGTGTTTCATTAAGTAAATATCCCCATATCTACTCAAATCATCAGTGAAGGTAAGAAAATAGCGTTACCACCACACGCTTCAACATTAATTGGACCGCATACATCAACATGTATCATTTCCAATAAGTCACTTGCCCGCTCCATCATATCGGAAAATGGGGTCTTAGTCATCTTGCCATGAGGCATGGTCCGCATGTCTCAACTGATTCGAAATCGAATGAGTCCAAAGTTCCATCAGCATGGAGTTTCTTCATGCGCTTTACACCAATATGACCTTGGCGGCAGTGCCACAAGTATGTGGTACTATCATTATTAACTTTGCATCTTTTGGCATCAATATTATGAACATGTGTATTACTACGATCGAGATTCAATGATCCATTCACATTGGGTGCATGACCATTGAAGGTATTATTCATGTAAACAGAATAACCATTATTCTCTAACTTAAATGAATAATTGTATTGCAATAAACACGATCTAATCATGTTCATGCTCAACACAAACACCAAATAACATTTATTTAGGTTCATCACTAATCCCGAAGGTAGAGAGAGCGTGCGATGGTGATCACATCAACCTTGGAAACACTTCCAACACACATCGTCACCTTGCCCTTAGCTAGTCTCCGTTCATTCCGTAGCTTTTATTTCGAGTTACCAACATTTAGCAACCGAACCGGTATCTAATACCCAGGTGCTACTAGGAGTACTAGCAAGGTACACATGCATAAAACGTATATCAAATATACTTCTGTTGACGTTGCCAACCTTCTTATCTACCAAGTATCTAGGGCACTTCCGCTTCAGCGACCGTTCTCCTCATAATAGAAGCACTCAGTCTCGGGTTTGGGTTCAACCTTGGGTTTCTTTACTGGAGCAGCAACTGGCTTGCCATCCATGAAGTTTCCCTCCTTGCCCTTGCCTTTCTCGAAACTAGTGGTTTTACTAAATATCAACACTTGATTCTCCTTCTTGATTTCTACCTTCGCGGTGTCAAACATCGCGAATAGCTCAGGGATCATTATTTCCATCCCTGGCATTTTATAGTTCATCACGAAGCTCTAGTAGCTTAGTGGCAGTGACTTGGAGAACTATATCAATCACTATCTTATCTGGAAGATCAACACCCACTCGATTCAAGCGATTGTAGCACCCAGACAATCTGAGCACATGCTCACCGATTGAGCTATTCTCCTTCATCTTGCAGGCAAAGAATCTTGTTGGAGGTCTCAACCTCTCAACACGGGCACGAGCCTGAGATCCCAATTTCAGCTCTTAGAACATCTCATATGTTCCATGACGTTCAAAACGTTTGGAGCCTCAATTCTAAGCTGTAATGCATGACGCACTGAACTATCAAGTAGTCATCAGAACATGTCTAAGCTGTAATGCATGATGCACTGAACTATCAAGTAGTCATCAGAACGTGCCTGTCAGATGTTCATAACATCTACAGACGATGCTTGAGGGGGTGGCGCACCGAGCGGTGCATTAAGGACATAAGCCTTCTGTGCAGCAAATGGGGATGATCCTTAGATCAGGGACCCAGTCCGGATTATTGCTACCATCATCTTTCAACTCTATTTTCTCTAGGAACGTATAAAAACACAGGGGAGCTACATCGCGAGCTAGTGATCTACAACATAATTTGCAAAGACATTTTGACTATGTTCATGATAATGAGTTCAATTAATCATATTGCTAAAGAACTCCCACTCAAATTGACATCCCTCTGGTCACTTGAGTGTCACATGATCCAAATTCACCAACCCAAGTCCGATCATCATGTGAGATGAGGTGAACATCTCCATTTTGATCATATCTACTATATGACTCATGTTCGACCTTTCGGTCTCTTGTGTTCTGAGGCCATGTCTGTACATGCTAGGCTCGTCAAATTTAACCTGAGTGTTCCGCACGTGCAACACTGGCTTGCACCCATTGTATGTGAACGTAGAGTCTATCACACCCGATCATCACGTGGTGTCTCGAAATGATGAACTTTCGCAATGGTGCACACTCGGGGAGAACACAATTTTATCTTGAAATTTTAGTGAGGGATCACCTTATAATGCTACCGTCGTCCTAAGCAAAATATGATGCATAAAAGGATTAACATCACATGCAAATCATAAGTGACATGATATGGCCATGAACTTGTGCTTTTGATCTCCATCTCCAAAGCACCGACATGATCTCCATCATCACCGGCATGACACCATGATCTCCATCATCTTGATCTCCATCAACGTGTCGCCATGAGGTTGTCGTGCCAACTATTGCTTCTACAACTGTTGCTAACACATAGCGATAAAGTAAAGCAAAACGGCGAAAATAAATTAAAGACAACCCTATGGCTCCTGCCGGTTGTCGTACTCATCGACATGTAAGTCGTGATTATCTATACATAACATGATCATCTCATACATCAGATATATCTCATCATGTAATTGGCCATATCACATCACGACATACCCTGCAAAAACAAGTTAGACGCCCTCTAATTGTTGTTGCATGTTTTACGTGGCTGCTATGGGTATCTAGCAAGAACGATTCTTACCTACGCAAAACCACAACGGTGATACACAAATTGCTATTCAACCTTCTCAAGGACCGCCTTTGTCGAATCCGATCCAACTAAAGTGGGAGAGACAAACACCCGCCGGCCATCTTTATGCAACAAAGTCACATGTCAGTTGATGGAACCGGTCTCTCGTAAGTGTACGAGTAAGGTTGGTCCAGGCCGCTTCATCCCACAATACCGCTGAATCAAGAAAAGACCAAAGGAGGAAGCAATCTGAGCATCAACGCCCACAAACTCCTTTGTGTTCTACTCGTGATCACATCTACGCATAGACCAAGCTCATGATGCCACTGTTGGGGAACGTTGCATGGGAAACAAAAATTTCCTACGCACACGCAAGATCTATCCATGGTGATGAGCATCTATGAGAGGGAGAGTGGATCTATGTACCCTTGTAGATCGCTAAGCGAAAGCATTAAGAAACGCGGTTGATGTAGTCGAACGTCTTCGCGATCCAAATCGCAAGTCGTCCCGCGATCCAATCACGATCTAGTGCCGAACGGACGACACCTCCATGTTCAAGACACGTACAGCTTGATGACGCCTTCACCTCCTCGATCCAGCGAGCGATGGTGAAGTAGTAGATGAGTACCGGCAGCACGACGGCGTGGTGACGGTGGTGGTGAAGAAAAATCTTTGTAGGGCTTCGCCAAGCACTACGGAAACTATAACGGAGGATGAACTAGAGGGGCGGGGTTGCCGGCACACAGCTTGGGGAATTCTTGATGTGTTCCGGGTGCAAGCCCTGCCCCTCTATTTATATGTTGAGCCCTGGGGTCGAAACTTGAAGAAAGAGCCTCCTCAAAGTCGGTTTGGCCCGCAAGGCAAGAGTCCTCCTCGGACTCCAGGACCAGACGCCAGGGTCCTCGGCGTCTGGCCCCTGGCCTCCGCAAAACTCCTTTTTGCACCTTCCTAAAGCCTTGTGGGCTTTACCCCTTGGCCCAAATAAAGTGCTCTCGTACCCGAACATTTCACGAAACATCCGAAACCCCTTCCGGTGAATTCCGGAACCCTTCCGGAGACCAAACACAATTATTCCATATATCAATCTTTACCTCCGGACTATTCCGGAGCTCCTCGTCATGTCTGGGATCTCATCCAGGACTCCGAACAACTTTCGGTCACAAACATAATAACTCAACTATACTTATATCGTCACCAAACGTTAAGTGTGTAGACCCTGCGGGTTCGAGAACTATGCAGACATGACCGAGACACCTCTACGGTCAATAACCAATAGCGGGACCTGGATGCCCATATTGGTTCCTACATATTCTACGAAGATCTTTATCGGTTGAAACTCTTTGTCAAGGATTCAGTTAATCCCGTATGCTGTTCCCTTTGTTTATCGGTATGTTACTTGCCCGAGATTCGATCGTCGGCATCTCCATACCTAGTTCAATCTCGTTACCGGCAAGTCTCTTTACTCGTTCCGTAATACAAGATCTTGTGGCTAACTCTTTAGTCAGTTTGCTTGCAAGGCTCATTGTGATGTTGTATTACCGAGTGGGCCCTGAGATACCTCTCCATCACACGGAGTAACAAATCCCAGTCTCGATCCATGCCAACTCAACAGACACCCTCGGAGATACCTGTAGATCATCTTTATAGTCACCCAGTTACATTGCGACGTTTGATACACACAAGGTACTCCTCCGGTGTCAGTGAGTTGCGTGATCTCATGGTCATAGGAACAGATACTTGACATGCAGAAAACTATAGCAATAAACTGACACGATCATATGCTATGTTTATAGTTTTGGTCTTGTCCATCACGTTATTCTCCTAATGATGTGATCCCGTTATCAAATGACATCTCATGTCCATGGCTAGGAAACCTTGTCCATCTTTGGTCAACGAGCTAGTCTATTAGAGGCATACTAGGGACATGGTGTTGTCTATGTATCCACACATGTATTTGAGTTTCCGATCAATACAATTCTAGCATGGATAATAAACAATTATTATGAACAAGGAAATATGATAATAACTAATTTATTATTGCCTCTAGGGCATATTTCCAACACTTTTGAGAGTAGTTCGAAATTTACTCTTGTGCTTCACTTGTATCCTGAGAGTAAACGTTGAATGAATTGAATGTCATAATTGTGAAATTATATATGCTTCATATTCTTGTTCCATGGGGAGTAGTGACTTCACATACTAGGAGTATAAGCGGTTAAATTTATTGGAAGTTAGCAATCATAGCATTGGTCATTTAAACAATTCATGAAAGAATATTGAGGGAAGAGAGGTTTCACATATAAATATACTATCTTGGACATCTTCTATGATTGTGAACCACCATTAATTATTTTAAAACTTGATCAAGTAGTTGACGTTGGACAAGGAAGACAACGTAATGGTTATGTTTGTTTATATTCACGTAGCAGTTATATTTTCATGGATGCTCTAACATGAGATGCTTGTTTAGAACCTTTTTCTAGCCAAAACCTTGTACTAAGTAGAAATACTACTTGTGCATCCAAATCCTTGAGCCAAGTTTCTTCCACAAGAGTCCACCATACCTACCTATATATGGTATTTCACTGCCATTCCAAGTAAATTTGCATGTGCCACCTCTAAACATTCAAATAAACATCCGTTTTGTATGCTCGTACCACTCATGGAGCGTCGGGGCGGTCATTATCTTCCATGCTAAGCGGGTTATTCTCAAGATAAGTGTTTATTCACTTGTCATTGCACGAGAGAGGCTGGTAAAAAGGATAATACCCGTGGATTGTTTGGATGGTACCCGTGGATTCGGCTAGCCATGGAATGTGTTTGAATGGTGGAGGGGGGGTAAAACTTTAAATTCTGTTTGGGAACCGCCAATAATGTGATTAGCATCGAAGATATTGAAAAATATGTTGTGACGTTGACAGGAAAAGTATACCACTCAAAATTACATATTCATCTCTACTTTAAAACATTGAGCTCTGGCACCTCTGCAAATCCCTGCTTCCCTTCGCGAAGGGCCTATCTTTTACTTTTACGCAAGAGTCAATGATGTTCATCCCTATTCCAATCTATTAATTCCTTAGCTGGCAAGCATCATGTGGTAGGGAAAGATCCAGACACATATATCCAGTTGAATATAGGTGATCATGATTCATTATTTATTTGTTGACATTATCCCCGAGATAAATAAGTTGGGAGGCGAAACTTTAAGCCCCTATCTTCCTATGTGTTTGACTGAAACTGTTTGTTCTAAAAATAAGCTTTGAGTGTCAGCAATCATGGAAGACTAAATGATAGTTGAGTATGTGGAATTTGCTAAACCAAATCTCTTACATAGACCCTTCCTTAAAATAAGATGAATTGTAATTGTTTGATGACTGACAATATAGTTTGCTAGTTTTCAAGAAAGTTTATGGTCTATACTTTAACATGTGAATAACTTGCTACTTGATTATGAGAAGTTCTATGAGAAATACTTGCTGCTTTTGATGCTAGAAAAGTGGCTGAAATTTCATTAATCAATATTATACATTATGCTAGCATACACACTTCATAAATTATTTCTTTTATCATTTACCTACTCGAGGATGAGCAGGAATTAAGCTTGGGGATGCTGATACGTCTCCAACGTATTGATAATTATTTATGAAGTATTCATGCCATGATTGCCTATGTTTATAATACTTTTATAAGGTATTGATGCACTTTATATGATTTATTTAGAACTAACCCGGACTGATGTTGTTTTCAGCAGAATTACCGTGGTGTTGTTTTCGTGCAGAAAATGAAAGTTCCCGGAATGGCCCGAAACTTTTTGATGATTTTTTCTAGAGCAAATAAGCAATATTGGAGCGAAGAACCACCGGAGGGGAGCCACCCATGGAGCACAAGCCATCAGGGCACGCCCCCCCTAGGGTCGCGCCCTGATATGTGGTGGGGCCCATGTGGCTCCGTTACGCGTGATTCCAACGCTGAAAAATCCTATAATTCCCAGAAACCCCAGAAATAATCAGAGATTCTCCGTTCCACCGCCGCAACTCTCTGTATCAATGAAAAACCAATCTGGAGCCTTTCCAGTACCCTGCCGGAGAGGGAAATCATCATTCAGTGGCCATCTTCATCATACCGGTGGAGGCCATGCCGAGGAGGGAGTAGTTCACCCTTGGGGCTGAGGGTCTGTACCAGTAGCTATGTGTTCAATCTCTCTCTCTCTCTCTCTCTCTCATGTTCTTGAGATGGCACGATCTTGATATATCACATCTAGGTGACATTAGGGTTGATTGATATGTATCATTGGTGTTGTTCTAGTATGAACTCTAGGGCTGCTTGTGACACTTATAGGAATATCCCAAAAGATTGGTCGGAAAGAATAACTTTGAGGTGGTTCTACTACCTACACAAATTACATCTTATTGTTCTCCGCTAGATAGGAACTTTGGAGTGATTCTTTGTTGCACGTTGAGGCATGATCATATGATTCAACTATGTTAGCATTGTTGGGAGATTGCACTAGTGAAAGTGTGAACCCTAGGCCTTATTTTCAAGCATTAATATACCGTTTTGCTCGCTGTTTACTATTTATTACCTTGCTGATTTTATATTTTCAGAATACAAAAACCTATATCTACCATCCATATTGCACTTGTATCACCATCTCTTCGCCGAACTAGTGCACCAATACAATTTACCATTGTATTGGGTGTGTTGCGGACACAAGATATTTCTTGTATTTGATTGCAGGGTTGTTTGCGAGAGACCATCTTCATCCTACACCTCCCACGAATTGATAAACCTTAGGTCATTCACTTGAGGAAAAATTGCTACTGTTCTACAAAACTCTGCGCTTGGAGGCCCAACAAAGTCTAAAAGAATAAATTGTGTAGTAGACATCACCCGACCCCCGGCGTCCTCACCACGATTGGCATCGGGCTTTGTGGAGCACCCCTCACAGCACTACCCGACCCACGAGCATGACCGCAACCCCTTGCCATCTCGAGGGGAAGGCGGGGGAAGAAGAAGACGATGGGCAAAAGATTGGGAGCGGGAGGGTGCGGATGAGTAACGCCTCCCCTCGGTCCTCCCCTCTTTATAGAGCCGGGGAAGGGGAAGGGCCGACTCTTCATGACCTGGGCTGGACGCGCACTGGCCCTCAGTTAGCGCCCATGACCGCCCCTCTCATCCAATACCAAGCCCCGCATATGATACGCTTCGCGCGGGACACGACGGGGGAGGCAGAGACGCTCAAGCAATGTTGGATGGCTTGGGAGTTGACTATTCACTACCAAGCGCGGTATTTGGGCGACTGTTTCCCTTCCCCGTACCGCCTCTCCCCCCCCCCCCCGTGAGAACACGTGGCACGAAGGAAGCGCCGCTTCTTGTCCAGCACGGTGCGGCTTTTGGGCGCGTCCCCTCGGGCGACCGCCCCGCTCGTCCACTCCCACGACCCGCAGTCAATGCACGTCGTGGGACAGGTCAGTAAAAATCATCATAACCCTAGAGAATTGCAGTCGCGTGCACCTGTGCACTGTTTTTGGGCCTAGCCCAACAAACGTCGCAGGCGCATGTGTGGCCCAGGCCCGGGGGCTCGTGTTGGTGTACTAAGAAACGGGGTCCTTAGCACCCTGACTTGTGCACCAGACGCCGCAGCCTCCAGCCCAGTGAGATTTTGCCGGGAAGAAACATTCCTCCAATTACGACTTGCAAATACCAAGTAAGCCCGGCAAGACGCCTTGCTGGGGGCTCAAGGACACACGCTCCCGCCAAGGACTCCGCCCGCCAAGGCCTAACTCCACGTCGCCAGGCTGGTTGTCTACATCAACCAGGTGGCGAGCGGGCAGGCGGATAGGTGAAACCGGCCGGGGCGCGTGGCAGCATGGGGGGATTTACGGCAGCTTTAACGACACCCGTCCCATGACATGGCAAAAGAATAAAAGGTAGCTGGGCGAACGACACAGAAGGGGATGCAATCCTTGCTGGAAGACGTCGCCAGCTTGACACCTCACGGCGCATTCAATGCGCCTGTCCTAGTCTGTCAGGGTTAGGTATTTCCCACTACCACCTTCGCTGACACTCTGGGAGAGGGCAGTATCCACTGTTCACCAGATGTAAAGACCATTTGCCACTGTTGTAACCCCTTGTCTATTAAAGGAGGCCCATGGCTACATTTACAAAGGTCGACACTCTGTTCATCCTACACTCGTAGCTGCACTCCCGAGGCACCTCTTGCCGGGGTTGTTGCGCCTTGTACTGTGAACACCCATAAACCACAAGAACACATGACGTAGGGTTTTATGCTCTCACAGCCCGAACCTATCTAAATCCTCGCGTACACAGGAATCAGTGATGCTCTTTGCGTGTTAGAGACCTCCCTACCTAATCACAAAGGGACCTTTCCGGACCCATAGATTATAGTACCCCGATAGTCCCCTTCTAAGATGGTCTATGGAAAGGCTTGTCATTTACCTCTTGAGTTAGAACATAAAGTTTATTGGGCAATTAAAGAACTTAACTATGACTTTAAACTTGCCGGTGAAAAGAGGCTATTTGATATTAGCTCATTAGACGAGTGGAGGACACAAGCTTATGAAAATGCCAAGTTGTTTAAATAAAAAGTTAAAAGATGGCATGACAAGAGAATTCAAAAACGGGAATTCAATGTAGGAGACCTAGTTCTTTTATACAATTCTTGTTTTTAGATTTTTTGCATATAAGCTTCTCTCTAAATTGGAAGGCCCTTATGTCATCGAGGAGGTCTATCGCTCCGGTGCTATAAAGATTAACAACTTCGAAGGCAAAAATCCGAGAGTGGTAAATGGGCAAAGAATTAAGCACTATATCTCAGGTACTGTCGGGGCACGGATGCTCACGATCACCTATGGGACCATAGGTCCCTTGTGGTTTGGCAAGGGGGTCACGTTGCACGAAGAGCGAAGAGCATGAGACGGCGCAACAATCAAGGCTCGGGCATTTTACCCTGGTTCGGGCCGCTGCTAAGCATAAAACCCTACTCCTGCTTTTTGGTAAATTGATTGGAGGGACACGAAGAACGCAGGGCACCTAACCCCGGCAAGGACTGCTGTCGGGGAAAGAGAGGCTATGCGAGTACAAGCATTCGGGGGTTCGAGTTCCCAACCTTGAGCTAGGTTGCCTTGGGCCTCCTTTTATAGTGCAAGGGGTCACCACAATGGCAAAACAGACATTATCTATCGATTAGATAGCTAAGCAGAGCTATCATACCTAACTCTGGCATTTAGGACAAAATGCCATGATTACCTGCCTAGGTGGCGCTTGGGGGTGCATCCCCGACAAGCTCTTGTCACCGCTTGGCCGGTCGTTGCTTAAGATCTTGACACGCCGCAGGGCGGGTATCAACCGAGCGTAAATTGCCTTCCAATGTGTCACCACGTGCCTAGCGAGGGCTGATTAATCGCCTGAGGGCTCGACACCGCATCGATAAGTGACAGGCGTAGCGATGCGGTGGAGCGGTGGCTGGATGGCTCACGCCTGCCGGGAAATGGCTTGCCGGGTCTTCTAGGAGGTGTGTACATCTTGGTCCCCGGCAAGCGTTGGGGACGTGCTTGGCGCGTCGCAGCCCAGGCTTGAGTTGCCGCGTTGAGCTTGCTGGAGTCTTGGTCTTGATTGTTGGCGGGGTAGCTTGACCTTCTGCTAGTTGTGGCTGCCGGGCGTCGGTGGCCGTCTGTCCAGGCACAAGTCAGGGGAAAATGAACACCCCTGTTTGTTTACCCCGATAGGTACGCCCCTTAATGTTGAAACTAACATTATTCAAGTTATGACTCCGGAAGAACACATAAGAAAGACCTTCCGGAACACTCTAGAAAGCTGAAAAGGGGTAGGTACGTGATACGGTAAGTAAACCGACCCCAAAAATTCCAAAAAATATTTTCTGTTGGTTTTAGTATTTTAGAAAATTTCTAAAAATAAAAAGGAGTCAGGGGGACCCATGAGGGGGCCATGAGCCAACAGGCCGCGGCCACCCCCCTAGGCACGCATTGTTGCCTCGCCGGGCCCTCGTGTGCCTCCTGGACTCCGTTTTCTTCCTAAAGACATATTTTAATCTAGATAAAATCAATATATATACACCCGTATGTTTTGACCACCGCATCGCAAGTTTCTCCCATGTTCTTGTTTCGGGCTGTTTTTCTGACAGATCTAGATCACCATGACGTCGCCAAGCTCCTCCAAGGACAAGTTCTACGAGAAGGTCATCAACCCCTACTTGACGGAGGTGATGAAGCACTCTCAAGCCATTGAGATGCGTGAGGGGGTGCTCCACATCCGGTATGTTCAAGGCCTCAAGAAGGTGGGGAGCAAGAAGGCCAGGCTTGCAGCAGTGGAGCAGGAGGCCTTCAAGTGCCAAGGGATGGTTGAACGTGGTTTGAGTGCTAACCACTCTATGATCACAGATTTCGTCCGAGAAAACAAGCTAGACACAAGGAACGTGGGAGAGGCACTCTTCAAGCTTAAAGAGCGGATCGAACATCTCCAAGCTCAAATCTTTGATCTACAAAACCAAAACTATGAGTATGAATCTAGGTTCAAGAGGATAAGCATCGCTGCCACTTTCAGGATTCCGGAGACAAGGTCCTCTTTCTATGATGGGGAGCCTATGCCTTGGAAGGAGGAGGACAAGCCTACTACATCACCACCACCAGCACCCAAGAAGGACACTTGAGTACATGGGTATGGGCACCACCCTTAGCTTGTGGAAAGCTTGGGGGAGGTGCCCCGGTATCGTATCACCATCACTTTTATCATTACCATCTATCTTAGTTCGCTCCTTAGCTATTTCGTGGTTTAGGTAAATAAAATTTCAGATTTGCTTTGCTTAGAATTTTTTCTTTGAGATCTATCTATCCTTGTAATCGAGTGTGAGAGTTATATAATAAAGATTAGTTGAGTTTGTGTGCTTTACTCTCATGCATCTATCATCATAGCATTGCAATAAAAGAAATAGAAAAGATCATGTGCTAATCCCATGGGGAGTAATAACTTCACATAGAAAAAGTATAAGTGATAAAAGTTGTTGGGAATAAACAAACATAGCATTAGTCATTGATACAATCTATGCAAGATTATGATTGAGAAGAGGAGATTCACATATAAATACACTATCTTGGACATCTTTTATGATTGTGAGCCCCCATCAAATATTATATAATGATAAAGTGTTGATGTTGGACATGGAAGACAATGTAATGATCATGATAGTTTACATTCACATAGAAGTTATATGGTCATGGATCCTTTAACATGTGGTGCTTGCTTTAGATCTTTTGCTAGCCAAAAATCTACCGGTGCATCCATAATTCCTCAAACCTAGTTCCTTTCCATGGGAGTCCACCATACCTACTTATGGATTGAGTAAGATCCTTCAAGTAAGTTGTCATCGGTGCATCAAGCAATAAAAATTGCTCTTAAATATGTATGATCTTTTATTGTAAGGGAAAATATGCTTTGTACGATCTTGTGATGGCAAAGAAATAAAAGCAACAAAGTGCATAATAAAGTTTGCTATCATAAGGGGCAATATAAAGTGATGTTCCTTTGCATTAAGAGCTTGCACATCCAACTTAAAAGCACATGACAATCTCTGCTTCCCTCTGCAAAGGGCCTATCTTTTATCTTCATGAACTTACTTTTGTGCAAGAGTCAATAAAGTTTATTCTTACTCCACCTATCAACTCTCTAGCTGCCAGGCATCATGTGTTGAGGATAGATCCAGATAAATATATCTAGTTGAATGTAGGTGATCATGAACCATTATTGTTGACATTATCCATGAGTTAAGTAAGTTGGGTGGCAAAAACTATGAAGCCCCCATCTTCCTATGTGTCTGCCGGAAACACAAGCTCCAAAAATATGCAACGAGTGTCAACACTCATAGAAGACTAAATGATAGTTGAGTATGTGAACTTGCTAGAATGAAATCTCTTACATAGACTCTTCTGTGCAATATGATGAATTGTGATTGTCTTAATAACTAAGAGCTTGGTTTGTTGATTGTCAATAGTGTTTATGCTTCATACTTCAATATTGTGGATGGATTGTTACTTGCTTATGAGAAGTTATATGATGGAAAATTATCTGCTATGTTAATATTCATGATGCACTCATGTCCGTATTCTATTTTTATCGACACCTCTCTCTCTCTCAAATTATGTGGTCATTATTATCGATTTTGGCTTTCGCTTGAGGACAAGCGAGGTCTAAGCTTGGGGGAGTTGATACGTCCATCATGCATCATGAATTCTTATTGATATTTATGTTATTCTTGTCCATTATTACTTATTATGGTATAATTATTATGTCTTTTCTCTCTGAATTTGCAAGGTACATCACAAAGAGGAAAATCTATGGAAACGGAATTCTCGACCTGAAAACCAAAAAAATGGCAGAAAATTCACCAGACTCCAAATGACCTGAAACTTCACGAAGAATTTTTATGGAATATATAAGAATTATTGGGCCAAAAATTCACCAGACTCCAATGTTGGCTTGTGGCCAGCAGGGCGCGGCCAACCCCCTGGCCGCGCCCTATTGCCGTGTGGTGGCCTAGCAGGTCTCCCGACCCCCCTCTTCTCCTATATGGTGTGTTTTGACCTAGAAAAAATCATAAGATTACTTTCGGGATGAAGCGCCGCCGTCTCGAGGCGGAAACCTGGGCAGATGCCCTTTTGCACTCCGGCCGGCTGATTCTGCCGAGGAATCTTCCCTCCGGGAGGAGGAGATCGAAGCCATCGTCACCACCAACGCTTCCTCCCTCGTGGGAGGACCAATCTTCATCAGCATATTCACCAGCACCATCTCATATCAAAACCTAGTTCATCTCTTGTATTCATTCTTTGTCCCAAAACCTCAGATTGGTACTTATGGGTTACTAGTAGTGTTGATTACATCTCGTAGTTATGCTTGTTGGTTTGCTTGGTGGAAGATATTATGTTCAGATACCTGATCTCCATTATTACCCCTCTAATCTTGAACATGTTTATGAGGTGTGAGTAGTTACTATTGTTCCTGAGGACATGGGAGAAGTCTTGTTATAAGTAATCATGTGAAGTTGGTATTCGTTCGATATTTTGATGATATGTATGTTGTTGCTTCTCTTAGTGGTGTCATGTGAACGTTGACACTTCACCATGTTATGGGCCTAAGGGAAGTCATTGTGGAGTAACAAGTAGATGATGGGTTGCTAGAGTGACAGAAGCTTAAACCCCAGTTTATGCGTTGCTTCATGAGGGGCTGATTTGGATCCACACGTTTCTTGCTATGGTATCAGTTTTCAGGTTGCTCCATGAGAATTTCCAATTATCCCTAGATTAGATTTATTTTTCTTACCTATTGTCCAAGAAAAATCCATAAAAAAGTTAGATCTACTAATCCATTGTCCAAGCCAGTTTGAGCCTTTGCAATTTTTCTTTTCAGTACTTGCATAGTTGAATTATCGGTTGCATCGACGTGTCGAGTTGCTGGTCTTAGTGTCTAGTTCCATTAGAGTTTTGGGTTATGTTCACATTAGTCACGCTACCGCTGCATGATCATCCCTTCCGTTGTCGCCCACCACCATCCATAAATTTTCATCACGTGCTCCCCATCGTTCATTGTCATTGTCATACTTGAGGTTGTTCGCATCTACACTTGATCCAATCTGCATCTTCTCTAGTTTGTTTTGGAAAGAAGAAGGAAAAGGAGGACAAAAAAGAGAGAGAGAGAGAGAAAGTAAAAAAATTGAGTGAGAAATAGAGAGAGAAAATAGAGAAAAGAGAAAAAAAATCGGATCGACCTAGACTCAATCTAGTATCTGGATTCGGATTGAAATCTATTTTGCGCAGTGTTCAGTAAAACAAGCATATCTTCTTCAAACGAAGTCCGTTTTGGCTCCACGAGTACTCAAATTGAAGCTATCGACGAGCCGCATCTGAATAGTACATCAAGCTTGTTCAGTATTGTCACTTCCAAATCAGCTTCTAAATAGGACTTTTTACCTTCCGAAGGTCGCGAACATAGTTTGTCATTATTTTTCAGGTACGTTTCCGATTTTTTTGACTCCTCATACGAACTCGGAATTGAGTGATTCTTTTTGCATTGGAAATCTTGAGTCAGTAGAATTCTTGAGAAAAAATATCAGAAATTTAATATAATATTTTCTAGAGGAAAGTTGCAGAGAGTTTTGGTATATCCTGCTTCGTAGTGATTTATCATCATTATCTTTACTCCCATTGTGATCTTCACTTTTATCTTGCTATCCAGAGCTACTTCATATCATCCGTTACTGCTATTTGTGCATTGATGTAACTCCGTTAGTGTTCTAGGCTCGCGTCTCTAGTACGGTCTAGCCTAGGATAAGCACAGTACCGTCGTTGAGCGTTTATTCAACATTGCATCTCTGAATTGACTATTGCTAAGTTTTTGCTACCATATATTAAGCCTACCAACCACCACATATTTCTACACCATCTATACATACGTTCACCTGGTAATCTCTTTACTCAATCTTTGGATATATTGACACCGTCGGTTGCCGGTCACCACCTGCTGCATGGTAAGAATTTGTAAGACATTAATATTTGCTTTACTGTGAGCGTTTTACCACCACATACCAGTAGTTCATAGGAACAATATTCTTGGATCTTTGTTTATTGTTTTTACTAGTCATGACAGGATCCAGAGTTGTCAGTTCATGGGCTTCGTCGATCGTGGGAGACGTGCCACCACCTAAGCAACTGCCACACCCGTCACGAGAAGTGCAAAGACATCCCAATACACACGATCAGGTCAATGTTTCTATACCACCATTTAATGGCCGTTTTAGACCTGCTTTATATATTGAATTGGAGTTCGAAATAAATGATATATTTGCTTCCCATAATTTTGCTGAACATAAGAAAGTTAAGGTCGCAGTTGGTTCTTTCACTGGTTATGCTTCAGTTTGGTGGAGTGAATATTGTCGGGTACACCCTGATTATATACTACTTGGGATGATTTGAAACTTGCCATGAGACACACATTTGTCCCTGCTTATTATACCCGTAACATGATTTAAAGGTTACAACATTTACAACAAGGTAGTGACACCGTAACGAAATATTATGATGATTTACAAACGACCTTGTTGCATTCCTCAATAGAAGAAAGTGAAGAATATTTTATGGATAGATTTTGGGAAGGATTAAACCATGATATCCAGGAGATGCTAATTCATGAAAAGTGTTATCCTATGGACCGTTTGTTTCATCTTGCTTGCAAAGCTGAACAGGAAATAAAACAACGTGTTTCCCACAAGGAGAACGAGCGCAAGTTGCACATTCCAAGAGTTGATATGGTTGTTCCTTCAACTACTAGGCGTACTATGACAACCACATCAATTGTTGTGAGGACTACATCACCTTCACCATGTGACACAACACCACAGAGAGTGCCTACATCATCTGAGTTGATCATAAGAGGTAATGACGAAGCCGCATTTTAGACTAAGCAACGTCGAGGCCGGCTTTGTTTTCAAGAAGAGGAGGATGATGAGGACATGAGTACCTTGGATACGACCAAAAAATATTGCATACGTGCATATTTGTGAGGTGATTTCTTATAAGAATTATACAATAATTTATTTATGTTATCCAGAACAAAAATACTTCACCTATTTTTATTTTGAGAGGCGATTTCCTTTGCATGGTCGTAGCTACACACCCTTTGGCATAAGTGCCTTTTTTGATATACGAGGTGTCAGGTTTCAATGGCATTGCCACAAGTGAATTTTTATTGTATAGAAATGACCTTATCTCACTTCTCTTTGTCTTTTTATTAAAATTTTGAAACAAGTGTCTTTTCATTATGTAGAAAGGACGTTTTCTCACTTCTCTCAGACTTTTTGCTTGCCTTTTTGGCATAATTGCCTATTTGCTTGCCTGGCTGGTCCAAAGTCACGATATTTTAGTTATAGAGTTATTTTTCATAGTCCAAAATATTTTACCAAAATAATTAGAGATAAAATTTGGGGCCGTGTGTAGCTACCACCATGGGTAGCAAATTATTTCCGTTTTTATTTTATGCCTAAATCTAGAATGGTAGAACACTTGTACGAACCATGTGTGATGACAAACAAAGAGGAAATGGTTAGGTGTTGTTCAAGAGGTCCTCTCACGTCAAAGGAAATAATTAGGTGTTGTTCAAGAAGTTCTCTCACGTCACTTTTAGCTCAAGAGAAGATAGAGTCCAAGTCTCACGTTCTGGACTCAGATTCGGACTGCACAGACATACCTGTATGAAAACAGCAAAAACTTTTTCATACGGACTCCGAATTGGATGATTCTTTTTTTTTGGAAAGTATATTTTATATGCTTTCTAGCCCAACTGGATTAACCTTAAAATTCGTCCGGAGCGTGAAGATATTGACGAAACAATCTGACGTTGCAGCAGAATCCAAGTCAAACTACAAGTCCAAAGGTGTTGCATCACCTCCACTTGCGCCCATGGGCCTTGTACGACCTAGGGTTAGTTTTAGGCTGCCTTGGGACGTCCTCCCACCTCCTTGGCTGCCACCCCTTGCTCCTATATAAGTAGATCAATCTAGTAGCTTTTTCTTTGGGGTTTTGTTTAGCTAAAAGTTAGCCATTGGAACTTCGTGTACTTCATTTGTGTCCAACGACCAGACCAAGACCGCTTTCGAAACCACACCTTTATCAATACTTCATCTATATTCGCAATATTCCGATTGCATTATCGAATTCTTGCTTGTTCTTCGAGTGCTTGCAGGAATAGACCTTTGTGGTCAGGTTGATCGTGCTCCGGCGTGGTCAATAACCTTATTGGAGTTGGTTTAGCGATTGCTAAGGCGCAACGTCGTGCATGTTTGTAGTCGGATCGTCAAAGTCATCTCCACCAAATTGATAGTTATCATCTCATCGAAATATCGGGACTCTTGCCTCTATTAGATTTATCTCTTAGTGGTGTCGTGTGAACGTCGACTACACGACACTTCACCATGTTATGGGCCTAAGGGAAGTCATTGTGGAGTAACAAGTAGATGATGGGTTGCTCGAGTGATAGAAGCTTAAACCCCAGTTTATGCATTGCTTCATGAGGGGCTGATTTGGATCCACACATTTCATGCTATGGTTAGATTTATCTTAATTCTTGTTTCGTAGTTGCGGATGCTTGCGAGAGGGGGTAATCATAAGTGGGTTGCTTGTTCAAGTAAGAACAACACCTTAGCAACGGTCCACCCACATATCGAATTATCAAAGTAGCGAACGCAAATCAACTCAACATGATGAACATGACTAGACAGCAATTCCCATGTGTCCTCGGGAGTGCTTGCTTCGTATAAGAATACTTTCCAGCCTGTCCTTTGCTATAAAAAGGATTGGGCTACCTTGTTGTGCCTTGGTTACTATTGTTACTTGTCACTCGTTACAAATTATCTTGTTGCAAAACTATCTACTACTGTTACTTACAACACTTGCAGAGTATACCTTGCTAAAAACTGCTTATCATTTCCTTCTGCTCCTCGTTGGGTTCGACACTCTTACTTATCGAAAGGACTACGATTGATCCCCTATACTTGTGTGGGGGAACATTGCATGGGAAACAAAAAAAATTCTATGCTCACCAAGATCGATCTAGGAGATGAACATCTATGAGAGGAGAGATTGCATCTACATACCTTGTAGATCGCTAAGCGGAAGCGTTAAGAAACGCGGTTGATGTAGTCAAACGTCTTCGCGATCCAATCATGACCCGTCCCGTGAACTCCCGATCAAGTGCCGAACGGACAGCACCTCCGCATTCAACACACGTACGGCTTGATGACGCCTTCACCTCCTCGATCCAGCGAGCGATGGTGAAGTAGTAGCTCGAGTCCTCCGGCAGCACGATGACATGGTGGAGGTGGTGGTGGCGGAATATCGGCAGGGCTTTGTCGTGCGTCTACGGAGAGGAGAAGAGCTACGAGGGAGAGGTGGGGCAGCGTCGTAGCATGTTGGGTGCGGCTGTCCTCTCTTTTCCTCTCTATATATAGGGGGAAGGAAGGAGGGGGGGCCCTAGGGTTTCCCCTAGGGGTCGGCGGCCACAAGGGGTGCTGCTAGGGTTAGGGTGCCCCCCAAGGCGCCTTGCCTCCCAAGTAAAGGGGGCTGCGGCCCTAGGGGGTGCTCCCCACGTCCTGGACGAATTGGGTTAGGGTTTGGGAGGCGACCAACCCCTACTGGGCTGGTGCGCCACCTCTCCATGGCCCATGAGGCCCCCCAAGTCTTGCCGGGGCCCCCCGAAACCCCTTTCGGTACTCTGTCGATTCCTCGGTACACCCCGGAACACTTCCGGACTCCGATACCCGTCGTCCTATATATAATTCCTCACCTCTGGACCACTCCGGAGTTCCTCGTCACTTCCAGGATCTCATCCGGGACTCCGAACAACCTTCGGTCACCAACATAATAACTCGACTATACTTATATCGTCATCAAACGTTAAGTGTGTAGACCCTACGGGTTCGAGAACTATGCAGACATGACCGAGACACCTCCATGGCCAATAACCAATAGCGGGATCTAGATGTCCATATTGGTTCCTACATATTCTACGAAGATTTTTATCGGCCGAACCTCGATGTCAAGGATTCAGTCAATCCCGTACGCAGTTCCCCTTGTTCATCGGTACGTTACTTGCCCGAGATTCAATCGTCGGTATCTCCATACCTAGTTCAATCTCATTACCGGCAAGTCTCTTTACTCGGTCCGTAATACAAGATCTCGTGGCTAACTCCTTAGTCACATTGCTTGCAAGCTCAATATGATGTTGTATTACCGAGTGGGCCCTGATATACCTCTCCGTCATACAGAGTGACAAATCCCAGTCTTGATACATGCCAACTCAACAGACACCCTCGGAGATACCTGTAGAGCATCTTTATAGTCACCCAGTTACGTTGCGACGTTTGATACACACAAGCTACTCTTCCGGAGTCAGTGAGTTGCATGATCTCATGGTCATAGGAACAGAAGCTTGACATGCAGAAAACAATAGCAATAAACTTGACACGATCCTATGCTATGTTCATAGTTTGGGTCTTGTCCATCACATCATTCTCCTAATGATGTGATCCCGTTATCAAATGACAACTCATGTCTATGACCAGGAAACCATGGCCATCTTTGATCAACAAGCTACTCGGTAAAGGATCACTAGGGACATGTTGTTGTCTATGTACCCACACATGTATTTGAGTTTCCAATAAATACAATTATAGAATGGATAATAAATCATTAT
Organism: Elymus sibiricus; assembly: GCA_039707655.1. NCBI lineage: Eukaryota > Viridiplantae > Streptophyta > Magnoliopsida > Poales > Poaceae > Elymus > Elymus sibiricus. Next base: position 230,240,097 of record CM077675.1, on the reverse strand, counting down.
CATGAACAAGGAAATATAATAATAACCACTTTATTATTGTCTCTAGGGCATATTTCCAATAGTCTCCCACTTGCACTAGAGTCAATAATCTTGTATTACATGGTAATGAATCTAACACCCATAGAGATCGGGTGGTTATCATGTTTTGCCCGTGGAAGAGGTTTAGTCAACGGATCTGCAACATTCACATCCATGTGCACTTTGCAAACGTTTATGTCATCCTCCTTGATTGCATCGCGGATGGAATTGAAGTGTCGCTTTATGTGTCTGGTCCTCTTGTGAAACATTGGTTCCTTGGCCAGAGCAATGGCACCAGTGTTGTCACAAAACAGAGTCACCGGGTCCAGTGCACTGGGTGTTGGGTAACGTTGCATGGGAAACAAAAAATTTCCTACGCACACGCAAGATCTATCCATGGTGATGAGCATCTACGAGAGGGAGAGTGAATCTACATACCCTTGTAGATCGCTAAGCGGAAGCGAAACGCGGTTGATGTAGTCGAACATCTCCGCGATCCAAATCGCAAGTCGTCCCTCAATCCGATCACGAACTAGTGCCGAACGGACGGCACCTCCGCGTTCAACACACGTACGGCTTGATGACGCCTTCACCTCCTCGATCCAGCGAGCGATGATGAAGTAGTAGATGAGTTCCGGCAGCACGACGGCGTGGTGATGGTGGTGAGGAACAATCTCTGCAGGGCTTCGCCAAGCACTACGGAGATTATGACGGGAGGAACTAGAGGGTTAGGGTTGCCGGCACACGGCTTGGGAAATCTTGATGTATCCCGTGTGTTAGCCCTGCCCCTCTATTTATATGTTGAGCCCTGGGGTTTAAACTTGGAGAGAAAGCCTCCACAAGGTCGGTTTTGCCCGCACAAGGTCGGTTTGGCCCGCACGGAAAGAGTCCAACTCGGATTCCAACAGTATCGCGTACAAGCGGTAGTACCGCTCACGAGCGGTAGTACCGCTTGAGCGGTAGTACCGCTTCACACAAGCGGTAGTACAGCTTACGCGGTAGTACTGCCTTACCAGCGGTAGTACCGCTTAAGGCAGCAGCAAAACTTCCTTTTGCACTTTCTAATACCTCGTCGGCTTTACCCCTTTGGCTCATATAAAGTGTTGCTGCACCCGAACACTTCGGTAAACATCCAGAACCCCTTCCGGTGAATTCCGGAACCCTTCCGGAGATCAAAACACTATTATCACATATATCAATATTTACCTCCGGACTCTTCCGGAGATCCTCGTCATGTCCGGGATCTTATCCGGGACTCCGAACAACCTTCAGTCACCAACAAAATAACTCAACTATACTAATCGTCACCAAACGTTAAGTGTGTAGACCCTGCGGGTTCGAGAACTATGTAGACATGACCGAGACACCTCTACGATCAATAACCAATAGAGGGACCTGGATGCCCATATTGGCTCCTACATATTCTACGAAGATCTTTATCGGTCGAACCTCTATGTCAAGGATTCAGTTAATCCCGTATGCTGTTCCCTTTGTTCTTTGGTATGTTACTTGCCCGAGATTCGATCGTCGGTATCTCTATACCTAGTTCAATCTCGTTACTGGCAAGTCTCTTTACTCGTTCTGTAATACAAGATCTCGTGGCTAACACTTTAGTCACATTGCTTGCAAGGCTCATTGTGATGTTGTATTACCGAGTGGGCCCTGAGATACCTCTCTGTCACACGGAGTAACAAATCTCAGTCTTGATCCATGCCAACCCAACAGACACCCTCGGGGATACCTGTAGAGCATCTTTATAGTCACCCAGTTACGTTGCGACGTTTGATACACACAAGGTATTCCTCCGGTGTCAGTGAGTTGCACGATCTCATGGTCATAGGAACAGATACTTGACATGCAGAAAACAATAGCAATAAACTGACACGATCATATGCTACGTTTATAGTTTGGGTCTTGTTCATCACATCATTCTCCTAATGATGTGATCCCGTTATCAAATGACATCTTATGTCCATGGCTAGGAAACCTTCACCATCTTTTGATCAACGAGCTAGTCAACTAGAGGCTTACTAGGGACACAGTGTTGTCTATGTACCCACACATGTATTTTGAGTTTCCAATCAATACAATTATAGCATGGATAATAAACGATTATCATGAACAAGGAAATATAATAATAACTAATTTATTATTGCCTCTAGGGCATATTTCCAATAGTCTCCCACTTGCACTAGAGTCAATAATCTAGTTCACATCACTATGTGATTTACATTGTAATGAATCGAACACCCATGCAGTTCTGGTGTTGTTCATGTTTAGCCCTTGGAAGAGGTTTAGTCATCGGATCTGCAACATTCAGATCCGTGTGTACTTTGCAAATATTTATGTCGTCCTCCTTGATGTAATCGCGGATGGAATTGAAACGTCGCTTTATGTGTCTGGTCCTCTTGTGAAATCTTGGTTCCTTGGCTAGAGCAATGGCACCAGTATTATCACAAAACAGAGTCATTGGGTTAAGCGCACTAGGCACTACTCCAAGATCTGTCATGAACTCCTTCATCCAGACACCTTCCTTCGCCGCCTCCGAGGCAGCGATGTACTCCGCTTCGCATGTAGAATCAGCTACCACGCTTTGCTTGGAACTGCACCAGCTAACCGCACCCCCATTAAGAATAAATACGTATCCGGTTTACGACTTAGAGTCATCCGGATCAGTGTCAAAGCTTGCATCGACGTAACCCTTTACGACGAGCTCTTGATCACCTCCATAAACGAGAAACATGTCCTTAGTCCTTTTCAGGTACTTCAGGATATTCTTGACCGCCGTCCAGTGTTCCACTCCTGGATCACTTTGAAACCTTCCGGCCATACTTATGGCAAGGCTGACATCGGGTCTTGTGCACAGGATTGCATACATGATAGAGCCTATGGCTGAGGCATAGGGGACGACACTCATCTTTTCTCTATCTTCTGCAGTCACTGGGCATTGAGTCTTACTCAACTTCACACCTTGCAAAACAGGCAAGAACCCCTTCTTGGACTGATCCATTTTGAACTTCTTCAAAATCTTATCAAGGTATGTGCTTTGTGAAAGTCCTATTAAATGTCTTGATCTATCTCTATAGATCTTGATGCCTAATATGAAAGCAGCTTCTCCTAGGTCCTTCATTGAAAAACTCTTGTTCAAATATTCCTTGACGCTTTCCAACATTTCTATATTGTTTCCAATCAGTAATATGTCATCCACATATAATATTAGAAATGCTATAGAGCTCCCACTCATTTTCTTGTAAATACAAGCTTCTCCGTAAACTTGTATAAACTCGAACACTTTGATCACCTCATCACAGCGAAGATTCCAACTCCGAGATGCTTGCACCAGTCCATAAATGGATCGCTGGAGTTTGCAAACTTTGTCAGCATTCTCTGGATCGACAAAACCTTCTGGTTGTATCATATACAACTCTTCCTTAAGGAAACCGTTAAGGAACGCTGTTTTGACATCCATCTGCCAAATTTCATAATCGAAAAAGGCAGCTATTGCTAACATGATTCTGACGGACTTAAGCATCGCTACGGGTGAGAAGGTCTCATCGTAGTCAACTCCTTGAACTTGTGAAAAACCCTTTGCCACAAGTCGAGCTTTATAGACGGTGACATTACCGTCCGCGTCCGTCTTCCTTTTAAAGATCCATTTGTTCTGAATGGCCTTAGGCCCTTCAGGTAATACTTCCAAAGTCCACACTTTGTTTTCATACATGGATCCCATCTCGGATTTCATGGCCTCTAACCACTTCTCGGAATCCGGGCCCATCATCGCTTTTCCATAGCTCGTAGGTTCATCGTTGTCCAACAACATGACCTCTAAGACAGGGTTGCCGTACCACTCAGGAGAAGTACGCGTCCTTGTCGACCTACGAGGTTCGATAGCAACTTGATCCAAAGCTTCATGATCATCATCTTTAACTTCCTCTTCAGCTGATGTAGGCTCTACAGAAACATCTTTCTGCGCTGCGCTACTTTCAGGTTGAAGTAAAGGTTCAACAACCTCATCAAGTTCTATCTTCCTCCCACTCAATTCTTTCGAGAGAAACTCTTTCTCAAGAAATGTTCCGTTTTTAGCGACAAACACTTTGCCTTCGGACCTGAGGTAGAAGGTATACCCAACTGTCTCTTTTGGGTATCCTATGAAGATGCATTTCTCCGCTTTGGGTTCCAGCTTTTCAGGCTGAAGCTTTTTGACATAAGCATCACATCCCCAAACTTTAAGAAACGACAGCTTTGGCTTCTTGCCAAACCAAAGTTCATATGGCGTCGTCTCAACGGATTTCGATGGTGCCCTATTTAAAGTGAATGCTGCTGTCTCTAATGCATAACCCCAAAACGATAGTGGCAAATCGGCAAGAGACATCATAGATCGCACCATATCCAATAAGGTTCGATTACGACGTTCGGACACACCATTACGTTGTGGTGTTCCAGGCGGTGTCAATTGTGAAACAATTCCACACTGTCTTAAGTGACTGCCAAACTCATAACTCAGATATTCTCCTCCTCGATCAGATCGTAGGAATTTAATCTTCTTGTTACGATGATTCTCAACTTCACTCTGAAATTGTTTGAACTTTTCAAATGTTTCAGACTTATGTTTCATTAAGTAAATATACCCATATCTACTTAAGTCATCAGTGAAGGTAAGAAAGTAACGATAACCACCGCGTGCCTCAATACTCATCGGACCACACACATCAGTATGTATGATTTCCAATAAGTCACTTGCCCGTTCCATTGTTCCAGAGAACGGCGTTTTAGTCATCTTGCCCATGAGGCATGGCTCGCATGTGTCAAGTGATTCAAAATCAAGTGACTCCAAAAGTCCATCAGCATGGAGCTTCCTCATGCGTTTTACGCCAATATGACCTAAACGGCAGTGCCACAAGAAAGTGGTATTATCATTATCAATTCTACATCTTTTGGCATCAATGTTATGAACATGTGTATCATTACTATCGAGATTTAATAAGAATAAACCCCTCACATTGGGTGCATGACCATAAAAGATATTACTCATGTAAATAGAACAACCATTATTCTTTGATTTAAATGAGTAACCGTCTCGCAATAAACAAGATCCAGATATAATGTTCATGCTTAACGCATGCACTAAATAACAATTATTCAGGTTCATCACTAATCCCGATGGTAATTGAAGAGAGAGCGTCCCGACGGCGATCACATCAACCTTGGAACCATTTCCCACGCGCATCGTCACTTCATCCTTTGCCAGCCTCCATCTATTCCGCAGTTCCTGTTTAGAGTTGCAAATGTGAGCAACCGCACCGGTATCAAATACCCAGGCACTACAACGAGAGTTGGTAAGGTACACATCAATAACATGTATATCATATATACCTTGTTTGTTGTTGACCGCCTTCTTGTCAGCCAAATACTTGGGGCAATTCCGCTTCCAGTGTCCAGTTCCCTTACAATGAAAGCACACAGTTTCTGGTTTGGGTCCAGCCTTGGGTTTCTTCACGGGAGGAGCAACTGCTTTGCCACTCTTCTTGGAGTTACCCTTCTTACCCTTGCCATTTTTCTTGAAACTAGTGGTTTTATTGACCATCAACACTTGATGCTCCTTCTGAATTTCAGACTCAGCGGCTTTCAGCATCGCAAACAGCTCGGCGACTGACTTGTTCATCCCGTGCATGTTATAGTTCAACACGAAGCTCTTGTAGCTAGGTGGCAATGATTGAAGAACTCTGTCAGTGATCGCCTCTGGCGGAAGGGGCATCCCCAATTCAGCCAGACGAGTGGAGTACCCAGACATTCTGAGTATGTGATCACTGATAGACCCGTTCTCCTCCATCTTGCAACATAGAGCTTATCGGAGATCTCATACCTCTCGATCCGGGCATTCTTCTGAAAGATAAACTTCAACTCCTGGAACATCTCATATGCTCCATGACGTTCAAAATGTCTTTGAAGTCCCGGATCTAAGCCATACAATATTGCACATTGAACTATTGAGTAATCTTCAGAACGAGCCTGCCAAGCGTTCACAACGTCTAGAGACTCAACTGGAGCGGGTGGATCACCAAGCGGTGCATCAAGGACATAAGCCTTCTGGGAAGCCGTAAGGATAATCCTTAGAATATGGGCCCAGTCCACAAAGTTACTTCCATCATCTTTCAACTTAGCTTTCTCTAGGAACGCATTAAAATTCAGGGGAGCTACTGCGCGAGCCATGATCTACAACATAAATATAGCAAAGACAACTTAGACTATTGTTCAAGATAATGAGTTTAGTTAATCATATTACTTAAAAACTCCCACTCAAATTGACATCCCTCCGGTAATTCGAGTGTAACATGATCCAAATCCACCAACTCAAGTCCGATCATCACGTGAGTTGAGGTGGTTTCAATGGTGAACATCTTCATGTTGATCATATCTACTATATGACTCATGTTCGACCTTTCGGTCTCTTGTGTTCCGAGGCCATGTCTGTACATGCTAGGCTCGTCAAGTTTAACCCGAGTGTTCCGCACGTGCAACACTGGCTTGCACCCGTTGTATGCGAACGTAGAGTCTATCACACCCGATCATCACGTGGTGTCTCGAAACGACGAACTTTCGCAACGGTGCACACTCGGGGAGAACACAATTTTATCTTGAAATTTAAGTGAGGGATCACCTTATAATGCTACCGTCGTCCTAAGCAAAATAAGATGCATAAAAGGATTAACATCACATGCAAATCATAAGTGACATGATATGGCCATGAACTTGTGCTTTTGATCTCCATCTTCAAAGCACCGGCATGATCTCCATCGTCACCGGCATGACACCATGATCTCCATCATCTTGATCTGCATCAACGTGTCGCCATGAAGTTGTCGCGCCGACTGTTGCTTCCACGACTATTGCTAACTCATAGCGATAAAGTAAAGCAAAACGGCGAAAATAATTAAAGACAACTCTATGGCTCCTGCCAGTTGCCGTACTCATCAACATGCAAGTCGTGATATTTTATACAACACATGATCATCTCATACATCACATATATCTCATCATGTACTTGGCCATATCACATCACAACATACCCTGCAAAAACAAGTTAGACGTCCTCTAATTGTTGTTGCAAGTTTTACGTGGCTGCTATGGGTATCTAGCAAGAACGATTCTTACCTACGCAAAAACCACAACGGTGATATAAAAAATTGCTATTCAACCTTATCAAGGACCGCCTTTGTCAAATCCGATCCGACTAAAGTAGGAGAGACAGACACCCGCCAGCCATCTTTATGCAACGAAGTTACACGTCAGTTGATGGAACCGGTCTCTCATAAGCGTACAAGTAATGTTGGTCCGAGCCGCTTCATCCCACAATACCGCCGAAACAAGAAAAGACCAAGGGAGGAAGCAATCTGAATATCAACGCCCACAAAACCCTTTTGTGTTCTACTCGAGATCTCATCTACGCATAGACCTAGCTCTGATGCCACTGTTGGGAAACGTTGCATGGGAAACAAAAAATTTCCTACGCACACGCAAGATCTATCCATGGTGATGAGCATCTACGAGAGGGAGAGTGAATCTACATACCCTTGTAGATCACTAAGCGGAAGCGTTAAGAAACGCGGTTGATGTAGTCGAACGTCTCCGCGATCCAAATCGCAAGTCGTCCCTCGATCCGATCACGAACTAGTGCCGAACGGACGGCACCTCCGCGTTCAACACACGTACGGCTTGATGACGCCTTCACCTCCTCGATCCAGCGAGCGATGATGAAGTAGTAGATGAGTTCCGGCAGCACGACGGCGTGGTGATGGTGGTGAGGAACAATCTCTGCAGGGCTTCGCCAAGCACTACGGAGATTATGACGGGAGGAACTAGAGGGTTAGGGTTGCCGGCACACGGCTTGGGAAATCTTGATGTATCCCGTGTGTTAGCCCTCCCCCTCTATTTATATGTTCAGCCTTGGGGTCTAAACTTGGAGAGAAAGCCTCCACAAGGTCGGTTTTGCCCGCACAAGGTCGGTTTGGCCCGCACGGAAAGAGTCCAACTCGGATTCCAGCAGTATCGCGTACAAGCGGTAGTACCGCTCACGAGCTGTAGTACCGCTTGAGCGGTAGTACCGCTTCACACAAGCGGTAGTACCGCTTACGCAGTAGTACTGCCTTACCAGCGGTAGTACCGCTTAAGGCAGCAGCAAAACTTCCTTTTGCACTTTCCAATACCTCGTCGGCTTTACCCCTTTGGCTCATATAAAGTGTTGCTGCACCCGAACACTTCGGTAAACATCCAGAACCCCTTCCGGTGAATTCCGGAACCCTTCCGGAGATCAAAACACTATTATCACATATATCAATCTTTACCTCCAGACTCTTCCGGAGATCCTCGTCATGTCTGGGATCTTATCCGGGACTCCGAACAACCTTCGGTCACCAACAAAATAACTCAACTATACTAATCGTCACCAAACGTTAAGTGTGTAGACCCTGCGGGTGCGAGAACTATGTAGACATGACCGAGACACCTCTACGATCAATAACCAATAGCAGGACCTGGATGCCCATATTGGCTCCTACATATTCTACGAAGATCTTTATCGGTCGAACCTCTATGTCTAGGATTCAGTTAATCCCGTATGCTGTTCCCTTTGTTCTTCGGTATGTTACTTGCCCGAGATTCGATCGTCGGTATCTCTATACCTAGTTCAATCTCGTTACTGGCAAGTCTCTTTACTCATTCCGTAATACAAGATCTCGTGGCTAACACTTTAGTCACATTGCTTGCAAGGCTCATTGTGATGTTGTATTACCGAGTGGGCCCTGAGATACCTCTCCGTCACACGGAGTAACAAATCCCAGTCTTGATCCATGCCAACCCAACAGACAACCTCGGAGATACCTGTAGAGCATCTTTATAGTCACCCAGTTACGTTGCGACGTTTGATACACACAAGGTATTCCTCCGGTGTCAGTGAGTTGCACGATCTCATGGTCATAGGAACAGATACTTGACATGCAGAAAACAATAGCAATAAACTGACACGATCATATGCTACGTTTACAGTTTGGGTCTTGTCCATCACATCATTCTCCTAATGATGTGATCCCGTTATCAAATGACATCTTATCTCCATGGCCAGGAAACCTTCACCATCTTTTGATCAACGAGCTAGTCAACTAGAGGCTTACTAGGGACACAGTGTTGTCTATGTACCCACACATGTATTTTGAGTTTCCAATCAATACAATTATAGCATGGATAATAAACGATTATCATGAACAAGGAAATATAATAATGACTAATTTATTATTGCCTCTAGGGCATATTTCCAACACTGGGCACAACTCCAAGATCTGTCATGAACTGCTTCATCCAGACACCTTCCTTTGCCGCCTCCGAGGCAGCTATGTATTCCGCTTCGCATGTAGAATCAGCTACCACGCTTTGGTTGGAACTGCACCAGCTTACCGCTCCCCCATTGAGAATATATATGTATCCGGTCTGGGACTTAGAGTCATCCGGATCAGTGTCAAAGCTTGCATCGACATGACCCTTTACGACGAGCTCTTGATCACCACCATAAACAAGAAACATTTCCTTAGTCCTTTTCAGGTACTTAAGGATATTCTTAACCATCGTCCAATGTTCCCCTCCTGGATCACTTTGAAACCTTCTGGTCATACTTATGGCAAGGCTGACATCTGGTCGTGTGCACAGCATCGCATACATGATAGAGCCTATGGCAGAAGCATAGGGGATGACACTCATCTTTTCTCTATCCTCTGCAGTCACTGGGCATTGAGTCTTCCTAACCTTCACACCTTGCAATACAGGCAAGAACCCTTTCTTGGACTGATCCATTTTGAACTTCTTCAAAACTTTATCAAGGTATGTGCTCTATGAAAGTCCTTTTAAGCGTCTCGATCTATCTCTATAGATCTTGATGCCTAATATGAAAGCAGCTTCTCCTAGGTCCTTCATTGAAAAACTCTTGTTCAAATATTCCTTCACGCTTTCTATATTGTTTCCAATCAACAATATGTCATCCACATATAATTTAGAAATTCTATAGAGCTCCCACTCACTTTCTTGTAAATACAAGCTTCTCCGTAAACTTGTATAAACCCAAACGCTTTGATCACCTCATAAAAGCGAAGATTCCAACTCCGAGACGCTTGCACCAGCCCATAAAAGGATCGCTGGAGTTTGCAAACTTTGTCAGCATTCTCTGGATAGACAAAACCTTCTGGTTGCATCATATACAACTCTTCCTTGAGGAAACTGTTAAGGAACGCTGTTTTGACATCCATCTGCCAAATTTCATAATCGAAAAATGCAACTATTGCTAACATGATTCTGACGGACTTAAGCATCGCTACGGGTGAGAAAGTCTCATTGTAGTCAACTCCTTGACCTTGTGAAAAACCCTTTGCCACAAGTCGAGCTTTATAGATGGTGATATTACCGTTCGCGTCCGTCTTCTTCTTAAAGATCCATTTATTCTAATTGGACTTTCGCCCTTCAGGTAATACTTCCAAAGTCCATACTTTGTTTTCATACATTGATCCCATCTCGGATTTCATGGCCTCTAACCATTTGTCGGAATCCGGGCCCACCATCGCTTCTCCGTAGCTCGTAGGTTCATCGTTGTCCAACAACATGACCTCTAAGACAGGGTTACCATACCATTCAAGAGCAGTACGTGTCCTTGTCGACCTACGAGGTTTGGTAGTAACTTGATCCGAACCTTCATGATCACCATCATCAGCTTCCTCTCAACTGATGTAGGCTCCATGGAAACATCTTTCTATGCTGCGCTACTCTCTGGTTGAAGTAAAGGTTCAACAACCTCATCAAGTTCTATCTTCCTCCCACTCAATTTTTTCGAGAGAAACTCTTTCTCGAGAAATGACCCATTCTTAGCAACAAACACTTTGCCTTCAGATCTGAGATAGAAGGCATACCCAACCGAATCTTTTGGGTACCCTATGAAGACGCATTTGCCCGCTTTGGGTTCGAGCTTTTCTGGCTGAAGCCTTTTGACATAAGCATCGCATCCCCAAACTTTAAGAAATGACAACTTTGGTTTCTTGCCAAAACACAGTTCATACGGTGTTGTCTCAACGGATTTAGATGGTGCCCTATTTAAAGTGAATGCAGCTATCTCTAATGCATAACCCCAAAATGATAGTGGCAGATCGGCAAGAGACATCATAGAACGCACCATATCCAATAAGGTTCAATTACTACGTTCGGACACACCATTAGCTGTGGTGTTCCAGGTGGCGTCAACTGTGAAACAATTCCACATTGTCTTATGTTATTGCCAAACTCATAACTCATATATTCTCCCCCTCGATCAGATCGTAGAATTTAATCTTCTTGTTGCGATGATTCTCAACTTCACTCTGAAATTGCTTGAAACTTTTCAAACGTTTCAGACTTGTGTTTCATTAAGTAAATATACCCATATCTACTCAAATCGTCTGAGAAAGTAATGATATCCACCGCGCGCCTCAATGCTCATCGGACCGCACACATCAGTGTGTATGATTTCCAACAAGTCACTTGCCCGTTCCATTGTTCCGGAGAACGGGGTCTTAGTAATCTTGCACCATGAGGCATGGTTCGCATGTGCCAAGTGATTCAAAATCAAGTGACTCCAAAAGTCCATCAGCATGGAGTTTCTTCATGCGTTTTACACCAATATGACCTAAGCGGCAGTGCCACAAGAAAGTGGTACTATCATTATCAACTCTACATCTTTTGGCATCAATGTTATGAACATGTGTATCATCACTATCGAGATTCAATAAGAATAAACCCCTCACAATGGGTGCATGACCATAAAAGATATTACCCATATAAATAGAACAACCATTATTCTATGATTTAAATGAGTAATCGTCTTGCATTAAACAAGATCCAGATATAATGTTCATGCTCAACGCAGGCACTAAATAATAATTATCCAGGTTCATCACTAATCCCGATGGTAATCGAAGAGCGAGCGTGCCGACGGCGATCACATCAACCTTGGAACCATTTCCCACGCGCATCGTCACTTCGTCCTTTGCTAGCCTCCGTCTATTCCGTAGTTCCTGCTTTGAGATGCAAATGTGAGCAACCGAACCGGTATCAAATACCCAGGCACTACAACGAGAGTTGGTAAGGTACACATCAATAACATGTATATCATATATACCTTGTTTAGCGTTGGCCGCCTTCTTGTCGGCCAGATACTTGGGGCAATTCCGCTTCCAGTGGCCAATTCCCTTGCAATAGAAGCACTCAGTTTCCGGCTTGGGTCCAGCCTTGGGTTTCTTCATGGGAGGAGCAACTACTTTGCCACTCTTCTTGGAGTTACCCTTCTTGCCCTTGCCATTCTTCTTGAAACTAGTGGTTTTATTGACCATCAACAGTTGATGCTCCTTCTGGATGTCTGACTCAGCGACTTTCAGCATCACAAATAGCTCGGCGACTGATTTGTTCATCCCTTGCATGTTATAGTTCAACACAAAGCTTTTGTAGCTAGGTGGTAGCGATTGAAGAACTCTGTCAGTGATCACCTCCGGCGGGAGCACAACTCCCAACTCAGCCAGACGGTTGTAATACCCAGACATTCTGAGTATGTGCTCACTGACAGACCCGTTCTCCTCCATCTTGCAAGCATAGAACTTATCGGGGGTCTCATACCTCTCGATCCGGGCATTCTTCTCAAAAATAAACTTCAACTCCTGGAACATCTCATATACTCCATGACGTTCAAAACGTCTTTGAAGTCCCGGTTCTAAGCCATACAACATAGCACACTGAACTATTGAGTAGTCATCAACACGCGTCTGTCAGGCGTTCATAACGTCCACAGATGATGGAGCGGGTTGGTCACCGATCGGTGCATCAAGGACATACGCCTTTTGGGCAGCTGCGAGGATAATCCTGAGATTACGGGCCCAGTCTACAAAGTTACTTCCATCATCTTTCAGCTTGGCTTTCTCTAGGAATGCATTGAAATTCAGGGGAGCTACTGCACGAGCCATTGATCTACAACATAAATTTGCAAAGATAACTTAGACTATTGTTCAAGAAAATGAGTTTAGTTAATCATATTACTTAAAACTCCCACTCAAGTTGACATCCCTCCAGTCATCCGAGTGTTACATGATCCAAATTCGCCAACCCAAGTCCAATCATCATGTGAGATGAGGTGGTTTCAATGGTTAACATCTCCATGTTGATCATATCTACTATATGACTCATGTTTGACCTTTCGGTCTCTTGTGTTCCCAGGCCATGTCTGTACATGCTAGGCTCGTCAAATTTAACCCGAGTGTTCCGCATGTGCAAAACCGGCTTGCACCCGTTGTATGTGAACGTAGAGTCTATCACACCCGATCATCACGTGGTGCTTCGAAACGACGAACTTTCGCAACGGTGCACACTCGGCGAGAACACAATTTTTATTTTGAAATTTTAATGAGGGGTCACCTTATAATGCTACCGTCGCCCTAAGCAAAATAAGATGCATAAAAGGATTGACATCACATGCAAATCATAAGTGACATGATATGGCCATCAACTTGTGCTTTTGATCTCCATCTTCAAAGCACCGGCATGATCTCCATCGTCACCGGCATGACACCATGATCTCCATCATCATGATCTCCATCATCGTGTTGCCATTGGGGTTGTCACGCCAAACATGTTTCTACTACTATTGCTATCGTTTCGCGATAAAGTAAAGCATTGCATAGCGCTTAATGATTGACACGCAGGTCATACAATAATTAAAGACAACCCTATGGCTCCTGCCGGTTGCCGTATGCATCGACATGCAAGTCGATATAAACTATTACAAAACATGATCATCCCATATATCAAATACATTTCATCATGTCTTTGGCCATATCATATGACAACATACCCTGCAAAAACAAGTTAGACGTCCTCTAATTTGTTGTTGCATGTTTTATGTGGCTGCTATGGGTATCTAGCAAGAACGATTTTACCTCCGCAAAACCCCAACGGTGATATGCAAGTTGCTATTTAACCTTCTACAAGGACCGCCTTCATCGAATCCGATGCAACTAAGGTGGGAGAGACAGACACCCACCAGCCATCTTATGCAACAAAGTCACATGTCAGTCGATGGAACCGGTCCCATGTATGTGGACATGTAAAGTTGGTCCGGGCCGCTTCATCCACAATACCGCTAAATCAAGAAAAGACCAAGGAAGGAAGCAATCTGCATATCAATGCCCACAAACTCCTTTGTGTTCTACTCGTGATGTCATCTACGCAAAGACCTAGCTCATGATGCCATTGTTGGGGAACGTTGCATGGGAAACAAAAAATTTCCTACGATCACCAAGATCGATCTAGGAGATGAACATCTACGAGAGGAGAGATTACATCTACATACCTTGTAGATCGCTAAGCGGAAGCATTAAGAAACGCGATTGATGTAGTCGAACGTCTTCGCGATCCAATCACGATCCGTCTCGCGAACTCCCGATCAAGTGCCGAATGGACGGCACCTCTGCGTTCAACACACGTACGACTTGATGATACCTTCACCACCTCGATGCAGCGAGCGGTGGTGAAGTAGTAGCTCGAGTCCTCCGGCAGAACGACGGCGTGGTGGAGGTGATGGTGGAGGAATCTGAGCAGGGCTTCGCCGTGCGTCTACGGAGAGGAGAAGAGCTACGAGGGAGAGGAGGGGCAGCGCCGTAGCACAATGGGTGCGGCTGCCCTCTCTTTCCCTCTCTATATATAGGGGGAAGGGAGGTGGGGCGCACCCTAGGGTTTCCCGTAGGGGCCGGCGGCCACAAGGGGTGCGGCTAGGGTTAGGGTCCCCCCCAAGGCGCCTTGCCTCTCAAGTAAAGGGGGCGGCAGCCCTAGGGGGTGCGCCCCACCTCCTGGCCGAATTGGGTTAGGGTTTGGGCGGCGCCCATCCCCTAGTGGGCTGGTGCGCCCCCTCTCCTTGGCCCATGAGGCCGCCCAACTCTTGTCGCCCCCCCCCCCCCCCCCCCGCCCCCGAAACCCCTTTCGGTACTCCGTTGATTCCCTGGTACACCTCGGAACACTTCCAGACTCCGATACCCTTCGTCCTATATATCAATCTTAACCTCCGGACCATTCCGGAGTTCCTCGTCACGTTCGGGATCTAATCCGGGACTCCGAACAACCTTCGGTGACCAACATAATAACTCGACTATACTTATATCATCATCAAACGTTAAGTGTGTAGACCCTACGGGTTTGAGAACTATGCAGACATGACCAAGACACCTCCACGGCCAATAACCAATAGCGGGACCTGGATGTCCATATTGGTTCCTACATATTCTACGAAGATCTTTATCGGTCGAACCTCGATGTCAAGGATTCAGTCAATCCCATACGCAGTTCCCTTTGTTCATCGGTACGTTACTTGCCCGAGATTCGATCGTCGGTATCTCCATACCTAGTTTAATATCGTTACCGGCAAGTCTTTTTACTCGATCCGTAATACAAGATCCTGCGGCTAACTCCTTAGTCACATTGCTTGCAAGCTCATTATAATGTTGTATTACCGAGTGGGCCCTGAGATACCTCTCCGTCATACGGAGTGACAAATCCCAGTCTTGATCCATGCCAACTCAACAGACACCCTCAGAGATACCTATAGAGCATCTTTATAGTCACCTAGTTACATTGCGACGTTTGATACACACAAGGTACTCTTCCGGTGTCAGTGAGTTGCATGATCTCATGGTCATAGGAACAAATACTTGACATGCAGAAAATGATAGCAATAAACCTGACACGATCATATGCTACGTTCATAGTTTGGGTCTTGTCCATCACATCATTCTCCTACTGATGTGATCCCGTTATCAAATGACAACTCATGTCTATGACCAGGAAACCATGGCCATCATTGATCAACAAGCTAGTCCGGTAGAGGATCACTAGGGACATGTTGTTGTCTATGTACCCACACATGTATTTGAGTTTCCAATAAATACAATTATAGCATGGATAATAAACAATTATCATGAACAAGGAAATATAATAATAACCACTTTATTATTGCCTCTAGGGCATATTTCCAACAACTTGTGGGTCATCAAGGATGATGAAGAGGAAGAAGAGGAGGTTCCAGCTGCTAACACTCCTCCATCCAAGCAGAGAAAACTCATGGCAGATGCCATGCCTAGCAAGCCACCCACCATGGCCAAGGAGACCCCCTAGCCCAAGAAGACCACTAGAGACATTTCAGCTGCAGAGAAGAACCAGGGTTCAACTGGTAGAGATACTGCACCTCCATGTGATGATGATGAGGATGTAGTTGTGTTGAGAAAGCTCAAGCCCCACCTTCCAGATCTAATGATGATCACCCAATTGCTGAGAATATGAAGGAGAGGAAGGACCATGGGCTGAGGAAGTGGAGATACAATGATACATATGCTGTCAGGAGGACAACTGTTGTGGACACTCACTTTCACACCAAGGAGTAGCATGATTTTTATGAGACAGTCTTGCTTGACAAGAACCCAGCTGTGAGTGACATGAGATATGTCGACTGGAAGTACATCAAGTCCAATGAAGACTACTTCCCCCATGTCCAGGGGAGTTTCAAGATGATGGACATTGATGAGTTCATAGGTAAAGAGATGACTGCATGGAATGATGAGCTCATCATGCAATTTTACTCCACTGCTCAATTTTTTCCAGATGGAAGGATAGTGTCCATGGCAGAAGGCACCAGATATCAATCAATAGTTGATGACTGGGCTACCATCTTAGGAGTCCCAAAGGTGCAAGAGGGAGATTTGGACGTGTACTCAGAGTGCAAGATGAACCACAACTCCATGGTCAACATGTACAACCCAATTCCCAAGGAGTATGTGCAGACTCACAAGTTTGGCTCAATATACTTTCTGCAAGCACGGTTGACTACCTCCAACACTATCTTGAGGCACACTTTGATACCCAAATCAGGAGATGATTAGATGATACATGGTTACTCGATAAACATGTTGCATCATGTGGACAGTCGCACCAGGATCGGAGTGATGGATCTCATAGTTGAGACCATCAAGAGGACTGCTGCAGATCAAAAGAGATCTTGTGGATATGCTCCATACATTCAGATGTTCATCAATTCCAATATTGGAAAGAGCCTCTATCTACTTGATCGACCACACCTGCCCCTCCAGCGAGAGTTGGAGGACAATGTTGTGGTGATGGATCCATCTCATCCCACTTCATCTACTGCACAGGCAGAAATTGAGGCAGAGGCCCAGGCATAAGCAGCAAGAGTCACTAATGCTCTAGTCCTCAAGACGAAGAATGATCAAATGGCCTATCTTGTCAATGCTATCCAGAGTATAGAGAAGAACATAGCTGAGCTACTACTGAACTAGAAGAGCCTAGAGAGGATTGTGGAGACAAAATTTCATGATCTTGACAACAAGGTGACTGAGCTGACCATCACGGTCAACACTTTGAAGCAAGAGGTAGATGCAGTGCCCTTTCCAAGCTTAGATGATGATGATATCCCTACACTCCCTATGACTGCTTAGTTCAAGACTCAAGCTAGATCTGCTGTTGTGGCTACCCCAGAGACGAGACCTTCAGTGTCTGCACCTGCTGCAACATCTACCATGCCTCCTTCAGCACCTATAGTGTCCACTCCACCAATTCAGAGGACTTCTGCAGAAGCATTCGCCGATGCTCTCATTTTGACTCCTTCAAGGACCACCGAAGCAGCTTCATCGCCACATGAAGGAGATCCAGCCCAGAGTGACGTTTAGCTCTATACTTTCGAGCTTTTTGGTAACTTGTTGACAAAGGTGGAGAAATTGTATATATCCTAGAGCTTCGAGAGAGAGCGATATGCTTTTTGGTTGCTTCTCTTGACTTTAAAAACATTTGGCCTATCTTTTGTTCTTCTTAAACTACAATGTGTTTGATAATACCCTTTGTGATTGATGTTACTATTTCCTATCTTTGTGATATTAATATGATGATCATTCACTCATTTGCTTGGTGTTATGTGCATGTAATCCATTCATATCTTTTATGCGCACCACCAAGATGTATGTGACATGGAAGAGTGACCCATGATCCTAATCGATTGTGCATTTACATTCAAACGCAAATTTAAAATAATGCACAAATTTAGGGGGAACTCTTGCTTACGACATACTTCTCAAAGCGATGATGCTATGCGTTGATTATACCTTTGTCGAAGTTTTGATCTATATGTTGTCATCAATTACAAAAAAGGGGGAGATTGAAAGCACAACCTCTCCCTAGGTGGTTTTGGTAATCAATAACAACATATAGTTCATTGAACTAATGAGCCTATCAAGTATATTTCAGGAAAAGTTCAATGAATGGATTGGCTAGGATTGTGACGAGATTCCCTAGATGAAAGGAACATCAATTGGCAAAAGCTTAAAGGCTCTACATTTTACTTTAGGTGAGAAATCACATTTGAGTCCATAGGAAAGCCAATACTATTAAAAGGGGATGAGCTCTCTATGATGATCTGGTTGCTCAAAGTGCTTAGAGATTAGCCACCAAAAACCTCAACATTTCTCCCACATAAATATACTGTCCTAAACCGTAAAGATCAAATTTGGTGCCACCAACATTCCACATATCGGCTACACTGATTTTTCCTTTGACACAACCCAAGCCAAACTCTAGCAAATTGGCAAAAACGAGCTTCTCTTCGGTACAGCCGGAAAGCAGTGACCAACCTTCTGGTATCTATTTTTCAAATTTCGGAATTCCCTAGTTTTTACATATCTGTGCCACCAAAGTGAGGAACTGCCCAGGACAACCAAATTGGTTTCACCGAGATGCTTCGTATCGGGCTCACCGAGAACCCAAAAGTTAGGACATTTTGCACTAGTCGGTACAACCGAGTTTTTACTCCGGTTCCACCGAGTTGGGCAATAATGTTGTAGCGGTTGGATTTTTGGAGATGGCTATATATACCCCTCCACATGTGATGTCTACTATGCAACTTTATTCTTGTAGACGTTGTTGGGCCTCCAAGTGCAGAGTTTTGTAGGACAGTAGCAATTTTCCCTCAAGTGGATGACCTAAGGTTTATCAATCCGTGAGAGGTGTAGGATGAAGATAGTCTCTCTCAAACAACCCTGCAATCAAATACAAGAAATCTCTTGTGTCCCCAACACACCCAATACAATGGCAAATTGTATAGGTGCACTAGTTCGACGAAGAGATGGTGATACAAATGCAATATGGATAGTAGATATAGGTTTTTGTAATCCGAAAATAAAAAGCACATGACAACCTCTGCTTCCCTCTATAAAGGGCCTATCTTTTACTTTTATGTATTTACTTTTATGCAAGAGTCAATAATGTTCATCCTTATTCCAATCTATTAATTCTTTAGTTGGCAAGCATCATGTGGTGGGGAAAGATCCAGGCACATATATCCAGTTGAATATAGGTGATCATGATTCATTATTGTTGACATTATCCCTGAGATAAATAAGTTGGGAGGCAAAACATTAAGCCCCTATCTTCCGATGTGTTTGACTAAAACTGTTTGTTCTAAAAATATGCTTTGAGTGTCATCAATCATGGAAGACTAAATGATAGTTGAGTATGTGGAATTTGCCAAATCAAAGCTCTTACATAGACCCTTCCTGAAAATAAGATGAATTGTAAATGTTTGATGACTAAAAACATAGTTTGTTGGTTTCCAAAAAAGTTTATGGTCTATACTTTAACATGCTAATTGCTTGCTACTTGATCATGAGAAGTTTTATGAGAAAAGAGTTGCGGTTTATGATGCTAGAAAAAGTGACTGAAATTATCATTGATCAAAAATATACACTATGCTAGCATTCACACTTCATAAATTACTTCTTTTATCATTTACCTACTCGAGGACGAGTAGGAATTAAGCTTGGGCATGCTGATATGTCTCCAACGTATCGATAATTTATGAAGTATTCATGCCATATTTACCTATGTTTACAATAATTTTATATGGTTTTGATGCACTTTATATGATTTAATTAGAACTAACCCAGACTGACGGTGTTTTCAGCAGAATTACCGTGGTGTTGTTTTTTTATGCAGAAAATAAAAGTTCTCGGAATCGCTCGAAACTTTTTCGTGATTTTTTCTGGACAATATAAGAAATATTGGAGCAAAAAACCACCATAGGGGGACCACCAGGTGCCCCCAAGACATCAGGGCGCCCTGACCCGTCGGGCGCGTGCTGATGG
This sequence comes from Elymus sibiricus, assembly GCA_039707655.1. Lineage (NCBI taxonomy): Eukaryota > Viridiplantae > Streptophyta > Magnoliopsida > Poales > Poaceae > Elymus > Elymus sibiricus. The sequence continues at coordinate 230,219,836 of CM077675.1, read as the reverse complement.
CTTGGGACCACCTCGTGGCTCCGTTTAGCGTGATTCCAAAGCCGAAAAATCTTTTATATATAGAAACCCTCAGAAATAAGCATAGAACTTCCGCTCCGTCGCCGCAACCCCCTGTATCGAAGAAAACTCATCCGGAACCCTGTTCTGGCACCTGCCGGAGGGGGCAATCATCACCGGAGGCCATCTTCATCATCACGGCGGTGTCCATGACGAGGAGGGAGTATTTCAGCCTCGAGGCCGAGGGTATGTACTAGTAGCTATGTGATCTCTCTCTCTCTCTCTCTCTCTCTCTCTCTCTCTCTCTCTTGTGTTCTTGAGATGTCACGATCTTGATGTATCATGATCTTTGTTAATATAGTTGGATCATATGATGTTATTCCCTTGCTACCTTGTTGTGATGAATAGAATCTTTCCCTTTGAGATCTCGTTATGTTGGATTGAATACTTTGTGTTTGAGATCACTTGATGTATGTCTTGCATGTGGATACCCCTGGTGACAATGGGGTGTTCTTTTGACTCACTTGATATATGTTCTTGAAAGGAACGTCACTTTACATTGCCCCTTGTGATAGCAACCTTTATTATGCAGTCCATCACTTTTATTTCTTCACCATCACAAGTTCATACAAAGATTATTTTCCCTTCCAATAAAAGATCATACATATTTAGGAGCAATTTTTATTGCTTTTTGCACCGATGACAACTTACTTGAAGGATCTTATTCAATCCATAGGTAGATATGGCGGACTCTTATGGCAAGAAACTGGGTTTAAGGGTTTTTGGATGCACAAGTAGTCTCTCTACTTAGTACAATTTTTTGGCTAGCCAAAGATCCTAAGCAAGCACCACATGTTAGAGGATCCATCACAATATAACTTCTATGTGAATATAAACAAACATAACCATTACGTTGTCTTCCTTGTCCAACATCAACTACTTGATGAGGTTTGAAAATAATTAATGGAGGCTCACAATCATAGAAGATGTCCAATATAGTATATTTATATGTGAATCTCTCTTCCTTCAATATTCTTTCATGAATTGTTCAAGTGACCAATGTTATGTTTGTTAACTTCCAACAAATTTTACCGCTGATACTTCTTGTATGTGAAGTCACTACTCCCCATGGGACAAGCATATGAAGCATATATAATTTCATATTTATGACATTCAATTCATTCAATATTTTCTCTTAGGATATAAGTGAAGCACAAGTGAACATCAAACTACTCTCAAAAAGATATAAGTGAAGATCAATGAGTAGTCAAACAATTAAGTGGCTATATGAGGACTCTCTCTCGATAAAGATTTTAAGATCTGATTATTTTATTAAAACAGCAAACTAAACAAAAATACACTCCAAGAATAGCACATATCATCTGAACAAATAAAAACTTAGGCTCAACATAGGCTAACCGATAGTTGTTGACGAAGAGAGGTGGGATGCGTAGCATCCCCAAGCTTAGATGCTTGAGACTTCTTGTAATATTGACTTGGGGGAGCCTTGGGCATCCCCAAGCTTGAACTTTTGTGTCTCGTTAATTCCTCTCATATCACGGTTTCACCTAAATCTCAAAAACTCCATCCACACAAAACTTGAAAAGAACTCGTGAGATAGGTTAGTACACATACGAATAAATCCACACTTCTTGTACTGCCAAGACAAGTTGCATAATAATTATCAAACATTAGGTACTATATAGTATCATTTCCAAAATTTATATCTACCAATATCAGCCATGAAAACTCTAGGATAAGTAGATAACAAAACTATGGCAGTAATCTGTCCAAACAGAACTGTCTGTGAAGATCTGAGCTTAAACCATATTTCCATATCTCTAACAATTCTGAAAAATTAGGACAACGCACAAAATTTGCATAGAAAAATTGTGTAAAAATTTCAGAATTTTTGACACTCCAGTAAAATCAAAGAAATTATGCACTGGACGTAAAAGTTTCTGTTTTTGCACATAATCAAACTAACAAGTATCCACACTACCCCAAAGGATTTACTTGGCACCTTAACAAAATAAAAGACACAACCCATGATTACTATAGTAGCTTAATCATTTGAACACACAAAAATAGAAAGTATAAGTGTTGGGTTGTCTCCCAACAAGCGCTTTTCTTTAAAGCCTTTTAGTTTGGCATGATGTTTTCAATGATGCTTATATAGGAATAGTATTTGAAACATGCAAAAGCGCATTATGTATCACATGACAATCACATTTAAGTCTAACCCACTTCCTATGCATAGAAGCAAACAATTTATTGTAGCAAGAATCAACTTGCATAGGAAGACAAAACAAGCATGACTTCAAAACTTTGAATACATAGAGAGGAAACTTGATATCATTGCAATTCCTACAAGCATATGTTCCTCCCTCATAATAATTTTCAGTAGCATCATGAAGGAATTACACAATATAACTATCACAAAAATCATTCTTTTCATGATCCACAAGCAAAGAAAATTTATTACTCTCCACATAAGCAAATTCCTTTCCATCCATGGTAGTGGGAGCAAACTCAAAAAAATAACTATTATGTGACACTTGATTGTCATAACCAAATTGAAAATTAAAATCATGATGACAAGTTTCATGGTTATCATTACTCATTATAGGATACATGTCATCACCATAATCATCATAAATATAAGGCATGCAATCATCATAATAAATTTGCTCATCAAAACTTGGGGGGCAAAAAATATCATCATCATCAAACATAGCATCCCCAAGGTTATGGCCTTGCATAGCATTAGCATCATGGAAATTCAGAGAAGACACACTAACATTGGAATCATTCTCATTATTCAAGGATTTAATGCCAAACATTTTAATAAACTCTTCTTCTAACACTTGAGCACAATTTTTCGAACCATCATTTTCACAAAAGACATTATAAAGACCAAGCATATGAGACAACCTAAACTCCATTTTTTGTAGTTTTATTTTTATAAACCAAACTAGTCATAAACAAGAAACTAAAAGATTCAATTGCAAGATCTAAAGATATACCTTCAAGCACTCACCTCCTCGGCAATGGCGCCAGAAAATAGCTTGATGTCTACTACGCAACTTTATTCTTGTAGACATTGTTGGGCCTCCCCTGCCGCTCGCGGGAGCGCCAGAAGAGGTCGGGTCGGGGAGAGGACTCCCCGTTCGGTTTCTCCTAGCTATAGATTTTTAGACCGCCGCCAGGCCCCCCTCCTCCCTCCCCCGCCGCCGCTGCCAGAGGGTGCGGCCGGGCGAAGCCCCGCCAGCGCCGGTGGCTGTGGGGAGACCTCGTCTCCTCGCGCGGGGGTCTTGGCGTGGGTCGAGGCTTCTTCTCCAGGATGATGTGCTTCACGGTGGGTGTGGCAGCACGACGCCGGACCGGCGCGCGTGGTGTGGGGGCCAGGTCAGTGGCGTGACGGGTGTCACTGTGGAGGTGCAGCCCTGGCTTGCTGCGGTGGCTGTCAAGGTCGCCCGGATTTGGCTTTAGGGGCTGCGGTCCGAGGGCGGCGTGGGTCGTGGGCGGCTGCCCCTGTCGTGGCCTTCTACCGGCGGCGATGGCGGTGTGACAGCTGGTGGGCTCCCTCTTCCTCCTCTCAATGGCTGCTAGGCAGGGCAAGGGGGCGCAGCGGTGGGTGCCTGGTGAGACCGGTCAGATCCGCCCGAATCTGGCCCTGGTCCCTGGCGGGCGGATTGGGGCGATGGCTGCGGCATCGCCGGCATGCTGGTGGCGGCGGTGGCTGCGTGGGGTAAGCTGCGATGGCGTGGTGGTGGCTCACAGTGGCGTGCTTGGCATGTCGGTTGTGGTGGTGGCTAGTTTATCCTGACGTCGGCCCGTTCGTAGGCAGCTTGTGTCGGCCTTCGATCCCTCTCCTCGTCGTCCGATTCCTATTTTTGTCAGAGGGCTGGCCCTCTCCCATCTACGGTTCATCGCCTGTCTTGCGCCCGGGGCTGCTGGATCGAGCTCGTCTCGCGCCCGACTGTAGCACTGTGCACGTCTCACGGCCGACGGCGGGACCGTGCTCGTCTCGCGCCCGGCGGCAGGACCTAGCCCGGTTATCGCCCGGGGCTGCAGGACGGAGCGATGAAGGCCAGTTTTGGCTGGCCTATTGGGTCTCGGTGCTGGGGGGCCGCCCAGGGGTGTGAAAGGTCGGACCTTTCCGCTCATCTCTTTGGTTGGGGTAGCGGTGGGTCTCGGGTGAGGTGGTGTCAAGGTCTTGGATGCCAGGCGGCAGCCCTGGTGGTGGTAGCGCGGTGCTCATGGGCAGAGCCCATGGCTCGGTGCTGCCCGGTGGCCATGGTCGTGTGGGCAGCGTGGTAGCCGGGGTGTGGCTTTCGGTGGCGGTGTGTTGGCCGGGGCGAAAACATGTGCTATCTTCGGACGGACCGGCGGCGGCGAAGCTCGCTCCCTTCTTGAAGGTGTCGTCGCGGCCCTCATTGCCCATTGTGTTGCTCCAGGGGAAACTCTGATCCTCGGATCGGGCGGTGGCGGTGCTCCGGTGTCGCTTCCTTCCTGAAGGCACTTCCTTGGAGTACACGGTTCGTCATATGCGGTTGCGCCTCTTCGTGCTAGGGGAGGTGTTGCTGCGCTCAGTGCCTATGTATCCTGCCTTGGGTGTGTGCCTGTGTTGTGGTGGCGTGCGTTTGTACCCGTATGTTGTTGATCGTTGCTTTATATATAAAGCGGGGCGAAAGCCTTTTTCGGTATAAATTCTTGGAAATAAGGCCTATGGTTCATACTTTCACTAGTGCAATCTCTCAACAATGCTAACATAATATAATCATACGATTATCCCTCCACATGCGACAAAGAATCACTCCAAAGTTCATAAGTAGTGGAGAACATAAGATGAAATTGTTGTAGGTAGTAGAACCACCTCAAAGTTATCCTTTTCTATCAATCTATTGAGCTATTCCTATAGGTGTCACAAACAGCCCTAGAGTTCATACTAAAATAACACCATATGATACACATCAATCAACCCTAATGTCACCTAGATACTCCAATGTCACCACAAGTATCCGTGGGTTAATTATTCGACATGCATCAAACAATTTCAGATACATCATATTCAATCCAACACAAATAACTTCAAAGAGTACCCCAAGATTTCTATCGGAGAAAGTAGGATGAAAACGTGTATCAACCCATATGCATAGATTACCCCATTGTCACCACGGGAATCCACAAGTTGAGTACCATAACATATATCAAGTGAGTCAATAGAACACCCCATTGTCACCATGGGTATCCACATGCAAGACATACATCAAGTGATCCCAAACCCAAAGTATTCGATTCAACATAACAAGATCTCAAAGGGAAAGATTCAACTCATCACAACAAGGTAGAAAGGGAATAACATCATATGATCCAACTATATTAACAAAACTCATGATACATCAAGATCGTGACATCTCAAGAACACGAGAGAGAGAGAGAGAGAGAGATCACATAGCTACTGGTACATACCCTCAGCCCCGAGGGTGAACTACTCCCTCCTCGTCATGGACACCACCGGGATGATGAAGATGGCCTCCAGTGATGATGGGCCCCTCCGGCAGGGTGCCAGAACAGGGCTTCGGATGGGTTTTCTTCCATACATGGGCTTCCAGCGCGGAGTGTAAGTTCTAGGTTCATTTCTGAGGGTTTCTGTATATATAGGATTTTTTGGCGTTGGAATCACGCTAAACGGAGGCACGAGGTGGTCCCAAGCCATCAGGGTGCGCCTAGGGGGGTCACGGTGCCCTGATGGCTTGGGGTCACCTAGTGGCCCCCCCTTTGGTGGTTCTTTGCTCTAATATTTCTTATATTGTCTAGAAAAAATCATCAAAAAGTTTTGAGCAATTTCGAGAACTTTTATTTTCTGCATAAAAAACAACACCACGGTAATTCTGCTGAAAACAGTGTCAGTCCGGGTTATTTCTAATTAAATCATATAAAGTGCATCAAAACCATATAAAAGTATTGTAAACATAGGTAAATATGGCATGAATACATCATAAATTATTGATATATTGGAGACGTATCAACCTCCCTCTCATTCATAGAGAGAGCACTCGGAACAAGCAAACGCTTCCACCATTCATTTTCTAAGTAAGAACCACCTACTCATGTGTTGAGATCAAGATCTTCCACTCTAACCATATGAATCTTGATTTCTAGCCTCCCCAAGTTGCTTTACGCCCAATCAATCTCTTCTACCAAGCCAAATTCTGTGAGAGAGTGATTGAGTGTTGAGGAGACTATCTTTTGAAGCACTAGAGCAAGGAGTTCATCATCAATACCACATCTATTAGCTTTTGGAGAGTGGTGTCTCCTAGATTGGTTAGGTGTCGCTTGGGAGCCTCCAAATCATGTGGAATTGAACCAAGAAGTTTGTAAGGACAAGGAGATTGCCTACTTCGTGAAGATCTACCCTGAGTGAGACTAGTCCTTCGTGGATATAAGCCATGGTGGAATAGACAAGGTTGCTTCTTCGTGGACGCTTTGTGGGTGGAGCCCTTTGTGGACTCGCTCAACCGTTACCCTCCGTCGGTTGAAGTCTCCCATCAACGTGGACGTACGATAGCACCACCTATCGGAACCACGCCAAAAATCTCCATGTCTTCATTGTGTTTGATATTCCTATCCTTACCCTCTTCTTACACTTGCATGTCTTTACTTTTCACTGCTATACTCGTAGACTTGCATGTGTAGGGTGTGCTAGACTTGGTAAATTGCTAAAACTTGCCAGCCAATAAAATTGGGAAAATGTTAGGTTTTTATTTGCTCAAGTAGTCTAATCACCCCCCTCTAGACATACTTTGGATCCTACACACGCCTAGATGGTGGGCCAGGGACCACGATGTCTCATGTGCAACAGAAACACCACGGTTGATGGCGTTAAAAATGGGCCAGATCCCCCCTATATATAAGGTCAAATCGTGCTAATGTTCTTTGCTTAAAAGATCAAAACCGCGATTTTGACCGCGCATCCCACCGTGGTTTCGACGTGTGTGTTTGGTAGTTGTTCTCACTATAGAATGGTTGTTCCCTTTAAGACATTTTGAGTGTAGACATGTGAGTACATGCAACTGCGGTCATTTGGTAGTCATGTATGTGCTAAGATATGCTAAGTTGAGACTTTGTTTGGTAGCGTGCACCTGGTAAGACATGCTATCCTGAGACTGTGTTTGGTAGACTATATCTGAGGTAGCTTTCAAAAACGGTGTTTTTGGCACCAATACAACATTCGGCCAACATTTCGACACCTAACCAATAATTTCAGTGATAAAGCATAACCATTTCAACAATTAACACATAATTCTAGCAATGAAACATCATTGTTTCAACGAAATCTCATCAACATAAATCTCACTTGGAACGGGTCAACAAGAACAAATGCTACAAATCACCAACGCTAATGCAGAGGGATGAATCGATGGACCATTCATATGATACTAAAGAGGAGGACAACAATTGATATTTCCTTTAATTTGGATTAAATGCCTGAAACTTCAAATCATTTTTTTTATCTTGGCAGACCAGCACCGTTGAAATTCACGGTGCATTAGCATTTGTGTGACATATTTTCCAAGTTCCAACAATGCATGTCAAAACTGAACATTAGGAACCTTCTCCCATTTATTTGATTTTATTTTGCTAAATTTGGCTCAGTGAACAACCAAACGATGGAAGACTATTGATAAACATAAAGAGAGGCATAAGCGTAAAAAGTATCTGTCTTTTCTGTTGATTTTGATGATGGGCAAAGGTGACACAAGATGCACAAAATCCAGCAACATAAGGCCAAATCCAACCGGATGACTCAAACATAAGCAAATTTTGTCCCTTTTTTATCTATTTGGGTCGAATGTAGGGACGACATCCGCCCTCGTCCGTGCCAGTATTGCCAGTGCGCCCAATTAACCGACGAGTTTGTCCACATGGACGATTTTTTCCCAGGAGATATATTTGAGTAAATGAAGCTATAATTCATGTTGACATCGTGCCAACATACAAATAAATGCCTCTCGGCCATAGTTAATTCCAGCGTACAAAATGAGCACCTCTCGGCCATAGTTCATGTCAACATACATGGCGACATACAAAAAGTGCCTCTTGGCCTTAGTTCATGCATCTCGGTCGTAGTTCATGCCGACACACATGCTGGCATACAAAATGATTGTATCTCGGCCATAATTCTTCATCAATCTGGAGCATCTCCTTTTGCTTCCTCTCGAACCAAACCCTTTTCCTTGGGACACCTTGCTCTAGTCAACCATCATGATCTCCACTACCTTCGAGATCCGCGCGAGCTTCACCTTGCTTGATTTTGTCCTGGCATAGTTCTCATGGATCTCGAGCTTCTTCTTTTGTATGTTAAAGAAGGTCTTCATCTGCTCCTCTTTCTCTTGGCGCTGTATCTCCCCCCTCACTTCTTTTTGGTTCATGAACCCCTTCAAAGTTTCATGCGAGCGAGTGTCGATGCTTCCTGCTTGTCATCCACCTTGGAGTTGGTCTCCCCTCTCGGCATCTTCTCACCTTCGCATGTCTCAATGACCACCTCCGACCCCCAACTTTATTTTTGGGCCGCATATTTATCCTTGAACTTAGGACACTCACAAATCATCGTCCACTAATGGGTCAAGGTGAATGGCTTCCCATGTTGGACCTTGAAGGTTTCCAAAGATTGGAACGCCTACAAATGGAGATGAAAACAACAATATACATTCATATGCAATGGAGATGAAACCAAGAAGCAACAAGATACACTCATACGGACAAGGCAAAGAATTTTATACCATGTCTTTGACTCCTGGGCCACTCATGGGTTGGCTGGTGATGTTCTCAAGGGTAGCACAAAACTTGTTGCAGTCCAATTGGATGAAAGCTCACCTATTTGAGATGGACATGTAGCCATGATCACTCTCAAATTTATAGGGCTCATACTTACTACATTCATGGAAGTATATATGGTCCATTTTCCAAAACATTTTTCTTGTTTGCTCGGCACCTGTCTTGGGATCTTGTCCAATTTGCATCCACGCTTCGCAAATCAACGTGTCTTCGTCCTTCGTGTATCCTCCCATCCTCATGCTTTGCCACCTCCTTTGGGCATTAGCTTGTTGAGCTAGCTCATCATGGAATAATGGTTCTTCCTCAATGTCAACACTGTCTTCGTCATGAGGTTCTTGGCCTTCGATGTCTTGGTGGTCATTGGTGTCTTTGGTGTGGCCGTGGCCGTCTTGGCCTTGGGTGTGAGAGCCTGGCTTAATAGGAATGATAGACTACTCATATCAACAAGGAATTCCTTCTTTTCCGGGAGCCCATTCGAAAAGAACTCCAAAGTTAAGCGTGCTTGGCTTGGAGCAATTCTAGGATGGTTCACCGACCGGGAAGTTGTTCCTGGGTGCGCACGAGTGAGGACAAAGTGCGCAGGAAAGGCTAGTGTTGGTCTGTGGGGACAGCCTAGATCCCGCCGGGCGTAACGGGGTGTTACAATTGGTATCAAAGATGACCCTTGCAGTTACACGGGCATGCGTGGGTCAGGTGCGTGGGCATGTGGTGCATGGCGCATGTGGCCCGTTGTGGCACACGACAAGGCACATGTGCCGGACTGGACGGGCATACGTGTGCCAAAGAGGGAACGTTCCTGATGGGCCGACGAGGACGTCAGTTCCTTTGAGTGGGGGTGTGTGACAGCCTGGCTTAATAGGAATGATAGACTACTCATATCAATAAGGAATTCCTTCTTTTCTGGGAGCTCATTCGAAAAGAACTCCAAAGTTAAGCGTGCTTGGCTTGGAGCAATTCTAGGATGGGTCACCGACCGGGAAGTTGTTCCTGGGTGCGCACGAGTGAGGACAAAGTGCGCAGGAAAGACTAGTGTTGGTCTGTGGGGACAGTCTAGATCCCGCCAAGCATAACAGGGTGTTACATTGGGTGTCTTGGTCTTGGCCGTCTTGGCCTTCGGCGTATTGGCTGCAGACGTCTTGGCTTTGAGTATCGTCGAGATTGTACGTTTGGCCACACTCGAAGATCAACCCCTCCATATATTCATTGTAGTATGAGAGGTCGTCCATCATCGAGGCCGGCATAGGCAGATCGACGAACAAGTAGAGCGCATCGGGAAAGTTGGTTGTGGATATCTCTTGTGGACGCTTCATGTGCATCCTGCTGGAATGGTAATGTCCTGCAAGTGCACATTAGTTATAACTTTTTCGAAATAAGAGTATCGATCCCCAGTGAACACATGAATCAGTCTTTATCTCTTTTAGGCTTAAAAAGAGTGCCTCGAAGTTAAATGCAATCCAAAGAAAAGTGGAGCGGAATAAACATATTGGGAGATTATGGTAAGCACAAAAAATAAACTTGCAAATGTAAATAAAATAAAGTAACACATGATGAAATTGAAGGTTGTTGAACTCGATAGGATTAAAGCGTTCTCGGGGAGTCCAGATTCCCTGATAGTATGTGTCTATGTGACCGATGCCTAAGCATAATGCTACGTTGAATTCCTAAGCCACTCTATATGTCTCTATTTGTTGGTGGAGCCAAGTACAGACACATGCATACACGTAGCAGTCCTGTATAACATATGCACTATCATTTATCCCCACTCCGGTTAGTGAATGATAAGTAATGGGTATTCCCACGTATACGCGGCTTAAAAACGGTCTCCGTTTACCCCCTATTGTAACGTACAAGTACGAAGGGAGATATGCCCCGTCACTAACCTACCTCCGCAACCAACCGTCATGCCAGCAGTAATAACCTTCCATCGAAAATTGGCATATGTTGGATGGCCGATTTCACCCAACATCAAGAAGACTATTAACATAAACACATAAAGAGGATCTCAAATCCTAATACCAAATGGTCTATTACATACTAGGATTCCTCCATATCCCCAAGAACTAGAGAAACTACAAGGGGTGGTTATGATGATCATGGTGAGTTTACAAGAGTAACACACAATTGAATCCACTCCAACTATTGTATTACAAATGTACATGGATGAAATGATGATGGTGGTGATGATGGTGGTGAAGCCCCCTTAATGTAGTGTTGCAGTAGTGAAGACCTTGGATCAATTCCCCCTCCGAATGCCTTGCGAAGGCTAGGGTTATGCGTTCGAGTATATAGCAAAAACCTACCACATTACAGGCGTTGACCACAAAAAAAACTACCACTCTTTAAATTTTTCAAAAATCTACCATAAAATTGTTTCGCTGTTCCAAAAAAACCCAAATGACCACATTGTTTAGAATTGATCCGGATTATGACAGATCGGGCCTGCTCCTAACTAAACCGTGTGTTGACTTTTTATTTGACCGTTAACTGACATGTGGGACCCACATGTCAGCTCTTTCTTCCTCCTTTTATCTTCTCTGCTGCAACGGCGGGCAGCAGCGACAAGCGCCGGCGAGCAGTAGCAGAGCCGCAGCCGTGGGGAGTAACGGTGGCGGCGGGCAGCAGCAGCTGCTAGCAGCCACAGCAGCGGCGGGGAGCAGCGGCTGCGATGGGCAGCAGCAGCCGCAGCGACGGCAAGAAGATGCGTTGACGAGCAGAAGCGGCTGCGAGAAGCACGCAGCGGCAGGGAGAATCTGTGGGGAGCTGCGGCGTCGACGAGGAGCAGCAACAATGGCAGGGAACAGCGGCATCTCCTCCCGCGTGTCCGACGCGTACGCGAAGTACAACACCGTGTCCAAGATGCCGGCGAGGTCCGGGTGGAACGCGCCCGACGACGGCGGGTCGCCGGAGTTGAGCAGCACCGGCCATGGCGACGTGTGACGGGAGTTAGACAGAGCACAGGGGCCCGATTGCTTTTTCCAAAATTAACAGGGGCCAGATTGCTTTTTTACAAAACTTATACGGACCGTTTTGCTTTTTTTGTAGGGACCGACAAGTGGGATCCACATGTCATAACAGTCAACTAACGGTCCAATATAACAGTGACCTTACAAGTGGATCCTCTCTGTCATAAATGCGATTAAAACTTAACACTTCAGCAACTAGGTTTTTTTTGGAACGGCGGAACGATTTTGTGGTAGATTTTTGAAAACTGAAAAAAAGTGGTAGTTTCTTATGGTCAACGCTTGTAATGTGGTAGTTTTTTGCTATATACTCTTATGTGTTCTGGATGTGTTTTTGAAGGTTGTGGGTCTCTCTGATCCGAATGCAAGAGGAGAAGTAGTCGATCAGGGGAGGCCACCTCCATGCCATACGACCGCCCATATGAGTGCATGCGCTCGTATGGTTGGTCTTCTTGCACTTTGGAGGTGCCAGACGACCTCCATATTTCTCCCTTTGCTTTATTTCTTTTATGGTAGATGATAATCACGATAAATGATGTGATTCCACCATAATTCCCTGAGATTCCTTGCATGGTATTTTATTTGCTCCAAAATACGTTTCCTGGGAAAACCGACAAAAAATAGTGCGTGAATGTAGTAAAATTCCACAAAGCCTAATGTGTAGGCACAGAAGAAAGGGTAAAAACTTTACATAAATTGGACCCATGAAATGGCCGACCCCATGTGTGGCTTTGAGGTCAAGGACTACCACCATGGGCACTGACAACACAAATTCACCCATTTTCGACGAGACGACATGGAGAAGTGGGACACGGACCGGTCGTGTTGAGGAAGAAATCCATGCGTCGGTGGCGTTCTGAAGGTGCACGACAACTTCGGGGGCAGCATTCAGGCAACTACTGAGCCCGTGATGGCCGAGGCCTGATACGTCTCCAACGTATCTATAATTTTTGATTGTTCCATGCTATTATACTATCATTCTAGGATACTTTTTGAGTAATAATTTACCAATTTATATTATTTGTGAGCACTAACCTATTAACCCAGTGCCCAGTGCCAGTTGTTGTTTTCTATGTGTTTTTTACTTTTTAGGTTTACTGTACCAAACGAAGTCCAATTGCCAAAAAACTTTTTTATGATTTTTCCTCGACCAAAAGAAGACCTGGAAGCTTCGGGAGAAGACCGGAGGCCGCACGAGGGAGTCACAAGCCAACAGGGCGTGCCCAGGGGTGGCCACGCCCTGATGGCTTGTCCCTCCCTGGTGGCCCTCCTACCCCCGTTCTCTGGCCTATAAATTCACATATATTCCAAAAACCTTAGAGGGCATCCCGAAACACTTTTTTCGCCGCCGCAAATCTCTGTTCCGCCGTGATCCCATCTGGAGCTCTGTTCCGGCACCCTGCCGGAGGGGGGATCGATCACAGAGGGCCTCTTCATCAACCTTGTTGCCCTCATGATGATGTGTGAGTAGTTCACCACAGACCTACGGGTTCGCAGTTGATACATCCAGTTTGCATCATGATTTCTTATTCATATTTTTGTTATTCTTGTCCATTATTCCCTATTATTATACAATTCTTATGCATTTTCTCTCTGAATATACAAGGTACATCACAAAGAGGGAATTATCCGGAAACTGGAATTCTGGACCGGAAAACCAAGAAAAAGGCAGAAAATTCACCAGACTCCAAATGACCCGAAACTTCACGAGGAATTTTTATTGAATATATGTGAATTTCTGGGCCAAAAATATACCAGAGGGGGCCACCAGCCAGGCACAAGCCAACAGGGCGCCCCCCAGGTCGCGCCCTGATGTCTTGTGGGGCCCTGGCTGGCCTCCCGACGGCCCCGTTCTCCTATATGGTGTGTTTTACCCTAGAAAAAATCATAAGCAACCTTTCGGGACGAAGCACCGCCGTCTCAACGCGCAAACTTGGGCAGAAGCCCTTTTGCACTCCGGTAGTCAGATTCTGCCGGGGAAATTCCTCTCCAGGAGGGGGAGATCGAAGCCATCGTCATCACCAACACTTCCTCCTTCGTGGTATTCAATCTTTGTCTCTTGTATTCAATCTTTGTCTCCAGCCCTAGTTCATCTCTTGTATTCAATCTTTGTCTCAAAACCTCAGATTGGTACCCGTGGGTTACTAGTTGTGTTGATTACATCTTGTAGTTGATGCTTGTTGGATTACTTGGTGGAAGAAATTATGTTCAGATCCTTAATTATTATTATTTCACCTCTGATCTTGAACATGTCAATGAGGTGTGAGTAGTTACTATTGTTCCTGAGGACATGGGAGAAGTCTTGTTATAAGTAATCATGTGAAGTTGGTATTCGTTCGATATTTTGATGATATGTATGTTGTTACTTCTCTTAGTGGTGTCATGTGAACGTCGACTACATGACACTTCACCATGTTATGGGCCTAAGGGAAGCCATTGTGGAGTAACAAGTAGATGATGGGTTGCTAGAGTGACAGAAGCTTAAACCCTAGTTTATGTGTTGCTTCATAAGGGGCTGATTTGGATCCACATGTTTCATGCTATGCTTAGATTTATCTTAATTCTTCATTTGTAGTTATAGATGCTTGCGAGAGGGGGTAATCATAAGTAGGTTATTAGTTCAAGTAATAACAACACCTTAGCACCGGTCCACCCACATATCAAATTATCAAAGTAGCGAACGTGAATCAACTCAACACGATGAATATGACTAGACAGAATTCCCAAGTGTCCTCGGGAGCGCTTGCTTAATATAAGAGTACTTCCAGGCCTGTCCTTTTCTATAAAAAGGAGTGGGCTACCATGCTGCACCTTTGCTACTATTGTTACTTGTCACTTGTTACGAATTATCTTGCTACAAAACTATCTACTATCGTTACATACAGCACTTGCAGAGAATACCTTGCTGAAAACCGCTTGTCATTTCCTTCTGCTCCTCGTTGGGTTCGACACTCTTACTTATCGAAAGGACTACGATTGATTCCCTATACTTGTGGGTCATCAAGACTCTTTTCTGGCGCCATTGCCGGAGAGTGAAGCGCCTTTGGTAAGTAGAATTGGTAAGGAAACATTTTCTATACATGCTGAATTTTAATGTTGCTTGTTGCTATGAACGGTAACCCTTTGAGTGGCTTGTTTGGGGCATCTTAGCCCCGAACTGAAGATGAGGAAATTGTTCTTCAACCTACTGAACCTACTGAAAATATTTGTTATGAGATTCCTTCGGGTATGCTTGAAAAACTCTTATCACATCCATATGATGGAACGACTCATCTTGATTATCATTTGATATTTGTTGATGAAGTTTGTGGATTATTTCAGCTAGCAGGGTTGCCTGAAGACAAAGTTAAGAAGAAAGTTTTCCCTTTATCTTTGGAGGGAAAGACATTAGTGTGGTACAGGCTATTGGGTGATATTGGATCATGGGATTGGAATCACTTGATGTTGGAATTTCATCAGAAGTTTTATCCTATGCTTCTAGTTCATCGCGATCGGAACTTTATTTATAATTGATGGCCTCGTGAAGGAGAAATTGTCACTCAAGCTTGGGGGAGGCTTAAATCTATGATGCACACCTGCCCCAACCATGAGATTTCAAGAAATACTATTATGCAAAATTTCTATGCTCGGCTTTCTCATGATGATCAAGTACTACTCGATTCTTCTCCCACTTGTTCCTTCATGAATAGGACTATTGAATTCAAATGGGATCTTCTGTAAAGGATTAAACACAACTCTGAAGATTGAGAACTCGACAAAGGTAAAGAGTCAGGTATAAAGCTTAAGTTTGATTGTGTTAAATCTTTTATGGAAACTGATGCTTGCTATAAGTTGAGTAATAAATATGGCCTTGACTCTGAGATAGTAGCTTCTTTCTGTGAATCATTTGCTACTCGTGTTGATCTCCCTAAGGAGAAGTGGTTTAAATACCATCCTCCCATTGAAAAGCAATTAGAGAAACCTATTAAAATTGAGAAGGAAGAAATAATTGTTAGCCATGTTGATCCAATTGTTCCTACTACTTGCATTGAGAAGCCACCTTTCCCTGTTAGAATTAAAGAACACGCTAAGGATACAACTGTGGTAAATAAAAGTCATGCTAGGACATCTACACCTCCTGAACAAATAAATGTTGAGCCTAAAGTTGCTATGGTTAAAGATCTGCTAGCTGATAACATTGATGATCAAGTTATTTACTTTTGTGATGAAACTACTAGAATTGTAAAACCTGTTAGACGTAAGCAGTATGAGCTAGACAAAAATAAACCAGTTGTTGGTATGCCTGTTGTTTCTGTTAAAATTGGAGACCATTGTTACCATGGCTTATGTGACATAGGTACTAGTGTGAGCATTATATCTTTTACCTTATATCAAGAAATTATGAATGACATAGCACCTTCTGAGCTTGAGGACATTGATGTTACTATTAAACTTGCAAACAGAGACACTATTACACCCCTTGGGATTGTTAGATATGTTGAGGTCTTGTGTGGAAAGATCAAGTACCCCACTGATTTCCTAGTACTTAGTTCAGAACAAGATAATTTTTGTCCCATTATATTTGGTAGACCTTTATTGAATATTGTTAATGCTGAAATTAATTGTGTTACTGAGAAGGTTAAAGTAAGCTTTGGCGATGTGTCTCATGAATTTAATTTCTCCAAGTTTAGTAAACAACCACATGAGAAGAATTACCAAGCAAAGATGAGATTATTGGTCTTGCTTCTATTGGCGTACCTCCTACCGATCCGTTAGAACAATATTTAGTAGACCACGAAAATGATATGCATATGAATGAGAGAAAGGAAATAGATGACGTATTTCTGAAACAAACGCCTAGTCTTAATCACAACTTACTAGTTTATATTTTAGGGGATCCCCCTCCACCCAAGTGAGATCCCGTGTTTGAGTTAAAAACTTTACCCGATACTTTGAAATATGCTTGCCTTGATGAAAATAAGATATACCTGTTATTATCAGTGCTAACCTTTCAGAGCATGAAGAAAAGAGATTACTTAAAACTCTGAAGAAGCATCGGGCTGCTACTGTATATTCTCTCGATGATCTTAAGGGCATTAGTCCCACTCTATGTCAGCACAAGATTAATATGGAACCGGATGCTAAACCTGTCGTCGATAATCAACGCCGCTTGTCGTGGGAGTAATACTGATAGTAGTATGGGGGGTATGTATGAGTTAGGGCGAAGCCTAGCTACGGAGCAAGTGTCACACTCGGATTTACGAGTTTGGACCCTACTCGGAAGTGGTAAAAGTCCTACGTCTCGAGCCCTGAGGCTAAGTGTTTGCTTTGTGTATGTTTCTGATTACAAGGAGTTCGTAACCCCTCCTCTGGCATCGGGGGGTGGCTTATATAGAGTGTGCCACTGCAAGCCGAGTACCATTACAAGGGCCATTAATGCTAGTAACTACCGGAGTTACTAGAAATTGTCGTGTTAACTATGAGCATTACAGGTAACGCAGTTGAAAGCACAACATGCTCCCTTGGTGGTTTTGATAATTCATGACAACATACATTGTCTCTTGGACTAACACCTTTACCTAGTGTATTTCAGATATAGTCCACAGAGAGGGCTGGCAAAAGGATTGTGGAGATTGTGGAAATACCCCAAGATGCAAGGAAATGGATTGGCAAAGCTTCAAGCAAGAGGACTCTACATTTTACATTTGTGAGAAATCACTTTGAGTCCATAGGAAAGCCAATACTATTAAAAGGGGGTAAGGTTTTGATTGGTGAACAAAATGCTCATACGTGCACAAGTGATAGTCACCAAAAACACCCACAAGCTCTTCCACAAAGTCTGTCCATAGCCAAATATTCAAAATCGGTGCAACCAACACTTTCCACTCGGTGCCACCGATTCCCAAACTCAGACAGACTCAGCCAAACCCTAGCCACTTCGGTGCAACCGATTCCATTCCGGTGCCACCGAGTTTAGGTTGCCAACTTTCTGTTACGCAAATTCACAATATCGGTAATACCGAGATTGTTGGATCGGCGTCACCGATAATGGGCAATCTGACCGTTGATCACCTTATCGGTGCAATCGAGTTTCCTATATCGGTCTCACCGAGATTCAAAAGTTGCCACCTTTTGGTCACTTCGGTACCACCGAGATTAACACATCGGTGTCACCGAGTTGGTCATTTTGTGTGTAATGGTTGGATTTTTGGGGATGCCTATATATACCCCTTCACCACCACCTACTCGAAAGAGAAGCACTCAGAACTATTCCATACTTGCCCCATCCAGTTTTCTGAGAGAGAGCCACCTACCCTTGTGTTGAGGTCAAGATCTTCCACTCCAACCATATGGATCATGATTTCTAGCCTCCCCAAGTTGCTTTCCACCAATCCCATCTCTTCCACCAAGCCAAATCTGTGAGAGAGTGATTGTGTGTTGAGGAGTCTATCATCTTGAAGCACAAGAGCAAGGAGTTCATCGTCATTACCGAGCCTATTACCTTTTGGAGGGTGGTGCCTCCTAGATTGGTTAGGTGTCGCTTGGGAGCCTCCTACTTCGTGTTGTGGAGTTGAACCAAGAAGTTTGTAAGGGCAAGGAGATCGCCTACTTCGTGAAGATCTACCCATAGTGAGGCTAGTCCTTCGTGGACGGAAGCCGTTATGGAATAGTCAAGGTTGCTACTTCGTGGACCCTTATGGGTGGAGCCCTCCGTGGACTCTCGCAACCGTTACCCTCCGTGGGTTGAAGACTCCATAAACGTGGACGTACGATAGCACCACCTATCGGAACCACGGGAAAAATCTTTGCGTCTCCAATTGCGTTTTATCTCCATATCTCTACTCTTTACATCATGTGCAATGTCTTTACTTTCCGCTGCCATATTTGTTGACATGCATGTGTAGGGCTGTTAGACTTGCTAGACTTGCTATAACTATTAAAATCTGCTAACCAATTAACTTGGGAAAAGGTTAGGTTTTAAATTCCTGCTAGTAGTCTATTCACCCCCCCCCTCTAGACACTCTTCTAGTGATCCCTCAATTGGTATCAGAGCTTTAGTCTCCATTGCTTCGGTTTAATCACCGAGGAGGAAGATGGATGTGTCTAGTATAGGGAGTTTGAGTTGTAGAGTGCCTATTCTTGATGGAGAGTACTATAGTCAATGGAAAACCTTGATGCTTGAGCTGTTTAATGAATTTCAATTGAGCAAATATGTTAAGTGTCCTTATGTACCTCCCATTGATCCTTTACATCCCACACATGAAGAGGAAGTTGATATGCTATGCAATCTTAGAGCTGTTAATCTCATTGTTAGAGCATTGCCTAGAAATGTGCTTAATCAAATGAAGAATTTTGAATGTGCTTACACTTTGTGGAATGACTTGGAGAAACGATATCCAAGTTATTCATTGAGTAATCTTGATGAAATTCTTCATAAATCTATTGCCTTCCACAAAATGACGCCTAGTGATCCCAAGTTTGATGATTGTCTATTTGAGCTTAGAGACCTCATGCGTTCTAAAGGAGATGTCACAACTATCAACAATATCATTATAGAGGCCCTTCGCATTCATAAACTTGAACATTGTCATGATTACCATCCTAACGAATCTCTTGTTCTTTATGACGAGGATTTCCCACTTGATGATGACAATGTGGAACATGGCTACTATGATGAAGATGAGCTGTTCGACATCGAGTATGAGAAGATCATGAAGAATCTAAGTCTCATGGCAAACTTCAAGGATTACATGTCCGGAGGAAAAGAGTGGATTCTCGATAGCGGATGTACCGATCATATGACCGGAGATAGAGAAATGTTTGAAGAGATCACACCAAACCATGGACCGCGAAGGTACGTAACGTTTGGAGACAACTCCAAGGGTAAGGTACTTGGTCTTGGTAAGGTGTCCATATCCCATGATAGCTCTATCCAAAATGTTATGCTTGTTGAATCTCTTGGCTACAATCTTCTTTCCGTATCTAGACTTACCGACTTTGGTTTTCATGTGCTATTCATGAAAGTAGATTGCCAAGTGTTTCGTCAAGATAATCATAAAATGGTCTTTACCGGTTTCCGTAGAGGTGATCTATACATTGTCAATTTCACTAAGAGATCCAAACCTCGTACTTGTCTTATTGCAAAATCTTCTAAAGGTTGGCTTTGGCATAGAAGACTAGGACATGTTGGCATGCGTAACTTAGACAAGCTTATCAAAGGTGATCATATACTTGGTGTTAAAGATGTTATCTTTGACAAAGATAGACTTTGTAGTGCTTGTCAAGCTGGAAAGCAAGTAGGTGGAAGTCATCCTGTTAAGAATATCATGACTACTAGGAGACCACTTGAGTTACTTCACATGGATCTTTTTGGTCTCAATGCTTACAAGAGTCTCGGTGGAAATTCCTATGGTCTAGTTATAGTTGATGATTTTTCCAGATTTACGTGGGTATTCTTTCTTGATGATAAGTCACAGGTTCAAAAGATCTTCATGAACTTCGCTCGCAAAGCGTAAAATCAGTTTGAAGTGAAGATCAAGAAGGTTCGGAGCGATAACGGATCGGAGTTCAAGAACACCCATGTGGATACCTTTCTTGACGAACAAGATGTCTCACATGAGTTCTCAGCTACGTACACGCCTCAACAAAATGGAATTGTTGAGAGGAAGAACCGAACGCTTATTGAGATGGCAAGAACGATGCTTGACGAATACAAGACGCCAAGACACTTTTGGGCAGAAGCCGTGGAAACAGCATGTCATGCCACGAACCGACTTTACTTGCACAAGCTTCTCGATAAAATGGCATACGAGCTACTCACCGGTAAAAAACCCCAAGTTGGATACTTCCGGGTATTCGGCTCAAAGTGCTATATTCTTGATAAGCATCGTCGTACTAAATTTGCTCCTAAATCTCATGAAGGATTCCTACTTGGTTACGGATCAAACTCTCACACTTACCGTGTCTACAACAACTTCACTCGAAAGGTTGAAGAGACGGTAGATGTGAAGTTTGATGAATCTAATGGTTCGCAAGTCGAACAATTGCCAAATGATGTAGGTGATAAGGACCCTCCAGAAGCTATCCTAGATTTGCCCATCGGCAAGATTCGTTCCATGGAGGTGAAGGAAAGTACTTCATCAACTCAAGTGGAAGCCCCTACTTCACGTCAAGGTGAACCACAACATGACATGGAGGCATCCACAAGCGGTACACGACACGATGATGAAGAGGAGGAAGTACATCATGAAGATCCACCACAACCTCCTTCGCCACCACCTCAAGGAAACGACACCTTCAACAACAACGAAGATGAAGGAGATGATGATGAAGAATAAGCTCCACCATCCAACAATCGGAAGCTGACCCGAGTTCGAGCACAAGTGACCAAGAACCATCCCCTAAACCAAATCTTTGGTGATATACAAACAGGGAGAATCACTCGCTCTAAAACTCGCCTAGCTAACTTTTGTGAGCATTATTATTTCCATCTCTAGCATTGAGCCCTTGAAGGTAGAACAAGCTCTAGAAGATGCTGATTGGGTCAACGCGATGCATGAAGAGCTTCACAACTTCGAGAGGAACGAAGTGTGGACACTCGTGGAGAAGCCCAAGGATGAGCAAAACATCATCGGAACCAAATGGGTGTTTCGGAACAAGCAAGATGAAGACGGTCAAGTCATACGAAACAAGGCTCGTCTCGTAGCACAAGGATATACACAAGTCGAAGGTATGGACTACGGTGAGACCTACGCCCCCGTCGCTAGACTTGAAGCTATTCGCATTCTTCTTGCTTATGCTAATCACCATGATATCACGCTTTATCAAATGGACATTAAAAGTGCCTTTTTAAATGGTGAGATTGAAGAAGAAGTCTATGTTAAGAAACCGCCTGGTTTTGTGAATCCTAAGAAACCTAATCATGTTTACAAGCTTCGTAAAGCCCTTTATGGTCTTAAGCAAGCCTCTCGTGCTTGGTACAAATGCTTAACGAAGTTTCTCATTGAAAAAGGGTTTGAAATTGGTAAAATTGATGCAACCTTGTTCACTAAGAGAGTTAATGGTGAATTATTTGTGTGCCCAATCTATGTGGATGATATTATCTTTGGATCTACTAACCCACAATTCAGTGAAAGATTTGGAAGGTTGATGTCCGAGAAGTATGAGATGTCCATGATGTGTGAGCTGAAATTCTTTCTTGGTTTGCAAATCAAGCAAACGAAAGAAGGAACTTTCATCTCTCAAACTAAGTATACCAAGGACTTGATCAAGAAGTTCAACATGCAAGAGTGCAAAGGTATGAAAACTCCTATGCCTACTAGTGGTCATGTTGATCTTACCAAGGAGGACGAACCGGTTGATCAAAAGGTTTATCGATCTATGATTGGTTCATTGCTATATCTATGTGCCTCTCGTCCCGATATTATGCTTAGCGTTTGCATGTGTGCTAGATATCAAGCTGCACCTAAAGAGTGTCATCTTTTGGCCGTGAAACGTATTGTGAGATATTTGATAAAAACACCAAACTTTGGCATTTGGTATCCCAAAGGATCTTTCTTTAACCTTGTTGGCTATTCCGATTCGGATTATGCTGGTGACAAGGTTGATAGAAAATCCACCTCGGGTACTTGTCAATTTTTGGGTAGATCTCTTGTATCTTGGTCCTCCAAGAAACAAAACTCGGTATCTCTATCTACTGCCGAAGCTGAATATATTGCTGCTGGATCTTGTTGTGCACAATTATTATGGATGACAAAAACGCTTAAGGATTACGGAATGCATGTTAGAAATGTTCCATTACTTTGTGACAATGAAAGTGCTATTAAAATTGGTCATAATCCTGTGCAACATTCTCGAACAAAACATATTCAAGTTAGACATCATTTCATTCGTGATCATATTGCCAAAGGAGATATCAATCTTAAGCATGTTCGCACTAACAAGCAATTGGCCGATGTCTTTACCAAACCACTAGATGAGAAAACATTTTGCTATTTGAGGAGTGAGTTGAACATCATTGATGCTTCAAACTTGAGCTAGACTCACTCGGATGCATGCAAGGGCATGAGCCTTCTTGACATTTCCATGAAGCACTAACATGTTATCTTATGCCATGGAATTCTATGCTCCCTTGTATTGCATCTAATCTTTTGTAGGTACTTGGAAGAACTTCATTCCACAAGATTGCCCTCAACTCAAATCATAAGCAATCTTGTCATGACCAAGTATCCACAATCCCTCTTGGTGATGGAAGGAAGAAGATAACTCAACCATATCCTTGACATATACTTGATGTAATCATTGCTAAATCTCTATTGGTATCATGTCAAATGGATATATCTATTGCTCTTCCTTGCATGACTAACCTATGTAGGTGACAAGTGTACTCAAACGAGAAGGTTTGCCCCCAACTCAAGATGATCTTCATCAACCTCGAGCATCCTCAACAAGTTCACCTACAAGCCTCGTCATCAACATCACTCAAAGGTATGCACTCATATCCTTGAAAAGGCTTTACTCCAAGTCATGAGCTAAAGCAACTCAAGTGATATGAAGACATTAAAATGCTTAATCGAAAAATGGTAACCCCATTTTGAGCTTAACGTAGAGTATGACCTATGATCAAGTATTCTTGCTTGGCTCCTAAGTCAATATACTCTAATATAGGTGACCTAGTCACCGCCCATCTTCTAGTTAAGTATTTTGGATGGTTCACTTTCTATTTTGCGAAGACTTCTTGGAACCACTCAAATCTTCTCTAGTTGATATCCCTTTGTAAAAACTTTCACATTCCCTTTGAAAAAAAAATTAAACAGAAACATGGTCTCTTATTTCTTTTCTGTTTTAGTCGCTTTTGCCTCGGAGCCGTCGATACATATATCTCGGTTCTACCGACATTGCAGATAAGCTGCACCACAAAATCTCGGTACCACCGATTTATCTATCTTGGAGTCACCGATTTGTTATTTATGTTCGTAGTTGTGAATTTATGTTTCTTTTGTAAACTTTTAAGCAATAATTCTGTTACTTCGATGATCCCATTTCAAAAAAAAATTGGGGGAGAATAACAAAAGATAATCTTAGGGAGAGAAATTCTTCTCAATGATTCCCTCAGTTTTCATTTCCATGAACCCTACATTCAATGACCCTTGTTCTCAAGGATCCCTGCCTATCAATGATCCCTGTATCTATTCCTGTGTTTGACCTTTTTGGAAATTAATGCCAAAGGGGGAGAATACCAAAGCTTCATGCTAAAGAGGAAGATACATGCTTATGCAAAGGGGGAGATATGATCAAGGGGGAGAGCCAATATCATAAACAAGGGGAGAATATCAAAGTAGGGGGAGAAAAAATTCAACATCTAAGATGAGTTGGAAGTTTACTTTTCTCACCCTATCCAATCCCAATATCTACATGCTGAGATTCAGGGGGAGAGGATGTTCTAATATTGTCATATCTAAGGGGTGAAAGAAATAATTTCGGAGACATATCAATCTTAAGAAATACTATCTTCTATATGTTCTCCATATCTTGGTATTTTTGAGTTCTATTGCCTTGTTGATTGGTTGAATACTCTTGTGTTTCCTAACATTGTTTTCTCAAGTGTATTTCTACTACAAGAATGCTCAAGAACTCAAGGTAAGTATTTGCATCACATCTTTGGTCAAGATGATCCCTTGCTTCTTGCACATATTGTTTGCAAGAGTTAAGTCTTGAACAAAGATACATCCCATTCCTATATATTTGATGCATATAGCCAAGATACATATGACTTACTATATCCCTTCCACTACATGTGTGTCTATGCATTCCAAAGCAACTATCCTTTAAAGGAATCACGCATTTAGGGGGAGAAAATCTAAGTCATGTGTCTCTCAAAGTCTTCACTATATTCATGTATATCTTTATTTGAAGCTTTGATTGTATGTTGTCATCAATTACCAAAAAGGGGGAGATTGAAAGCACAACATGCTCCCTTGGTGGTTTTGATAATTCATGACAACATACATTGTCTCTTGGACTAACACCTTTACCTAGTGTATTTCAGATATAGTCCACAGAGAGGGCTGGCAAAAGGATTGTGGAGATTGTGGAAATACCCCAAGATGCAAGGAAATGGATTGGCAAAGCTTCAAGCAAGAGGACTCTACATTTTACATTTGTGAGAAATCACTTTGAGTCCATAGGAAAGCCAATAATATTAAAAGGGGGTAAGGTTTTGATTGGTGAACAAAATGCTCATACGTGCACAAGTGATAGTCACCAAAAACACCCACAAGCTCTTCCACAAAGTCTGTCCATAGCCAAATATTCAAATTCGGTGCAACCAACACTTTCCACTAGGTGCCACCGATTCCCAAACTCAGACAGACTCAGCCAAACCCTAGCCACTTCGGTGCAACCGATTCCATTCCGGTGCCACCGAATTTAGGTTGCCAACTTTCTGTTACGCAAATTCACAATATCGGTACCACCGAGATTGTTGGATCGGCGTCACCGAGAATGGACAATCTGACCGTTGGTCACCTTATCGGTGCAACCGAGTTTCCTATATCGGTCTCACCGAGATTCAAAAGTTGCCACCTTTTGGTCACTTCGGTACCACCGAGATTAACACATCGGTGTCACCGAGTTGGTCATTTTGTGTGTAACGGTTGGATTTTTGGGGATGCCTATATATACCCCTTCACCACCACCTACTCGAAAGAGAAGCACTCAGAACTATTCCATACTTGCCCCATCCAGTTTTCTGAGAGAGAGCCACCTACCCTTGTGTTGAGGTCAAGATCTTCCACTCCAACCATATGGATCATGATTTCTAGCCTCCCCAAGTTGCTTTCCACCAATCCCATCTCTTCCACCAAGCCAAATCTGTGAGAGGGTGATTGTGTGTTGAGGAGTCTATCATCTTGAAGCACAAGAGCAAGGAGTTCATCGTCATTACCGAGCCTATTACCTTTTGGAGGGTGGTGCCTCCTAGATTGGTTAGGTGTCTCTTGGGAGCCTCCTACTTCGTGTTGTGGAGTTGAACCAAGAAGTTTGTAAGGGCAAGGAGATCGCCTACTTCGTGAAGATCTAGCCATAGTGAGGCTAGTCCTTCGTGGACGGAAGCCGTTATGGAATAGTCAAGGTTGCTACTTCATGGACCCTTATGGGTGGAGCCCTCCGTGGACTCTCGCGACCGTTCCCCTCCGTGGGTTGAAGACTCCATAAACGTGGACGTACGATAGCACCACCTATCGGAACCACGGGAAAAATCTTTGCGTCTCCAATTGCGTTTGATCTCCATATCTCTACTCCTTACTTCATGTGCAATGTCTTTACTTTCCGTTGCCATATTTGTTGACATGCATGTGTAGGGCTGTTAGACTTGCTAGACTTGCTATAACTGTTAAAATCTGCCAACCAATTAACTTGGGAAAAGGTTAGGTTTTAAATTCCTGCTAGTAGTCTATTCACCCCCCGCCCTCTAGACACTCGTCTAGTGATCCCTCAGCAGTGTTTACAACGCTTAATGTGAGTTAAGTCCCTTGAACGTTGTAGCTCCCACGTCGCCCCTGCTTCCTCATGTCCGGGTGCTAAAGCTAGGTCGAGTGGCTCATAACGTCTGAGTGACGTCCAAGGATCCGAGTGCATCTTGTACATTCGTCCGAGTGCTAAGGTAGTCCAGGGACTTCCGTGAACTTGTAGGACCCCAGGAGTGTCCTAGATGCGAGGTCTATGACCCTACCCAGGGTAGGTGACCTCGTCAGTAGCCCACGAATTGGTTGAGGTTTTGGGAGTCGAGTGACCAACGTGTCGTGACATTGGTAGCATTTCGGGAACGCTTAGAAACGAGTCGAGTCATTTCTCACTCGGTATTGAAACCACAACCGGTTCAGGTTAAGTAACTTCCGAATGACTCAAACAGCCTGACTGTTCAAGTCACTTGACCTGATGCAGATCAGTTCTCGGGAGAGATAATCCTAAGGCTTGAAGATGAGGTTATTGAAACTTCTGTCTGGCCTCCATTCGGGTTCTCTAGGAGTAGCCGAAGGTTTGTCCGAGTACTCGACATGTATTTTTGGTTCACTCGGTGAGTTTTCGTGTGACGGAACGCACCAGCGAACGCGGAGTTCACTCGGGCCATGGCGCTGCGAAATCTCCGGCGATTTCGAAATTGGGGGAAGCGATCGCGCGCGCGATCGTGACAGTTATGTCAGGAAAGTGGGGGAGGTGACCGCGGCGCCTCGATTTTTGCACCGAGAATTTCGCCACACGTCCCCCCAATGCTGCCCTAGGGATATCGCGGATCTGCATGCGCCCGTTGATTGCACGGTTGCAACAGATCCGACGGCCGGGATTCCGCCGAGTTGGGGTATAAAGTGAGACCGGGAGAGAGGTAGGAAAAAACATTATCATTCCCTACCTCTCCGATCCCCTCCTCTGCTCCGCCGAGAGCTTCGCCTGCGCCACCGATTCGCCGATTCGCCGCTGCTCCTCATCGGAGATGACGAAGAGCGCCACCGCGAGGGCCGAGAGGGTGAAGAAGTCTTCGCGCGAGTCCTCCTCGAGAGCGGGCGCCCCGGCCGGCTTCGTCCAGGGCGACTGGCTAGCGCCTCGGACTACCGCCAGCCGGTTGGAGGACCTGGAGAGCCAGGGTCTCCTGGTCGCCGGGAGCTGGTGGCTGCCGGAGAAGGGAGAGGTCGAGCCTGCGCCGCGCGGGAACGAGAGGGTACTCCTCACAACCCACCTCGACCAAGGTTTTTCTTTGCCCCTCACCCTTTCTTCCGTGCGTTCTTAGACTTTTTCGGGGCTCAACTCCACCATCTTCCTCCCAATTCCATCACCTATCTTGCCGCTTTTGTTTCTCTCTGTGAAAACTTCCTTGGTTACAACCCTCACTGGGTTTATTCAAACATTTGTTCACATGCCGAGTGATGAATGTGAAGAAAACCGCTTTGACTGAGGAGAAGACGAATGTAGTTCAACTATGTGGGGGCTTAGGTATTCAATTGAGGGGTAAAGGTAGTTTCCCTTCGATGACTCTCCCGGACATGGCTAAGGGATGGCAGTCGACTTGGTTTTATTGTGAGGACATCCCAGTCAGAGAGGGTCAGTCGGGCCTCCCACCATACTCGGCCGAACGCATTCGGCGACTCCCTAAGTGACCGTGTCCAAGGAGGATAGAGTAGACATAGATATTCTTGTGATTGCGCTGGTATCCCTCGTGAACCAGGGTATCAACGGTCTGGACCTACTGGAGGTCTTCTTCCAGAGAAGAATTCAGCCGTTGCAGGCCAGAGCCCAGCCCATGCGGCAGTACTCGGGTCCGAGTGACCCTATGCGTACGCACCCGGAGGAGCTCAGCGCAGATGTCGTGGCAAACAAGCTCAAGGCCATCACCCTAGCTCGAGATAACCTCAGGGGCACGAAGCGTGTGCCTCCGTACTCGATTGAGAATCCAGCGAATGAGGTAAATCCCGTGTGCCACTATTATTTCCGAGTGATGCGACTTTCATTTAGCAAATATTGATTGACGTAGCTTTCATTTTGACAGGGCTTCACGGGCATGGTGAGCTTGATTCCCGCTGGTAACCACGCCCCTGGTGACGTGACGAGCGACAACGAGCGCCATGACGATTTGGACGGCGAGGAGGAGTATGTGGATGACAGTGACGGCGGAGGGGACGATAAGGAGTCGGAACCAGGAGACGAGGCGGAGTCTTCTCCTTCGGAGGAGGTCCTTCCTGAGCCCCGCACGAAGGCGTGCCAGGACCCTAGGGTCTGTGGTGCCAACGCAGGAGGGCCGGGTACCGCCAAGTCTTCTACAGCTATTCCCCCCACTCGGACTTCAAAATGCGGGTGTGGCGAGCCTGCTCTATCCCCAGAGAAGAGCCCCAAACAGCCAAAGACCATCTCCAGCAAACCTCGGAAGGCGGCGTTGCCCTAGACCAAGATGAACGTGCCGGTGAATTCCGCGTAAGTGTCTTCATACCGATTGTCACCTCAAATGACCGACCGAATGAGGTAACATTCCGAGTGATTCTTCTGCAGGGCTGACACATCGACTGCCTCACTAGAGAAAGACAAGGGAGAGGTTGACGTCGCGTCTTCGAAAGGTAACACTCGATTTTGCTCATACATGATCTTTGAATTCTTCGTTTCCTCTTTGGACTTATTCCCAAATGATCTTCAAATATTTGTAGAACCACGTGAAGTGATTGAGATCAATGTGGATGACTGGGTCGACCCACCGAATCTTGCCACCAACGTGGATGTCGTGATGCGAGATGTATCGCCTGCTCAGGCGCTAGCACCAGCTCGGGGAACCTCTTCGGGAGCCGGTTCAGCACTCGGAACACCTCTGCCAACTCCTCCTGTGAACGGCGCCATCGGACTACAGCGTGTCCCAAAGGACCAGGTGGGGGCGAGCAAGGAGGCACTGATCCAACTAAGGCTGATGAATGACAAGATGAAGGAGGCTTACGATGCCGGCGAGGCTCTGGAGAAGAACGTCCAAGTAAGTACTCTTGTAAGTACCTTCTTTAGACAGAATTTTTCGTTGTAGATATTTTTAGAGTCCCGAGTGGGTTTGCGTCAGGGGCACACCCACTTGGTGTTTACTGATTTCAGTGGGGACTCACTGAGCGCACCCACTGGGTGTAGTCCCCGAGACTGCCGTCGACTGAAGCAATCGGCGGGAGTGTGAGGATCCAAGTGGTGTTCGTAGGAAACCTTGTGGACGTACTTGTCGAAGAGGATGCGGTGATGGTCCATGGACTAGAGCCTCTCGACGTTGACCTTCGGGGTGTAGAATCTGTAGTTCTCCGGTGGGGGCGCGCTGAGCTCGCCCACTAGGTGTAGTCCCTGAGACTGCCGTCGACTGAAGCAATCGGCGGTAGTCTCAAAATCCGAATGATATCGATGCTGACGACTCATTCCGAGTGATGAGATACTTGTCGAAGAGGATGCAGTGATTGTCCATGGACCAAAGCCTCTCGACGGTGACCGTCGGGGTGTAGAACCTGTAGTTCTCCAGTGGGGGCACGCTGAGCGGACCCACTGGGTGTAGTCCCCGAGGCTGCCGTCGACTGAAGCAGTTGGCGGTAGTCTCAAAATCCGAATGATATCGATGCTGACAACTCATTCCGAGTGATGAGATACTTGTCGAAGAGGATGCGATGATGGTCCATGGACCAGAGCCTCTCGACATTGACCGTCGAGGTGTAGAACATGTAGTTCTCTAGTAGGGGCACGCTCAGCGCACCCACTGGGTGTAGTCCCTGAGGCTGCCGTCGACTGAAGCTGTCGGCGGTAGTCTCAAAATTCGAATGATATTGAACTTTAACCTTATATCTGATTGTTGTCACTGATGTTTCCTTGTTTCTTGTCAGCAGAGTGTATGCGAGCTCGGGACTCGCTACAACACCCTTCAGAAGGAGGTACAAGACTTGCGTCGCAGCCTCAAAGCTGAGAAGACCAAGAGTACTCGTCTGGAGCAAGAAAAGAGATCACTCGGAGGTAATCGAATCTTGACCGACTACTTTGAACTTGATCATTTTCCCTGTCCGACCGAAGGTACTTCATTAGATGTACGTAGTGAAAATCTTCAACTTACTAAGAGACTCCGGGCTTCCATTTCTATAGAGACCATGAAGGAGGCCCTGGAGACGAAAGACCGTGAACTGGCAACTGCCCAGAAGGAGGCCAGTCGGAAAATGAAGGAAGCTGAGGACAAGTTGAAGTCCCTCGAGAAGTGGAGGAGGAGAAGAAAGCGCTGGAGGATGTCGCCAAGAGGAGTACTGCGGAGGCTGTCGAGGCCGAGATGAAGCTGAAGCGGGTTGATCCAAAATGCTTGAGCTGGAGAAGTTCATCGAAGACTACTGCAACGATATGAACGACAGGCTGAAAGGTACGTATCTGGCCCGACCAAGTTTCAAATCACTTCAATTTCTCACTCCTCCTCCACTAACTCCCTTTTTCCGTGTGTTCATCAGATCTATGCTGGCACGCCGAACAGGAAACTTCCAATATTGAGAAGGAGTTGGATCCGAGTGCGGGTATCCTTCGTGATAGTTCGGCTCTTGCACTGCTTCAACTCGACAAGCGCACCGCGGAGGTGGCTATCTTCCTCAACCGCTTACGCGACGCAGCCAAGGAGATTGACAAGGAGATCGCCCCCAAAGAGGAGTCCCTGAGTGACTTGGACGCCATCATCAACCGTCTGAAAGACATACCACGCCGAGTGCAATCATGGAAGAAATCTGCAGCCTGCGCTGGCGCAGACATTTCTCTCTCCCTCGTCCACGTGCATTGCAAGGGCATAGACGAGGAGAAGTTGAAGTCGTTGAGGGTTGTCAATAGAAAGAGCGCGAAGATTGAAGACTTCATGGAGACCTTTCTGCCGGCGGCCACTCGGATTGCAGAGGTCATCGACCTCGACACCTTCACGGATGCAGCGTCCCCGACAACATCCGAGTGAACCTCGGATAAAAATCTTTAAATGATATTTGCTTCAGTATGCCGAGTGGTTTCTGTACCCGTACATTCGCCGTGACTTTGCGGCCACAACTATCTGCACTTTTGCTTTGAATTGCATGACATTTGGATGCCTTTATTTAACCGTTTTGAGCGCTTGGCCCAATTTTCACCGAGTGTGGATGATGTCCTCACTCGGAGTAGTTTTTAACTTAGGCGACTACTGGATCACAGCTAAGCCCCCGAGTGTGGATGATGTCCTCACTCGGAGTAGTTTTTAACTTAGGCGACTACTGGATCGCAGCTAAGCCCCCGAGTGTGGACGAAGTCCTCACTTGGAGTAGTTTTTAACTTAGGCGAAATAAGGTTCGCAGCTAAGCCCTCGAGTGTGGATAATGTCCTCACTCGGAGTATTTTGTAACTTAGGTGAATATCAGGTTCGCGGCTAAGCCCCCGAGTGTCGATAGTGTCCTCACTCGGAGTAGTTTGTAACTTAGGCGAAATCAGGTTCGCAACTAAGCCCCCGCGTGTGGATAATGTCCTCACTAGGAGTATTTTGTAACTTAGGGGAATATCAAGTTCGCGGCTAAGCCCCTGAGTGTGGATAATGTCCTCACTCGGAGTATTTTGTAACTTAGGCGTAATCAGGTTCGCAGCTAAGCCCCCGAGTGTGGACGATGTCCTCACTCGGAGTAGTTTTTAAATTAGGCGATTACTGGATCGCAGCCAAGCCCCCGAGTGTGGACGACGTCCTCACTCGGAGTAGTTTTGAACTTAGGCGAAATCAGGATCGCAACTAAGCCCCCGAGTGTGGATAATGTCCTCACTTGGAGTATTTTGTAACTTAGGCGAATATCAGGTTCGCGGCTAAGCCCCCGAGTGTGTCTAATGTCCTCACTCGGAGTATTTTGTAACTTAGGCGAAATCAGGTTCACAGTTAAGCCCCCGAGTGTGGATAATGTCCTCACTCGGTGTATTTTGTAACTTAGGCGAAATCAGGTTCGCAGCTAAGCCCCCGAGTGTGGACGATGTCCTCACTCGGAGTAGTTTTTTAATTAGGCGATTACTGGATCGCTGCTAAGCCCCCGAGTGTGGATGATGTCCTCACTCGGAGTAGTTTTTAACTTAGGCGAAATCAGGTTCGCAGCTAAGCCCTGACATGGCTTGAGACTGCATCGGTATTTCCCCAAAGAGGAAGGGATGATACAGCACAACGATAGTAAGTATTTCCCTCAGTTATGAAACCAAGGTTATCGAACCAGTAGGAGGATCACCACCACCCAATAAGCAGCTCCTGCACACAAATAACAAATACTTGCAACCCGACGCGAAAGAGAGGTTGGCAATCTCTCTGCGGTAAACAGATAGATTAGGATATGATAGATAGGAGAGATAGATCTCTCAAGAACACAAAATAAAAAAAGCAAATAAAAAGTGCAGCAATATATTTTTGGGTTTTTTGTATAGTAGATCTGAAAACAAAGAGGCAAAAAGATAGATCGGAAAGCAATATGTTGGAAAAGTAGACACGGGGGGCATAGATTTCACTAGTGGCTTCTCTCATGAGTATAGCGCACGGTGGGTGAACAAATTACTGTTGGGCAATTGATAGAAGATTAAATAATCATGACGATATCCAAGGCGATGATCATTATATAGGCATCACGTCCAAGATAAGTAGACCGACTCCTGCCTGCATCTACCACTATTACTCCACACATCGACAGCTATCCAGCATTCATCTAGTGTATTAAGTTCATGGAAAAACAGAGTAATGCAATAAGAACGATGACATGATATAGACAAGATCTATTCATGTAGGAATAGACCCCATCTTGTTATCCTTAATGACAACGATACATGCGTGCCTTACTGCCCCTTCTGTCACTGGGAAAGGACACCGCAAGATCGAACCCATCACAAAGCACCTCTTCCCATGGCAAGAAAAATCGATCTAGTCGGCCTAAATAAACCAAAGATTCGAAGAAGATATACGAGGCTATAAGTAATCATGCATATAAGAGATCAAAGAAGACTCAAATAATATTCATGGATAGAAACAGATCATGAACTCAAAATTCATCGGATCCGTCAAACACACTTCAAAAGTTTACATCAAATAGATCTCCAAGAGACCATTGTATTGAGAATCAAAAGAGAGAGAGGAAGCCATCTAGCTACTGCCTACAAACCCGTAGGTCTATGGTGGACTACTCACGCATCATCGGAGAGGCACCTAAGAAGAAGATGAACCCCTCTGTGATGGTCTTAGATTGGATCTCGAGGTTCTGGAACTTGCTGCGGCTGGATGTGTTTCTCGTCGACTCCCCTAGGGTTTTCTGAATATTTGGGTATTTATAGGCATCAGAGGCGGTGGAGGGGGGCCCCCGTGGAGGGCACAACCCATCAGGGCGCACCGGGAGCCCCCTGGGGCCCTGGTGGGTTGTGGCCTCCACGGCCCACCTCTCTGGCACTTCTTTGGCCCACTGGGTGTCTTCTGGTCCAAAAAAAATCTCCAAAAGGTATCGTCGCGATTGGACTCCGTTTGGTACTGATATTCTGTGAAGTAAAAAACAAGCAAAAACAGCAACTGGCACTTTGGCACTATGTCAATATGTTAGTCCCAAAAAATGATATAAAGTTGTTATAAAATGAATGTAAAACATCCAAAAATGATAATATAACAGCATGAACAAGCAAAAATTATAGATACGTTGGAGACGTATCAGCATCCCCAAGCTTAATTCCTACTCGTCCTCGAGTAGGTAGATGATAAAAACAGAATTTTTGATGTGGAATGCTGCCTAACATGTTCATATCATATTCTTTTTCTTTGTAGCATGGACATTTAGACTTTTAGATGATTCAAAGCAATAGTCTAGTTTTAACATAATGACTTCAATACTCAAGCATGCCAACAAGCAACCATGTCTTTCAAAATATCAACACTAAAGAAAGTTATCCTAGCCCATCATGCTCAATCATTGATCCATTCATGAAACACACTCAAATATTAGCTACACCCAATGCTCAAGTATGATCATAGTGCCCCCTAGTTGGTCCTTTATAAGAGAAGATGGAGACTCAAAGTAAAAAATAAATTTTGCATAAAGTAAATAGATAGGCCCTTCGCAGAGGGAAGTAGGGATTTGTAGAGGTGCCAGAGCTCAAAGTTTTAAATTGAGAGAGAAAAATATTTTGGGTGGCATGCCTTTCCTGTCAACGAAAATGATAAAGTAGCTCGCAATACTTTCCATGCTAGATATATCATAGGCGGTTCCCAAACAGAAAATAAAGTTTATTCCTTTTTCCACCATTCTTTAACATCCCATGGCTGGCCGTATCCACGGTTGCCTTCCATACCAACACTTTCCAAGGAATTTATTATTTGACAACATAAACTAAATATTTTTTTCTTTTTCATTTCGGGAATGGGCATCCCAATTACCGCCGTACTCTCGTGCAATGACAAGTGAATAAACACTCATCTTGAGAATAACACACCACACCACACCAATCATGGAAAAATATTAGACACTCCCCACCGTTTCATGAGCGGTACGAGCACACAAAAGAGAAGTTTATTTTGAAAATTAGAGATGGCACATACAAATTTGCTTGGAACGGCATGGAAATACCGCATATAGGTAGGTATGGTGGACTCATAAGGTCAAACTTGGTTTAAGGATTTTGGATGCACAAGTAGTATTTATACTTAGTACAAATGGAGGCTAGCAAATAGATTGGGAAGCAACCAAACCAAGAAATGAAAATTCAGATAAGCGAGCATTGAGCATAACTAACACTGAATAATGCACCATAAGTAGGATGTAACTTCATTGCATAACTATTGACTTTCGTGCATGCATAGGGAATCACAAACCTTAACACCAATATTCCTACTAAAGCATAATTACTCACTAACATGACTCACATATTACTATCATCATGTCTCAAAAATATTACAAGGAATCAAGTTTAATTTGTCCAATGAACTTCGTGAAAGTTTTTATTATATCCCCCTTGGATATCTATCACTTTGGGACTAGTTTCATATATTTCCATTGCTTTTGACAAGCTCAAACAAATCTAAGTGAAGCACATGAGCATAGAGATTTCATCACTCAAAATAGTATAAGTGAAGCATGAGAGGATTTCTTCAAAATTTACTAACTCTTAAAATAATCTAAGTGAAGCATGAGAGTGTTTCTTCAAAATTTACTAACTCTCAAAATAATCTAAGTGAAGCATGAGAGTGTTTCTTCAAAAGCTTCCAAGCACACTGTGCTCAAAAAGATACAAGTGAAGCACTAGAGCAATTCTATAGCACAAAAAGTTTAAGTGAAGCATATAGAGCAATTCTAACTAATCATAGCATAATTTTGGCTTTCTCAAATAGGTGTGTCCAGCAAGGATACAAGTGACAAACTAATAAGCAAAGAAAGAAAAGACTCAAATGATACAAGATGCTCCAAGTAAAACTCATTATATGTGACGAATAAAAATATAGCTCCAAGTAAAATACCGATGGTGGTTAGAAGAAAGAGGGGATGCCACTCGGGGCATCCCCAAGCTTAGTTGCTTGTTTCTCTTTGGATATATCTTGGGGGTGTTGTAGCATCCCCAAGCTTAGGCTCTTTTCACTCCTTATTCCTTCATCCATCGTGATCTCACCCAAAACTTGAAAACTTCAATCACACAAAACTCAACAAAATATTCGTGAGATCCGTTAGTATAATAATGCAAATCACTACTTTAGGTGCTATTGCAAACCCATTCACATTTTATTATTGCATTATACCTACTGTATTTTAACTTTACCATGGCTCATACATGATACATCTCCGTCGTATCTACTTTTCCTCACACTTTTGCCCTAGTTTTGGACTCTAATTTGCGTGATTTGAATGAAACTAACCCGGATTAACGATGTTTTCAGCAGAACTACCTTGGTGTTATTTTTGTGCAGAAATAAAGTTCTCGAAACTGGACGAAACTTTTTGGAGATTTATTTTAGAATAAATAAAAAATACTGGAGCCAAGAACCACCGGAGGGGGGGCCCTGGCTGGGCACGATACACCAGGGCGCGCGAGCCCCCCCCCCCCCCCCCCCCGGCGCGCCCTGGTGGGTTGTGCCCACCTCGTGGCCCCACTAACCCTAATTTCGGCACTATAAATTCCTATTTTCGGAGAAAAAATCAGAGAGAAAGTTTCATCGCGTTTTACGATACGGAGCCGCCGGCACCTCCTGTTCTTCATCGGGAGGCCAGATCTAGAGCCTGTTTGTGGCTCCGGAGAGGGGAATCTTCGGTCTTTGTCATCATCAACCCTTCTCCATCTCCAATTCCATGATGCTTCCCACCGGGAGTGAGTAATTCCTTCGTAGGCTTGCTGGTCGGTGAGGAGTTGGATGAGATTCATCATGTAATCAAGTTAGTTTTGTTAGGGCTTGATCCCTAGTATCCACTATGTTCTGAGATTGATGTTGCTATGACTTTGCTATGCCTAATGATTGTCACTAGGGCCCGAGTGCCATGATTTCAGATCTGAACCGTTTATGTTATCACCATTATATCTATGTTCTTGGTCCGATCTTGCTAGTCATATGCACCTATTACGTGTTCTGATCCGCAAACCCCGGAGTGACAGTAGTCGGGATACTTTCCAGTGATGACCGTAGTTTGAGGACTTCATGTATTCACCGTATGTTAATGATTTGTTCCAGTTCTCTATTAAAAGGAGGCATTAATATCCCTTAGTTTCCTTATAGACCCCGCTGCCACGGGAGGGTAGGACAAAAGATGTCATGCAAGTTCTTTTCCATAAGCACGTATGACTATTTACAGAATACATGCCTACATTATATTTATGAACTGGAGCTAGTTCTGTGTCACCCTAGGTTATGACTGTTATATGATGAATATCATTCAACGAGTTCACCGATCCAGTGCCTATGAATTTTTCACTTATTGCTCTTGCTAACTTATTATTGCTACTTCTACTGTTCCAACTGCTACAAAACTATTACTATCACTGCTACCGTTACCGTCACTGTCACTACTGCTATCAAACTATCATATTACTGTGCTACTGATCACTCTACTGTAGATATTTAATCTCCAGGTGTGGTTGAATTGACAACTCAGCTGCTAATACTCTCAAATATTCTTTGGCTCCCCTTGTGTTGAATCTATAAATTTGGATTGAGTACTCTACCCTCAAAAACTGTTGCGATCCCCTATACTTGTGGGTTATCAAGACCTTTTTTCTGGCGCCGTTGCCGAGGAGCATATCTATATTTGTTGAGTCACTTTGGATTTATATCAATTGATCACTATGAAGAATTTGAAGGATCCAAAGACCAAGATTTTTTCCTCTAAGACGAGGGGAGGTAAGGAACTGCCATCTAGCTCTGCACTTGATTCACCTTCTGTTATGAGTAAGCTTGCAACACCACCACATGCTAGTAATCCTGATATGTCGCAAGTTATTGATGATGCTACCTCTGCTATGAATGATGCTTATGATGATGCTAGTACCATGCTTGATGATAATGTGCCACTCGGTGAATTTCTCGATGAACAAATTGCTAGAGCTAAAGAGAATGAAATTACTGAAACTGATGATGATGAAACACCTATTAGTCCTAGTTCTCCTCGTTTTGAAATGCCTAAGATACCTGAAGGTTATGTTATGGACGAGGAGGTAACTAGAGAAATCCTTTCTTGCAAGGATAGAAACGATCTTAAGAAATTGCTACGCAAGTATAAGGAAAAGACTTTGAATGCTAGAATGAAATGTGATCCTAAGTTTGCTACTTCACCTATCTCTGTTACCGATAAGGATTATGAATTCTCTGTCGACCCAGAGTTAATTACTTTGGTTGAATCTGATCCTTTCCATGGCTATGAAACTGAAAATGTAGTGGCACACCTTACTAAGCTGAATGATATAGCCACCCTCTTTGCTCATGATGAGAAGATTCGCTACTATTATATTCTTAAGTTATTTCCGTTCTCATTAAAGGGTGATGCTAAGACATGGTACCATACTCGTACTTCTCGTTGTGTGCGTAGTCCCCAGGATATGATCTACTACTTCTCTGAAAAACATTTTCCTGTCCATAAGAAACAAGTTGCGTTACTGGAAATATTTAACTTTGTGCAAATTGAAGAGAGTCTCCCACAAGCTTGGGGGAGGCTTCTCCAGTTGCTTAATGCTTTGCCTGGTCACCCTCTCAAGAAAAATGAAATACTTGATATCTTCTATAATGGACTAACCGATTCTTCTAGGGACTTCCTAGATAGTTGTGCTGGTTATGTTTTCAGGGAACGAACTGTTGAACAAGCTGATGAATTATTGAATAACATATTGAAGAATTTTGATGATTGGACTCTTCCTGAACCACCGCCTAAACCCACTCTGAAGAAGAGGGGTATCTTATTTCTAAGTCCTAAAGATATGCAAGAGGCAAAAAAATCTATGAAGGAAAAATGTATTAAAGCTGAGGATGTTAAGAATGTGCCACCTATTGAAGAAATACATGGCCTTGACACACCACCACCTCCACAGGTGGTAAAGATAAACTCTTTATTGAATTTTGATGAAGCAGATATCCCTTACAATAAACATCCTAGTCAGTGCTTATATGAGTTTGACAACTATATTATGAAAACAAGATCACTTCAATGCACATATCCTGAAACAATTGAAATATAACTCTGATATGATTGCTCGCTTGAGTGACTTGCTATTTAGAATCTATAATGACGTTAGAGGTGTAGGAAAGCTTGCCTTTATGGTTCAAACTCAGCTAGAGCAAGTTGCTAAGTCTCAAAAAGAATTGCTTGATGAAATGAATAATAATATGAATGATATTGCTGCTAGAGTAGTAACTAGAGGAGGTAGAATGACCCAAGAACCACTTTATCCTGAAGGTCATCCTAAAAGAATTGAACAAGACTCTCAGAGAATTAATACTGATGCACCTAGTCCTTTTAGGAAGAAAAAGAAAAAGAAAAATGATAGGACTCTACATACCTCTAGTGAACTAGAGATACGAAAAACTCCTGATAATAATGATGTCTCTATTTCCGATCCTGAAACTCAGTCAGGTAATGAACACTCACCTAGTGATAATGAAAATGATAATGATGTTCATCAAGATACTCAACCTAACAATGATAAAGAACCAGATAATGATGTTGAAATAGAGCATGTTGCTGATCTTGATAACCCGCAACCTAAATATAAACGTTATGATAAAAGCGACTTTGTGGCTAAGAAACATGGTAAAGAAAGAGAGCAATGGATTCAGAAACCCATAACATTTCCACCTAAGTCATCTAAGAAAAAGGATGATAAAGAATTTGAGCACTTTGCTGAAATAATTAGGCTAGTCTTTTTGCGTACCCGCTTAACTAATATATTAAAGATGGTCCCTTATGCAAATTACATGAAAGACATCATCACTAATAAAAGAAAGATACCTGAAGCTGAAATCTTCACCATGCTTGCTAATTACTCTTTTAAGGATGGAGTACCTAAAAAACTTGAAGATCCTGAAATACCAACTATACCTTGCTCCATTAAAAGAAACTATGTCAAAACTGTTTTGTGTGATTTGGGAGCCGATGTTATTGTTATTCATTTCTCCTTATATAAAAGACTTGATTTGAATAAACTCACACCTACCGAGATATCAATATGGATGACGTATCCATCAAAAGGTGAGGGAGAATGTATCCATGAGTTCTCACCTTGCTTTAGACCCATCAGGTACATGTGAAGTGGAGATACGGATGAACAGCCGCCGGCGTGTAGCAGCTTGTGAGCGATGCGGATGATGAGCAGCCGACGACGTCGACGACGAACAGTCGGCGACATGTGTGGCCGACGAGGAGCGGCGTGACCGGTGACTACGGCGACGAGCGGCCGGCGGCGACGGCGACGGCGACGAAGACGTCACGAACCGCCGACGGCATACACGCCGGCGCGTGCAAATGACGAGCGATGGACTGGTGGCTGTGGTGAGCTGTGGATGGATGATGTGCTTGCCGATGGATGGATGAGCAGCTACGGGCTTGCTTTCTCAATGCGCAATCGACGAGTTCCCTCAGGGGCTTGGTACGTTGCCCATATTTATAGGTTGGAGCCGAGGCAGACGCTCTCCAACGACGACGAAGATCATGCGCCAGGACGTGGGATCATCGTGGTTATCGTGGGCAAGCAACCGGTTAGTTATAGATTAGCATGATCAAGCTTTCTTGCATGGACTTCGTACGTGTGCAGCTGGGCAATCAAAGAAGGCCGGGGCATGGCCATCCGTGCGTGCGCATGGGCTTGGCCACTAATCCACATTTATTTTTAACTAAAATAGTTACAAGTTGGGCTCTCAGTTCTTTGCATGGGTTATCCCAGAGACTTCATGTGTTTGGGCCATGGGCTGGGTAATTAGTTCTTAATCCTGCCGCCTAATCACATGCATATAATACACGCATGCATGCAGGTAGCTTGTACTTGCACCCATGCATGTAAGTAGCCATTTGTAGAAGTGGGCTAGCTAGGTCATACTAATTGTAATGACACGGGAAGGCATTTTTCCATTCATAATTATATGACAGCCCGGCATTTCTTATACATTCACAGGTCATATTATTTTACACAAGCATCGTGCCAATATTTCTTTAGTGGTGATAGAATAATGATGTCAACATCAGAATTTCGCCGTTGGTGATGGCGTACTTATATGAAAGTCATACGTCCTCTAATTTATACTATGATGTGGCTCCTTTCCTTCTATTTTCGGGTCTGTGGCGGAAATTCATTATGGTATTCTTTTTATCCGCGTATTTGGCAATTCACTATTTTATTATTGTTTGAAGTAATTCATTTTATTTGACCAATAGCTAACCACCATGTTTTAGTTTGGCCAAATTCCGTGTCAACAGATGCCCCTCGAGGTCTAGATGCGAATGTATTTTTTTATGATTCGGATTCGGAGCTCGAAAAGTATTTTTATTTTTTTAACCCAAGTATCACATAGGCATACTTGGAGCTCAAAAAATTTATGAGAGTTGTAGTTGTTTGTGAGATATTGTATCATATCTACATTTTTGTGATTACATCTTAGGCTCATGGAATGTTGGATCACCCTTAAGCTTGGTATTTGCGGCCGGAGCGGTTTTGACGTTCCTTAATCATGCTTGGAGCAATTTACGAGTGTTAAGATTCCACACGACGCCTAGAGTTTATGCGTTCGTAGCATTGGAGCATTTTTATGTGTGTTAATTTTAACATTGCTTATACTTTAAGCTCATATAGCATTGGAGCATTTTTTTTGTTTGTTAAAATTTCACATGACGCTTATAGTTTAGGCTCATATAGCATTGGAGCATTTTTTGTGTGTTAAAATTTCTCATGACGCTTATAGTTTAGGCTCATATAGCATTGGAGCATTTTGTATGTGTTAAAAATTTACATGATGCTTATAGTTTAGGCTCATATAGCATTGGAGCATTTTTTGTGTGTTAAAATTTCTCATGACGCTTATAGTTTAGGCTCATATAGCATTGGAGAATCTTGTATGTGTTAAAATTTCACATGATGCTTACAGTTTAGGATCATATAGCATTGGAGCATTATATTTCTTTAATCAAATGAGAGTACCAGCTTTTGCTCATATAGCTTTGAGTACCCTTTTTTGTAAGGCTAGCGATTTATACTCGTATAGCCTTGGAAAATATATATTTTTTCATTTGAAATTGACACACATCATGCTTGTGTAGTCATGCGGCTAGAGAATCATGCTTTGCGTGACATCGAAGTATTTTCTGTCAATGCATTTGCATGGTACCAATACTTTGTATTGGGGTTTCAAATTTTTTTGTTCATTTCATTTGTAACTCTGACTATTTGTAGTCATGGGTCATTCAATGAAACAATTTTGATGAGAAACTTTTTTTGTTTCCTATGCTTGTGGCTTTCGGGGGAGAGTCCTCAAAAGTGATCGACCACATTTGGTAACAGATCACCCATCGATATGTTCACTGCTTATGCCTTCATGAAATTTTCTTCACGCTGAAACTTAACCACATAATAACAAATTGAAAAAAAAAACTTTTGTTGAGCTTTTACTTAGTTTGGGTCAATTTGGTGAACCCTATGATATATCTGGTGTCACAAACTACCCAAGGTAGATATCTCAAATTCCTTTTCGAGTCTTGATTACATATGGTGGTAACTTAGCTGTACTAAGGAAACAATCGGTCCCCATAAAGTTGGAACAAATTGCCAAAGCAAACTACATGTCGTATCTTGGTACGATTTGAGAATTTTTTTGACATTTGGCCTCATAAGGAAGCAATCCAATATATGGAGTGCATGGTTTGACATACCTTGACCAACTGGCGTGTTATGCTTCCCTATCTTGAGCGTTAGCCCCTGCGGCAATCTCCCATTGAATTATATCGCGTGAGTGACATGAGAACATATATATATTCCCTTTCTTGAGGATGCATCATTTTCTTCTCCTTATTAGCCATATTAGCTAATTGATTTCAAAGGTCTGTGGTTTCTTCCTACTTTTTATGGGAGAGAGTATTTAGTTGAGACAACTGCTCCTCGGCGGAAGTCACTCGTCAACCCTCAGAATTTGTTTGCATTTGAAGGCCATTGAGTTTGATATCTGGTTGCATTATAATGCACTCTTGGCCTTTATATGACACGCTCAAGATAATGGTCTGAGGTCATCAAGTGCATTTTCCCTGAGAAATTTTGAAGCACGTGCATTGACATAGATATTGGGAGGAATGCGGTCAGTCTTGTTTTTCTCCTCAAAAGAAGAGTTGACTACGGCGACGAGCGGCCGGCGGCGACGGCGACGGCGACGAAGACGTCACGAACCGCCGACGGCATACACGCCGGCGCGTGCAAATAACGAGCGATGGACTGGTGGCTGTGGTGAGCTGTGGATGGATGATGTGCTTGCCGATGGATGGATGAGCAGCTACGGGCTTGCTTTCTCAATGCGCAATCGACGAGTTCCCCCAGGGGCTTGGTACGTTGCCCATATTTATAGGTTGGAGCCGAGGCAGACGCTCTCCAACGACGACGAAGATCATGCGCCAGGACGTGGGATCATCGTGGTTATCGTGGGCAAGCAACCGGTTAGTTATAGATTAGCATGATCAAGCTTTCTTGCATGGACTTCGTACGTGTGCAGCTGGGCAATCAAAGAAGGCCGGGGCATGGCCATCCGTGCGTGCGCATGGGCTTGGCCACTAATCCACATTTATTTTTAACTAAAATAGTTACAAGTTGGGCTCTCAGTTCTTTGCATGGGTTATCCCAGAGACTTCATGTGTTTGGGCCATGGGCTGGGTAATTAGTTCTTAATCCTGCCGCCTAATCACATGCATATAATACACGCATGCATGCAGGTAGCTTGTACTTGCACCCATGCATGTAAGTAGCCATTTGTAGAAGTAGGCTAGCTAGGTCATACTAATTGTAATGACACGGGAAGGCATTTTTCCATTCATAATTATATGACAGCCCGGCATTTCTTATACATCCGCAGGTCATATTATTTTACACAAGCATCGTGCCAATATTTCTTTAGTGGTGATAGAATAATGATGTCAACATCAGAATTTCGCCGTTGGTGATGGCGTACTTATATGAAAGTCATACGTCCTCTAATTTATACTATGATGTGGCTCCTTTCCTTCTATTTTCGGGTCTGTGGCGGAAATTCATTATGGTATTCTTTTTATCCGCGTATTTGGCAATTCACTATTTTATTATTGTTTGAAGTAATTCATTTTATTTGACCAATAGCTAACCACCATGTTTTAGTTTGGCCAAATTCCGTGTCAACAGATGCCCCTCGAGGTCTAGATGCGAATGTATTTTTTTATGATTCGGATTCGGAGCTCGAAAAGTATTTTTATTTTTTTAAC
The DNA here is from genome assembly GCA_039707655.1 of Elymus sibiricus. NCBI lineage: Eukaryota > Viridiplantae > Streptophyta > Magnoliopsida > Poales > Poaceae > Elymus > Elymus sibiricus. The sequence goes on along the minus strand of CM077675.1, from coordinate 230,175,633 downwards.
CCAAGTATCACATAGGCATACTTGGAGCTCAAAATTTTTATGAGAGCTGTAGTTGTTTGTGAGATATTGTATCATATCTACATTTTTGTGATTACATCTTAGGCTCATGGAATGTTGGATCACCCTTAAGCTTGGTATTTGCGGCCGGAGCGGTTTTGACGTTCCTTAATCATGCTTGGAGCAATTTACGAGTGTTAAGATTCCACACGACGCCTAGAGTTTATGCGTTCGTAGCATTGGAGCATTTTTATGTGTGTTAATTTTAACATTGCTTATACTTTAAGCTCATATAGCATTGGAGCATTTTTTTTGTTTGTTAAAATTTCACATGACGCTTATAGTTTAGGCTCATATAGCATTGGAGCATTTTTTGTGTGTTAAAATTTCTCATGACGCTTATAGTTTAGGCTCATATAGCATTGGAGCATTTTGTATGTGTTAAAAATTTACATGATGCTTATAGTTTAGGCTCATATAGCATTGGAGCATTTTTTGTGTGTTAAAATTTCTCATGACGCTTATAGTTTAGGCTCATATAGCATTGGAGAATCTTGTATGTGTTAAAATTTCACATGATGCTTATAGTTTAGGATCATATAGCATTGGAGCATTATATTTCTTTAATCAAATGAGAGTACCAGCTTTTGCTCATATAGCTTTGAGTACCCTTTTTTGTAAGGCTAGCGATTTATACTCGTATAGCCTTGGAAAATATATATTTTTTCATTTGAAATTGACACACATCATGCTTGTGTAGTCATGCGGCTAGAGAATCATGCTTTGCGTGACATCGAAGTATTTTCTGTCAATGCATTTGCATGGTACCAATACTTTGTATTGGGGTTTCAAATTTTTTTGTTCATTTCATTTGTAACTCTGACTATTTGTAGTCATGGGTCATTCAATGAAACAATTTTGATGAGAAACTTTTTTTGTTTCCTATGCTTGTGGCTTTCGGGGGAGAGTCCTCAAAAGTGATCGACCACATTTGGTAACAGATCACCCATCGATATGTTCACTGCTTATGCCTTCATGAAATTTTCTTCACGCTGAAACTTAACCACATAATAACAAATTGAAAAAAAAAACTTTTGTTGAGCTTTAATTAGTTTGGGTCAATTTGGTGAACCCTATGATATATCTGGTGTCACAAACTACCCAAGGTAGATATCTCAAATTCCTTTTCGAGTCTTGATTACATATGGTGGTAACTTAGCTGTACTAAGGAAACAATCGGTCCCCATAAAGTTGGAACAAATTGCCAAAGCAAACTACATGTCGTATCTTGGTACGATTTGAGAATTTTTTTGACATTTGGCCTCATAAGGAAGCAATCCAATATATGGAGTGCATGGTTTGACATACCTTGACCAACTGGCGTGTTATGCTTCCCTATCTTGAGCGTTAGCCCCTGCGGCAATCTCCCATTGAATTATATCGCGTGAGTGACATGAGAACATATATATATTCCCTTTCTTGAGGATGCATCATTTTCTTCTCCTTATTAGCCATATTAGCTAATTGATTTCAAAGGTCTGTGGTTTCTTCCTACTTTTTATGGGAGAGAGTATTTAGTTGAGACAACTGCTCCTCGGCGGAAGTCACTCGTCAACCCTCAGAATTTGTTTGCATTTGAAGGCCATTGAGTTTGATATCTGGTTGCATTATAATGCACTCTTGGCCTTTATATGACACGCTCAAGATAATGGTCTGAGGTCATCAAGTGCATTTTCCCTGAGAAATTTTGAAGCACGTGCATTGACATAGATATTGGGAGGAATGCGGTCAGTCTTGTTTTTCTCCTCAAAAGAAGAGTTGACTACGGCGACGAGCGGCCGGCGGCGACGGCGACGGCGACGAAGACGTCACGAACCGCCGACGGCATACACGCCGGCGCGTGCAAATAACGAGCGATGGACTGGTGGCTGTGGTGAGCTGTGGATGGATGATGTGCTTGCCGATGGATGGATGAGCAGCTACGGGCTTGCTTTCTCAATGCGCAATCGACGAGTTCCCCCAGGGGCTTGGTACGTTGCCCATATTTATAGGTTGGAGCCGAGGCAGACGCTCTCCAACGACGACGAAGATCATGCGCCAGGACGTGGGATCATCGTGGTTATCGTGGGCAAGCAACCGGTTAGTTATAGATTAGCATGATCAAGCTTTCTTGCATGGACTTCGTACGTGTGCAGCTGGGCAATCAAAGAAGGCCGGGGCATGGCCATCCGTGCGTGCGCATGGGCTTGGCCACTAATCCACATTTATTTTTAACTAAAATAGTTACAAGTTGGGCTCTCAGTTCTTTGCATGGGTTATTCCAGAGACTTCATGTGTTTGGGCCATGGGCTGGGTAATTAGTTCTTAATCCTGCCGCCTAATCACATGCATATAATACACGCATGCATGCAGGTAGCTTGTACTTGCACCCATGCATGTAAGTAGCCATTTGTAGAAGTGGGCTAGCTAGGTCATACTAATTGTAATGACACGGGAAGGCATTTTTCCATTCATAATTATATGACAGCCCGGCATTTCTTATACATCCGCAGGTCATATTATTTTACACAAGCATCGTGCCAATATTTCTTTAGTGGTGATAGAATAATGATGTCAACATCAGAATTTCGCCGTTGGTGATGGCGTACTTATATGAAAGTCATACGTCCTCTAATTTATACTATGATGTGGCTCCTTTCCTTCTATTTTCGGGTCTGTGACGGAAATTCATTATGGTATTCTTTTTATCCGCGTATTTGGCAATTCACTATTTTATTATTGTTTGAAGTAATTCATTTTATTTGACCAATAGCTAACCACCATGTTTTAGTTTGGCCAAATTCCGTGTCAACAGATGCCCCTCGAGGTCTAGATGCGAATGTATTTTTTTATGATTCGGATTCGGAGCTCGAAAAGTATTTTTATTTTTTTAACCCAAGTATCACATAGGCATACTTGGAGCTCAAAATTTTTATGAGAGCTGTAGTTGTTTGTGAGATATTGTATCATATCTACATTTTTGTGATTACATCTTAGGCTCATGGAATGTTGGATCACCCTTAAGCTTGGTATTTGCGGCCGGAGCGGTTTTGACGTTCCTTAATCATGCTTGGAGCAATTTACGAGTGTTAAGATTCCACACGACGCCTAGAGTTTATGCGTTCGTAGCATTGGAGCATTTTTATGTGTGTTAATTTTAACATTGCTTATACTTTAAGCTCATATAGCATTGGAGCATTTTTTTTGTTTGTTAAAATTTCACATGACGCTTATAGTTTAGGCTCATATAGCATTGGAGCATTTTTTGTGTGTTAAAATTTCTCATGACGCTTATAGTTTAGGCTCATATAGCATTGGAGCATTTTGTATGTGTTAAAAATTTACATGATGCTTATAGTTTAGGCTCATATAGCATTGGAGCATTTTTTGTGTGTTAAAATTTCTCATGACGCTTATAGTTTAGGCTCATATAGCATTGGAGAATCTTGTATGTGTTAAAATTTCACATGATGCTTATAGTTTAGGATCATATAGCATTGGAGCATTATATTTCTTTAATCAAATGAGAGTACCAGCTTTTGCTCATATAGCTTTGAGTACCCTTTTTTGTAAGGCTAGCGATTTATACTCGTATAGCCTTGGAAAATATATATTTTTTCATTTGAAATTGACACACATCATGCTTGTGTAGTCATGCGGCTAGAGAATCATGCTTTGCGTGACATCGAAGTATTTTCTGTCAATGCATTTGCATGGTACCAATACTTTGTATTGGGGTTTCAAATTTTTTTGTTCATTTCATTTGTAACTCTGACTATTTGTAGTCATGGGTCATTCAATGAAACAATTTTGATGAGAAACTTTTTTTGTTTCCTATGCTTGTGGCTTTCGGGGGAGAGTCCTCAAAAGTGATCGACCACATTTGGTAACAGATCACCCATCGATATGTTCACTGCTTATGCCTTCATGAAATTTTCTTCACGCTGAAACTTAACCACATAATAACAAATTGAAAAAAAAAACTTTTGTTGAGCTTTAATTAGTTTGGGTCAATTTGGTGAACCCTATGATATATCTGGTGTCACAAACTACCCAAGGTAGATATCTCAAATTCCTTTTCGAGTCTTGATTACATATGGTGGTAACTTAGCTGTACTAAGGAAACAATCGGTCCCCATAAAGTTGGAACAAATTGCCAAAGCAAACTACATGTCGTATCTTGGTACGATTTGAGAATTTTTTTGACATTTGGCCTCATAAGGAAGCAATCCAATATATGGAGTGCATGGTTTGACATACCTTGACCAACTGGCGTGTTATGCTTCCCTATCTTGAGCGTTAGCCCCTGCGGCAATCTCCCATTGAATTATATCGCGTGAGTGACATGAGAACATATATATATTCCCTTTCTTGAGGATGCATCATTTTCTTCTCCTTATTAGCCATATTAGCTAATTGATTTCAAAGGTCTGTGGTTTCTTCCTACTTTTTATGGGAGAGAGTATTTAGTTGAGACAACTGCTCCTCGGCGGAAGTCACTCGTCAACCCTCAGAATTTGTTTGCATTTGAAGGCCATTGAGTTTGATATCTGGTTGCATTATAATGCACTCTTGGCCTTTATATGACACGCTCAAGATAATGGTCTGAGGTCATCAAGTGCATTTTCCCTGAGAAATTTTGAAGCACGTGCATTGACATAGATATTGGGAGGAATGCGGTCAGTCTTGTTTTTCTCCTCAAAAGAAGAGTTGACTACGGCGACGAGCGGCCGGCGGCGACGGCGACGGCGACGAAGACGTCACGAACCGCCGACGGCATACACGCCGGCGCGTGCAAATAACGAGCGATGGACTGGTGGCTGTGGTGAGCTGTGGATGGATGATGTGCTTGCCGATGGATGGATGAGCAGCTACGGGCTTGCTTTCTCAATGCGCAATCGACGAGTTCCCCCAGGGGCTTGGTACGTTGCCCATATTTATAGGTTGGAGCCGAGGCAGACGCTCTCCAACGACGACGAAGATCATGCGCCAGGACGTGGGATCATCGTGGTTATCGTGGGCAAGCAACCGGTTAGTTATAGATTAGCATGATCAAGCTTTCTTGCATGGACTTCGTACGTGTGCAGCTGGGCAATCAAAGAAGGCCGGGGCATGGCCATCCGTGCGTGCGCATGGGCTTGGCCACTAATCCACATTTATTTTTAACTAAAATAGTTACAAGTTGGGCTCTCAGTTCTTTGCATGGGTTATTCCAGAGACTTCATGTGTTTGGGCCATGGGCTGGGTAATTAGTTCTTAATCCTGCCGCCTAATCACATGCATATAATACACGCATGCATGCAGGTAGCTTGTACTTGCACCCATGCATGTAAGTAGCCATTTGTAGAAGTGGGCTAGCTAGGTCATACTAATTGTAATGACACGGGAAGGCATTTTTCCATTCATAATTATATGACAGCCCGGCATTTCTTATACATCCGCAGGTCATATTATTTTACACAAGCATCGTGCCAATATTTCTTTAGTGGTGATAGAATAATGATGTCAACATCAGAATTTCGCCGTTGGTGATGGCGTACTTATATGAAAGTCATACGTCCTCTAATTTATACTATGATGTGGCTCCTTTCCTTCTATTTTCGGGTCTGTGGCGGAAATTCATTATGGTATTCTTTTTATCCGCGTATTTGGCAATTCACTATTTTATTATTGTTTGAAGTAATTCATTTTATTTGACCAATAGCTAACCACCATGTTTTAGTTTGGCCAAATTCCGTGTCAACAGATGCCCCTCGAGGTCTAGATGCGAATGTATTTTTTTATGATTCGGATTCGGAGCTCGAAAAGTATTTTTATTTTTTTAACCCAAGTATCACATAGGCATACTTGGAGCTCAAAATTTTTATGAGAGCTGTAGTTGTTTGTGAGATATTGTATCATATCTACATTTTTGTGATTACATCTTAGGCTCATGGAATGTTGGATCACCCTTAAGCTTGGTATTTGCGGCCGGAGCGGTTTTGACGTTCCTTAATCATGCTTGGAGCAATTTACGAGTGTTAAGATTCCACACGACGCCTAGAGTTTATGCGTTCGTAGCATTGGAGCATTTTTATGTGTGTTAATTTTAACATTGCTTATACTTTAAGCTCATATAGCATTGGAGCATTTTTTTTGTTTGTTAAAATTTCACATGACGCTTATAGTTTAGGCTCATATAGCATTGGAGCATTTTTTGTGTGTTAAAATTTCTCATGACGCTTATAGTTTAGGCTCATATAGCATTGGAGCATTTTGTATGTGTTAAAAATTTACATGATGCTTATAGTTTAGGCTCATATAGCATTGGAGCATTTTTTGTGTGTTAAAATTTCTCATGACGCTTATAGTTTAGGCTCATATAGCATTGGAGAATCTTGTATGTGTTAAAATTTCACATGATGCTTATAGTTTAGGATCATATAGCATTGGAGCATTATATTTCTTTAATCAAATGAGAGTACCAGCTTTTGCTCATATAGCTTTGAGTACCCTTTTTTGTAAGGCTAGCGATTTATACTCGTATAGCCTTGGAAAATATATATTTTTTCATTTGAAATTGACACACATCATGCTTGTGTAGTCATGCGGCTAGAGAATCATGCTTTGCGTGACATCGAAGTATTTTCTGTCAATGCATTTGCATGGTACCAATACTTTGTATTGGGGTTTCAAATTTTTTTGTTCATTTCATTTGTAACTCTGACTATTTGTAGTCATGGGTCATTCAATGAAACAATTTTGATGAGAAACTTTTTTTGTTTCCTATGCTTGTGGCTTTCGGGGGAGAGTCCTCAAAAGTGATCGACCACATTTGGTAACAGATCACCCATCGATATGTTCACTGCTTATGCCTTCATGAAATTTTCTTCACGCTGAAACTTAACCACATAATAACAAATTGAAAAAAAAAACTTTTGTTGAGCTTTAATTAGTTTGGGTCAATTTGGTGAACCCTATGATATATCTGGTGTCACAAACTACCCAAGGTAGATATCTCAAATTCCTTTTCGAGTCTTGATTACATATGGTGGTAACTTAGCTGTACTAAGGAAACAATCGGTCCCCATAAAGTTGGAACAAATTGCCAAAGCAAACTACATGTCGTATCTTGGTACGATTTGAGAATTTTTTTGACATTTGGCCTCATAAGGAAGCAATCCAATATATGGAGTGCATGGTTTGACATACCTTGACCAACTGGCGTGTTATGCTTCCCTATCTTGAGCGTTAGCCCCTGCGGCAATCTCCCATTGAATTATATCGCGTGAGTGACATGAGAACATATATATATTCCCTTTCTTGAGGATGCATCATTTTCTTCTCCTTATTAGCCATATTAGCTAATTGATTTCAAAGGTCTGTGGTTTCTTCCTACTTTTTATGGGAGAGAGTATTTAGTTGAGACAACTGCTCCTCGGCGGAAGTCACTCGTCAACCCTCAGAATTTGTTTGCATTTGAAGGCCATTGAGTTTGATATCTGGTTGCATTATAATGCACTCTTGGCCTTTATATGACACGCTCAAGATAATGGTCTGAGGTCATCAAGTGCATTTTCCCTGAGAAATTTTGAAGCACGTGCATTGACATAGATATTGGGAGGAATGCGGTCAGTCTTGTTTTTCTCCTCAAAAGAAGAGTTGACTACGGCGACGAGCGGCCGGCGGCGACGGCGACGGCGACGAAGACGTCACGAACCGCCGACGGCATACACGCCGGCGCGTGCAAATAACGAGCGATGGACTGGTGGCTGTGGTGAGCTGTGGATGGATGATGTGCTTGCCGATGGATGGATGAGCAGCTACGGGCTTGCTTTCTCAATGCGCAATCGACGAGTTCCCCCAGGGGCTTGGTACGTTGCCCATATTTATAGGTTGGAGCCGAGGCAGACGCTCTCCAACGACGACGAAGATCATGCGCCAGGACGTGGGATCATCGTGGTTATCGTGGGCAAGCAACCGGTTAGTTATAGATTAGCATGATCAAGCTTTCTTGCATGGACTTCGTACGTGTGCAGCTGGGCAATCAAAGAAGGCCGGGGCATGGCCATCCGTGCGTGCGCATGGGCTTGGCCACTAATCCACATTTATTTTTAACTAAAATAGTTACAAGTTGGGCTCTCAGTTCTTTGCATGGGTTATTCCAGAGACTTCATGTGTTTGGGCCATGGGCTGGGTAATTAGTTCTTAATCCTGCCGCCTAATCACATGCATATAATACACGCATGCATGCAGGTAGCTTGTACTTGCACCCATGCATGTAAGTAGCCATTTGTAGAAGTGGGCTAGCTAGGTCATACTAATTGTAATGACACGGGAAGGCATTTTTCCATTCATAATTATATGACAGCCCGGCATTTCTTATATATCCGCAGGTCATATTATTTTACACAAGCATCGTGCCAATATTTCTTTAGTGGTGATAGAATAATGATGTCAACATCAGAATTTCGCCGTTGGTGATGGCGTACTTATATGAAAGTCATACGTCCTCTAATTTATACTATGATGTGGCTCCTTTCCTTCTATTTTCGGGTCTGTGGCAGAAATTCATTATGGTATTCTTTTTATCCGCGTATTTGGCAATTCACTATTTTATTATTGTTTGAAGTAATTCATTTTATTTGACCAATAGCTAACCACCATGTTTTAGTTTGGCCAAATTCCGTGTCAACAGATGCCCCTCGAGGTCTAGATGCGAATGTATTTTTTTATGATTCGGATTCGGAGCTCGAAAAGTATTTTTATTTTTTTAACCCAAGTATCACATAGGCATACTTGGAGCTCAAAATTTTTATGAGAGCTGTAGTTGTTTGTGAGATATTGTATCATATCTACATTTTTGTGATTACATCTTAGGCTCATGGAATGTTGGATCACCCTTAAGCTTGGTATTTGCGGCCGGAGCGGTTTTGACGTTCCTTAATCATGCTTGGAGCAATTTACGAGTGTTAAGATTCCACACGACGCCTAGAGTTTATGCGTTCGTAGCATTGGAGCATTTTTATGTGTGTTAATTTTAACATTGCTTATACTTTAAGCTCATATAGCATTGGAGCATTTTTTTTGTTTGTTAAAATTTCACATGACGCTTATAGTTTAGGCTCATATAGCATTGGAGCATTTTTTGTGTGTTAAAATTTCTCATGACGCTTATAGTTTAGGCTCATATAGCATTGGAGCATTTTGTATGTGTTAAAAATTTACATGATGCTTATAGTTTAGGCTCATATAGCATTGGAGCATTTTTTGTGTGTTAAAATTTCTCATGACGCTTATAGTTTAGGCTCATATAGCATTGGAGAATCTTGTATGTGTTAAAATTTCACATGATGCTTATAGTTTAGGATCATATAGCATTGGAGCATTATATTTCTTTAATCAAATGAGAGTACCAGCTTTTGCTCATATAGCTTTGAGTACCCTTTTTTGTAAGGCTAGCGATTTATACTCGTATAGCCTTGGAAAATATATATTTTTTCATTTGAAATTGACACACATCATGCTTGTGTAGTCATGCGGCTAGAGAATCATGCTTTGCGTGACATCGAAGTATTTTCTGTCAATGCATTTGCATGGTACCAATACTTTGTATTGGGGTTTCAAATTTTTTTGTTCATTTCATTTGTAACTCTGACTATTTGTAGTCATGGGTCATTCAATGAAACAATTTTGATGAGAAACTTTTTTTGTTTCCTATGCTTGTGGCTTTCGGGGGAGAGTCCTCAAAAGTGATCGACCACATTTGGTAACAGATCACCCATCGATATGTTCACTGCTTATGCCTTCATGAAATTTTCTTCACGCTGAAACTTAACCACATAATAACAAATTGAAAAAAAAAACTTTTGTTGAGCTTTTACTTAGTTTGGGTCAATTTGGTGAACCCTATGATATATCTAGTGTCACAAACTACCCAAGGTAGATATCTCAAATTCCTTTTCGAGTCTTGATTACATATGGTGGTAACTTAGCTGTACTAAGGAAACAATCGGTCCCCATAAAGTTGGAACAAATTGCCAAAGCAAACTACATGTCGTATCTTGGTACGATTTGAGAATTTTTTTGACATTTGGCCTCATAAGGAAGCAATCCAATATATGGAGTGCATGGTTTGACATACCTTGACCAACTGGCGTGTTATGCTTCCCTATCTTGAGCGTTAGCCCCTGCGGCAATCTCCCATTGAATTATATCGCGTGAGTGACATGAGAACATATATATATTCCCTTTCTTGAGGATGCATCATTTTCTTCTCCTTATTAGCCATATTAGCTAATTGATTTCAAAGGTCTGTGGTTTCTTCCTACTTTTTATGGGAGAGAGTATTTAGTTGAGACAACTGCTCCTCGGCGGAAGTCACTCGTCAACCCTCAGAATTTGTTTGCATTTGAAGGCCATTGAGTTTGATATCTGGTTGCATTATAATGCACTCTTGGCCTTTATATGACACGCTCAAGATAATGGTCTGAGGTCATCAAGTGCATTTTCCCTGAGAAATTTTGAAGCACGTGCATTGACATAGATATTGGGAGGAATGCGGTCAGTCTTGTTTTTCTCCTCAAAAGAAGAGTTGACTACGGCGACGAGCGGCCGGCGGCGACGGCGACGGCGACGAAGACGTCACGAACCGCCGACGGCATACACGCCGGCGCGTGCAAATAACGAGCGATGGACTGGTGGCTGTGGTGAGCTGTGGATGGATGATGTGCTTGCCGATGGATGGATGAGCAGCTACGGGCTTGCTTTCTCAATGCGCAATCGACGAGTTCCCCCAGGGGCTTGGTACGTTGCCCATATTTATAGGTTGGAGCCGAGGCAGACGCTCTCCAACGACGACGAAGATCATGCGCCAGGACGTGGGATCATCGTGGTTATCGTGGGCAAGCAACCGGTTAGTTATAGATTAGCATGATCAAGCTTTCTTGCATGGACTTCGTACGTGTGCAGCTGGGCAATCAAAGAAGGCCGGGGCATGGCCATCCGTGCGTGCGCATGGGCTTGGCCACTAATCCACATTTATTTTTAACTAAAATAGTTACAAGTTGGGCTCTCAGTTCTTTGCATGGGTTATCCCAGAGACTTCATGTGTTTGGGCCATGGGCTGGGTAATTAGTTCTTAATCCTGCCGCCTAATCACATGCATATAATACACGCATGCATGCAGGTAGCTTGTACTTGCACCCATGCATGTAAGTAGCCATTTGTAGAAGTGGGCTAGCTAGGTCATACTAATTGTAATGACACGGGAAGGCATTTTTCCATTCATAATTATATGACAGCCCGGCATTTCTTATACATCCACAGGTCATATTATTTTACACAAGCATCGTGCCAATATTTCTTTAGTGGTGATAGAATAATGATGTCAACATCAGAATTTCGCCGTTGGTGATGGCGTACTTATATGAAAGTCATACGTCCTCTAATTTATACTATGATGTGGCTCCTTTCCTTCTATTTTCGGGTCTGTGGCGGAAATTCATTATGGTATTCTTTTTATCCGCGTATTTGGCAATTCACTATTTTATTATTGTTTGAAGTAATTCATTTTATTTGACCAATAGCTAACCACCATGTTTTAGTTTGGCCAAATTCCGTGTCAACAGATGCCCCTCGAGGTCTAGATGCGAATGTATTTTTTTATGATTCGGATTCGGAGCTCGAAAAGTATTTTTATTTTTTTAACCCAAGTATCACATAGGCATACTTGGAGCTCAAAAAATTTATGAGAGTTGTAGTTGTTTGTGAGATATTGTATCATATCTACATTTTTGTGATTACATCTTAGGCTCATGGAATGTTGGATCACCCTTAAGCTTGGTATTTGCGGCCGGAGCGGTTTTGACGTTCCTTAATCATGCTTGGAGCAATTTACGAGTGTTAAGATTCCACACGACGCCTAGAGTTTATGCGTTCGTAGCATTGGAGCATCTTTATGTGTGTTAATTTTAACATTGCTTATACTTTAAGCTCATATAGCATTGGAGCATTTTTTTTGTTTGTTAAAATTTCACATGACCCTTATAGTTTAGGCTCATATAGCATTGGAGCATTTTTTGTGTGTTAAAATTTCTCATGACGCTTATAGTTTAGGCTCATATAGCATTGGAGCATTTTGTATGTGTTAAAAATTTACATGATGCTTATAGTTTAGGCTCATATAGCATTGGAGCATTTTTTGTGTGTTAAAATTTCTCATGACGCTTATAGTTTAGGCTCATATAGCATTGGAGAATCTTGTATGTGTTAAAATTTCACATGATGCTTATAGTTTAGGATCATATAGCATTGGAGCATTATATTTCTTTAATCAAATGAGAGTACCAGCTTTTGCTCATATAGCTTTGAGTACCCTTTTTTGTAAGGCTAGCGATTTATACTCGTATAGCCTTGGAAAATATATATTTTTTCATTTGAAATTGACACACATCATGCTTGTGTAGTCATGCGGCTAGAGAATCATGCTTTGCGTGACATCGAAGTATTTTCTGTCAATGCATTTGCATGGTACCAATACTTTGTATTGGGGTTTCAAATTTTTTTGTTCATTTCATTTGTAACTCTGACTATTTGTAGTCATGGGTCATTCAATGAAACAATTTTGATGAGAAACTTTTTTTGTTTCCTATGCTTGTGGCTTTCGGGGGAGAGTCCTCAAAAGTGATCGACCACATTTGGTAACAGATCACCCATCGATATGTTCACTGCTTATGCCTTCATGAAATTTTCTTCACGCTGAAACTTAACCACATAATAACAAATTGAAAAAAAAACTTTTGTTGAGCTTTTACTTAGTTTGGGTCAATTTGGTGAACCCTATGATATATCTGGTGTCACAAACTACCCAAGGTAGATATCTCAAATTCCTTTTCGAGTCTTGATTACATATGGTGGTAACTTAGCTGTACTAAGGAAACAATCGGTCCCCACAAAGTTGGAACAAATTGCCAAAGCAAACTACATGTCGTATCTTGGTACGATTTGAGAATTTTTTTGACATTTGGCCTCATAAGGAAGCAATCCAATATATGGAGTGCATGGTTTGACATACCTTGACCAACTGGCGTGTTATGCTTCCCTATCTTGAGCGTTAGCCCCTGCGGCAATCTCCCATTGAATTATATCGCGTGAGTGACATGAGAACATATATATATTCCCTTTCTTGAGGATGCATCATTTTCTTCTCCTTATTAGCCATATTAGCTAATTGATTTCAAAGGTCTGTGGTTTCTTCCTACTTTTTATGGGAGAGAGTATTTAGTTGAGACAACTGCTCCTCGGCGGAAGTCACTCGTCAACCCTCAGAATTTGTTTGCATTTGAAGGCCATTGAGTTTGATATCTGGTTGCATTATAATGCACTCTTGGCCTTTATATGACACGCTCAAGATAATGGTCTGAGGTCATCAAGTGCATTTTCCCTGAGAAATTTTGAAGCACGTGCATTGACATAGATATTGGGAGGAATGCGGTCAGTCTTGTTTTTCTCCTCAAAAGAAGAGTTGACTACGGCGACGAGCGGCCGGCGGCGACGGCGACAGCGACGAAGACGTCACGAACCGCCGACGGCATACACGCCGGCGCGTGCAAATAACGAGCGATGGACTGGTGGCTGTGGTGAGCTGTGGATGGATGATGTGCTTGCCGATGGATGGATGAGCAGCTACGGGCTTGCTTTCTCAATGCGCAATCGACGAGTTCCCCCAGGGGCTTGGTACGTTGCCCATATTTATAGGTTGGAGCCGAGGCAGACGCTCTCCAACGACGACGAAGATCATGCGCCAGGACGTGGGATCATCGTGGTTATCGTGGGCAAGCAACCGGTTAGTTATAGATTAGCATGATCAAGCTTTCTTGCATGGACTTCGTACGTGTGCAGCTGGGCAATCAAAGAAGGCCGGGGCATGGCCATCCGTGCGTGCGCATGGGCTTGGCCACTAATCCACATTTATTTTTAACTAAAATAGTTACAAGTTGGGCTCTCAGTTCTTTGCATGGGTTATCCCAGAGACTTCATGTGTTTGGGCCATGGGCTGGGTAATTAGTTCTTAATCCTGCCGCCTAATCACATGCATATAATACACGCATGCATGCAGGTAGCTTGTACTTGCACCCATGCATGTAAGTAGCCATTTGTAGAAGTGGGCTAGCTAGGTCATACTAATTGTAATGACACGGGAAGGCATTTTTCCATTCATAATTATATGACAGCCCGGCATTTCTTATACATCCGCAGGTCATATTATTTTACACAAGCATCGTGCCAATATTTCTTTAGTGGTGATAGAATAATGATGTCAACATCAGAATTTCGCCGTTGGTGATGGCGTACTTATATGAAAGTCATACGTCCTCTAATTTATACTATGATGTGGCTCCTTTCCTTCTATTTTCGGGTCTGTGGTGGAAATTCATTATGGTATTCTTTTTATCCGCGTATTTGGCAATTCACTATTTTATTATTGTTTGAAGTAATTCATTTTATTTGACCAATAGCTAACCACCATGTTTTAGTTTGGCCAAATTCCGTGTCAACAGATGCCCCTCGAGGTCTAGATGCGAATGTATTTTTTTATGATTCGGATTCGGAGCTCGAAAAGTATTTTTATTTTTTTAACCCAAGTATCACATAGGCATACTTGGAGCTCAAAATTTTTATGAGAGCTGTAGTTGTTTGTGAGATATTGTATCATATCTACATTTTTGTGATTACATCTTAGGCTCATGGAATGTTGGATCACCCTTAAGCTTGGTATTTGCGGCCGGAGCGGTTTTGACGTTCCTTAATCATGCTTGGAGCAATTTACGAGTGTTAAGATTCCACACGACGCCTAGAGTTTATGCGTTCGTAGCATTGGAGCATTTTTATGTGTGTTAATTTTAACATTGCTTATACTTTAAGCTCATATAGCATTGGAGCATTTTTTTTGTTTGTTAAAATTTCACATGACGCTTATAGTTTAGGCTCATATAGCATTGGAGCATTTTTTGTGTGTTAAAATTTCTCATGACGCTTATAGTTTAGGCTCATATAGCATTGGAGCATTTTGTATGTGTTAAAAATTTACATGATGCTTATAGTTTAGGCTCATATAGCATTGGAGCATTTTTTGTGTGTTAAAATTTCTCATGACGCTTATAGTTTAGGCTCATATAGCATTGGAGAATCTTGTATGTGTTAAAATTTCACATGATGCTTATAGTTTAGGATCATATAGCATTGGAGCATTATATTTCTTTAATCAAATGAGAGTACCAGCTTTTGCTCATATAGCTTTGAGTACCCTTTTTTGTAAGGCTAGCGATTTATACTCGTATAGCCTTGGAAAATATATATTTTTTCATTTGAAATTGACACACATCATGCTTGTGTAGTCATGCGGCTAGAGAATCATGCTTTGCGTGACATCGAAGTATTTTCTGTCAATGCATTTGCATGGTACCAATACTTTGTATTGGGGTTTCAAATTTTTTTGTTCATTTCATTTGTAACTCTGACTATTTGTAGTCATGGGTCATTCAATGAAACAATTTTGATGAGAAACTTTTTTTGTTTCCTATGCTTGTGGCTTTCGGGGGAGAGTCCTCAAAAGTGATCGACCACATTTGGTAACAGATCACCCATCGATATGTTCACTGCTTATGCCTTCATGAAATTTTCTTCACGCTGAAACTTAACCACATAATAACAAATTGAAAAAAAAAACTTTTGTTGAGCTTTTACTTAGTTTGGGTCAATTTGGTGAACCCTATGATATATCTGGTGTCACAAACTACCCAAGGTAGATATCTCAAATTCCTTTTCGAGTCTTGATTACATATGGTGGTAACTTAGCTGTACTAAGGAAACAATCGGTCCCCATAAAGTTGGAACAAATTGCCAAAGCAAACTACATGTCGTATCTTGGTACGATTTGAGAATTTTTTTGACATTTGGCCTCATAAGGAAGCAATCCAATATATGGAGTGCATGGTTTGACATACCTTGACCAACTGGCGTGTTATGCTTCCCTATCTTGAGCGTTAGCCCCTGCGGCAATCTCCCATTGAATTATATCGCGTGAGTGACATGAGAACATATATATATTCCCTTTCTTGAGGATGCATCATTTTCTTCTCCTTATTAGCCATATTAGCTAATTGATTTCAAAGGTCTGTGGTTTCTTCCTACTTTTTATGGGAGAGAGTATTTAGTTGAGACAACTGCTCCTCGGCGGAAGTCACTCGTCAACCCTCAGAATTTGTTTGCATTTGAAGGCCATTGAGTTTGATATCTGGTTGCATTATAATGCACTCTTGGCCTTTATATGACACGCTCAAGATAATGGTCTGAGGTCATCAAGTGCATTTTCCCTGAGAAATTTTGAAGCACGTGCATTGACATAGATATTGGGAGGAATGCGGTCAGTCTTGTTTTTCTCCTCAAAAGAAGAGTTGACTACGGCGACGAGCGGCCGGCGGCGACGGCGACGGCGACGAAGACGTCACGAACCGCCGACGGCATACACGCCGGCGCGTGCAAATAACGAGCGATGGACTGGTGGCTGTGGTGAGCTGTGGATGGATGATGTGCTTGCCGATGGATGGATGAGCAGCTACGGGCTTGCTTTCTCAATGCGCAATCGACGAGTTCCCCCAGGGGCTTGGTACGTTGCCCATATTTATAGGTTGGAGCCGAGGCAGACGCTCTCCAACGACGACGAAGATCATGCGCCAGGACGTGGGATCATCGTGGTTATCGTGGGCAAGCAACCGGTTAGTTATAGATTAGCATGATCAAGCTTTCTTGCATGGACTTCGTACGTGTGCAGCTGGGCAATCAAAGAAGGCCGGGGCATGGCCATCCGTGCGTGCGCATGGGCTTGGCCACTAATCCACATTTATTTTTAACTAAAATAGTTACAAGTTGGGCTCTCAGTTCTTTGCATGGGTTATCCCAGAGACTTCATGTGTTTGGGCCATGGGCTGGGTAATTAGTTCTTAATCCTGCCGCCTAATCACATGCATATAATACACGCATGCATGCAGGTAGCTTGTACTTGCACCCATGCATGTAAGTAGCCATTTGTAGAAGTGGGCTAGCTAGGTCATACTAATTGTAATGACACGGGAAGGCATTTTTCCATTCATAATTATATGACAGCCCGGCATTTCTTATACATCCACAGGTCATATTATTTTACACAAGCATCGTGCCAATATTTCTTTAGTGGTGATAGAATAATGATGTCAACATCAGAATTTCGCCGTTGGTGATGGCGTACTTATATGAAAGTCATACGTCCTCTAATTTATACTATGATGTGGCTCCTTTCCTTCTATTTTCGGGTCTGTGGCGGAAATTCATTATGGTATTCTTTTTATCCGCGTATTTGGCAATTCACTATTTTATTATTGTTTGAAGTAATTCATTTTATTTGACCAATAGCTAACCACCATGTTTTAGTTTGGCCAAATTCCGTGTCAACAGATGCCCCTCGAGGTCTAGATGCGAATGTATTTTTTTATGATTCGGATTCGGAGCTCGAAAAGTATTTTTATTTTTTTAACCCAAGTATCACATAGGCATACTTGGAGCTCAAAATTTTTATGAGAGCTGTAGTTGTTTGTGAGATATTGTATCATATCTACATTTTTGTGATTACATCTTAGGCTCATGGAATGTTGGATCACCCTTAAGCTTGGTATTTGCGGCCGGAGCGGTTTTGACGTTCCTTAATCATGCTTGGAGCAATTTACGAGTGTTAAGATTCCACACGACTCCTAGAGTTTATGCGTTCGTAGCATTGGAGCATCTTTATGTGTGTTAATTTTAACATTGCTTATACTTTAAGCTCATATAGCATTGGAGCATTTTTTTTGTTTGTTAAAATTTCACATGACGCTTATAGTTTAGGCTCATATAGCATTGGAGCATTTTTTGTGTGTTAAAATTTCTCATGACGCTTATAGTTTAGGCTCATATAGCATTGGAGCATTTTGTATGTGTTAAAAATTTACATGATGCTTATAATTTAGGCTCATATAGCATTGGAGCATTTTTTGTGTGTTAAAATTTCTCATGACGCTTATAGTTTAGGCTCATATAGCATTGGAGAATCTTGTATGTGTTAAAATTTCACATGATGCTTATAGTTTAGGATCATATAGCATTGGAGCATTATATTTCTTTAATCAAATGAGAGTACCAGCTTTTGCTCATATAGCTTTGAGTACCCTTTTTTGTAAGGCTAGCGATTTATACTCGTATAGCCTTGGAAAATATATTTTTTTTCATTTGAAATTGACACACATCATGCTTGTGTAGTCATGCGGCTAGAGAATCATGCTTTGCGTGACATCGAAGTATTTTCTGTCAATGCATTTGCATGGTACCAATACTTTGTATTGGGGTTTCAAATTTTTTTGTTCATTTCATTTGTAACTCTGACTATTTGTAGTCATGGGTCATTCAATGAAACAATTTTGATGAGAAACTTTTTTTGTTTCCTATGCTTGTGGCTTTCGGGGCAGAGTCCTCAAAAGTGATCGACCACATTTGGTAACAGATCACCCATCGATATGTTCACTGCTTATGCCTTCATGAAATTTTCTTCACGCTGAAACTTAACCACATAATAACAAATTGAAAAAAAAAACTTTTGTTGAGCTTTTACTTAGTTTGGGTCAATTTGGTGAACCCTATGATATATCTGGTGTCACAAACTACCCAAGGTAGATATCTCAAATTCCTTTTCGAGTCTTGATTACACATGGTGGTAACTTAGCTGTACTAAGGAAACAATCGGTCCCCATAAAGTTGGAACAAATTGCCAAAGCAAACTACATGTCGTATCTTGGTACGATTTGAGAATTTTTTTGACATTTGGCCTCATAAGGAAGCAATCCAATATATGGAGTGCATGGTTTGACATACCTTGACCAACTGGCGTGTTATGCTTCCCTATCTTGAGCGTTAGCCCCTGCGGCAATCTCCCATTGAATTATATCGCGTGAGTGACATGAGAACATATATATATTCCCTTTCTTGAGGATGCATCATTTTCTTCTCCTTATTAGCCATATTAGCTAATTGATTTCAAAGGTCTGTGGTTTCTTCCTACTTTTTATGGGAGAGAGTATTTAGTTGAGACAACTGCTCCTCGGCGGAAGTCACTCGTCAACCCTCAGAATTTGTTTGCATTTGAAGGCCATTGAGTTTGATATCTGGTTGCATTATAATGCACTCTTGGCCTTTATATGACACGCTCAAGATAATGGTCTGAGGTCATCAAGTGCATTTTCCCTGAGAAATTTTGAAGCACGTGCATTGACATAGATATTGGGAGGAATGCGGTCAGTCTTGTTTTTCTCCTCAAAAGAAGAGTTTATACTTGCAGTTTTGGCTCTCGAAGCATTGGAGCATTTTTTTACTATATGTTTATCGAACACTATGTTAAGGGTATTACTCTTACTCCTATATGCACGTGTGTGAACTTCAAATTTTGGAAAAAAATTCATTGTGTTAGACCCATGGCTGACTCCTAGCCGCACAGATTATACTCTTAAGATATTGGAGTAATACGACTTTTTCGCAGTTTATACTCGTAAGTTGTTGGAGTATTTTTTTATCTTGGTGCCCGAGTTTAGACTCGTGAGGGTATGGATTTTTTTATGCCACAGTTTAGACTCATGAGGATATGGAGTGCATGACGGTTTTTTTGTGTCATAGTTTAGACTCGTAAGTTGTTGGAGTAATATTTATTTTTATATCACAGTTTATACTCATAAGTTTATTGGAGTGATTTTTCTTTATATACCACAGTTTATACTCATGAGGTTTCGGAGTAATTTTTTTAAAGATACCACAGTTTAGACTCATAAGTTTATTGGAGTAATATTTTTTTGGGGTGCCCCAGTTTAGACTCGTGAGGGTATGGAGTATACTTTGTTTTGTATCATAGTTTAGACTCGTAAGTTGTTGGAGTAATATTTCTTTTTTATCACAGTTTATACTCATAAGTTTATTGGAGTGATTTTTCTTTATATATGCCGCAGTTTATACTCGTAAGTTTATTGGAGTAGCTTTTTTTAAGTGCCCCAGTTTATACTCATGAGGGTGTGGAGTAATTGTTTTGTTTTTTTAATCACAGTTTAGACTCGTAAGTTTATTGGAGTATTTTTTTCCTTTCGTATCACAGTTTAGACTCGTAAGTTTATTGGAGTATCATTTTCTATGCCCCGGTTTATACTCATGAGGGTATGGAGTATATATTTTATTTTATTTTTTTGTATCACAGTTTATACTCGTAAGTCATTGGAGTAGTAATATTTTTTGTTCCCTAGTTTATACTCGGGAGGGTATCGAGTTTGTTTGATGATCTTTTTTACATCACAGTTTATACTCGTAAGTTGTTGGAGTAATATTTCTTTTTATAGCATAGTTTATACTCGTAAGTATATTGGAGTTTTTTTTATATATGCCGCAGTTTATACTCGTGAGGTATTGGAGTTTTTTTTTTTGCATCACAGTTTAGACTCATAATTTTATTGGAGTATCATTTTCTATGCCCCAGTTTATACTCGTGAGGGCATGGAGTATTTTTTTTTTTTGTATCACAGTTTATACTCATAAGTTGTTGAAGTAATATTTCTTTTTATAGCACAGTTTATACTCATAAGTTTATTGTAGTGATTTTTCTTTATATACCACAGTTTATACTCATGAGGTTTTGGAGTAATTTTTTAAAGGTACCACAGTTTAGACTCGTAAGTTTATTGGAGTAATATTTTTTTTGGGTGCCCCAGTTTAGACTCGTGAGGCTATGGAGTAATATTTTTTTAATCACAGTTTAGACTCGTAAGTTTATTGGAGTAATTGTTTTTTTTTGCATCACAGTTTATACTCGTAAGTTGTTGGAGTATGCTATTTCTTTTGCATCACAGTTTATACTCATAAGCTGTTGGAGTATGCTTTTCTGCATCACAGTTTATACTCGTAAGTCGTTGGAGTATTTTATTTTTTGCATCACAGTTTATACTCATAAGATGTTGGAGTATTTTTTGTGTGTGCCCCAGTTTATACTCATGAGGTTATGGAGTGATTTTTTTCTTTGGGTGCCCCAGTTTAGACTCGTGAAGGTATGGAGTACTTTTTTTGCATCACAGTTTAGACTCGTAAGTTGTTGGAGTAATATGTCGCATTTTCTAATTAAGTATAATGAAGCAACATTTTGTATTGCAAGCATTAGCGCAAAATACATGTCATTTCTACTCAGATTTCACTAATCTCCTACAAGGATAGAATTATGCTAAAACAAGAACATCTGTTTCCCTATGTCATCATATTAAAAAAATGTCCCTAGTGAAATAGTAATAACCATCATATAAAGAAACAATGGTTGTGTACATCTTCTACTTTGGAAAAAAAATGAACAACTTTTTCTTTCATATTTCACCTGGGAACAAACTTTTCAACGGGTTCTAAGATAACCGGTAATGTTGGAATGTCGCCTATAAACCTCAAAGCTCGCATAGGCATCCAGGCATGCATACTTGATCTGGTCATGGTCCAGGTTGGACTTCTCCCACTGACTGACAGTGATGCTTTTGTCCTTGTTAAGACTTATTTTGGCGACCTTCTTCGCTAGTTTCTCCAATGAAGCCAAGTCACCTTTTTTTTATTAGGCACCTCGATACCTAGTCCCTGCAAGTCCACGGGATTTTTGATACCCGAGTTTCTGGATATCATTGGCGATGGCGGCGCCCGCAAATTTGATTTTGTCATTGCCAAGGAAGCTTCGGAGAAGTGGAGGGATAAAACTCCTGGCATGAGCCTGGTATAGCTGGTAAATCAGGCAATGTCTACCCACACAAAGTTGCAACACTGCGGCGCGTCGTGGCTCTTGATTTGAGAGAGCGACTTGTTACTCAAGCGGAAGCTTCTTACGCTCTTTTCTCTGGACATATCTAGTGTATTCACAGGCAAGGCCAACAATACGCCACTTGGCGTGACTAACATACCTTTTCCAGATGAACCGGATGAAGGCAACAACCGTTGAAGGGTTGCTAGTCACTGTAGTATGAATTCTTATACCACCCTTGCTGATACGGAAAAGACGATCTGGATGATTGTTGTCCACACTCTTGGGGAATTGGACACGGACTTTAACGACCTTAATATTGCGAAGGTCGACACGGCGAATATTTTTTCGCCGATGTTGTTCGAACATCAAACCAAACGAAGCCTGGGAGGCATCACTTGCAATGGATGTTGATGATGATAAGGGATTTGGCAATGCTGATGTCGGGTTCACATGACATGCTTCATAGACATGGGAGTTCTTTTCCTTGCCCTTGTTTTGATTATGTCTTATCTGATTCCGGAGAGCTATTAACTCATCTTCTTTTTGTTGAAGCGCAGCTGTAAGATTAGCCAATTGCTCCTCAACTGAACAAGTTGCGTTCACCACCAAGACTTGCTCTGTGTCATCTACATCATGGTGATGTGCTATCTCATTCTCAAAAGGGCAAGGGGTACCATTTGAGAGGGGATTATAAGACCCTACATAGCTTGACCCAAGCTCTTCATTGTCTGAACCCTTTTGACTATGTGTCTTACGATGAGGGCCCTCTACAATAGTTTTGCGTGCCTTCTTCCTCTTGGAATGTGTTGATGTGGAGGATATTTCACGGGTGATGTTCGCCACCCCCCTAAAACCAACTGGCATTGCTTGGAACTCCTCAAATGAGTTATTCCTAGTCTTTCTGCGAGAGGGCCATGGAGCCAAACTTGTGGCCACCCTATTTGATGGATTCGATATCCACCTATTCACTTTATCCATGCTTTCCTGACTTGATGAAGCGTGTGTTGCGCCTTGTATTTTGCTGGACCCAGATCTTGCTCGCACTGCTCTTTCTCGTTCTTTGTATGTCACTCGTCTTGCACGAACGCGAGAAACTTCGTCCACATACTCTTGACGTTCAGGATGTTGTTGAATGAATTCTTTGTACTCGGGCCGTCTGGCAAAGGCCTCTGCCTGCCGCATGATGGCACCTCCCTCATCATTTTGAGATGCGGACGCCCTGGAAGGAGTGACCTTAGTGTTTGACACATGCATTTGGTAACATATGAGTCATCTAGGTTATGCACCCGCATTTTTGGGCAAGTGGTCTTCCATCTTCCCTTGATAGATTTGCTCACATGTGAGCGATGTCGGATTGCTGCGCCTTGATCAACTGCAGCTGGAAGATCAACCCAACTATGACGAGCATCTCTCTGTCGCCGCTGATGGCCCACTGGATCGAACGAACCATCAGATGATTCTTGTATGCTGGGTTCTTCTATGAAAAGGACTGGTAAAGTTGATTTTGGATTTATGTAACCTGTCATGTGGTCACAAGATGGAAGGCACACTCCCTTCCATTCAAGGGAGCGTTTTTGCACTGTTGTTGAGCTATCCCTAGTGGACTTATGGGCCAATGAGGGAACAAACTCAGGAGCATTGTCTTGTAGTATGTTCCGAGCATTCGTGGGCCTTCCTGTTGAAGACGATGCTGACGGCAATATGGACGCAAACTCTCCTCTTTTCCTAGGTAGCTTGGAGTTGGGTGTCTCGACCCTCTTTTCTTTTTCCTAGTAAAGAAGAGGCGGAAACTCATATCTCTCAAACACCAATGTCTTCCTTTTGTCCTTGGACTGCTGACAAATGGATTGTCCTACTTCGGTTGTCCTTTCTTTCATAACTGACACTAAAGTTGAAGTGACATTAGCATGAGCAACTCCTTTTCCAGCACTCCGAGCAACATCATTTCTAGTATCTCTCATTTTCCTTTTTGCTGACTTTGACAGAATAGGAGTGAACCCCTCCATTTGCGGAGAAGTGACTTCTTGTTGATCTGGTACAACAGGAGATGCAGCTGTTGTCTCCAAACTTTCATTTGGTGAGGTCATGATAGGACCGATTGGCACATCAAGCCAAAGGTCACTCAAGCGAAGAGTCACAAACTACTGCACTTGGCCTTCCATGCCTTGTGAAAATGGAGGAACCATATATTAGTCCTCATAAATTTGAAGTATTTGGAACATATATTATGGGAACTCATATGTCATATGCTATGTTGGAATTTCAAAGATAAGGGGAGAAATAGGTCCAACCGGGCGTGCCAGAATCTGATGACGGGAAAATGGCTGGCGTGAGAACACGCGTCCACGTCATTGATACAGAGTGAATAAATTTAAGCGCATAATATAAATGCATACAATAAAAAGAGGATCAAACATTATAGGTTCTTTATTTCCAGAACTCTTACATTTACATACAAGATCTGTTAATTACGTCTCCTTGGAGAAAACCCCTGATTAAGAATTCCAACATATCTATTACATAAAATTGCAACACATAACTATTACAATATGCTACAAGAAAATCGTCCTCACGGTCGTCGATGAACTCCTGCTTAGCGAACTTGTAGTGTGCGCTTATGCGAATACTCCTCCATGATTTCATGTTTCATGTTTTGGAATATATTTTCCTAGCATACAACAAATTTAGTTGTGTTCAACCTCATTTATATGCAGCATGAAATTGATTTTTTGCAAGGCATGGTTTTATCCTACATTCAACACATAGGATATGCATATATTGTCCGTGGGGATCGTATGTGATATATTTGGTTTTGGTAGCATGAATGTATGTGACATGCCAATTTTAATAAGTTTTGCATCATTACATTTCTACTATCACCACGTAGCACTTATGTGGTGCCCGCGTCTAGCGTAACGGAATGAAGCTTTTTGACACAATCTTAATGCCTTTTATGGTGCATGTGATATGTGCCATATTTTGTTTCTTTTAACTTCGCACGGTGTCAAAACTAACCACATGGTGCAATAATATGACACCTATGTGTAGCCTGACCCAAGTGGAGTCCGCCTATGATATTTTTGTTTGTTTAAAGCCTACATAGGCTACATGAAATATGCTTGATCATATGTTTTGCACGAATTTTGCATGCCTGTATGGATGTGGCATGAACATATTTTTTATTGAGTTCCGCCTTACCTGTATTACTACTAACACCGCGTAGCACTAAGATGATGCCCGCGTGTAGCATAACCAAGTGAAGGTTTATGGAGCAATTTTAATATTGCATGAGTCATATGATGTTTATCATTTTTTATTGGTACCTTACATGGTATTAAAACTGACTCCACATAGCGACATTAATGGCGCTCGTGTGTAGTATAACCCACTTAGAGGCAATTTAGCCATTGTTTGATGATGCTATAGTTTAGGCTCTTATAGCATTGGAACAGTTTCTATATTTGACCATAGTTTATACTCATAAGGCGATGGAGTGTTTGCAATATTCAGCCATAGTTTATACTCATAAGGCGATGGAGTAGTTTTTATATTTGACCATAGTTTATACTCTTACGAC
Organism: Elymus sibiricus; assembly: GCA_039707655.1. Classification (NCBI taxonomy): domain Eukaryota; kingdom Viridiplantae; phylum Streptophyta; class Magnoliopsida; order Poales; family Poaceae; genus Elymus; species Elymus sibiricus. Next base: position 230,150,173 of record CM077675.1, on the reverse strand, counting down.
GTTGGAGTATTTGCAATATTTGACCATAGTTTATACTCTTACGGCGTTGGAGTTGTTTCTATATTTGACCATAGTTTATACTCTTACGGTGTTGGAGTGGTTTCTATATTTGACCATAGTTTATATTCATAAGGCGATGGAGTAGTTTCTATATTTGACCATAGTTTATACTCTTACGGTGCTGGAGTAGTTTTCGTATTTGACCATAGTTTATACACTTACAGCCGTTGGAGTATTTGTAATATTCGACATCATAGTTTATACTCATAAGTTTTTGGAGTAGTTTTAATCCATATGAGGAATTATCTTATGATATGTGGGTTAATTTTCTACATGCAACAGAATTAAGACTGGTTCTCCTATATTCTCAAACATATCATATATGGACATGTGGCTAAGTAAATCTAGTCAAATTTCTATGTCTGTTTGGGTTTCAAGTTCCTGAGAATATTTTTATAAAGTTTCACTCCACTTGTATTAGTACTAGCATCATGTAGCAACAGCGCGCCCATGTGTAGCATAACCAAATGAAGTATGGTGATTTCTTGTTGTTTGTATTATCACTAACATAGCATAGAATGTATGCTTGTAGTGTAACCAAATAGAAGTATATATCAATTTATATTTTTCATGGACATGACGGTGTCTATGAAAATTGTCGACTCAAGTTTAGTTATATAGGACTAAACTATCTATGTTTCGTTATCATATTTATTTCGGTCATTCCCATCTTGCAAGCGCACTATGTTATATCTAGTGCAAGCGCACTATGTTTCTATCTATGATCCATCATGTAATTTAATTTTTCTATTACATACATTCATATGAGTGCTAATGCCAAAGTGATTTGACTAGTTTAGATCAAGCCAGTATAAATGATATGCAAGACTTACTTTGCTTGGCCTTGTATCACATGCGTATCTACTAGTGTCTAATCATAGTGCCTACTAGTATCTAATCGGATCAGAGTGCATGCTACTTTTGATGTTCGAGAATATTTTAAGCATACCTGGCCGTGTGCGCTGATTTTATCAAGTTTAGACCCTATATCGATCAAGGTTGTTAAATAGGGAAATATGACATGCCAACATAATTGGTCTGTGCTTCACGGTTGAGATCTCATGATGCAACAATAACTCACGTATTTCGCGGCGTGAACTATTTGAAGAAAATATATCTTAATTTCTACCAGCATGAATTTCATTTGTATTCTTGATTTGTATCTACATGGGATGCAAGATCACCATGAGACCAAAACAAGATGGATATATTTGTTCTCGAGTTGTATCAACATGGAGATGCAAGATCACCATGAGACCAAAACAAGAAAGAACATATTTTTGTTCTTGAATCTAATCAACATGAGATGCGAGATCCCATGAGACCAATACAAGACGGACAGATTTTAATTCTTAAGTTGTATCAACATGGGATGTGAGACCAACATGAGACGAAAACAAGATGAATGTGATATTGTTCCTGAGTTGTATCAACATGAAGATGCAAGATCGCCATGAGACCAAAACAAGAAGAAGTGTGATTGCACATGTGCACTTAGTTCACATCAGTATAGGATTAAAGATCAGTATATGATCAGACTAGGCATTTTTATTTATTATCTTGATTTGTATCAACATGAGATCAAGATCACCATGAGACCGAATCAAGGGGCAGATTATATGAGACGCACGGTGAAAGTAAAGCATCATCCATCAAGAGGTGAGGGAGAATGTATCCATGAGTTCTCACCTTGCTTTGGACCCTTCAGGTACGTGCGAAGTGGTGATACGGATGAACAGCCGACGGCGTGTAGCAGCTTGTGAGCGATGCGGATGATGAGCAGCCGGCGACGTCGACGACGAACGGTCGGCGACGTGCGTGGCCGACGAGGAGCGGCGTGACCGATGACGACGACGACAAGCGGCCGGCGGCGACGGCGACGACGACGAGACGAACCGCCGACGGCGTACACGCCGACGCGTGCAAATGACGAGCGATGGACTGGTGTCTGTGGTGAGCTGTGGATGGATGATGTGCTTGCCGATGGATGGATGAGCAGCTACGGGCTTGCTTTCTCAATGCGCAATCGACGAGTTCCCCCAGGGGCTTGGTACGTTGCCCATATTTATAGGTTGGAGCCGAGGCAGACGCTCTCCAACGACGACGAAGATCGTGCGCCAGGACGTGGGATCATCGTGGTTATCGTGGGCAAGCAACCGGTTAGTTATAGATTAGCATGATCAAGCTTTCTTGCATGGACTTCGTACGTGTGCAGCTGGGCAATCAAAGAAGGCCGGGGCATGGCCATCTGTGCGTCACATTGGCTTGGACACTAATCCACATTTATTTTTAACTAAAATAGTTACAAGTTGGGCTCTCAGTTCTTTGCATGGGTTATCCGAGAGACTTCATGTGTTTGGGTCATGGGCTGGGTAATTAGTTCTTAATCCTGCCGCCTAATCCTATGCATATAATACACGTATGCATGCAGGTAGCTTGTACTTGCACCCATGCATGTAAGTAGCCATTTGTAGAAGTGGGCTAGCTAGGTCATACTAATTGTAATGACACGGGAAGGCATTTTTCCATTCATAATTATATGACGGCCTGACATTTCTTATACATCCGCACGTCATATTATATTTTACACAAGCATCGTGCCAATATTTCTTTAGTGGTGATAGAATAATGATGTCAACATCAGAATTTCGCCGTTGGTGATGGCGTACTTATATGAAACTCATATGTCCTCTAATTTATACTATGATATGGCTCCTTTCCTTCTATTTTCGGGTCTGTGGCGGAAATTCATTATGGTATTTTTTTTATCCGCGTATTCGGCAATTCACTATTTTATTATTGTTTGAAGTAATTCATTTTATTTGACCAATAGCTAACCACCATGTTTTAGTTTGGCCAAAATCTGTGTCAACAGTTATTTTTAGAGTAATTAGATACTCTTGGTGCTGCTGTAGATGAGCTTGCATATTGAATTCTTAGAACTCTAAGTAGTTTGAATGCTTAATATGGCATCTATGCATGCTTAGGAGTAGTTGCTATCAATCTCACGAAGTTTTGTTGACAAAATTTTGTGTCTCAAAAATATTTCAGAAATTTTTCGCAAATAAAAATGCAATTCTTTAGGAGTTCTTCGAGGAGGAGATCCTCGGAGGCCTCATCAAGTGGAAGCTCAGTTCGACAATCTTATGTTGAGCCAAGTGAAAGCTCGATGCGAGATGCCGCCACCAAATCATGCTTGTGGCCGTGCGACGAGTTCATGGAAGGTGCAGGTATTAAGGGGGGATTTGAACAATTTATCCACAATACATATCTTGCTCCCTTCATCGCAGATAAGTGTCCTCAACATCTCGAACTCACGAAAACATTCACAAAGAAATTTAAATATTTTCCTCGTGAGTCTAGAGTTTCGTTTAACCTTTATGACCGTTCCTTCACCATGCATTTAGAATTGTTCAGTGAAACATGCAAACTTCCACCTTGGGGTTCCCTTGATGAACCAACAAAATCTGAGTATGAGTCATTCTTAGTTAATCTTTGCTATGGTGAAGATAGGGGAGTAACACAAGGGAGAATTAAAAGCATCCATTTCCCATCAATACAATATTTCGCACTCTTTAATGGCAAATGTATCGTAGGCAAACAAGATTGTAGCACACTGTGTGCTCTTGATTTGAGTCTCATACACACTGCCATAACTAGAAATAAATGTTATAATCTTGGTGCAATTATTGCACGGAGACTGCAGCACAATGTTGCTAGTGGTAATTTTTATGGAGGAATCTATGCCTCCCGTGTAGCAGAGAGACTAAATGTTTCACCTTGGCCTAATGACCCCATCTTACCTATTCAATATTTAGACTTTGAGGCCATGAAGCATCATAAGTTCCTTATAGGCATGGCCACTAACTACACCTATAACTTGAGATTCAATAAAAAATCCGTTGTGCCTGTCACTTTGCCTGCTCCTGCTCTCTTTGATTTTCATAGTAGGGGAAGATACTATGTTCATGAGAGCGAGGCCCATGCGTACAATGCGGAGGTCGAAGCTGCCAGGAGGGCCGAGGAGTTTGCACCAAGGGCCTCGGTGAGCTATCGCTCAGATTATTATCCATGCGGATGGTGATTACCAAGCTAGGCCAAAAGCCTAAGCTTGGGGGAGTACGTATTCCCACGGACATTACACTCAAGCTCACACATTTCATTCCAGTTGTCGGTGTTCACACTTTTTCATTGTAATATCCATGCTAAATTTGTTTTCTCCCTTTCTTCTTGTGTCTTTGAAAAACTTTGAGAAAATCCAAAAACATTTCCTACTTATTTTTAGTTTTTCTTTTTAGCTTAGTTTAATTGTAGTATCGAAAGAAAACCCAAAAAGATTTTTCGTTTCTTCTTTTTGCTTGTTGGGAGCTTTCCCGTGTAAATAGTTTTTCTCATTTTTGTTTTTCCCCTTTAATTTGCCTTCTTCTTGAAAAACCAAAAACTCCAAAAATATTTTAGTGGGTTTCTCTGAATTTCTTTTCTTTTTGTTTGAGTCGTACCAAGGAGAAGACCACGATGAAAATGTGAGTGGCTCTCAATTGCACTATTGTTATCTAACAAAGAACCCATGTTACCTTGTCTTCTCCTCATGAATAAAATGTTTGCAGATTCCAGCTTAGTCCACGGCACTCTTGCCCTATTATTATTTTCGTATCATTCGGTCATGCAAGTGAAAGGCAATAATGACGATATTTGATGAATTGACTATGGCGGAGAAAAGCGGGTATGAACTCAACTTGTGTTTGTTTTTGTAAATATGTTTAACCTAGTATCCTTGATTCAGCATATTATGATCAAACATGTTTGCAATGACCATTAGAGATTATAGTTTTTCATGCCATGCTTAAGTAGCTAGGAGTGGATAATGATTTATCTTGGATGTCAACATGCATTAAAATGGTTGTGATGTGTTATGATGATATGGTATCCTCCTCTGAATGTTTCAAGTGGCTTGACTTGGCACATGTTCATGCATGTAGTTGAATCAAAACCAACATAGCCTTCATGATATTTATGTTCATGGTGTCCATATCCTACTCATGCCAATAGTCAATGTTTATTATATGTAATGCATGTTCATGACCGTTTTCGCTCTCTAGCTGGCCGCTTCTCAATCTATTTGCTAGCCTTCGCCTGTACTAAGCAGGAATATTGCTTGTGCATCAAAACCCCTAAACCAAAGTTATTCCAGATGAGTCCACTATATCTACCTATATGCGGTATTACCCTGCCGTTCCAAAGTAAATTTGCATGTGCCATCTCTAAAAATTCAAATGAACATCTATTTTGTTTGCCTGCACCGCTCATGGAGCGACAGGGGCGGTCAGTATCTTCCATGTTAAGCGGGTTATTCTCATGATGAGTGTTTATTCACCGTCCTTACACGAGAGGGGCGGTAATAGGGATTCCCAGTCCCAAAATCAAAAATCAAAAATAATTAAACAAAACTCCCCCAGGAATGTTGTTGGTTTGGACGGTACCCGTGATGCGGCTAGCCGTGGAGTGTGATTGTTGGTGGAGGGGGAGTAAGCCTTTACTTTTACCGCTTGGGAACCGCCGCTAATTTGATTAGCATGGAAGATATTGATAACTCTTGGTCGTAACGTTGACAGGAAGGGTGTACCTCCCAAAATTATATCTATCTCTGTTTTAAGCTTTGAGCTCTGGCACCTCTGCAAATCCATGCTTCCCTCTACAAAGGGACTATTTATTTACTTTTATGTTGAGTCATCACCTTCTCAAATAAGCGCCAGACCTGAGAGCACTATTGTCATCCTCATGCATTGTGTATAGTTGATGTTGGGTGCAGCATGACTGGATCTTTTGTACCATGAATTACAATGTTTAGTCGCTGCTTGAACTTTGGAGGTGCTCTGCATTTATGTTTTGCGGTCTCAGAAAGAGCTAGCGAGATACCACTATTGTCATATTGTATCATGATTGTTTTGACAAAGTGTTGGCATTTGAGATATCTTATTATTCCTCGCTAGTTGCTTATGTTATTGTTATGAGTTAATATAATTTCTAAGAGTTATTGTTGGCATGGTTAGTCATAATCTTTGCTGAAAACCTGGGTGCTACTTAAGCACATATACGTAAACAAGAACAAAAGAGTTCGTAAAAGTTTTTCTTTATCAGTTTCAGTTTGTCAACTGAATTGCTTGAGGACAAGCAATGGGTTAAGCTTGGGGGAGTTGATACGTCTCTGTCATATCTACTTTTCCTTACACTTTTGCCCTTGTTTTGGACTCTAATTTGCATGATTTGAATGAAACTAACCCGGACTGACGCTGTTTTCAGCAGAACTACCATGATGTTGTTTTTGTGCAGAAATAAAAGTTCTCGAAACTGGACGAAACTTTTTGGAGATTTATTTTAGAATAAATAAAAAATACTGGAGCCAAGAACCAGCGGAGGGGGGCCCCTGGCTGGGCACGATACACCAGGGCGCGTCAGCCCCCCAGGCGCGCCCTGGTGGGTTGTGCCCACCTCGTGGCCCCACTGACCCTAATTCCAGCACTATAAATTCCTATTTTCGGAGAAAAAATCAGAGAGAAAGTTTTATCGCGTTTTACGATACGGTGCCGCCGCCACCTCTTGTTCTTCATCGTGAGGCCAGATCTGGAGCCCGTTTGGGGCTCCGGAGAGGGGAATCTTCGGTCTTCGTCATCATCAACCCTTCTCCATCGCCAATTCCATGATGCTCCCCACCGGGAGTGAGTAATTCCTTCATAGGCTTGCTGGTCGGTGAGGAGTTGGATGAGATTCATCATGTAATCGAGTTGGTTTTGTTAGGGCTTGATCCCTAGTATCCACTATGTTCTGAGATTGATGTTGCTATGACTTTGCTATGCCTAATGCTTGTCACTAGGGCCCGAGTGCCATGATTTCAGATCTGAACCATTTATGTTATCACCATTATATCTATGTTCTTGATCCGATCTTGCTAGTCATATGCACCTATTACGTGTTATGGTCCGCAAACCCTGGAGTGACAATAGTCGGGATACTTTCCGGTGATGACCATAGTTTGAGGAGTTCATCTATTCACCGTGTGTTAATTCTTTGTTCTGGTTCTCTATTAAAAGGAGGCCTTAATATCCCTTAGTTTCCTTATGGACCCCGCTGCCATGGGTGGGTAGGACAAAAGATGTCATGCAAGTTCTTTTCCATAAGCACGTATGACTATTTACGGAATACATGCCTACATTATATTTATGAACTGGAGCTAGTTCTGTGTCGCCCTAGGTTATGACTGTTATATGATGAATATCATCCAACGAGTTCACCGATCAAGTGCCTACGAGTTTTCCACTTATTGCTCTTGCTAAGTTACTATTGCTACTGCTAGTGTTCCAACTGCTACAAAACTATTGCTATCACTGCTACCGTTACCGTCACTGTCACTACTGCTACCAAACTATCATATTACTGTGCTACTGATCACTCTGCTGCAGATATTTAATCTCCACGTGTGGTTGAATTGACAACTCAGCTACTAATACTCTCAAATATTCTTTGGCTCCCCTTGTGTCGAATCTATAAATTTGGGTTGAATACTCTACCCTCGAAAACTGTTGCGATCCCCTATACTTGTGGGTTATCAATACCCTTCAATATAACCTATAGATTCATCAAAACAAGCACATAATGCAACGAAAACAGAATATGTCTTAAACAGAACAGTCTGTAGTAATCTGCACTCTAACCATACTTCTGTAACTCTAAATATTCTGAAAAATTAGGACAACGGAAAGAATTTGTATAGCAACATTGTGTTAAAATTTCAGCTCAAGATCACGTTCCAGTAAAAAAATGAAAATTCGAACACTGGACGCAAAGTTTCTGTTTCAGATTCAGCATTGTTTCTACTCATCTTATGAATCATCCTAAAGGCTCTACTTGGCACAAACACTAAATAAACCATAAAAACACAATCATAACAGAGGCATAATTGTGTCAACACTCAAAAACAGAATGGAAAAAGCAAAAAATAAATGTATTCATTGGTTTGCCTCCCAACAAGCGCTATCGTTTTGCGCCCCTAGCTAGGCATAACGCATAGATTCAAGTATTGTCATCTTTGGTTTTGGATCCATAGGATGCCCTCATGATTGATTCATATGGTGGCTTAATTCTTGTTCTAGGGAAGTGTTCCATACCCTTTCTTAGTGGAAATTTAAAACGAATATTGCCTTCTTTCATATCGATCACGACACATATAGTACGTAAAGACGGTCTACCAAGTATAATGGGACAAGACAGATTGCAATCAATATCAAGCACAATAAAATCTATGGGCACATAGTTCCTATTTGCAAGAATAAGAACATCATTAATTCTTCCCAAAGGTTTTTTAATAGTAGAATCCGCCAAGTGCAAATTAAGAGAACATTCTTCAATATTGGTGAGACCAAGCACATCACATAAAGATTTCGGAATCGTGGAAACACTAGCACCCAAATCACATAAAGCAAAGCACTCATAATTTTTAATCTTGACTTTAATGGTAGTTTCTCACTCATCATGTAATTTTCTAGGAATAGAAATCTCCAACTCCAACTTTTCTTCAAAAGATTTCATCATGGCATCAATGATATGTTTAGTAAAAGCTTTATTTTGCTCATAAGCATGGGGTGAATTCAACATTGATTGCAACAAAGAAATGAATTCAATCAAATAGCAACTATCATAGTTAAAGTCTTTGCAATCCAAAATAGTGGGCACATCACTAGTTAAAGTTTTGACCTCTTTAAACCCACTTTTATCAAAAATTTCATCAAGATTCTCACCCTCCAAATTATTGGGACGCCTTCTACCTAAAGTTGACTCTACTTCAGTCCCTTTATCATCAATCTTAATATTACTAAACAAGGAATCAATAGAAGAAACACCAATAACTTTAAGATCTTCATCATTTTTATGAAGGCAATCACTAGAAAATGATTTTTCTAAGATTTCTCTTTTAGCTCTAAGCATAGCGGTTCGTATCTTACTTTCATCCATAGAGACATATAAAGCTTTAATTGATTCATAAATCTTAGGCACAAAAGCTTTCAACTTGAGATTTTCAACATCATGAGAAATTCTATCAATGCTTCTAGACATATCATCAATAGTATTCAAGTTTTCTTCTATCGTAGTATTGAAAGCCTTTTGCGCATTGATAAATTATTTAATATTACTCTCAAGATCAGAGGTGTTCCTATTATTATTGTAAGAGGAATTACCATACGAATTACCATAGTTGTTAGAGGAATTTCCAGGAAAAGGCCTAGGATGAAAATTACCTCTATAAGCAATGTTATTGAAATTGTTTCGTGAGACAAAGTTCACATCTACGGAATCACTATTTTGCTCAATCAAGGTAGAAAAAGTCACATCATTAAGATCAATAGGAGCATTTTTACTAGCAACCAATTTCATCAAAGCATCAACCTTGTCACTCAAAGTACTAATTTCTTCAACCGAATTAACTTTTTTACAAGTAGGTGCTCTTTCTGTATGCCATTGTGAATAATTTGGCATGATATTATCTAGCAATTTAGTCGCTTCACCCAAAGTAATTTACATAAAAGTACCACCCGCGGCGGAATCTAAAAGATTTCTAGAGAAAAAATTCAATCTCGCATAAAAAAATTGTATGATCATCCAAAGATTTAAACCATGAGTAGGACAATTTCTTAGCATCAATTTCATACTTTCCCAAGATTGTGCAACATGTTCATACTCAAGTTGCTTAAAATTCATGATTTGTGTCCTAAGGGAAATAATTTGCGCGGGCGGAAAATACTTAGTGATAAAAGCATCCTTGCACTTATTCCAAGAATCGATACTATTGCGAGGCAAAGAAGAAAACCAAATTTTTGGACGATCCCGCAAGGAAAAAGGAAATAACTTCAACTTCACTATATCATTGTCCACATATTTTTTCTTTTGCATATAACACAATTCTACGAACGTGTTTAGATGGGACGCGGCATCCTCATTAGGAGTACCGACAAATTGATCTTTCATGACAAGATTCAACAAAGCGGCATTAATATCACAAGACTCCGCACTAGTGGGGGGAGCAATAGGAATACTAATAAAATCATTGTTATTAGTATTGGAAAAATCACACAACTTGGTGTTTTCTTGAGTCATCATGACTACGCAAACAAGATTGCAAGCAAGCAAGAGATCTGATGAGAAAAAGGCAAACAAAAAAGAGGGCGAATAAAACGGCAAATTGGTGAAGTGGGGGAGAGGAAAACGAGAGGCAAATGGCAAATAATGTAATTGCAAGGAGATGAGATTTCTGATTAGGAACCTGGTAGATGATGATGGAGTCTCCTCGGCACCTGAGATTGGCACGTAGAAGAGACCGCTTCCTCCCCGGCAACGGCGCCAAAAATTCCTTTGACGTGGCTTGAGACTGTGTCGGTATTTCCCCAAAGAGGAAGGGATGATGCAGCACAGCGACGGTAAGTATTTCCCTCAGTTATGAAACCAAGGTTATCGAACCAGTAGGAGGATCACCACCACCCAATAAGCAGCACCTGCACACAAATAACAAATACTTGCAACCCGACGCGAAAGAGAGGTTGTCAATCTCTCTACGGTAAAAAGATAGATTATGATATGATCGATAGGATAGATCTCTCAAGAACACAAAATCAAAAAGCAAATAAAAAGTGCAGCAATATATTTTTGGGTTTTTTGTATAGTAGATCTGAAAACAAAGAGGCAAAAAGATAGATCGGAAAGCAATATGTTGGAAAAGTAGACCCAGGGGCCGTAAATTTCACTAGTGGCTTCTCTCATGAGTATAGCGCACGGTGGGTGAACAAATTACTGTTGGGCAATTGATAGAAAATCAAATAATCATGACGATATCCAAGGCGATGATCGTTATATAGGCATCACGTCCAAGATAAGTACACCGACTCCTGCCTGCATCTACCACTATTACTCCACACATCGACCGCTATCCAGCATGCATCTAGTGTATTAATTCATGGAAAAACAGAGTAATGCAATAAGAACGATGACATGATGTAGACAAGATCTATTCATGAAGGAATAGACCCCATCTTGTTATCCTTAATGGCAACGATACATGCGTGCCTTGCTGCCCCTTCTATCACTAGGAAAGGACACTGCAAGATTGAACCCATCACAAAGCACCTCTTCCCATGGAAAGAAAAATCGATCTAGCCGGCCTAACTAAACCAAAGATTTGAAGAAGAAATATGAGGCTATAAGTAATCATGCATATAAGAGATCAAAGAAGACTCAAATAATATTAATGGATAGAAACTGATCATGAACTCCAAATTCATCGGATCCCAACAAATACACCGCAAAAGTTTACATCAAATAGATCTCCAAGAGAACATTGTATTGAGAATCAGAAGAGAGAGAGGAAGCCATCTAGCTACTGCCTACGGACCCGTAGGTCTATGGTGGACTACTCACGCATCATAGGAGAGGCACCTATGAAGAAGATGAACCCCTCTGTGATAGTGTTAGATTGGATCTCGAGGTTCTGGAACTTGTGGCGGTTGGATGTGTTTTTCGTCGACTCCCCTAGGGTTTTCTGAATATTTGGGTATTTATAGGCGTTAGAGGCGGTGGAGGGGGCCCCGTGGAGGGCACAACCCATCAGGGCGTGCCGGGGGCCCCCTGGCGCGCCCTGGTGGGTTGTGGCCTCCACATCCCACCTCTCTGGCACTTCTTTGGCCCACTGGGTGTCTTCTGGTACAAAAAAAATCTCCAAAAAGTTTGGTACTGATATTCTGCGAAGTAAAAAAAAAGCAAAAATAGCAACTGGCACTTTGGCACTATGTCAATAGGTTAGTCCCAAAAAATGATATAAAGTTGTTATAAAATGAATGTAAAACATCCAAGAATGATAATATAACAGCATGGAACAAGCAAAAATTATAGATACGTTGGATACGTATCAAGCCCCCGAGTGTGGATAATGTCCTCACTCGGAGTATTTTGTAACTTAGGTGAAATCAGGTTCGCAGCTAAGCCCCGAGTGTGGACAATTGCCTCACTCGGAGTACTTTGTAACTTAGGCGAAATCAGGTTCGCAGCTAAATTTATCCATGCACCAACTGGGGATGAGGAAAACAAAAAATGTCTCAACAAAGGGTATGGAAATTAAAGACTTTTATTCATCGAATTCACTCGGAAGCTCATTACAGGAATGACAGAGTGTTGTTATACTAAGAGTAGAACTTGCGGAGCAGATCCGCGTTCCATGCACGGGGCTCTTCCGCATCGGTGTTGAAGTTATACAACCGGTAGGCTCCATTGTGCAGGACTTTGGAGATTGTGAAAGGCCCTTGCCACGGAGGCGCTAATTTGTGTGGCTTCTGTTGATCCAATCGGAGAACAAGGTCGCCCCCTTGAAAAGCGCACCCTCTGACTTGTCTGTCGTAAAGGCGTCTCAAGTCTTGTTGATATAGCGTCGACCTGACTAAGGCTAGCTCTCTCTTCCTCCAAGAGGTCCAGACCATCCTGAGGTGCTACTTCCGCTTCGTCTTCATTGTAAAGTTCCACTCGGGGAGTGGCGAACATCACTCGGCAGAACAGCTTGGGATCTGTATGCCATGAAGAAAGGAGTGCGCTTGGTTGAACGATTCAGAGTCGTCCGAATACCCCATAGGACAGACGGTAGTTCTTCAACCCAAGCGCCGGCAGCAATTTTCATATCTCTCATCAATCGGGGTTTCAATCCTTGAAGAATCATCCTTTTTGCTTGTTCTGCTTGTCCGTTCGACTGTGGGTGAGCTAAGGAAGCATAATTGACCCGAGTACCCTGAGTATAGCAGAACTCACGGAACTCATCTGAATCAAAATTCTTCCCGTTATCTATGATGATATCATGGGGAACTCCGAATCTGAAGATAATCTGTCGAATGAAACTAACAGCGGTAGACGCATCCAAGCTTTTGATGGGCTTCGCTTCGACCCACTTGGTGAACTTATCCACTGCAACCAGCAGATGGGTAAACCCACTCAACCTGGTACGCAGTGGACCGACCATGTCGAGGCCCCACACGGCAAACGGCCAGGTGAGCGGAATGGTCTTCAGTGCAGATGCGGGCTTGTGTGTTTGGTTCTTATAAAACTGACATCCAACACAAAGATCGACCATGTCCTTTGCTGTTGCATTGGCTCGGAGCCAATAAAAACCTGCACGAAACGCCTTTGTGACCAACGTATGAGAGGACGCATGGTGGCCACGGGTTCCCGAATGAATCTCGTGCAAGATCTGCAGCCCTTCCTCTGGGGAGATGCATTTCTGTGCCACGCCTGTAGTGCTTTTCTTGTATAGATGCTCCCCCATCACTTCAAAGGATTTGGATTGTCCGATGATTCATCAGGCTTCCCCTTCGTCCTCAGGGAGCTCTTGCCGGAGCAAGTATGCTAAGTAACGTTGGGTCCATTCGGGAGTGATCACCAACATCTCTTGAACGAGATCCACTACAGCTGGAATATCAACTTCAGTCGGATCAGAAGGTCCGACTGCTTGTGGGGGCTCTTCAGTAAAAGGATCTTCTTTGACTGAAGGAGAACGCAGGTGTTCAAGAAATACGCCTTTCGGAACGACCCGCCAAGTAGAGACGATTTTGGCCAGGTCATCAGCAGCCTGGTTCTTCACTCGGGGTATATGGTGCAGCTCCAAGCCTTCAAAGTTCTATTCCAACTTCCGGACCGCATTACAGTACCCAGTCATGGCTGGACTCCAGATATCTCATTCCTTCATCACCTAACTTACCACGAGGTCCGAGTCACAGAATATCATCAAGCATCGGATACCGAGCGAGATAGCCATTCGGAGCCCGTGCAAGAGGGCTTCGTACTCGGCCTCATTGTTAGACGGGTCGAAATGGATTTGAACGACGTAGCTCAGTCGGTCTCCTCTGGGGGAAACGAGAACTACTCCGACTTCGGACCCTTGAAGCATCTTAATTAGATCCATCAAAAAACATGGTCCAGTGTTCGGGGGTACTTGGTGCTGGTTGTTCCTGTTCTATCCACTCGGCCAGAAAGTCCACAAGTGCTTGAGACTTGATCGCCTTCTTGGCTTCAAATTTGATCTCTAACGGGAGGAGCTCAATTTCCCATTTTGCCACTCGGACTGTGGCGTCTTTGTTATGCAGGATTTCCGAAAGAGGAGCATCGCTGATAACCATGATCGAGTGCTCTTGGAAGTAATGAGATACCTTCTTGACAGTGAGGTAAATGCCATAAACCAGCTTCTGGTAGTGTGGATACCTTTGCTTGGAAGGAGTCAAGACTTCCGAAATGTAATAGACGGGCCTTTGCACTTTGAATGATTTTCCCGATTCCTCACGCTCCACAGTGAGGACAGTACTGACCACTTAGCTAGTAGTCGCGATATACAAGAGCAAAGGCTCTCGGCTGCCCGGGGCAGCTAACACCCGCTGGGTGGAAAGCAAGGCCTTGAGATGATCGAATGCGGCTTGCGCTTCAAGGGTCCATTCAAAGGTGTCAGACTTCTTCATCAATCGGTAAAGAGGCAAGGCCTTCTCACCGAGACGAGATATGAATCTACTAAGGGCTGCAAGGCATCCCGTGAGCTTCTGAACGTCATGCAGACGGACAGGTTTCTTCATTCGGACGATGGCGCCGATTTTGACAGGATTAGCATCGATCCCTCGTTCGGAAATGAGGAAACCGAGTAGCTTACCCGAGGGCACTCCGAATGTGCATTTTGCAGGATTGAGTTTTATTTGGAAATGGCGAAGGTTTACGAAGGTTTCGGCGAGGTCAGCTAGGAGGTCGGAACCTTTCCTGGACTTGACCACGATGTCATCCATGTAAGCCTCGACATTCCAACTGATTTGCTCTTGCAAACATTTCTGAATCATGCGCATAAAAGTTGCCCCAGCATTCTTGAGACCGAATGGCATAGTGATATAGCAGAAACACCCGAATGGGGTGATGAAAGCTGTTTTTATTTCATTTGGTCCATAAATTCGGATTTGATGGTACCCGGAGTACGCATCTAAGAACGACGGGTGTTCACATCCGACGGTGGAATCTACTATTTGATGTATGCGGGGAAGGGGGAAATGATCTTTCGGGCAGGCCCGATTGAGGTGCTTGAAGTCGATGCACATCTCGACGGAGGATCGACGAAAGTGCTCCTTGACTGGTTTGATTTTCGGATTCACTCGGAGTCGATGCTCAGCCAGTCCCCTGGGAACCCCCGGCATGTCAGACGGCTTCCATGCTAAGATATCCCAGTTCTCATGGAGGAACTGGATGAGCTTGGCTTCCTATTTTTCATCGAGTGTCGTCGAGATGTTGGTCAGAGCCGCACTCGGATCATTGGGGTGGATGTGAACCTGCTTAGTTTCGTCGGCCGATTGGAAGGCTGATTCCGTTGCCGGCCGCTTAGACTTAAGCAAATCCGCAGCGTCCACCGCTTTCTTGTACCCGTCGAGTTCGACTGCTAGTGCTTGTTCATTGGCAATTTTAGAGCCCTGTTGTAGTCACTCCTCAGCGACTATCCGATCGCCGGTCACTGTGATCACACCATTCAGCCCTGGCATCTTAAGTTTAAGATACATGTAACATGGACGAGGCATGAAACGTGCATAGGCGGGCCTACCCAGGATGGCGTGATAAGCACTCCAGAAGTCTACCACTTCAAACGTCAAGCGTTCCTTTCGGAAGTTTTTCTCCCCTCCGAACACGACTTCCAGAGCGATTTCTTCCCAGGGATGACCCCATGGAAATGCATGTTACTCTTACTCGAGTGCGACATCGGAATGCCCATTGCGCTGAGCGTGTCCGCATAAATTATGTTGAGCCCACTACCGCCATCCATCAAGATTTTGCGCAGTTGAACTCCATTTACAGCCGGATCAACAACCAGCGCCTGCCTCCCAGGGGTGGCTATGTGGTCTGGGTGATCGGACTGATCGAAAGTAACAGGGGTCTTTGTCCAGTTGTGGTACTTGACGGCAGTCGGAGCTACCATGTTCACCTCCCGATTGACGACCTTCAATCGGCTCTTGCTTTCGACATCCGCAAAGATCATGTTCAGGACCTTGTCGACGTGAGGGTACTCGGGATCTCCCTCGCCTTCCTCGTCGTTGTCTTTCTCTGTAGACGTCTCTTTACCCATCTCATGCTTGAGCAATCGGCACTCCCGAGTGGTGTGCTTTGGGTAAATGATGTTGCCATCTTCATCTTTTTTTGTGTGGATAGCACAGGGCTGATCCAACACTTCAAAATTGTACTCGGGCTTCTTCTTGTTAGCCCAGTCTTTTTTCTTGTTCTTCTTAGACTTCGGTTTTCCCTGGCCAGGAACTACATCCACTTCTACCTTTCCCGGAGGAAAAGCTTTCCGCTTCTGCTTTTTGCCTGCGTTCCCAGCCGATTGAGGGGCATCTCCAGCTCGCCCTTTGCCGCTTCGGAGGCGGTCTTCCTCTTCGCCATTGGCGTACTTGTTAGTGATTTCTATGGCCCGACTGAGAGACAGATCTCCCAATCGGCCAAACTTCAGGATGAGCTCTCGATACCGAGTGCCTGCCTTGAAATCGTAGACGGCCTGATGCTCGGTAACATTCTCAACCATGTTATGCAAAGTAGTCCAGCGCTGAATGTACTCTCGGAGAGTTTCATTGCTCTTTTGGACACAATGTTGTAATTCGGTCAGTCCACCCGGACGTTTGTAGGTGCCTTCAAACGTCTTGATGAACACATGTGCCAGGTCCTCCCAGCAGTAGATGTTGCTAGAAGGCAACTGGTTCAACCAGGCTCGAGCAAATCCCTCTAACATGAGAGGAAGATGCTTCATCGTGACGAAGTCGTCGCCGCCACCAATCTGAATAGCCACTCGGTAATTATCGAGCCACGTTTTCGGCTTGGACTCGCTGTTAAACTTTCCGATCCCCGTCGCCAACTTGTAGTTGGGGGGAATCTCGACCTCTCGGATACACCTACAGAAACACTCGAGACCTAACGTCCCCCATCCGCTCACTCGGTCTCTGACCAATCGGTTCTTATCGTTCTGCGTGATGGTAGATCTGGCATTGAGCAGTGGAGGCCGTCGGCCAGTTTCCTCGTAACCTCTGGGGCGAGGAGGAGTCCGATTGCGGTCTTCTCTCTGAGGCCGACCGCCATTGTAGGGCCGCTTGCCATACGAACCACCCCTCGGAGGAGGCGTCCGACTGACGTCACGGTCGTCGCGCCAACGCCCTCCGTGCAGATCTCTTGGAGGAGGAGGAGAGTATCGGCGCTTTCCATCAGCGTGCGGGCTGTGCGCGGACTGAACGGTGTCTGCCCAAATAGACTTGTTGTATATACGCTGGTTCGATTGTGACACCTCTGAATTCTGTCTTAGCGTTGTCTTCAGCAGAGTCTGGATCTGCTGAATGCCCTCTCCAGCCACAGAACCGGACAGCTAAATGGATTCAGCTATCCGAGTGGCTGCGACTAGGTTCTCTATAGGAGTGCGCATCATTGGGATCTTGGACAGCTTGTCATTCGGAAATAACCGCCGCCTAGTGAGGTTGGGCTTGGTTGCTCCCTGGCTGCGCGTTCATCGAGTGCTCGCTGGAGCCTCTCTAGACGCTCACGCTCGGCCAAGGTGGCCTGGCGCGTAGCCTCCAAGGCAATCTTCTCTGAGGACGTTCCCATGATGGGGATGAGCAGGACTTCGTCGTCCCTTCTTCTCCTCTCTTCACACTGCTCCCGAGTGAGAGGCTGGGGAAAATAATCGTCGGAGTGACCGTCGTCATGGCGGCCTCTGACGTGGCTTAAGACTGCATCAGTATTTCCCCAAAGAGGAAGGGATGATGCAGCACAACGACGGTAAGTATTTCCCTCGGTTATGAAACCAAGGTTATCGAACCAGTAGGAGGATCACCACCACCCAATAAGCAGCACCTGCACACAAATAATAAATACTTGCAACCCGATGCGAAAGAGAGGTTGTCAATCTCTCTACGGTAAAAAAGATAGATTAGGTAGTGATAGATAGGAGAGATAGATCTCTCAAGAACACAAAACAAAAAGAGCAAATAAAAAGTACAGCAATATATTTTTGAGTTTTTGGAATAGTAGATCTGAAAACAAAGAGGCAAAAAGATAGATTGGAAAGCAATATGTTGGAAAAGTAGACCCGGGGGTCGTAGGTTTCACTAGTGGCTTCTCTCATGAGTATAGCTCACTGTGGGTGAACAAATTACTGTTGGGTAATTGATAGAAGATCAAATAATCATGACGATATCCAAGGCGATGATCATTATATAGGCATCACGTCCAAGATAAGTACACCGACTCCTGCTTGCATCTACCACTATTACTCCACACATCGACCGTTATCCACTATGCATCTAATGTATTAAGTTCATGGAAAATGGAGTAATGCAATAAGAACAATGACATGATGTAGACAAGATCTATTCATGTAGGAATAGACCCCATCTTGTTATCCTTAATGGCAACGATACATGCGTGCCTTGCTGCCCCTTCTGTCACTGGGAAAGGACACCACACGATCGAATCCATCACAAAGCACCTCTTCCCATGGCAAGAAAAATCGATCTAGTTGGCCTAACTAAACCAAAGATTCGAAGAAGAAATACGAGGCTATAAGTAATCATGCATATAAGAGATCAAAGAAGACTCAAATAATATTCATGGATAGAAACTGATCATGAACTCAAAATTCATCGGATCCCAACAAACACACCACAGAAGTTTACATCAAATAGATCTCCAAGAGACCATTGTATTGAGAATCAAAAGAGAGAGAGGAAGCCATCTAGCTACCGCCTATGGACCCGTAGGTCTATGGTGGACTACTCACGCATCATCGGAGAGGCACCTATGAAGATGATGAACCCCTCAGTGATGGTGTTAGACTGGATCTTGAGGTTCTAGAACTTGCGGCGGCTGGATGTGTTTTTCGTTGACTCCCTTAGGGTTTTCTGAATATTTGGGAATTTATAGGCGTCAGAGGCGGTGGAGGGGGGCCCATGGAGGGCACAACCCACTAGGGCGCGCCGGGGGCCCCCTAGCGCGCCCATGTGGGTTGTGGCCTCCACAGCCCACCTCTATGGCACTTCTTTGGCCCACTGGATGTCTTCTGGTCTAGAAAAAATCTCCAAAAAATTTTGTCGCGATTGGACTCCTTTGGTAGTGATATTCTGCAAAGTAAAAAACAAGCAAAAACAGCAACTGGCACTTTGGCACTATGTCAATAGTTTAGTCCCAAAAAATGATATAAAGTTGTTATAAAATGATTGTAAAACATCCAAGAATGATAATATAACAGCATGGAACAAGCAAAAATTATAGATACGTTGGAGACATATCAGCATCCCCAAGCTTAATTCCTACTTGTCCTCGAGTAGGTAAATGATAAAAATAGAATTTTTGACGTGGAATGCTGCCTAACATGTTCATCTCATATTCTTTTCTTTTGTAGCATGGACACTCGGACTTGTAGATGATTCAAAGGAATAGCCTAGTTTTAACATAATGACTTCAATACTCAAGCATGCCAACAAGCAACCATGTCTTTCAAAATATCAACACTAAAGAAAGTTATCCCTAGCCCAGCATGCTCAATCATTGATCCATTCATGAAACACACTCAAATATTAGCTACACCCAATGCTCAAGTACGATCATAGTGCCCCCTAGTTGGTGCTTTATAAGAGAAGATGGAGACTCAAAGTAAAAATAAAAATTGCATAAAGTACATAGATAGGCCCTTCGCAGAGGGAAGTAGGGATTTGTAGAGGTGCCAGAGCTCAAAGTTTTAAATTGAGAGAGAAAAATATTTTGGGTGGCATGCCTTTCCTGTCAATGAAAATGACAAAGTAGCTCACAATACTTTCCATGCTAGATATATCATAGGCGGTTCCCAAACAGAAAATAAAGTTTATTCCTTTTTCCACCATTCTTTCACATTCCATGGCGGGCCGTATCCACGGTTGCCTTCCATACCAACACTTTCCAAGGAATTTATTATTTGACAACATATAGTAAATATTTTTTTCTTTTTCATTTCGGGAATGGGCATCCCTATTACCACCGCACTCTCGTGCAATGACAAGTGAATAAACACTCATCTTGAGAATAACACATCTAGCATGGAAAAATATTGGACACTCCCCACCGTTTCATGACAGTACGTGCACACAAAAGAGAATATTTATTTTGAAAATTTAGAGATGGCACATACAAATTTGCTTGGAACGACATGGAAATACCACATATAGGTAGGTATGGTGGACTCATAAGGCAAAACTTGGTTTAAGGATTTTGGATGCACAAGTAGTATTTCTACTTAGTACAAATGGAGGCTAGCAAATAGATTGAGAAGCAACCAAATCAAGAAACGAAAATTCACATAAGCGAGCATTGAGCATAACTAACACCGAATAATGCACCATAAGTAGGATGTAATTTCATTGCATAACTATTGACTTTCGTACTTGCATAGGGAATCACAAACCTTAACAACAATATTCCTACTAAAGCATAATTACTCACTAACATGACTCACATATTACTATCATCATGTCTCAAAACTATTACAAGGAATCAAGTTTAATTTGTCAAATGATCTTCATGAAAGTTTTTATTATATCCTCCTTGGATATCTATCACTTTGGGACTAGTTTCATATATTTCCATTGCTTTTTGACTAGCTCAAACAAATTTAAGTGAAGCACATGAGCATAAAGATGTCATCTCTCAAAAAGGTATAAGTGAAGCATGAGAGGATTTCTTAAAAATTAACTAGCTCTCAAATTAATCTAAGTGAATTATGAGAGTATTTCTACAAAAGTTTCCAAGCACACCGTGCTCAAAAAGATATAAGTGAAGCACTAGAGCAATTCTATAGCTCAAAAAGTTTAAGTGAAGCATATAGAGCAATTCTAACAAATGATAGCATAATTTTGGCTCTCCCAAATAGGTGTGTCCAGCAAGGATACAAGTGACAAACTAAAAAGCAAATCAAGTAAAGACTCAAATGATACAAGACGCTCCAAGCAAAACTCATGATATGTGATGAATAAAAATATAGCTCCAAGTAAAATACCGATGGTCGTTAGAAGAAAGAGGGGATGCCACTCGGGGGCATCCCCAAGCTTAGTTGCTTGTTTCTCTTTGGATATATCTTGGGGGTGTTGTAGAATCCTCAAGCTTAGGCTCTTTTCACTCCTTATTCCTTCATCCATCGTGACCTCACCCAAAACTTGAAAACTTCAATCACACAGAACTCAACAAAATCTGCGTGAGATCTGTTAGTATAATAAAGCAAATCGCTACTTTAGGTGCTGTTACAAACCCATTCATATTTTATTATTGCATTATACCTACTGTATTTTAACTTTACCATGGCTCATACCCTTCAATATAACCCATAAATCCACCAAAACAAGCACACAATGCAACAAAAACAGAATCTGTCTTAAACTTCTGTAACTCTAACCATACTTCAATGTAGTAATATGTACTCTAACCATACTTCTGTAACTCTAAAAATTCTGAAACATTTGGACAATGTAATGAATTTGTATAGAAATATTGTTTTAAAATTTAATCTCAAGATCACGTTCCGGTAAAAAATGAAAATCTAAACACTGGACGCAAAGTTTTTGTTTCAGATTCAGCATTGTTTCTACTCATCTTATGAATCATCCTAAAGAATCTACTTGGCACAAACACTAAATAAACCATAAAAACACAATCATAACAGAGGCATAATTGTGTCAACACTCAATAACATAAAGGAAAAAAGCAAAAAAATTATTTATTCATTGGGTTGCCTCCCAACAAGCGCTATCGTTTTACGCCCCTAGCTAGGCATAACGCATAGATTCAAGTATTGTCATCTTTGGTTTTGGATCCATAGGATGCCCTCATGATTGATTCATATGGTGGCTTAATTCTTGTTCTAGGGAAGTGTTCCATACCCTTTCTTAGTGGAAATTGAAAACAAATATTGCCTTCTTTCATATCAATCACGGCACCTATAGTACGTGAAAACGGTCTACCAAGTATAATGGGACAAGACGGATTGCAATCAATATCAAGCACAATAAAATCTATGGGCACATAGTTCCTATTTGCAAGAACAAGAACATCATTAATTCTTCCCAAAGGTTTTTAATAGTAGAAACCGCCAAGTGCAAATTAAGAGAACATTCATCAATATTGGTGAGACCAAGCACATCACATAAAGATTTCGGAATCGTGGAAACACTAGCACCCAAATCACATAAAGCAAAGCACTCATAATTTTTAATCTTGACCTTAATGGTAGGTTCCCACTCATCATGTAATTTTCTAGGAATGGAAATCTCCAACTCCAACTTTTCTTCAAAAGATTTCATCATGGCATCAACGATATGTTTAGTAAAAGCTTTATTTTGCTCATAAGCATGGGGTGAATTCAACATGGATTGCAGCAAAGAAATACATTCAATCAAAGAGCAACTATCATAATTAAAGTATTTGCAATCCAAAATAGTGGGCACATCACTAGTTAAAGTTTTGACCTCTTCAAACCCACTTTTATCAAAAAATTCATCAAGATTTTCACCCTCCAAATTATTGGGACACCTTCTAGCTAAAGTTGACTCTACTTCAGTCCCTTTATCATCAATCTTAATATTACTAAACAAGGAATCAATAGAAGAAACACCAATCACTTTAAGATCTTCATCTTTTTGTGAAGGCAATCACTAGGAAACTATTTTTCTAAGATTTCTCTTTTAGCTCTAAGCATAGCGGTTCGTATCTTACTTTCATCCATAGAGACATATAAAGCTTTAATTGATTCATCAATCTTAGGCACAAAAGCTTTCAACTAGACATTTTCAACATCATGAGAAATTCTATCAATGCTTCTAGACATATCATCAATCTTATTCAACTTTTCTTCTATCATAGTACTAAAAGCCTTTTGCGCATTGATAATTCTTTAATATTACTCTCAAGATCAGAGGTGTTCCTATTATTATTGTAAGAAGGATTACCATAGGAATTTCCATAATTATTAGAGGAATTTCCAGGAAAAGGCCTAGGATTAAAATTACCTCTATAAGCATTGTTATTGAAATTGTTTCGCGAGACAAAGTTCACATCTACAGAATCACTATTTTTCTCGATCAAGGTAGACAAAGGCACATCATTAAGATCAATAGGAGCATTTTTACTAGCAACCAATTTCATCAAAGCATCAACCTTATCACTCAAAGTACTAATTTCTTCAACCGAATTAACTTTTTTACTAGTAGGTGCTCTTTCGGTATGCCATTGTGAATAATTTGCCATCATATTATCTAGCAATTTAGTAGCTTCACCCAAAGTAATTTCCATTAAAGTATCACCCGCGGCGGAATCTAAAAGATTTCTAGAGACAAAATTCAATCCCGCATAAAAAATTTGTATGATCATCCAAAGATTTAAAACATGAGTAGGACGATTTCTTAGCATCAATTTCATTCTTTCCCAAGATTGTGCAACATGTTCATGCTCAAGTTGCTTAAAATTCATGATTTGTGTCCTAAGCGAAATAATCTTCACGGGCGGAAAATACTTAGTAATAAAAGCATCCTTGCACTTATTCCAAGAATCGAAACTATTGCGAGGCAAAGAAGAAAACCAAATTTTTGCACGATCCCGCAAGGAAAAAGGAAATAATTTCAACTTCACAATATCATTGTCCATATCTTTTTTCTTTTGCATATCACACAATTCTACGAATGTGTTTAGATGGGATGCGGCATCCTCATTAGGAGTACCAGCAAATTGATCTTTCATGACAAGATTCAACAAAGCGGCATTAATATCACAAGACTCCGCACTAGTGGCGGGAGGAGCAATCGGAGTACTAATAAAATCATTGTTATTAGTATTGGAAAAATCACACAACTTGGTGTTTTCTTGAGTCATCGTGACTACGCAAACAGGATTGCAAGCAAGGAAGAGATCTGACGAGAAAAAGGCAAATGAAAAACAGGGGGAATAAAATGGCAAATTGGTGAAGTGGGGGAGAGGAAAATGAGAGGCAAATTGCAAAT
Organism: Elymus sibiricus; assembly: GCA_039707655.1. Lineage (NCBI taxonomy): Eukaryota > Viridiplantae > Streptophyta > Magnoliopsida > Poales > Poaceae > Elymus > Elymus sibiricus. Next base: position 230,126,027 of record CM077675.1, on the reverse strand, counting down.
AATGTAATTTCAAGGAGATGAGATTTGTGATTGGGAACCTGGTAGATGATGATGGAGTCTCCTCGACGCCTGAGATTGGCACGTAGAAGAGACAGCTTCCTCCCCGACAACGGCGCCAGAAATTCCTTTGGCGTGGCTTGAGACTGCATCGGTATTTCCCCAAAGAGGAAGGGATGATGCAGCACAGCGACGGTAAGTATTTCCCTCAGTTATGAAACCAAGGTTATCGAACCACTAGGAGGATCACCACCACCCAATAAGCAGCACCTGCACACAAATAACAAATACTTGCAACCTGACACGAAAGAGAGGTTGTCAATCTCTCTACGGTAAAAAGATAGATTAGGTAGTGATAGATAGGAGAGATAGATCTCTCAAGAACACAACACAAAAAGAGCAAATAAAAAGTGCAGCAATATATTTTTGGGTTTTTGGAATAGTAGATCTAAAAACAAAGAGGCAAAAAGATAGATCGGAAAGCAATATGTTGGAAAAGTAGACCCGGGGGTCGTAGGTTTCACTAGTGGCTTCTCTCATGAGTATAGCGCACGGTGGGTGAACAAATTACTGTTGGGAAATTGATGAAGATCAAATAATCATGACGATATCCAAGGCAATGATCAGTATATAGGCATCACTCCAAGATAAGTAGACCGACTCCTGCCTGCATCTACCACTATTACTCCACACATCGACCGCTATCCAGCATGCATCTAGTGTATTAAGTTCATGGGAAAACGGAGTAATGCAATAAGAACGATGACATGATGTAGACAAGATCTATTCATGTAGGAATAGACCCCATCTTGTTATCCTTAATGGCAACGATACATGTGTCCTTGCAGCCCTTTCTGTCACTGGGAAAGGACACCGCAAGATCGAACCCATCACAAAGCACCTCTTCCCATGGCAAGAAAAATCGATCTAGTTGGCCTAACTAAACCAAAGATTCGAAGAAGAAATACGAGGCTATAAGTAATCATGCATATAAGAGATCAAAGAAGACTCAAATAATATTCATGGATAGAAACAGATCATGAACTCAAAATTCATCGAATCCTAACAAACACACCGCAAAAGTTTACATCAAATAGATCTCCAAGAGACCATTGTATTGAGAATCAAAAGAGAGAGAGGAAGCCATCTAGCTACTGACTACGGACCCGTCGGTCTATGGTGGACTACTCACGCATCATTGGAGAGGCACCTATGAAGATGATGAACCCCTAAGTGATGGTGTTAGATTGGATCTTGAGGTTCTGGAACTTGCGGCGGCTGGATGTGTTTTTCGTCGACTCCCTTAGGGTTTTCTGAATATTTGGGAATTTATAGGCGTCAGAGGCGGTGGAGGGGGGCCCGTGGAGGGCACAACCCACCAGGGCGCGCCGGGGGCCCGCTGGCGCGCCCATGTGGGTTGTGGCTAATAACCCACAAGTGTATAGGATCGTTTGTAGCCTTTTTCGATTAGTAAGAGTGTCGAACCCAACGAGGAGCTAAAGGTAGAACAAATATTCCCTCAAGTTCTATCGACCACCGATACAACTCTACGCACACTTTAACGTTTGCTTTACCTAGAACTCGTATGAAACTACTTTTTAGGTGATAGGATAGTTTGCACGAATAAAACTAGAAGTACTTTGCAGGAAATAAAACTACGAGTAAAAAGCAAGATAAAAGTTAGTTGTTTAGTAGAGAGCTTTTGTCAAATAAGAAGGTTATTTGTCCCTAGGCAATTGATAACTAGACCGGTAATCATTCTTGCAATTTTACATGAGGGAGAAGCATGAGCTAACATACTTTATCTACTTGGATCATATGCACTTATGATTGGAACTCTAGCAAGCATCCACAACTACTAAAGATCATTAAGGTAAAACCCAACCATAGCATTAAGTATCAAGTCATCTTTACTCCCATATGCAACAACCCACCTACTCGGGTTTATGCTTCTGTCACTTAAACAACCAACCATAGACAAATCATGAACACATTGCAACACCCTACAGTGAGGATCCCTCACGTTTGTGTGAGAGGGAGGGCACCGTAGGATAGCACCATAATACAATATACAATCATACCAACCACGATCATCAATTAGCCCATAGGACAAAGCGGATCTACTCAAACATCATAGGATAGCCATATATCATTAGGAAATAGTATATGGAGTTGAGCACCATGTTTAAGTAGAGATTACAGCGGGGAGAAGGGGAGTTACACCGCTGCATAGAGGGGGAGAGAGTTGGTGTTGACGGCGGCAAAGTTGTTGGAGTATATCGCCGTCACGATGCTTGCCCCGGCGGCGTTCCGGCGCCACCGGGAGAGAGGGGGAGAGAGCCCCCCTCCTTCTTCTTCTTCCTTGGCCTCCCCCCTAGATGGGAGGAGAGTTCCCCCTCTGGTCCATGGCTGCCATCGCGGTGGAGGGGCAGGAGCCCCTCCTAGATTGGATCTCCCTCTCTGTTCTCTTCTGTTTCACGTTCCTGTTTTCTGGCCGAAAACCGTTTCTTATATTCCCGGAGATCCATAACTCCGATCGGGCTTAAATTTTGGTTTTTATCCAAAAATTAGCTTCCTTGCGGCCAAAGGAGAGCTCCAACCGACATACGAGGTCAGCAGCACCCAACAGGGCGCGCCTGGGCCCTGGTGGCGCGCCCTGGTGTATCGTGGGGGCTGTGGGCCTCCGATTGCGTTGATTCCACTTCTCAAAATTCACAAATATTCCAAAAAAAATCTCCGTAAATTTTTATCGCGTTTGGACTTCGTTTGATATGGTAATTCTATGAAACAAAAAACATGCAACAAACAGGAACTGGCACTAGGCACTGCATCAATAGGTTAGTCCAATAAATCATATAAATTGTTGCCAAAAGTATGTGAAAGTTGTATAATATTGGCATGAAACAATCAAAAATTATAGATACGACGGAGATGTACCAGCATCCCCAAGCTTAATTCCTGCTCGTCCTCGAGTAGGTAAATGATAAAAAAGATAACTTTTGATGTGGAATGCTACCTAGCATAATCTTGATCATATATCTAATCATGGCATGAATATTAAGACACAAGTGATTCAAAGCAATAGTCTACTTTTGACATAAAGACATTAATACTCAGGCATCCCAACAAACAATCATGTCTTTCAAAATATCAAGGCTAAAGAACGCTATCCCTACAATATCATATAGCCTTGTCATGCTCTGTCTTCTCAACACAAAGTATAAATCATGTACTACCCCGGAGTCAGCCAAGCAATTGATTCATACTTTTTAAAGCGCTTCAGCATTTTCAACTCTGACGCAATACATGAGCGCAAGCCATGGATATAGCAATATGGGTGGAATAGAATATGGTGGTAGGTTTCAAAGGGGTAAAGTAGAGAAGAAAGTCTCGCATCAACTCAGCGTATCAACGGCCTATGGAGATGCCCATCAATAGATATCAATGCGAGGAGTAGGAATTGCCATGCAACGGATGCACTAAGAGCTATAAGTGTATGAAAGCTCAATATGAAACTAAGTGGGTATGCATCTAACTCTATATGAAAAATTACCACTAGTATATGAAAGTGACAACATAGGAGACTCTCTATATGAAAAACATGGTGCTACTTTGAAGCACAAGTGTGGAATTAGCATGCCCCTTCTACTTCTTTCATCATTTTTTTCCTTTTTTTCCTTTTTTCCTTTTTCCTTTTTTTCTATTTTCTTTTTCTTTTTCTTTTTTTTCTTTCTTTGTCTGGAGCCTCATCCCGACTTGTGGGGGAATCATAGTTTCCATCATCCTTTCATCACTGGGGCATGCTCTAATAATGAATAATGATGATCATCACACTTCTATTTACTTACAACTCAATATTAAAACTATAGTAGAACAAAGTATGACTCTATATGAATGTTGCATCTAGCGTAGCAAAGATATCAAAAAAATGGACAAGCCATGAAAACATCATGCTATCTATCTTACGATCATGTAATGTAATATGACAATGAATGCTCAAGTCATCAAAACGGAGGCAGTGGAAGTTGCATGGCAATATATCTCGGAATGGCTATGGAAATGTCATAATAGGTAGGTATGGTGGCTATTTTGAGGAAGATATAATAAGGCTTATGTGTGATAGAGTGTATCATATCACGGGGTTTGGATGCACCGGCGAAGTTTGCACCGACTCTCGAGGTGATAAAGGGCAATGCACGGTACCGTAGAGGCTAGCAAATTGCGGAAAGGTAAGAGTGCGTATAATCCATGGACTCACATTAGTCATAAAGAACTCACATACCTATTGCAAAAGTTTTATTAGCTCTCTCGAAGCAAACTATTACTACGCATGCTCCTAGGGGGGAGGTTGGTAGGAGTTAACCATCGCGCGCCCCCGACCTTCACAGAAAGATAGACAATCAAGGATAAATTGTGCTCCAACTTCCTAGCATAACGGGAGACTATACGTGCATGCTTCGGGAATCACAAACCTTAACACCAATATCTTACTAAACACGATCATCCACTAGTACCTCCCACATATTATTATTTCTATATCGCAAAACTATTGCAAGGAATCAAACATGCCATATTCAGTGATCCCTAAGTTTTATGTAGGATTTTATGACTAACCATGCAAATGACCAATTCATGTTGACTCTCTAAATAGATATAAGTGAAGCAAGAGAGTTTAATTCTTTCTACAAAAGACCATGCTCTAATAAATATAAGTGAAGCAAAAGTGCATTCTTCAAATAACGGTTTTCTATGTGAAGAGAAACAGGCAATCCAAACTTCAAATGATATAAGTGAAGCACATGAAGCATTCTATAAAGCCATACTCAAAAGATATAAGTGAAGTGCAATGAGAATTCTATAAATCAACCATGGACTATCTCATACCAGCATGGTGCATAAAAGAAAAGTGAAAACTAAACACAAAAGACGCTCCAAGATTTGCAAATATCACATGAATGAAACGAATCCGAAAACATACCAATACTTGTTGAAGAAAGATGGGATGCCTTCTGGGGCATCCCCAAGCTTAGATGCTTGAGTCTCCATGGATATTTACTTGGGGTTCCTTGGGCATCCCCAAGCTTGAACTCTTGCCTCTCCTTCTTATCCTCATATCGAGACCTCCTCGATCTTCGAACACTTCATCCACACAAAACTTAACAGAAGACTCGTAAGATCCGTTAGTATAATAAAGCAAAATACTACTCTAAGTACTGTTGCAAACCAATTCATATTTTATATTTGCATTATCCCTGCTGTATTATAACTTTTCTATGGCTTACACCACCGATAAAATCGATAGTTTCATCAAAACAAGCAAAACAATGCATCAAAAACAGAATCTGTCTTAAACAGGACAGTCTGTAGTAATCTAAACTTTGACCATACTTTTGTAACTCCAAAAATTCTGAAACATTTGGAAAAATTAAAAAATTTGTATATCAATACTGTGTAAAAAAATCAGAAACTTTTGACATTCCAGTAAAAAATGAAAATTCACGCACTACAGCCAAAGTTTCTGTTTTTACACCGCACATACCAACAAGCAATCTAATCATCCTAAAGGCAAATCTTGGCACATTATTTTTATAATACAATGGATTTGTACAAGGGGATAATTATTTTTGTTGGAAAAGTTTCCGTGATTCAAGATTCACAAAGTTTCCATGGGCATGAACAAAAGTTCAAGGACGTCCCCCACTTCAACGCTGCTCATCATCTCTTCTCACTTTCACCTTTCCTTTTGTGAAGTTTTAGGTTCCCCTCTATATTTTTTTAAACTTTATAAAAGCACACAACAGAAATAAATGACTCTCTAAAACTTCCGGGTTGTCTCCCTGGCAGCGCTTTCTTTAAAGCCATTAAGCTAGGCATAAAGTGCTCAAGTAATGGATCCACCCGGATCCCAAGGTATATCAAAGCCAATTTTAATTAACAATGATTTGTAATTTAGTAGTGAGCACAAAGTGATATATATCATGTGACAACGAAGTCTAACTCTCTTCCTATGCATCGGCATGTCATACAAGAACAATTCATGCACATTAAGTAAAGGCCAATGCATAGTATAAACGGTTTCTTGCAATTTTATAGTATTGGAAACATAGATAGGTGAAGATGTAGTTCCTCTCTCATAATAATTGCAAGTAGGAGAAGCAAGCACATGCATATTATATTCATCAAAATCATCATGTGCAGTAGCTAAACGCAACCCATCTATATAATCCTTAAAAAGAGCAAACTTCTCCGATATAGTGTAGTTGGGAGAAGTCAAAAAGATAATAGGACTATCATGTGTGGGTGCAATAGCAACAATTTCATGCTTAACATAAGTAACTATAGCAAGTTCATCTTTATAAGCATAATTCATATTGGCATCATGGCCACAAGCATAGCAAGCATCAAGTTCATCAAAAAGGGATATTTCAAATGAATCCACGGGATCATAGCAATCATCATAGCATTCATCATGGCATTCATCCTTCGGTATGTGGGAAGGGAAATTAAACAATGTATGAGTTGAAGAGTTACTCTCATTAGAAGGTGGGCACGGGTAGCTAATCCGCTCTTCCTCCGTTTGTTCTTCGCTCTCCTCCTCATCTTTTTCATCTAATGAGCTCACAGTTTCAGCAATTTCTTCTTCCATAGATTCCAGCAAAATATTAGTCTCTTCCAAGGCAACGGTCATTCTTCCAATAAATTCTTTAACATAAGCATTAGAAGCATAGTTTTCATAGCAATATTGAAGTATGGCAAAATTTTCAGATTTGTTAGGAGTAGCATCATACTTTTCAATCAAAGAAGCAATTTCATATGCACCCTTAAAAGCAACAAATTCTTCAATTTGTTCAACATCAAAATAACAATAGGCTTCCTTGGCATAAGAAGATAGTATTTCATTATCATTAAACACACTTTGGTAGGGAAGGTGTTTTTTAGTTTCTTCAGAACAACAAGTAAAATCATGTAATTCACATAAATTCCAAGCATAGCAACACAAAGTATTAATTTGATGCCACAAGAGTTTCCCTTTTTGATATATGCGGTGTCGCACATAATAAGCATGCTCATTTAATGATTTTCCCTCAACTAAGCTAGTTGGGTTTTCAGCACGAGCACAAATGGATCGAAGATTATCCAAATAATATTCTTCGGTAGTACGGAACACTAGTGGTTCCTCAACTTTTGGAGCAGCAAGTAGATCTAATTTTTTTGGTATTTTGCGTTTCCTACCCATATCTAAAGATATAAAACAACTGATAACAGAAAATAAAAATTACTTAGTGATAAATCAAACAAGCACACACGAGAATATTCACCCCACGCTATTGCTCCCCGGCAACGGCGCCAGAAAAAGGTCTTGATAACCCACAAGTGTAGGGGATCGTTTGTAGCCTTTTTCGATAAGTAAGACTGTCGAACCCAACGAGGAACTAAAGGTAGAACAAATATTCCCTCAAGTTCTATCGACCACCGATACAACTCTACGCACACTTTAACGTTTGCTTTACCTAGAACAAGTATGAAACTACTTTGTAGGTGATAGGATAGTTTGCACGAATAAAACTAGAAGTACTTTGCGGGAAATAAAACTACGAGTAAAAAGCAAGATAAAAGTTAGTTGTTTAGTAGAGAGCTTTTGTCAAACAAGAAGGTTATTTGTCCGTAGGCAATTGATAACTAGACCGGTAATCATTCTTGCAATTTTACATGAGGGAGAGGCATGAGCTAACATACTTTCTCTACTTGGATCATATGCACTTATGATTGGAACTCTAGCAAGCATTCGCAACTACTAAAGATCATTAAGGTCAAACCCAACCATAGCATTAAGTATCAAGTCCTCTTTACTCCCATATGCAACAACCCATCTACTCGGGTTTATGCTTCTGTCACTCAAGCAACCCACCATAGGCAAATCATGAACACAATGCAACACCCTACAGCAAGGATCCCTCACGTTTGCGCGAGACGGAGGGCACCGTAGGACAGCTCCATAATAAATTATACAATCATACCAACCACGATCATCAATTAGCCCATAGGACAAAGCGGATCTGCTCAAACATCATAGGATAGCCATATATCATTAGGAAATAGTATATGGAGTTGAGCACCATGTTTAAGTAGAGATTACAGCGGGGAGAAGGGGGTTACACCGCTGCATAGAGGGGGAGAGAGTTGGTGTTGATGGCGGCGAAGTTGTTGGAGTAGATCGTCGTCACGATGCTTTGCCCCGGCGGCGTTCCGGCGCCACCGGGAGAGAGTGGGAGAGAGCCCCCTCCTTCTTATTCTTCCTTGGCCTCCCCCCTAGATGGGAGGAGAGTTCCCCCTCTGGTCCATGGCCGCCATGGCGGCGGAGGGGCAGGAGCCCCTCCTAGATTGGATCTCCCTCTCTGTTCTCTTCTGTTTCACGTTCCTGTTTTCTGGCCGAAACCCATTTCTTATATTCCCGGAGTTCCGTAACTCCGATCGGGCTGAAATTTTGAGGGGATTTTTATCCAAAAATGAGCTTCCTTACGGCCAAAGTAGATCTCCAACCGACATACGAGGTGAGTAGCACCCACCAGGGCACGTCTGGGCCCTGGTGGCGCGCCCTGGTGTATTGTGGGGGCTGTGGGCCTCCGATTGCAATGATTCCACTTCTCAAAATTCACAAATATTCCAAAAAAAATCTCCGTAAATTTTTATCGCGTTTGGACTTCGTTTGATATGGTAATTATGCGAAACAAAAAACAAGCAACAAACACGAACTGGCACTGGGCACCGGATCAATAGGTTAGTCCAATAAATCATACAAATTGTTGCCAAAATGTCGGGGGGGATTACCCCCGGGTAGGCTCATGGAGGTGACTCAACATTTTAAAACAACGGGGCGGCCAACGCCCCTCTGTCCAGCTGCTCCGGCTGGTACCCCGGTCCGGCCGGCTGCTGAGTCCGGCCGGCTCCCTGCCCGGCCGGCTGCTCCGACCGACCTCTGTCCGGCTGCTCCAGCCGGCCTGCTGCGCGAGGTCAACCGCCATGTCCCGTCGGACACGACATGAAGACACTATAGCCTGCATCATGCGTCACTTCGCTACACCCCCAATGGTGGTGCACTATAGCCTACGTCATCGCGTCACCTCGCATATCATCTCCAATAGTGGTGTACTATTGCTTGCATCACTTGTCATCTCCAATAGTATTTAGTTGGCCATGCGGGCCACCCCTTGTCCCCTAGGCCTCCCTTTATAAGAGGCACCAGGGGGAGCCTCTCATGGCATTCACATTCACACACATGAGGCTTCCCTCACTCTCTCATTCCCCTAGACACTCACACGTACACACGTGAGGTTTCTTGCCTCATGGCTCTCCTCTCCCATACAGCTCCAAGAGCAACTCTGTACTGCAATACACCTCATATACAGGCATGCAGGAGTAGGGGTATTATCTCTCCGGAGAGCCCCGAACCTGGGTAAACCACTGCGTGCTACTACCCTATCCCGTCTCGGATCTTCCACGGCAGCCTTGCTCTCACCTCAATTAGCCACCCCCTGGCATCTGTTGTGACAAAATGACAACAGTTGGCGCCCACCGTGGGGCAAGCTGCTGCTGGAATCGCGGTCCGGGCGGGACCATCTTCGTCATCACCACCGCGACGTCGCCACCGTCTCTCCGGCAGCGCTCGGGGGCTCGACTTCCATGGCAGCCTTGCTCTCACCTCGATTAGCCACCCCCTGGCATCTGTTGTGACAAAACGACGACACAAAAGTATGTGAAAGTTGTATAATATTGGCATGAAACAATCAAAAATTATAGATACGACGGAGACGTATCAGTGGCCTCCACAGCCCACCTCTCTGGCACTTCTTTGGCCCACTGGGTGTCTTCTGGTCCAGAAAAAATCTCCAAAAAGTTTCGTCGCGATTGGACTTCGTTTGGTACTGATATTCTGCGAAGTAAAAAACAAGCAAAAACAGCAACTGGCACTTTGGCATAATAAAGCTACTAGGAAAGATCATTACCCTTTAACTTTTATCGATCAAATTCTAGAAAGATCATTACCCTTTAACTTTTATCGATCAAATTCTAGAAAGATTATCTAAGCATACACACTTTTCCTTTCTTGATGGATATTCTGGTTTTTCTCAAATACCTGTGTCAAAAGAGGATCAAGAGAAAACTACTTTTACTTGCCCTTTTGGGACGTATGCTTATAGACGTATGCCTTTTGATTTATGCAATGCGCCTGCTAATTTTCAAAGATGTATGACTGCTATATTCTCTGATTTTTGTGAAAAGATTGTTGAGGTTTTCATGGATGACTTTTCCATTTACGGGACTTCTTTTGATGATTGTTTGAGCAACCTTGATCGAGTTTTGCAGAGATGTGAAGAAACTAATCTTGTCTTGAATTGGGAGAAGTGCCATTTTATGGTGAATGAAGGCATAGTGCTTGGGCATAAAATTTCTGAACGAGGTATTGAAGTGGACAAAGCTAAGGTTGACGCAATTGAGAAAATGGCGTGCCCAAAAGATATCAAAGGTATAAAAAGTTTCTTTGGTCATGCTGGTTTTTATAGGCGTTTCATCAAAGATATCTCAAAGATTTCTAGGCCATTAACTAATATTCTTCAAAAAGATATTCCTTTTGTTTTGATGATGATTGTGTAGAAGCTCTTTGATTTCTACACCTATTATTCAACCACCTGATTGGAACTTGCCATTTGAAATTATGTGTGATGCTAGCGATTAAGTTGTTGGTGTTGTTCTAGGGCAAAGACTCGACAAGAAATTAAATGTTATTCATTATGCTAGTAAAACCCTAGATGTTGCTCAAAGGAATTATGCCACCACTGAAAAGGAATTTTTAGCAGTTGTTTTTGCATGTGATAAGTTTAGGCCTTATATTGTTGATTCCAAAGTAACTATTCACACGGATCATGCTATTATTAAATACCTTATGGAAAAGAAAGATGCTAAGCCTAGACTTATTCGGTGGGTGCTTTTGCTTCAAGAATTTGATTTGCATATCTTTGATAGAAAGGGAGCTGAAAACCCCGTAGCAGATAATTTGTCTAGAATGGAAAATGTTCTTGATGACCCACATCCTATTGATGATAATTTTCCTAATGAACAACTTGCTGCTATAAATACTTCACGTAGTACTCCTTGGTATGCTGATTATGCTAATTATATTGTCGCTAAATTTATTCCACCTAGCTTCACCTATCAACAAAAGAAAAAATTATTTATGATTTACGACATTACTTTTGGGATGACCCACGTCTTTATAAAGGAGTAGATGGTGTTATTAGACGTTGTATACCTGAGCACGAACAAGAACAGATCTTGAGGAAGTGTCATTTTGAGCCTTACGGGGGACACCATGCTACTGACAGAACAGCACACAAGGTATTAAAATCTGGTTTTATTGGCCTACTATTTTCAAAGATCCTCGTAAGTATGTCTTTTCATGTAATGAATGTCAAAGAGTTGGTAACATTGGTAAACGTCAGGAAATGCCTATGAATTATTCACTTGCCATTGAATCATTTGATGTTTGGGGTTTTGATTTTATGGGGCCTTTTCCTTCCTCAAATGGGTATACTCATATTTTAGTTGCTGTTGATTACGTTACTAAGTGGGTAGAGGCTATTCCAAGTAGTAGCGATCATCATAACACCTCTATTTAAATTCTTAAGGAAATTATTTTTCCGAGGTACGGAGTCCCTAGATACTTAATGACCGATGTTGGTTCACATTTTATTCATGGTGCTTTCCATAAACTTCTAGCTAAATATGATGTTAACCATAGAATTGCATCACCATATCATCCTCAGTCTAGTGGCCAAGTTGAATTAAGCAATCGAGAACTAAAATTAATCATGCAAAAGACTGTCAATAGATCTAGAAAGAATTGTTCTAAGAAATTAGACGATGCTCTTTGGGCTTATAGAACTGCTTACAAGAACCCCATGGGAATGTCACCATATAAAATGGTGTATGGAAAAGCTTGTCATCTGCCTCTTGAACTAGAACATAAGGCTTATTGGGCAATTAAGGAACTGAATTATGATTTTAAACTTGCCGGTGAAAAGATGTTATTTGATATTAGCTCACTAGATGAATGGAGGACACAAGCCTATGAGAATGCTAAGTTGTTTAAAGAAAAATTTAAACGATGGCATGACAAAAGGAATCAAAAACAGGAATTCAATGTAGGAGACCTTGTGCTTTTGTACAATTCTCGTTTCAGATTTTTTGCAGGAAAACTCTTAACCAAATGGGAAGGTCCATATATTGTCGAAGAGGTTTACCGCTCCGGTGCTATAAAAAATAATAACTTTGAATGTAAAAATTCGAGAGTGGTGAATGGGCAAAAAGCAAGCATTATATTTTAGGTACACCCATTAATGAAGAGACTAATGTCATCCAAGTAATAACACCGGAAGAACAAATACGGGAAGCCTTCCGAAACACTCCAGAAACCTGAAAAGGGGTAGGTATGTGGTACGGTAAGCAAACCGACTCCAAAAATTCAAAAAAAAACTGTTGATTTTACTATTTTAGAAAAATTCCAAAAATAAAACGGAGTCAGGGGACCCACGAGGGAGGCACAAGCCAACAGGGCGCACCCTGCTGGCTTGTGCGGCCCTCGTGTGCCTCCCCGACTCCGATTTCTTCCCGAACACCTATTCTGACCTAGAAAAATCATTATATATACTCCCGTATGTTTTGACCTCCGCATCGCGAGGTTCTCCTCTATTCTTGTTTCGAGCTATTTTCGGACAGATCTAGATCACCATGACTTCCCCAAGTTCATGTAAAGACAAGTTCTTTGAGAAGGTCATCAACCCCTACTTGCTGGAGGTGATGAAGCACCCTAAAGCCATTGAGATGCGTGAGGGGGTGCTCCACATCCGGGATATTCAAGGTCCCAAGAAGGAGGGAAGTGACAAGGCCAGACTTGCAGAAGTGGAGCAGGAGATCTTCAAGTGCCAAGGGATAGTTGAACGTGGTCTGAGTGCTAATCACTCTATGATCACGGACTTCATCCGCGAAAACAAGATTGACAAAAGGAGCGTGGGAGAAGCTCTCTTCAAGCTTCAAGAGCGGATCGAGCACCTCCAAGATCAAATCTATGAACTCCAAACCCAGAACTGTGAGTATGAATCAAGGTTTAAGAGGATGAGCCTCACTGCTGATTTTAGGATTCCGGAGACAAGAGTTTCTTTCCATGATGTGGAACCTATGCCTTGGAAGATGGAAGATTTCTGCACACCACCGCCATCTTCGAGGAACACTTGAGTACATGGGTATGGGCACAACCCCTAGCTTGTTCTAAGCTTAGGGGAGGTGCCCCGGTATCGTATCACCATCGCTTTTCACCATCGTCTTTTATTTTGGTTTGATCTTTAGTTATTTCGTGGATTATAGAAATAGAGTTTCAGGTTTACTTTGCTTTGCTTAGGATTTTGCTTTGAGATCTACCTATCCTTGTAATCGAGTGTGAGAGTTATATAATAAAGATTAGTTGAATCTGTGTGATTTACTCTCTTGCACCAATCATCATAGCATGGCAATAAAAAGAATAGTAAAGATCATATGCTTATTCCATTGGAAGTAATGACTTCACATAAAAAGAAAGTATGAGCTATGAAAATTGTTGGGAATAGAACAAACATAGGCTTAGTCATTGTTATAATCTATGCAAGATTATGATAGAGAAGAGAAGATCCACATACACTATTCTGGATCCTTTAACGTGTGATGCTTTCTTTAGATCTTTTGCTAGCCAAAATTTTCGCACCAAGTAGAGATACTACTTGTGCATCCATAACCATAACCCCTTAAACCCAATTTCTCTCAGTAAGAGTCCACCCTACCTACCTACGGATTGAATAAGATCCTTCAAGTAAGTTGTCATCGGTGCATAAGCAATAAAAATTGTCTTTAATCATGTATGATCTTTTAGTGAAAAGGAAAATAAGCTTTGTATGATCTTGTGATGGTGAAGAAATAAAAGTGACAGAGTGCATAATAAAGTTCGCTATCACAAGGGGCAATATAAAGTGAAGTTCCTTTGCATTAAGAGATTGCACATCTCGTCAAATAAAAGCGCATGACAGCCTCTGCTTCCCTCTGCGAAGGGCCTATCTTTTACTTTCATAAAATTCTTACTTTTGCACAAGAGTCATTGATATCTTCCCTTCTTCTAATTTATAAGCTCTCTTAGTGGCAAGCATCATATGTTGAGGAAAGATCCAAGTATATATATCCAGATGAATGCAAGAAATCATGATCCATTATTGTTGACATTATCCTTGAGCTAAATGAGTTGGGTGGGAAATGAAGCCCCTATCTTCCTATGTGTCTCGCAAAAACATTAGCTCCAAAAATATGCAATGAGTGTCAACAATCATGGATGACTAAATGATAGTTGAGTATGTGAGTTTGCTACAATGAAAGCTCTTACATAGACCCTTCTCTTGAATATGATGAATTGTGATTATCACCATGACTAAAGGCACCGTTTGTTGGTTGTCAATAAGGTTTATGCTCCATACTTCGATAATTGTGAATAGATCTTTACTTGCTTATGAGAAGTTATATAATAAAATGATTGCTGCTATAATGATATTCATGATGCTCCCATGTCCGTATTCTGTTTTTTGTTGACACCTCTCTCTCAAATTATGTGGTCATTACTCTCGAGTTCGGCTTTCGCTTGAGGACAAGCTTGGGGGAGTTGATACGTCCATTTGGCATCATGATTTCTTATTCATATTTACGTCATTCTTGTCCATTATTCCCTATTATTATACAATTCTTATGCCTTTTCTCTCTGAATATGCAAGGTACATCACAAAGAGGGAATTATCCAGAAACTGGAATTCTCGACCGGAAAACCGAGAAAAAGGCAAAAAATTCACCAGACTCCAAATGACCTGAAACTTCACGAGGAATTTTTATTGAATATATGTCAATTTCTAGGCCAAAAATATACCAGAGGGGGGCCACCAGCCAGGCACAAGCCAATAGGGCGCCCCCTAGGCCGTGCCCTGATGGCTTGTGGGGCCCTGGCTGGCCTCCCGACGGCCCCCTTCTCCTATACGGTGTGTTTTACGCTAGAAAAAATCATAAGAAACCTTTGGGGACGAAGCACCGCCGTCTCGAGGCGGAAACCTGGGCAGAGGCCCTTTTGCACTCCCGCAGTCAAATTCTGCCGGGGAAATTCCTCTCCGGGAGGGGGAGATCAAAGCCATCGTCATCACCAACACTTCCTCCTTCGTGGGAGGACCAATACTCATCAACATCTTCACCAGCACCATCTCATCTCCAACCCTAGTTCATCTCTTGTATTAAATCTTTGTCTCAAAACCTCAGATTGGTACCTGTGGGTTACTAGTTGTGTTGATTACATCTTGTAGTTGATGCTTGTTGGATTACTTGGTGGAAGAAATTATGTTCAGATCCTTAATTATTATTATTGCACCTCTCATCTTGAACATGTAGATGAGGGGTGAGTAGTTACTATTGTCCCTGAGGACATGGGAGAAGTCTTGTTATAAGTAATCATGTGAAGTTGGTATTCGTTCAATATTTTGATATTATGTATGTTGTTACTTCTCTTAGTTGTGTCTTGTGAACGTTGACTACATGTCACTTCACGATGTTATGGGCCTAAGGGAACTCATTGTGGAGTAACAAGTAGATGATGGGTTGCTAGAGTGAAAGAAACTTAAACCCAAGTGTATGCGTTGCTTCATAAGGGGCTGATTTGGATCCACATGTTTCATGTTATGGTTAGATTTAACTTAATTCTTCTTTTATAGTTGCGAATGCTTGCGAGAGGGGGTAATCGTAAGTAGGTTGTTAGTTCAAGTAAGAACATCACCTTAGCACCGGTCCACCCACATATCAAATTATCAAAGTAGCGAACGTGAATCAACTCAACATGATGAACATGACTAGACAGAATTCCCATGTGTCCTCGGGAGCGCTTGCTTAATACTCCCTCCGTCCCAAAATAAGTCTCGCACATTTAACACTAAACTAGTACAAATTTTGTACTAGAGCGACGACACTTATTTTGGGACGGATGGAGTTTAAGAGTACTTTCAGGCCTGTCCTTTGCTATAAAAAGGATTGGGCTACCTTGCTACACCTTTGCTACTATTATTACCTGTCACTTGTTACGAATTATCTTGCTACAAAACTATCTACTATCGTTACTTACAACACTTGCAAATAATACCTTGCTGAAAAACCCTTGTCATTTCCTTCTGCTCCTCGTTCGGTTCGACACTCTTACCTATCGAAAGGACTACGATTGATCCCCTATACTTGTGGGTCATCAGTAGTTAGTATCTAGATGACTATATCTCTCTCTTTTTTGATCTTCAATACAATGATCATTGCATCTTCGCTTTGATCTATTTGATGTAATTCTTTTGTATGGTGTGTTTATTGGGGTCTGATGAATTGTGGGTTTATGTTTCAGATTATTCATGAAAAGTATTTGAGTCACCTATGAATATTAAGATTCTTATTTGCATGATCAATATAGCTTCGTAAATCTCTCCGATCTATTAAGATAGTTTGGCCAACTAGATTGATATTTCTTCAGTGAGAGGGGTGCATTGTAGTGGGTTCAATCTGGCGATGCTCTATATCCCAGTGACAGAAAGGGACGAGACACGTCTTTGTATTGTTCCCACTAAGGATAAAACGATGGTGTTAGTTCATATTAATTGAATTCTCTTTATCTACATCATGTCAACATTCTCCAAGCATTACTCTGTTTTACTTAATACTCTAGATGCATGCTCGATAGCGGTCGATGGGTGGAGTAATAGTAATAGCTGTAGGTAGGTGTCGGCCTATTTACTTATGGATGTGATGCCTGTATATACATGATCATTGTGGTGAATATCACATAACTATGCGTTTTTCTATCAATTGCCTAACAGTAATTTGTTTACCCACCGTATGTTGGCTACATGAGATATGCCGCTAGGGAAAACTATGTCCCCCGTGTCTATTCACTTATATCCTTATAAATACTATCTTTATCTTGTTGTCATTTATTTGCTTTTATTTTATTTTGCAATTTATAATTATCCACTATCATCTACACGCTTCAGTTGCTTGCAAATAACGAGATCAAGGGGATTGACAACCCTCTTGCCCGCGTTGGGTGCAAGTTGTTTGCTCTTTTGTGTCCAGCCGCTCAAGACGGTTGTGGATTGATATTCCTATTTGTTCGATAAACCTTGGTTTCTTAACTAAGGGAAATGCTTACCCGTAGTGTGCTGCAATTACCCGTTCCTCTTCACGGAAAACCCAACGCAGATAACAAGTGTCATGGCTGTGAGAATAGCCAGCTTGCTACATAACCTTAGCATGAGGAGGGCCTATTGCTTGGCCTTTACGACGAGGGTGTCGCTCTCCATAATTGCGGCATGGCGCTTAGCGGCAGCGGCCTTGCGGCTTATTTTTTTCTCTGCCTCATTCCTCAAGCAACCCTCATTGCCGACTCGACGTTCATCTCCTCTAAGGTGCGTACCTTCTTCGGCTTCTTTGGCCGCATAACATGGGCGGCCATGTCGTGGACAATGACGTCAAGGACGGGGCGATGACGACTTTTGGCGCGTCAACCATGGGGGAAGGGCGCAGGAGGGTAGAAGGGTTTTGGGGGAGAGAATGGTGCCTGCGTGTGCCACAGACGGGCGGGCCAGGGACATGGGAGGTCGCCGCATGATGTCAGTTGCGTGTTCGCGCCAACGCAAACCAGGACCAGATTTGGGGCGAAAATGGGTCCAAACGGAAAAGTAAACGAACAACCGTCCATTTGCGTCGGCGTGTTGAGCCGCGTTTTATATCCGTTTGGACCCAAACGGACTCGGGCGGACGAAATGCGTCGGCCCGTTGGAGTCGGCCTAAACAAAGGAAAGCAGGGGGGCAACACTACTGGTAATGACGGGCTAAAATGGAGCTTCACGTCGAGGAGCTCATGCGAGGATGTACGCAGGGTTGGATCCGGAGCGGCGCCAGTAGGGAGAAGAAGCGTCGGTGGTTGGGAGCAAAAAGGAAGGAAGGAGAATGCAGGGAGGAGAGATAAGGGCAGACAAAGGAGTAGCATACCAGTAGAGGTGGCGACGAGGCCGACTTGGTCAAGCAGGGGCGGTGCCCACATCGACCACGCGGCGACCACGTGGCGCGACCATTGGTAGTGAAGAAGTTGGGGCCTAGGCAACACACGAGCAGGTGTGCATCATCCGACAACCATGGTCGCGAGAGAAAAGAGGTGTAAGGGGTGGCATCAAGGTTAGGGATTTTTTTTCGGACGTGGGGTGAGGTCTATCAGGCCCTGGTGGGTCGGGGAAAGAACATGCTCGACGTTGGGATGAGCCATGCTGAGCAGCAAACACATGTTCGTCCGTTCTCACCTGAGCCATGCTACAGGTCTTTTTTGCATGAGTTGGATATATACCGAGTAGAGCCCATGCACCCTACCAACACCTAAAAGTGATTTGTGTTGTCACAACCACAAGGAGAGAACAAGGGATAACTAGTGTAGCCTACGACACGCTGCCGCCACCTCCCCTAAAAAATTAGGGTTCCTCCGCCTCCCACCGACGATGGCGCTCCGCCTCGTCTCCGGTGGCCTTAGGGCCATAGAAGCGCGGTGGATCCCGGCCCTTGCCGGTGGGAGGGCTCCGTGTCAGGGCCGGTTTTCCGGGATATGAATTTCCCAGCAAATGACCCCTGTGCTCACCAACCCCAGGATTACTTTTAGCTGGTGGGCACATCCTTGATACAAAATATCCAAGCAATTACATAATTTGGGGTACAAGACCATGATGTTCTATGGAGTACAACAAGGTTTCTAGTGGCTGATGGTGGAAGCGATTTGTGGATCTCCAGCGTCTATGGGACTCCATTTCCCACAGGAACAGCTGACCTGGATAACTCCTATCTCGTGTGGCTGCTATCTTTGGTGCCTAGGATGCGGGGTTGTCGTCATCGTGCTCCTCTCCAAATACGTGATCTGGCGAAGACAATAGCCAGGGACAAGCCAGTGAGTACGTTTGGATGTACTCGCAAACATCATGAAAACAGATATAATAGAGCAGGTGAATTGCATGCACTAGAATTTGAATGGTATTCAATATGCCATAAGATTAAATTATGAATGCAACTATGGATATAATTTATCAGCACTGAGAATTGATTAAATAATAAGGCAAGGTAAAATAAGAATGGAACAATCGGTCGGTAGTCCTCCCGAGAATTCCAAGAAAATAAAATGTGCCAATCGGGTGTCTAAAGCGACACCTCGAAAGGAAAATGCAGAACATGCCTCAGTCCGGCGTCTGAGCGACGCCACATAAAGGGCTCATATTGAAAATAATAATACGCGTGCCACAGTCGGGCGTCTGAAGCGACACCGCATAAAGGGCATATAAGAAAAAAAATGATTTGCCACAGTCGGGCGTCTGAAGCGACACCTCATAAAGGACTTATATTAGCAATAATCATATGACTATTTCGATGGTAGAACCTTCCCAGGGATTCTCAACAATTTATATAAGAGAAAGGTTAGCGCATAACAAAATCTATAATAACGATCACCCATCATGATTCACGATCTACATCATGGTTCAGTTAATTCCTCCGAAGACCGACACTAAGACCGACACTTGACCTATCCTAGACTGTAGTCCTTAACCGCGGACACAGCTATTCAAGTAGATGTATTACTCTGTAGAGGGTGTACTCTTTACCCACGAGTAACGGATTTGTTTAGTCAACCAGAAATGTCAACTAATTCCGATTGCGGTCTTTGAGTTGAAAACACACCTGACCCGCACACACTAGTTTAACTTCTCGATGCCTAGAATCGCCCATGGCACTCGTTAAGTAAAACTATAAGTGGGGAGACCACAATCTCAATTAGCATGGGATCGAAATATTTATAACGCGCGCAGACAGGGGCGCTACCCCCTCGGTCCAACCGGAACACCCATGCCCCCGGACCAAGTGGCATGCCTACCAGATGCTTCCAGTATCTTCCACGGTGGCCTCTCTGTACGGTGTGTGCCAAGAAAGGGGTTAAGGACTTACTGAACCTCACCCTACGTGTGGCAGGGACAAGTGGTAGTACGAATACAAGTACGGGGGTTACTGGAACAAGACTCGATCTACGGTCGACTCAGGAGGTTTATGTTTTCCCTGCATGGTTAGCACAACAAATTTGCTTCACAATTTCTGATAGAGTCACCCTATCATACCCCAATCCTGCCTCCACTAATCATTCCCGACACAACGGAATACCAGCTCCATGGTCGTGTCTACCCGAGACATAACCTTTCTTCGGAGTTCATCTGGGCTACCACAGGCATGTGTGGCATGAAGAGGTGACTACTATCACATTCACTTCATGTTTAACAGAAATGAAATTTTCACCATTTGCAATTATGCATGAAAGATCTCCATATAGAAATGTTTATCTCAACCCTATAGCCATGAAAATTATGCACCACCACAAACAACCACTTAACTAAATCATATCAGTGTTCAAGATGCTTGCCTTTAATGAGCAGGAAGGTAGTGTGCACTCCAAAACTTTTGAAAGTTGGATCTCCTCTCCCTCTCCTATTTTTGAAAATATTCAAATTAACACATAATTTGAAAACAGGACAAAAGGTTGTCTTAGAAAATTTTCAAATAAATACTAAATTAAACTAGATAGAGTTTTAGGAATTTTAGAAAACGAATCAATTCATTTGGAGTTGTAGTTTTAAAGTTATAGACAGTCAAAGTTCGGTCGAACTCCTGTTTTTAAATAAACAGAGAAAAGAAAACGTTTCGAGGAAAATACGTTTACTGAAACAGAAGCGTACTCAGGCGGATTAAATTTTCCCCGAGGGAAAAAGCATACTGACGGAGGTGCGCCGCCTGGGGAGTCAATTGCCTCACCGAAGGGTGGGACCCACCTATCGGGTTTGTCTCCCACCTCACGTGGCATCACTCGACGGAACAGAGGCAGCCTCAGTTGGAGGTTGCCGGTGCTAGGGGCGCCGATCCTAGCGCTCGGCACACCGGAGAGTTGAGAAGGACGAACCACGCCCGTTGGAGGGGAAGGCGGCCGCTGGGGAGCTCAGCATCGAGCGGAGCTTTGGCCATGGCATAAAAATGCCGACGGTGGCCGATGAAATCGATGCCAGAGCTGTGCGGACATGGAATCGATTGCGGGGGGAAGTTTGGGTGGCTAGAGGAGCTCTGCGAAGAGACCCATTTGAGGGATGAGTGGCTAGGCTACATGTATTCAACCGAGGCTAGGTGATACGTCTCCAACGTATCGATAATTTATGAAGTATTCATGCCATATTCACCTATGTTTACAATACTTTTATATGGTTTTGATGCACTTTATATGATTTATTTAGAACTAACCCGTACTAACGTTGTTTTTGTGCAGAAAATGAAAGTTCTCGGAATCGCCCGAAAAGTTTTTGTGATTTTTTCTGGAGGAAATAAGCAACATTGGAGCGAAGACCTGCCGGAGGGGGTGTGCCAGCGGGCCACCACACAATAGGCCACGCCCCCCCTAGTGGCATGGGCTGATATGTGGTGGGCCCCTCGTGGCTCCGTTTGGCGTGATTCCAATGCTGAAAAATCCTATAAATCCCAGAAACCCCAGAAATAAAGAGAGACTCTCCGCTCTGCCGCCGCAACTCTCTATATCGACGAAAAATCAATTTGGAGACGTTCCAGTACCCTGTCGGAGAGGGGAAACAATCACCGGTGGCCATCTTCATCATCCCTGCGGAGGCCATGACGAGTAGGGAGTAGTTCACCCTCGGGGCTGAGGGTATGTACCAGTAGCTATGTGTTCAATCTCTCTCTCTCTCTCGTGTTCGCGAGATGTCATGATCTTGATGTATCACGGGCTTTGTTAATATAGTCAGATCATATGATGTTATTCCCTTGCTACCTTGTCGTGATGAATTGAATCTTTACCTTTGAGATCTCGTTATGTTGGATTGAATCTTCTGGTTTGAGAACACTTGATGTACGTCTTGTGTGGGATACCCGTAGTGACATTGGGGTATTCTATTGATTCACTTGATATAAGTTGAGGCATCAACTTGCGGATTCTGGTGACTAGGGGATCTATGCATAGGGGTCGATTGCACGTTTTCATACTACTTTCTCCGATAGAAATCTTGGGGATCTCCTTGACGTTCTTTGTGTTGGATTGAATATGATAGACCTGAAATTCTTTGATGCATGTCGCATAAGTTACCAGCGGATACTTGAGGTGACATTGGAGTATCTAGGTGACATTAGGGTTGATTGATATGTATCATTGGTGTTATTCTAGTAGGAACTCTAGGGATGTTTGTGACACTTATAGGAATGGCCCCATAGATTGATCGGAAAGAATAACTTTGAGGTGGTTCTACTACCTACACCAATTTCATCTTATTGTTCTCCGCTATATAGGAACTTTGGATTGATTCTTTGTTGCACGTTGAGGGATGATCATATGATTCAACTATGTTAGCATTGTTGGGAGATTGCACTAGCGAAAGTATGAACCCTAGGCCTTATTTCCAAAAATTTATACACCATTTTGCTTGCTGTTTTACACTTGTTACCTTGCTGTTTTTATATTTTCAGATTACAAAAATCTATTTCTACCATCCGTACTGCACTTTTATCACCATCTCTTCGACGAACTAGTGCACCTATACAATTTTCCATTGTATTGGGTGTGTTGGGGACACAAGAGATTCCTTGTATTTGATTGCAAGGTTGCTTGAGAGAGATCATCTTCATCCTACACCTCCCACGGATTGATAAACCTTAGGTCATCCACTTGAGGGAAAATTGCTACTGTCCTACAAAACTCTGCGCTTGGAGGTCCAACACGAGTCTACAAGAATAATGTTGCGTAGTAGACATAAAGCTCTTTTCTGGCGCCGTTGCCGGGGAGGTGAGTGCTTGAAGGTATATCTTTAGATATTTCAATTAAATCTTTTAGTTTCTTGTTTTTCACTAGTTTGGTTTTATAAAAGAAAACTACAAAAAAATGGAGTTTAGGTTGCCTCAATTGCTTCGTCTTTTTAATGTCTTTCGTGAAAATGATGGTTCGGAAAATTGTGCTCAATTGGTAGAGGAAGAGTTTATGAAAATAATTAATGAGATTTCCTTGAATGATGATCATGATTTCAATGTTGCTAGTATGAATTCTCTGAATATCCATGATGTTAATGATATGCAAAGCCACAAGCTTGGGGATGCTATGTTTGATGAAGATGATATTTTTAGTCCCCCAAGTTTTGATGAGCAAATTAGTAATGACAACCATGAAACTTGTTATAATGATTTTAATATTCAATGTGGTTATGTCAATCAAGTATCTCATGATAGTTATTTTGTTGAGTTTGCTCCCACTATTATGAATGAGAAGAAATATGCTTATGTGGAGAATAATAAATTTTCTATGCTTTTAGATCATGAAAATAATGCTTTATGTGATAGTTATATTGTGAAATTCCTTCATGATGCTACTGAAAATTATTACTCCCTCCGTTCCTAAATATAGGGTGTATAGATTTTGGCACGGAAATTAAAGAACGCACGTGGAGGGAAAATTTCACAAGTTTTGGGCGAGATTACACCTGACTAATTGACATCATAAAATAGAGGAGCTTGCCTGATATAAGGAAATGTAATCAAATCCCTAAAACAAATATCCAAACGAGTGGTGCTACGCAATACACCTTATATTTCAGATTTTTTCTCCAAAATCTATACACCTTATATCAAGGAACAGAGGGAGTATGAGGGAGGAACATATGCTTGTAGGAATTGCAAGAATATCAAGTTTCCTCTCTATGTGTTGAAAATTTTGAAGTTGCACTTGTTTTGCCTTCCTCTGCTAGTTGATTCTTGCTCCCGTAAATTGTTTGCTCACAAAATCCCTATGTAGAGGAAGTGAGTTAGACTTAAATGTGCTTGTCATGTGATTCATGATGCTCTCTTGTTTTCAACTTTTATTCCTATACGAGCATCACTGAAATCATCATGCCTAGCTAAAAGGCTTTAAAGAAAAGCGCTTGTTGGGAGACAAACCAACACTTATACTTTATGTTTTGATGTGTTCACATGATTAAGCTACTGTATTAATCATGTTTTGTGCCTTTTATTTCAATAAAGTGCCAAGTAAAGCCTTTGGGATAGTGTGGATACTTGTTGATTTGATTCTGTGCAAAAATAGAAACCTTTTCCTCCAGTAAAGAATTTCTATGATTTTACCGGAGCGTCAAAAAAATCTGAAATTTTTACACAGTATTTATATGCAAATTCAATAAGTTTTTCTAATTTTTCGGAATTTTTTGAGTCAGGGAAGTATAGTGATATTTCAGATCTTCACAGACTCTTCTGTTTTTGACAGATTCTGTTTTGCATGCATAGTTTGCTTGTTTTAATGTTTCCATAGCTTATATTGAGTTACCTAAATTATGGGAATGTTATAATACAGTAGGTATTATGTGAGGACAATTATGAATCTTGTCTTGACAGTACCTAAGTGAATAATCTATATTTACTATACTAACCCATCTCACGAAGTTCCGTTAAGTTTTGTGTGATTGAAGTTTTCAAGTTTTGGGTGAGACACCGATATAAGAAGAACAAGGAGTGGTAAGACCCTAAGCTTGGGGATGCACAAGGCACCCCCATGGTAATATCCAAGGAAGACTCAAGTGCCTAAGCTTGGGGATGCCCCGGAAGGCATCCCATCTTTCGTCTTCAACATTATCGATATATCTTACTTAGAGCTATATTTTTATTCGTCACATAATATGTGCTTTGCTTGGATCATCATTATATTTTGTTATTTTCTGTTAGGTTTTATTTATAATCTTTTTTTTCAATAAAAAGTTCCAAGAATTGCCTCTTAGGATGCTTGAGTTACATGTTTGATATGTGCTGTGTAAAAACAGAAACTTTTGCTGTAGTCTTTGAATTTTCACATTTTACTGGAACGTGGAAAGGTTCTGAAATTTTTACATAGTATTTTCATATACATTCTTTATCCAGTCCTAAATTTTCATAATTTTTTGAGTAACAGAAGTACACTATTTTCATAAATTGATTCAGACTGTTCTGTTTGGACAGATTGCTGTCATAGTTTTGTTATCTACTTATCCTATAGTTTCCATAGCCTATATTGGTAGATATAAATTGTGGAAACGATAGTAAACAGTAGATGATGTTTGAAAATTATGTTGCAACTTGTCTTGGCATTACATGAAGTGTGGATTTATTCTTATGTGTACTAACCTATCTCATGAGTTCTTTTCGAGTTTTGTGTGGATGAAGTTTTTGAGACTAGGTGAAACCATGATATGAGAGGATTGAACGAGATACAAAAGCTCAAGCTTGGGGATGCACAAGGCACCCCAAGTAAATATTTCAAGAAGTATCAAGCATCTAAACTTGGGGATGCTACGCATCCCACCTTTCTTCATCTACAATTATCGGTTAGCCTATGTTGAGCCTAAATTTTTATTTGTCCACATGATATGTGCTATTCTTGGAGTGCTATTTTTATTTTGCTTGATGTTTAAATAAAATACTCAGATCTGAAAATCTTTATTGAGAGAGAGTCCTCGCATAGATACTTTATTGTTTGACTACTCATTGATCTTCACTTATATCTTTTGAATAGTAGTTTGATGTTTACTCTTGTGCTTCACGTATATCCTATGAGTAAATTGTGAATCAATGAAATATCATAAATATGAAATTATCAATGTGCTATATTCTTAGTAGCAAGTTCACATTTGGTTTAGAAAGTAAAATCTATTGAAGTTTAACAATCACTTTATTGGTCATATGGGCAATTCATGAATGATTAGTATAAGAAAGAGAACTTTCACATAAAAATATATTATCTTGGACATCTTTTATGATTGTGAATACCCATCAATTATTTTAAAACTTGATCAAATAGTTGAAGTTGAACAAGGAAGACAATGTAATGGTTATGTTTTGGTATATTTGCATAGAAGTTATATTGTTATGGATCCTCCAACATGTGGTGCTTGTTTAGAACCTTTTGCTAGCCAACACTTCGTACTAAGTAGAGATACTACTTGTGCATACAAATCCTTGAGCCAAGTTTCTTCCATGAGAGTCCACCATACCTACCTATATATGGTATTTCACTTCCATTCCAAGTAAATTTGTATGTGCCACCTCTAAACATTCAAATAAACATCCGTTTTGTGTGCTCGTACCGCTCATGGAGCGACAGAGCGGTCATTATCTTCCATGCTAAGCGAGTTATTCTCAAGATGAGTGTTTACTCACTTGTCATTGCACGAAAGAGGCTGGTAAAAAGGATGCCCGGTCCTGCATAATACAAAAATAAATAAACAAAAACTTCCCCTAGAGAGTTGATTGTTTGGAGGGCAACTGTGGATTCGGCCAGCCATGGAATGTGTTTGAATGGTGGAGGGGGAGTAAAATTTAAAATTCTGTTTGGGAACCGCTAATAATGAGATTAGCATGGAAGATATTGAATATTATGTTGTGATGTTGATAGGAAAGGCACACCACTCAAAATTACATATTCATCTTTGTTTTAAACAATGAACTCTCACACCTATGCAAATCCCTGCTTCCCTCTGCGAAGGGACAATCTA
Source organism: Elymus sibiricus (assembly GCA_039707655.1). NCBI lineage: Eukaryota > Viridiplantae > Streptophyta > Magnoliopsida > Poales > Poaceae > Elymus > Elymus sibiricus. The sequence continues at coordinate 230,099,319 of CM077675.1, read as the reverse complement.
TTTACTTTCATGCTATTTCCTTGAGTCAACTTCTTATTCCAAACTCAGTCTATTAGTTGGCAAGCACCATGTGGTGGGGAAAGATCCAAACATATATATCTACTCAAACATATTTGCTCATGATTCATTATTGTTGACAATTATCTTCATGATAAGTATGTTGGGAGGCGAAACATTAAGCCCCTACATTTTTTATGTGTTCGATGGATGTCGTTTGTTCTAAAAATATGTCTTGAGTATTAGCAATCGTAAAAGACTATATGATAATTGAGTATGTGGAGCTCTTACTTAGACTTGATGATGCATTGAAATTGTTTGGTGACCAAGAACATAGATTGTTAAGTTTCAATAGAATGCATTGTTTGAACCATGATATGCGAACTAATTGCTACTTATGATGATTTTTATGAGAAAAAGTTGCTGGTTATGATGCTAGAAAAGTGACTGAAAATATCAATGATCAAAACTATTCACTATGCTAGCATTCACACTTCATAAATTATTTCTTTTATCATTTACCTACTCGAGGACGAGCAGGAATTAAGCTTGGGGATGCTGATACATCTCCAATGTATCGATAATTTATGAAGTATTCATGCCATATTCACCTATGTTTACAATACTTTTATATGGTTTTGATGCACTTTATATGATTTATTTAGAACTAACCCGGACTGACGCTGTTTTCAGCAGAATTACCGTGGTGTTGTTTTTGTGCAAAAAATGAAAGTTTTCGGAATCGCCCGAAACTTTTTTGTGATTTTTTCTGGAGGAAATAAGCAACATTGGAGCGAAGATCTGTTGGAGGGGGTGTGCCAGTGGGCCACCACACAATAGGCCGCGCCCCCCTAGTGGCGTGGGCTGATATGTGGTGGGCCCCTCGTGGCTCTGTTTGGCGTGATTCCAACGCTGAAAAATCCTATAAATCCCAGAAACCCCAAAAATAAAGAGAGACTCTTCGCTCCGCCGTTGCAACTCTCTGTATCGACAAAAAACCAATCTAGAGACGTTCCAGTACCCTGCCGGAGAGGGGAAACCATCACCGATGGCCATCTTCATCATCCCGGCGGAGGCCATGACGAGGAGGGAGTAGTTCACCCTCGGGGCTGAGGGTATGTACCAGTAGCTATGTGTTCAATCTCTCTCTCTCTCGTGTTCTTGAGATGTCACGATCTTGATGTATCACGGGCTTTGTTAATATAGTCGGATCATATGATGTTATTCCCTTGCTACCTTGTTGTGATGAATTGAATCTTTACCTTCGAGATCTCGTTATGTTGGATTGAATATTCTGGTTTGAGAACACTTGATGTACGTATTGCGTGGGATACCCATAGTGACATTGGGGTATTCTATTGATTCACTTGATATATGTTGAGGCATCAACTTGCGTATTCCGGTGACCTAGGGTATCTATGCATAGGGGCTGATTGCACATTTTCATACTACTTTCTCCGATAGAAATCTTGGGGTGCTCCTTAAAGTTCTTTGTGTTGGATTGAATATGATAGACCTGAAATTGTTTGATGCATGTCGCATAATTTGGACGTGATGCCTATATATACATGATCATTGTGGTGAATAGCACATAACTATGCGCTTTTCTATCAATTGCCCAATAGTAATTTGTTTACCCACCGTATGTTGCCTACATGAGAGATGCCGCTAGGGAAAACTATGTCCTCCGGGTCTATTCACTTATATATTTATAAATACAATCTTTACCTGTTGTCATTTATTTTCTTTTATTTTATTTTGCAATTTATAATTATCTACTATTATGTACACGCTTCATTTGCTTGCAAATAACGAGATCAAGGGGATTGACAACCCTCTTGCCCGCGTTGGGTGCAATTTGTTTGCTCTTTTGTGTGCAGCCGCTCAAGACGGTTGTGGATTGATATTCCTATTGGTTCGATAAATCTTGGTTTCTTAACTGAGGGAATGATTACACGTATTGTGCTACAATTATCCGTTCCTCTTCACGGAAAACCCAACGCAGATCACAAGTATCATGGCCGTGAGAATAGCCAGCTTGCTACATAACCTTAGCATGAGGAGGGCCTATTGCTTGGCCTTGACGACGAGGGTGTCGCTCTCCGCAATTGCGGCCTGGTGATAACCCACAAGTATAGGGGATCGCAACAGTTTTCGAGGGTAGAGTATTCAAACCAAATTTATAGATTCGACACAAGGGGTCCCAAAGAATATTTGAGAGTATTAGCAGCTGGGTTGTCAATTCAACCACACCTGGATATTAAATATCTGCAGCAAAGTGATCAGTAGCACAGTAATATGATAGTTTTGATAGCAGTAGCAACAGTAACAGTAGCAGTAACAGCAGTAGCAATAGTTTTATAGTAGTTGGAACAGTAGCAGCAGCAGTAGTAACTTAGCAAGAACAATAAGTGCAAAGCTCGTAGGCACTGGATCGGTGAACTCGTTGGATTATATTCATCATATAACACTCATAACCTAGGGCGACACAGAACTAGCTCCAGTTCATTAATGTAATGTAGGCATGTATTCCGTAAATAGTCATACGTGCTTATGGAAAAGAACTTGCATGACATCTTTTGTCCTACCCTCCCGTGGCAGCGGGGTCCATAAGGAAACTAAGGGATATTAAGGCCTCCTTTTAATAGAGAACCGGAAGAAAGCATTAACACACGGTGAATACATGAACTCCTCAAACTACGGTCATCACCGTGAAGTATCCCAAATATTGTCACTATGGGGTTGACGGATCATAACACATAATAGGTGCATATGACTAGGCAAGATCGGATCAAGAACATAGATATAATGGTGATAACATAAACGGTTCAGATCTGAAATCATGGCACTCGGGCCCTAGTGACAAGCATTAGGCATAGCAAAGTCATAGCAACATCAATCTCAGAACATAATGAATACTAGGGATCAAGCCCTAACAAAACTAACTCGATTACATGATGAATCTCATCCAACTCCTCACCGACCAGCAAGCCTACGAAGGAATTACTCACTCCCGGTGGGGAGCATCATGGAATTGGCGATGGAGAAGGGTTGGTGATGACGAAGACCGAAGATTCCCCTCTCCGGAGCGCCAAACGGGCTCCAGATCTGGCCTCCCGATGAAGAACAGGAGGTGGCGGCGGCTCCGTATCGTAAAACGCGATGAAACTTTCTCTGTGATTTTTTCCTCTGAAAATAGGAATTTATAGTGGCGGAATTAGGGTCAGTGGGGCCACGAGGTGGGCACAACCCACCAGGGCGCGCCCAGGGGCTCTGGCGCGCCCTGGTGGGTGCTGGCCAACCTGGCCCCATTCTCCGGTGGTTTTTGGCTCCAATAATTCTTATATATTCTGAAATAATTCTCCAAAAAGTTTCGTTCCGTTCCGAGAACTTTTATTTCTGCACAAAAACAACACCATGGTAGTTCTGCTGAAAACAGCGTTAGTCCGGGTTAGTTTCATTCAAATCATGCAAATTAGAGTCCAAAAAAGGGCAAATGTGTGAGGAAAAGTAGATACGTTGGAGAAGTATCACCTGGCGCTTAGCGGCAGCGGCCTTGCGGATTATTTTTCTCTGCCTCCTTCCTTCGGGCAGCCCTCATTGCTGACTCGGCGTTCATCTCCTCTAAGGTGCGTACCTTATTTGGCTTCTTTGGACGCATCACATGGGCGGCCATGTTGTGGACAATGACGTCAAGGACGGGGCGATGATGACTTTTGGCACGTTAACCATGGGGGAGGGCGCAGGAGGGCAGAAGGGTTTGGGGAGAGAATGGTGCTCATACGTCTCCAACGTATCTATAATTTTTTATTGTTCCATGATGTTATATTATCATTCTTGGATGTTTTAGAATCATTTTATAGCAACTTTATATCAGTTTTTGGAACTAACCCAGACTGACGTTGTTTTCAGCAGAACTACCATGGTGTTGTTTTTTGTGCAGAAATAAAAGTTCTCCAAATGCAACGAAACTTTTTGACGATTTTTTTGGAATAAAAGAGGCACTAGAAGCTTCGTGGGAGGGACAGAAGATCTATGAGGTGGTCACAACCCACCAGGGCGCGCCAGCCCCCTCCGGCGCGCCTTGGTGTCTTGTGGGCTCCTCGTGGCCCATCTTCGCGTGAAACCGACGCCCAAAAATCCTATATATTCATAAACCCCCAGAAATAACCCTAGATCAGAAGTTCCGCCGATGTAACTATTTGTAAAGGCGAAAAACCAATCTGGAGGCGTTCCAGTACCCTGCCGGAGAGGGTAGATCATCTCTGGTGGCCATCTTCATCATCCCGGCGGAGGCCATGACGAGGAGGAAGTAGTCCACCCTCGGGGCCGAGGGTATGTACCAATAGCTATATGTTCAATCGCTCTCTCTCTCTCTCTCATGTTCTTGAGATTTCACGATCTTGATGTATCACGGGATTTGTTAATACAGTCGGATCATATGATGTTATTCCCTTGCTATCATGTTGTGATGAATTGAATCTTTCCCTTTGAGATGTCATTATGTTGGATTGAATATTTTGGTTGAGAACACTTGATGTACGTCTTGCGTGGGACACCCGTAGTGACATTGGGGTATTCTATTGATTCACTTGATATATGTTGAGGTATCAACTTGCGGATTCCGGTGACCTAGGGGATCTATGCATAGGGGTTGATTGCACGTTTTCATACCATGTTCTCCGATAGAAATCTTGGGGCACTCTTTGAGGTTCTTTGTGTTGGATTGAGTATTATGAATCTGAAATTGTTTGATGCGTATCATATAATTAACTCATGGATACTTGTGGTGACATTGGAGTATCTAGGTGACATTAGAGTTGGTTGATGCGCATCATATGGTGTTATTTTAGTACGAACTCTAGATAGATTGATCGGAAAGGATAACTTGGTGTTATTTTAGTATGAACTCTTGGATCTATCGATTGGAAAGGATAACTTTAAGGTGGTTTCGTACCCTGCAAACAATTTCTTCTTATGTTCTCCGCTAGATAAGAACTTTGGAGTGATTCTTCGTTGCACGTTGAGGGATGGTTATGTGATCCAATTATATTAGCATTGTTGAGAGATTGCACTAGCGAAAGTACGGACCCTAGGCCTTGTTTTCAAGCATTGAAATACCGTTTGTGCTCGCTTTTGTTACTTGCTACCTTGCTGTTTTTATATTTTCAGATTACAAAAACCTTTATCTACCATCCATATTGCACTTGTATTACCATCTCTTCGCCGAACTAGTGCACCTATACAATTTGCCACTGTATTGGGTGTGTTGGGAACACAAGAGATTTCTTGTATTTGATTGCAGGGTTGTTTGAGAGAGACCATCTTCATCCTACACCTCCCACGGATTGATAAACCTTAGGTCATCCACTTGAGGGAAAATTGCTACTGTCCTACAAAACTCTACGCTTGGAGGCCCAACAAGAGTCTACAAGAATAAAGTTGTGTAGTAGACATCAAGCTCTTTTCTGGCGCCGTTGCCGGGGAGGTGAGTGCTTGAAGGTATATCTTTAGATCTTGTAATTAAATCTTTTAGTTTCTTGTTTTTCACTAGTTTGGTTTTATAAAAGAAAACTACAAAAAAATGGAGTTTAGGTTGCATCATTTGTATCGTCTTTATAATGTATTTCGTGAAAATAAGGATTCAGAAAATTATGCTCAATTGGTAGAGGAAGAAATCTACCATTCTTAAGAAGTTGCTCCCCACTTCTTTCTATTCTCTCATCATGCACACTGTCCACGTCAGTGATGTGCCACGTCACTATTCAGTTTTCAAAATCACCCAATCACTTATTCCCCTGCGGTTACGGCGGTGGAAAAAAACTTCCTTTTCCCTCACCCGCAGCCGCAGCCACTCTTTTTCCCTCACCCGCAGCGGGTCATCCCGCTCGCGCATTCGGTCCGTTCGCTTCTCCTTCCTAGACCTATGGGAGCTGAAGAGAGCCTTTCTCCAATCGAAACGTCTTCTCTGAGATCGCTCCTCATAAGATGGCCTCCCTGTCTCTCATCTCTCCATCTCTGCCTAAGCGACAGAAACCCTACGTGGTGGCAGACGCACTAGAACCCAAGCTCCTCTAGGGTTCGAGGCCGCTATCGGGGATAAAACCGGCGGCGAGGCTTGCTAGGCAAGGGCAGGATCACAAGACGATCAATATCCACGAATCTGGAGGATCGGCGGACATGCAGAAGGGCATCAACATCCTTGAGGGCAAGCAAGAGTCGTAGTACATGTTCGAGGATTACATGATGCGCTCTACATGTAAGTCGCCTTCGTCCCCACCTTCCTCCGACCATGCCTAGGTTATGCACGATCCGATCTATTCAGGTGCTGACATGGGTTTCCGCTCCACTCTGTCTCTTTTGTCGCTCAGCACGATACACAACGTGCACGCAGAAGCCGCCGCACAAGTACTCGCATCATCCATATGACAATTACCGGCAGTCCTTGGAGGAGTACATCCGGGCCACAGTGAGATGATTCTCCGGCTCTCGCTGATACGTAATGTGTGTTGTGTGTGTAGATTATTCCATGTTTTCTGTGTGTATGTGTGCTGGTACTGTTGGTTTTTCGGCCCAGTGAGTCAAGGCGAATCTGATTGTCTTTTCGTTTCCAACATGCACTCATGGGTGTGCATTTGTGTATTTTTTTGGATTCATGTGAGTGTTAGGTTGTGTTGCCTTACTGGCTGCAAACAGCATCAGGAAGCTGCAAAACTCAAACCTTCATTCTGATAGCTTGGATGAATGCTGGATCCAGTCGCCATCTTTGCCGGGTTGCATATAGATCCACTCTCACTTGACGTATATGAAGGGAGTACTCAACGTTCTCTGATCTTCTAGCATGGCAATGGTAGTGTTTTTCGGCTACCTAACTCTGCAGCTAGGGGGGAAGCCATCTAGGTTGTTCATTTCTATCAGTGATAAGCTTACAAGCGGGGACAACGACGATGTTTCTGAAATTCAAGGTGTTGTGGTCCTGTTCACCTGCTATTGCAATTTCCTTGACCATCATTAAATAGATGAATTAATCAAGTAGTTATGCGCTCACTCCCTCGTGGACAGGTAGGCCAAATCGACCGATGTCTCTCTTCTTCTCGCCTAACTTGTGTGGCGAGAGGTGCAGCTTGAAACAGTAGTTACAAACTCATCAATTAATGGGCAACCGAGGAGACACATTATGTACTTTATAATACCATGTATTCTCCTAGTGGCGGTGGATTTTCTTATGCCACTCACTTGTGTACATTCTTTCGTCTCAAGATATTTTATGAATTACTTGCATTTTTTCCATACTCCAAGAAAAATAAGCTCAGGGAAAAAAATAGCCGCACATACATTAATCCAACATCCAAATTTATTCCTTTTACATTCAGCTATATTCTTATTTTGATACACTCTTTTCATATATTTAGCAGGCAAGTGTTATCATTGAAAGGTTTCTTCGTTTCAAATTCTTTGTATTAACAGTACTGTTTTCGGGCTACGCAAGCATGCACATCCTTTGGAAGATATGTTTGCTGGAAATGTTTTGATACACAGGAACTCACAATTTAATTTTTTACATGGTTTATTTCTCCAGACCAAAACATTTAGCAACAAAAATATCCCGCAGCAACGCATGGGAAATCATCTAGTTATGAAAATACTTAATGAGAATTCCTTGAATGATGAGCATGATAGCAATATTGCTTGTATGAATTCTCTGAATATACATGATGTTAATGAAATGCAAAGCCACAATCTTGGGGATGCTATGTTTGATGAAGATGATATTTTTTGTTCCCCAAGTTTTGATGAGCAAATTTATTATGATGATGGTATGCCTCCTATCTATGATGATTATGATGATGACATGTATGCTATAAAGAGTGATAGTAACCATGAAACTTGTTATCATGATTTTAATATTGAATGTGGTTATGTCAATCAAGTTTCTCATGGTAATTATTTTCTATGCTTGTAGATCATGAAAAGAATGCTTTATGTGATAGTTATATTGTGAAATTCCTTCATGATGCTACTGAAAATTATTGTGAGGGAGGAACATATGCTTGTAGGAATTGCAATAATATCAAGTTTCCTCTCTATGTGTTCAAAGTTTTGAAGTTTTACTTGTTTTGCCTTCCTATGCTAGTTGATTCTTGCTCCCATAATTTGTTTGCTCACAAAATACATATGCATAGGAAGTGGGTTAGACTTAAATGTGCTTGCCATGTGATTCATGATGCTCCCTTGCATGTTTCAATTACTATTCCTATGTGAGCCTCATTGAAATCATCATGCCTAGCTAAAAGGCTTTAAAGAAAAGCGCTTGTTGGGAGACAACCCAACACTTTTACTTTCTGTTTTTGATTGTTCACATTATTAAGCTACTGTATTAATCATGTTTTGTGTCTTTTATTTCAATAAAGTGCCAAGTAAAGCCTTTGGGATGACTCACAAGATGAGTAGAATTGATGCTGAACCAAAACAGAAACTTTTGACTCCAGTACAGGAATTTTCATTTTTTACTGGAGTGCTATAATGATCTGAAATTTTTACAAAGTGTTGATATACAAATTATTCAGGTTGTCCTAATTTTTAAGAATTTTTAGAGACAGGGAAGTATGGCTATACTACAGATCTTCACAGACTGTTCGGTTTTTAACAGATTCTGTTTTGCATACATAGTTTGCTTGTTTTAGTGTTCCCATAGCTTATATTCAGTGATATAAATTAATTGAATGGTAGAATACAGTAGGTATTATGTGATAACAATTATGAATCTTGTCTTGACAGTACCTAAATGAATGATCTTTATTTACTATACTAACCCATCTCACGAAGTTCCGTTAAGTTTTGTGTGATTGAAGTTTTCAAGTTTTGGGTGAGACACCAATATGAGGAGAATAAGGAGTGACAATAACCTAATCTTGGGGATGCCCAAGGCACCCCCAAGGTAATATCCAAGGAAGAATCAAGCGCCTAAGCTTGGGGATGCCCCGGAAGGCATCCCCTCTTTCGTCTTCAACATTATCGGTATATCTTACTTAGAGCTATATTTTTTATTCGTCACATAATATGTGCTTTGCTTGGATCGTCATTATATTTTTTATTTTCTGTTAGGTTTTATTTATAATCTTTTTTTTCAATAAAAAGTTCCAAAAATTGCCTTAGGATGCTTGCATTGCATGTTTGATGTGTGTTGTGTAAAAACAGAAACTTTCTCTGTAGTGTTTGAAATTTCATATTTTACTGGAACGTGTAAAGTTTCTAAAAAATTTACACAGCGTTGTCATATAAATTCTTTATCACTTCCAAAATTTTCATAATTGTTTGAGTTACAGAAGTATACTGGTTTAATAGATTGCTACAGACTGTTTTGTTTGGACAGATTGCTGGCATAGTTTTGTTATCTATTTATCCTATAGTTTCCATAGCCTATATTGGTAGATATAAATTGTGGAAACGATAGTAAACAGTAGATAATGTTTGAAAATTATTGTGCAACTTGTCTTGGCATTACATGAAGTGTTGATTTGTTCTTATGTGTACTAACCTTTCTCACGAGTTCTTTTTTAGTTTTGTGTGGATGAAGTTTTTGAGACCTAGGTGAAACCGGGACATGAGAGGATTGAAAGAGGTACAAAAGCTCAAGATTGGGGATGCCCAAGGCACCCCAAGTAAATATTTCAAGAAGTCTCAAGCATCTAAGCTTGGGGATGCTACGCATCCCACCTCTCTTCGTCAACTATCGGTTAGCCTATGTTGAGCCTAAATTTGTATTCGCTCACATGACATGTGCTATTCTTGGAGTGCTATTTTTATTTAGTTTGCTGTTTGAATAAAATACTCAGATCTGAAAATCTTTATTGAGAGAGAGTCCTCACATAGCTACTTAATTGTTTGACTACTCGTTGATCTTCACTTATATCTTTTGAGAGTAGCTTGTCATTTACTCTCATGCTTCACTTAGATTAATTTGATAGTTAGTAAATTTTGAAGAAATTATCTCATGCTTCACTTATATTATTTTGGGAGATGAAATTTTTTATGCTCGTGTTCTTCACTTAAATTTATTTGAGCTTGTCAAAAGCAATGGCAATATATGAAACTAGTCCCAAAGTGATAGATATTCAAGAGGGATATAATAAAAACTTTCATGAAGATCATTGGACAAATTAAACTTGATTCCTTCTAATAGTTTTGAGACATGATGATTGTAATATGTGAGTCATGTTGGTGAGTAATTATGCTTTAGTAAGAATATTGGTGTTAAGGTTTGCGATTCCATATGCAAGCACGAAAGTCAATAGTTATGCAATGAAATTACATCCTACTTATGGTGCATTATTCGGTGTTAGTTATGCTTAATGCCCGTTTATGAGAATCTCTCTCTCTCGTGTTCTTGAGATGTCACGATCTTGATGTATCATGGGCTTTGTTAATATAGTCGGATCGTATGATGTTATTCCCTTGCTATCATGTTGTGATGAATTGAATCTTTCCCTTTGAGATGTCGTTATGTTGGATTGAATATTTTGGTTGAGAACACTTGATGTATGTCTTGCGTAGGATACCATAGTGACATTGGGGTATTCTATTGATTCACTTGATATATGTTGAGGCATCAACTTGCGGATTCCGGTGACCTAGGGGATCTATGCATAGGGGTTGATTGCACATTTTCATACCATCTTCTCCGATAGAAATCTTGGGGCACTCTTTCAGGTTCTTTGTGTTGGATTGAGTATTATGAATCTGAAATTGTTTGATGCGTATCGTATAATTAACTCATGGATACTTGTGGTGACTTTGGAGTATCTAGGTGACATTAGAGTTGGATGATGCGTATCATATGGTGTTATTTTAGGACGAACTCTAGATAGATTGATCGGAAAGGATAACTTGGTGTTATTTTAGTATGAACTCTTGGATAGATCGATCGGAAAGAATTGTTGTGGAACGGAGCATGAATTTCAAACAAAAAATCCTACGCTCACGCAAGATCTATCCATGGAGATGCATCGCTACGAGAGGGGAGAGTGTGTCTACGTACCCTCGTAGACCGTTAGCGGAAGCGTCTCACAACGCGGTTGATGTAGTCGAACAATCCTTCGAGCTCCACCGATCGAGTACCGAACGTACGGCACCTCCGAGTTCTACACACGTGGAGCTCGGTGACGTTCCTCGCCTTCTTGATCCAGCAAGACGTCGAGATAGTAGATGAGTTCCGTCAGCACGACGGCGTGGCGACGGTGACAGTGAAGTGATTCCGGCAGGGCTTCGCCTAAGCTCTCCGAAAATATGACCGAGGTGGAAAACAGAGATCGGGGCACCGCACACGGCTATGGGACAATTGTTGTACTTTGGGGTGCCCCCTTGCCCCCGTATATAAAGGATGAGAGGGAGGAGGCCGGCCCCCTAGGAGTGCGCCAAGTGTGGGGAGTCCTACTAGGACTCCTTAGTCCTAGTAGGATTCCACCTCCCATACGGAGTAGGAAAGGGGGAAGGGAGAGGGAAAGGAAAGAGGGGGCTGCGCCCCCTCCCCTAGTCCAATTCGGTTTGGGCAAGTGGGGGCGCGCGCCTCCTCACGTGGCCTGCCTCTCATTTTCCCGTATGGCCCAATAAGGCCCATTACTTCTCCCGGTGAATTCCCGTAACTCCCCGGTACTCCAAAAAATACCCGAATCACTCGGAACCTTTCCGACGTCCGAATATAGCCTTCCAATATATGAATATTTACCTCTCGACCATTTCGAGACTCCTCGTCATGTCCGTGATCTCATCCGGGACTCCGAACAAACTTCGGCCACCAATCACATAACTCATATAATACTAAATCGTCATCGAACCTTAAGTGTGCGGACCCTACGGGTTCGGGAATGATGTAGACATGATCGAGACGACTCTCCGGTCAATAACCAACAGCGGAACCTGGATGCTCATATTGGTTCCTACATATTCCACAAAGATCTTTATCGGTGAACCTCATATGTCAACATACGTTGTTCCCTTTGTCTGGCGGTATGTTACTTGCCCGAGATTCGATCGTCGGTATCCAATACCTAGTTCAATCTCGTTACCGGCAAGTCTCTTTACTCGTTCCGTAATACATCATCTTGCAACTAACTCTTTAGTCACGGTGCTTGCAAGGCTTCTGTGATGCTGTATTACCGAGAGGGCCCAGAGATACCTCTCCGATAGTCGGAGTGACAAATCCCAATCTCGATCCATGCCGACTCAACAAACACTTTCGGAGATACCTGTAGTGCACCTTTATAATCACCCAGTAACGTTGTGACATTTGATACACCCAAAGTATTCCTACGGTATCCGGGAGTTGCATGATCTCATGGTCAGAGGAACGTGTATTTGACATAGTGAAAGCAATAGCAATAAACTGAACGATCATTTGCTATGCTAACGGTTGGGTCATGTCCATCACATCATTCTCCTAATGATGTGATCCCGTTATCAAATGACAACTCATGTCCATGGTCAGGAAACCTTGACCATCTTTTGATCAACGAGCTAGTCTAGTAGAGGTATACTAGGGACATAGTATTTGTCTATTATCCACACATGTATTTAGTTTCCGGTCAATACAATTCTAGCATGAATAATAAACCATTATCATGAACGGAGAAATATGATAATAATAAACACTTTATTAATTGCCTCTAGGGCATATTTCCAACAGTCTCCCACTTGCACTAGAATCAATTACATTGTAATGAATCTAACACCCATCGCATTCTGGTGTTGATCATGTTTTGCTCGTGGAAGAGGTTTAGTCAACGGGTCTGCCACATTCAGATCCGTGTGTACTTTGCAAATCTCTATGTCTCCATCCTTAATCAAATTCCGAATGGAGTTGAAGCGACGCTTTATATGCTTGGTTCTCTTGTGAAACCTGGGCTCCTTTGCTATAGCAATTGCTCCAGTGTTGTCACATAAGATAGTCATTGGACCCGATGCACTAGGTATGACACCTAGATCGGATATGAACTCCTTCATCCAGACTCCTTCATGTGCTGCTTCGGAAGCAGCTATGTATTCCGCCTCACATGTAGATCCCGCCACGACGCTCTGCTTGGAACTGCACCAACTGACCGCTCCACCATTAAGAATAAATACGTATCCAGATTGTGACTTAGAGTCATCTGGATCTGTGTCAAAGCTAGCATCAACGTAACCCTTTACGACGAGCTCTTTGTCACCTCCATAAACGAGAAACATGTCCTTGGTCCTTTTTAGGTACTTCAGGATATTCTTGACCGTTGTCCAGTGATCTACTCCTGGATCACTTTGGTACCTTCCCACCAAGCTAATAGCGAGGCACACATCAGGTCTGGTACACTGCATGGCATACATAATAGAGCCTATGGCTGAGGCATAGGGGATGACACTCATCTTCTCTTTGTCTTCTGCCGTGGTCGGGCTTTGAGTCTTACTCAATCTCACACCTTGCAATACAGGCAAGAACCCTTTCTTTGACTGATCCATTTTGAACTTCTTCAAAATCTTGTCAAGGTATGTGCTTTGTGAAAGTCCAATGAGGCGTCTTGATCTATCTCTATAGATCTTGATGCCTAATATGTAAGCAGCTTCTCCGAGATCCTTCATTGAAAAACTTTTGTTCAAATAACCCTTTATGCTTTCCAGAAATTCTATGTCATTTCCCATCAATAATATGTCATCCACATATAATATGAGAAATGCCACAGAGCTCCCACTCACTTTCTTGTAAATACAAGCTTCTCCATAAGTTTGTATAAACCCAAACGCTTTGACCACTTCATCAAAGCGAGTATTCCAGCTCCGAGATGCTTGCACCAGTCCATAGATGGATCGCTGGAGCTTGCATACTTTGTTAGCACCTTTAGGATCGACAAAACCTTCTGGTTGCATCATATACAATTCTTCCTTAAGGAATCCATTAAGGAATGCCGTTTTGACGTCCATTTGCCAGATTTCATAATCATAAAACGCGGCAATTGCTAACATAATTCTGACAGACTTTAGCATCGCTACAGGTGAGAAAGTCTCATCGTAGTCAACTCCTTGAACTTGTCGATAACCTTTAGCAACAAGTCGTGCTTTATAGACGGTGACATTACCATCAGCGTTCGTCTTCTTCTTAAAGATCCATTTATTTTCAATAGCTCGCCGTTCATCGGGCAAGTCTACCAAAGTCCATACTTTGTTCTCATACATGGATCCAATCTCGGATTTCATGGCCTCAAGCCATTTGTCAGAATCCGGGCTTGCCATCGCTTCTTCATAGTTCGAAGGTTCATCGTTGTCTAGCAACATGACCTCCAAGACTGGATTTCCGTACCACTCTGGTGCGGAACGTGTCCTGGTTGACCTTCGAAGCTCAGTAACAACTTGATCCGAAGTTTCATGATCATCATCATCAACTTCTTCTCTGGTCTGTGTCGATGTCATAGAAATTTCTTTCTGTGGCGTACTACTATCCAGAGGAGGTACAATTACCTCATCAAGTTCTACTTTCCTCCCACTCACTTCTTTCGAGAGAAACTCCTTCTCTAGAAAGGATCCATTCTTAGCAACGAATACTTTGCCTTCGGATCTGTGGTAGAAGGTGTACCCAACGGTCTCCTTTGGGTATCCTATGAAGACGCACTTATCCGCTTTGGGTTCGAGCTTATCTGGTTGAAGCCTTTTCACATAAGCATCGCATCCCCAAACTTTCAGAAACGACAGCTTAGGTTTCTTACCAAACCACAATTCATACGGTGTCGTCTCAACGGATTTAGACGGTGCCCTATTTAAAGTGAATGCAGCTGTCATTAATGCATAACCCCAAAATGATAGTGGCAAATCGGTAAGAGACATCATAGAACGCACCATATCTAATAGAGTACGATTACGACGTTCGGACACACCATTACGTTGTGGTGTTTCAGGTGGCCTGAGCTGTGAAACAATTCCACATTGTTTTAAGTGATTGCCAAACTCGTAACTCAAATATTCTCCTCCACGATCAGATCGTAAGAACTTTATTTTCTTGTTACGATGGTTCTCTACTTCACTCTGAAATTCTTTGAACTTTTCAAATGTTTCAGATTTATGCTTCATCAAGTAGACATAGCCATATCTACTCAAATCATCTGTGAACGTGAGAACATAACGATATCCACCGCGCGCCTCAACACTCATCGGACCGCATACATCGGTATGTATTATTTCCAACAAGTCTGTTGCTCGCTCCATTGTTCCGGAGAACGGAGTCTTAGTCATCTTGCCCATGAGGCATGGTTCGCACGTCTCAAATGATTCATAATCAAGTGATTCCAAAAGTCCATCTGTATGGAGTTTCTTCATGCGTTTTACACCAATATGACCTAAGCGGCAGTGCCACAAATATGTGGTACTATCATTATCAATTTTGCGTCTTTTGGCATCAATATTATGGATGTGTGTATCACCACGATCGAGATTCAACAAGAATAAACCATTCACAAGCGGTGCATGACCATAAAAGATATTATTCATCAAAATAGAACAACTTTTATTCTCTGATTTAAATGAATAACCGTCTCGCAATAAACAAGATCCAGATATAATGTTCATGCTCAACGCAGGCACCAAATAACAATTATTTAGGTTCATCACTAATCCCGAGGGTAGATGTAGAGGTAGCGTGCCGACGGCGATAACTTCAACTCTTGAATCGTTCCCGACGCGCATCGTCACCTCGTCCTTTAGCCAATCTTCGTTTATTCCGTAGCTCCTGTTTCGAGTTACAAATATGAGCAACCGAACCAGTATCAAATACCCAGGTGCTACTACGAGTATTGGTAAGGTACACATCAATAACATGTATATCAAATATACCTTTGTTGATGTTGCCAGCCTTCTTATCTGCCAGGTACTTGGGGCAGTTCCGCTTCCAGTGACCAGTCCCCTTGCAGTAGAAACACTCAGTCTCGGGTTTGGGTACAGACTTGGGTTTCTTCGTGGGAGCAGCAACTGATTTGCCATTCTTCTTGAAGTTCCCCTTCTTTCCCTTGCCCTTCTTGAAACTAGTGCTCTTCTTTACCATCAACACTTGATGCTCCTTCTTGACTTCTACCTCCGCAGCTTTGAGCATAGCGAAGAGCTCGGAAATAGACTTTTCCATTCCTTGCATATTATAGTTCATCACAAAGCCCTTATAGCTTGGTGGCAGTGATTGGAGAATTCTGTCAATAACCGAATCATCTGGAAGATTAACTCCCAACTGAGTCAAGCGGTTATGCAACCCAGACATCTTGAGTATATGCTCACTGACAGAACTATTCTCCTCCATCTTACAGCTAAAGAACTTGTCGGAGACATCATATCTCTCGACCCGGGCATGAGCTTGAAATACAAGTTTCAGCTCTTGGAACATCTCATATGCTCCGTGATGCTCAAAACGTCTTTGGAGCCCCGGTTCAAAGCCGTAAAGCATGGCACACTGAACTATCGAGTAGTCATCAACACGTGTCTGCCAGGCGTTCATAACGTCGACAGATGAGGGAGGGGGTGCGACACCTAGCGGTGCATCAAGGACATAAGCCTTCTGTGCAGCAATGAGGATGATCCTCAGATTACGGACCCAGTCCGCATAGTTGCTTCCATCATCTTTCAACTTAGCTTTCTCTAGGAACGCATTAAAATTCAGTGGAACTACAGCGCTGGCCATTGATCTACAACATACAATTGCAAAGATTATTTAGACTATGTTCATGATAATTGAAGTTCAATTAATCAAATTATTTAAGAACTCCCACTTAGATTAACATCCCTCAAGTTGTCTAAGTGTAACATGATCCACATCAACTAAGCCACGTCCGATCATCACGTGAGGTGGATTAGTTATCAATGGTGAACATCTTTCATGTTGATCATATCTACTATATGACTCATGTTCGACCTTTCGGTCTCTTGTGTTCCGAGGCCATATCTGTATATGCTAGGCTCGTCAAGTTTAACCCAAGTATTCTGCGTGTGTAAAACTGGCTTACACCCGTTGTATGCGAACGAAAGAATCCATCACACCCGATCATCACGTGGTGCTTAGAAGCGTCGAACCTTCGCAACGGTGCATACTAGGGGAGAACACTTATCTTGAAATTTAGTGAAGGGATCATCTTATAATGCTACCGTCGTCCTAAGCAAAATAAGATGCATAAAAGGATTAACATCACATGCAATTCAATATATGTGACATGATATGGCCATCATCGTCTTGTGCTTTTGATCTCCATCAGCCAAGCACCGTCATGATCTCCATTGTCACCGGATTGACACCATGATCTCCATCGTAGCGTCATGACACCTTGATCTCCATCGCAGCGTCGTGGTCGTCTCGCCGGCTATTGCTACTACTACTACTGCTAACTCATAGCGGTAAAGAAAAGCAATTACATAGCGTTGGCATTGCATACAATAAAGAGACAACCATAAGGCTCCTGCCGGTTGCCTGATAACTTACAAAACATGATCATCTCATACAACAACTTATATCACATCATGTCTTGACCATATCACATCACCAGCATACCCTGCAAAAACAAGTTAGACGTCCTCTACTTTGTTGTTGCAAGTTTTACGTGGCTGCTACGGGTTTGCAAGAACCGTTCATACCTACGCAAAACCACAACGTGGTGTAGTGATTGCTTTTTGATCTTCTAAAAGAACCCTCTTCATTGAAACCGATTCAACTAAAGTGAGAGAGACAGACACCCGCCAATCACCTTTATGCAACGAGTGCACTTAGCGGTGAAACCTGTCTCGCGTAAGCGTACGCGTAATGTCGGTCCGGGCCGCTTCATCTCACAATACCGCCGAATCAAGTATCAACTAGTAACGGCAAGCAATATGTATACACCCACGCCCACAACTCACTTGTGTTCTACTCGTGCAAATCACATCTACGCATAAACCTCGCTCAGATACCACTGTTGGGGAACGGAGCATGAATTTCAAAAAAAAAATCCTACGCTCACGCAAGATCTATCCATGGAGATGCATCACTACGAGAGGGGAGAGTGTGTCTACGTACCCTCGTAGACCATTAGCGGAAGCGTCTCACAACGCGGTTGATGTAGTCGAACAATCCTTCGAGCTCCACCGATCGAGTACCGAACATACGGCACCTCCGAGTTCTACACACGTGCAGCTCGGTGACGTTCCTCGCCTTCTTGATCCAGCAAGACGTCGAGGTAGTAGATGAGTTCCATCAGCACGACGGCGTGGAGATGGTGACGGTGAAGTGATTCCGGCAGGGCTTCGCCTAAGCTCTCCGAAAATATGACCGAGGTGGAAAACAGAGATCGGGGCACCGCACACGGCTATGGGACAATTGTTGTACTTTGGGGTGCCCCCTTGCCCCCGTATATAAAGGATGAGAGGGAGGAGGCCGGCCCCCTAGGAGTGCGCCAAGTGTGGGGAGTCCTACTAGGACTCCTTAGTCCTAGTAGGATTCCACCTCCCATACGGAGTAGGAAAGGGGGAAGGGAGAGGGAAAGGAAAGAGGGGGCTGCGCCCCCTCCCCTAGTCCAATTCGGTTTGGGCAAGTGGGGGCGCGCGCCTCCTCACGTGGCCTGCCTCTCCTTTTCCCGTATGGCCCAATAAGGCCCATTACTTCTCCCGGTGAATTCCCGTAACTCCCCGGTACTCCAAAAAATACCCGAATCACTCGGAACCTTTCCGGCGTCCGAATATAGCCTTCCAATATATGAATCTTTACCTCTCGACCATTTCGAGACTCCTCGTCATGTCCGTGATCTCATCCGGGACTCCGAACAAACTTCGGCCACCAATCACATAACTCATATAATACTAAATCGTCATCGAACCTTAAGTGTGCGGACCCTACGGGTTCGGGAATGATGTAGACATGATCGAGACGACTCTCCGGTCAATAACCAACAGCGGAACCTAGATGCTCATATTGGTTCCTACATATTCCACAAAGATCTTTATCGGTGAACCTCATATGTCAACATACGTTGTTCCCTTTGTCTGGCGGTATGTTACTTGCCCGAGATTCGATCGTCGGTATCCAATACCTAGTTCAATCTCGTTACCGGCAAGTCTCTTTACTCGTTCCGTAATACATCATCTTGCAACTAACTCTTTAGTCACGGTGCTTGCAAGGCTTCTGTGATGCTGTATTACCGAGAGGGCCCAGAGATACCTCTCCGATAGTCGGAGTGACAAATCCCAATCTCGATCCATGCCGACTCAACAAACACTTTCGGAGATACCTGTAGTGCACCTTTATAATCACCCAGTAACGTTGTGACATTTGATACACCCAAAGTATTCCTACGGTATCCGGGAGTTGCATGATCTCATGGTCAGAGGAACGTGTATTTGACATAGTGAAAGCAATAGCAATAAACTGAACGATCATTTGCTATGCTAACGGTTGGGTCATGTCCATCACATCATTCTCCTAATGATGTGATCCCGTTATCAAATGACAACTCATGTCCATGGTCAGGAAACCTTGACCATCTTTTGATCAACGAGCTAGTCTAGTAGAGGCATACTAGGGACATAGTATTTGTCTATTATCCACACATGTATTTAGTTTCCGGTCAATACAATTCTAGCATGAATAATAAACCATTATCATGAACGGAGAAATATGATAATAATAAACACTTTATTAATTGCCTCTAGGGCATATTTCCAACAAGAATAACTTTAAGGTGGTTTCGTACCCTGCAAACAATTTCTTCTTATGTTCTCCGTTAGATAAGAACTTTGGAGTGATTCTTCGTTGCACGTTGAGGGATGGTTATGTGATCCAATTATATTAGCATTGTTGAGAGATTGCACTAGCGAAAGTACGGACCCTAGGCCTTGTTTTCAAGAATTGAAATACCGTTTGTGCTCACTTTTGTTACTTGCTACCTTGCTGTTTTTATATTTTCAGATTACAAAAACCTTTATCTACCATCCATATTGCACTGGTATACCATCTGTTCACCGAACTAGTGCACCTATACAATTTGCCATTGTATTGGGTGTGTTGGGGACACAAGATATTTCTTGTATTTGATTGCAAGGTTGTTTGAGAGAGACCATCTTCATCCTACACCTCCCACGGATTGATAAACCTTAGGTCATCCACTTGAGGGAAAATTGCTACAGTCCTACAAAACTCTGCGCTTGGAGGCCCAACAAGAGTCTACAAGAATAAAGTTGTGTAGTAGACATCAGGTGCCTGCGTGTGCCACAGACGGGCGGGCCAAGGACATGGGAGGACGCCGCATGGTGTCTGCCGCGTGTCCGCGCCGACGCAAACCAGGACCAGATTTGGGGCGAAAATGGGCCGAAGCGGAAAAGTAAACGAACAACCGTCCATTTTCGTTGGACCCAAATGGACTCGGGCGGACGAAATCGTCGGCGCGTTGGAGTCGGCCTAAACAAAGGAAAGCAGGGGGCAACACTAGTGGTAATGACGGGCTAAAATGGAGCTTCACGTCGAGGAGCTCATGCGAGGATGTACGCGGGGTTGGATCCGAAGCGGCGCCAGTAGGGAGCAGGAGCGTCGGTGGCTGGGAGCAGAAAGGAAGGAAGGAGAATGCAGGGAGGAGAGATAAGGGCAGACAAAGGAGTAGCATGCTAGTAGAGGCGGCGACGAGTCTGACTTGGTCAAGCAGGGGCGGTGGCCACATCGACCACGCGGTGACCACGCGTCGCGACCATTGGTAGTGAAGAAGCTGGGGCCTAGGCAACACACGAGCAGGTGTGCGTCGTCCGACGACCATGGTCGCGAGAGAAAAGAGGTGTAAGGGGTGGCATCTAGCTTAGGGATTTTTTTTCGGGCGTGGGGTGGTACGTCCATTTTGCATCATGATATCCTACTGTTATTTATAATGTTTTTATGCATAATAATGCTTTATGGAGTAATTATAATGCCTTTTCTCTCATAATATGCAAGGTTTACACAAAGAGGGTGTATGTCGGCAGCTCGAATTCTGGACCTGAAAAAGCATGAGACACCTATTCTGCACATCTCCAAATAAGCTGAAACTTCACAGAGAATTATTTTGGAATATATAAAAAATATTGTAGCAAATAACTACCAGAGGGGGGCCACCTGGTGACCACAAGACACCAGGGCGCGTTAGGGCCCCCAGGCGCGCCCTGGTGGGTTGTGGCCAGCCCGGCTCACCTCCGGTGCCCATCTTCTGGTACTTAAGGTCTTTTGACCTAGAAAAAATCAGGAGAGGACTTTCGGGACGGAACGCCGCCGTCTCGAGGCGGAACTTGGGCAGGAGCACTTTCGCCCTCCGGTGGAGCGATTCCGCCGGGGGAACTTCCCTCGCGGAGGGGGAAATCGAAGCCATCGTCATCACCAACAACCCTCTCATCTTTGGGAGGCCAATCTTAATTAACATCTTCAACAACACCATCTCCTCTCAAACCCTAGTTCATCTCTTGTGTTCAATCTTTGTACCGGAACCTCAGATTGGTACCTGTGGGTGACTGGTAGTGTTGATTATATCTCGTAGTTGATTACTATATGGTTTATTTGGTGGAAGATTATATGTTCAGATCCATTATGCTATTTAATACCCCTCTGATCTTGAGCATGAATATTATTTGTGAGTAGTTACCTTTGTTCTTGAGGTCACGGGAGAAGTCATGTTGCAAGTAATCATGTGAAGTTGATATGTGTTTGATATTTTGATTATATGAATGTTGTGATTCCCTTAGTGGTATCATGTGAACGTCGACTACATGGAACTTCACCATCTTTGGGCCTAAGTGAATGCATTGTGGAGTTGTTATTAGATGATGGGTTGCTAGAGTGATAGAAGCTTAAACCCTAGTTTATGCGCTACTTCGTAAAGGGCTGTTTTGGATCCAAACGTTTAATGATATGGTTAGATTTTATCTTAATACTTTTCTCGTAGTTGCGGATGCTTGCGAGGGGGTTAATCATAAGTGGGAGGTTTGTTCAAGTAAGAACAGCACCCAAGCACTGGTCCACCCACATATCAAATTCTCAAAGTAGCGAACGCGAATTAAACCAACATGATGAAAGTGACTAGATGAAATTCCCGTGTACCCTCAAGAACGCTTTGCTTATTATAAGAGACTATTTTGGCCTGTCCTTTGCAAACAAAAGGATTGGGCTATCTTGTTGCACTTTACTTACCATTGTCGTTACTTGCTCGTTACCAATTATCTTGCTATCAAACTACATGTTACCTACAATTTCAGTGCTTGCAGAAATTACCTTGCTGAAAACCGCTTGTCATTTCCTTCTGCTCCTCGTTGGGTTCGACACTCTTACTTGTCGAAAGGACTACGATTGACCCCCTATACTTGTGGGTCATCAAGACTCTTTTCTGGCGTCGTTGCCGGGGAGTGAAGCGCTCTTGGTATGTGGAAATCGGTAACGAAAAACTTATACTACGTGCTGAAATTTATTGCCACTTGCTACTATGGAAAACAATCCTTTGAGGGGTTTGTTCGGGGTATCTTCACCTCGACTGGAACTACAATTAGTTGCCCCTCAACCTACTGCACCTACTGAAAATATTGGTTATTAAATTCCTTCGGGTATGGTTGAACAACTGTTAGCTAATCCTTATGCAGGAGACGAAACTGAACATCGTGATATGCATCTAATACATGTGGATGAAATTTGTGGATTATTTAAGCTTGCAGGTTTATCCGGAGATGAAGTTAAGAAGAAGGTTTTCCCTTTATCTTTGAAGGGAAAGCATTGACATGGTGTAGGCTATGTGATGATATTGGATCATGGAACTGGAATCGATTGCAATTAGAATTCCACCAAAAGTTTTATCCTATGCATTGATATGTCTCCAACGTATCTATAATTTTTGCTTGTTCCATGCTGTTATATTATCATTCTTGGATGTTTTACAATCATTTTATTACAACTTTATATTATTTTTTGGTACTAACCTATTCACATAGTGCCAAAGTGGCAGTTGCTGTTTTTGCTTGTTTTTTACTTCGCAGAAAATCAGTACCAAACGGAGATAAAACGCTGCGGGGATTTTTGTGGATTTTTTACGGACCGGAAGAAAGAAGATGGGCCAAAGAACACCAGAAGAGGGGGCCCAGGGTGGCCAGCACCCACCAGGGCGCGCCATACCCCCCTGCCCGTGCCCTTGTGGGTGCTCCTCACCTCGTGGCCCACCTTCGCGTGAAACCAACGCCAAAAATTCTTATAAATATAGAAACCATCAAAAATAACCCTAGACTTCTCGTTCCGCCGCCATAACTCTCTGTATCAACGAAAAAACAATCTGGAGACGTTCCAGTACCCTGCCGAAGAGGGGAATCCATCTCCGGTGGCCATCTTCATCATCCTGGCGGAGGCCATGACGAGGAGGGAGTAGTCCACCCTCGGGGCTGAGGGTATGTACCAGTAGCTATGTGTTCAATCTCTCTCTCTCTCTCTCTCGTGTTCTTGAGATGTCACGATCTTGATGTATCACGGCCTTTGTTAATATAGTCGGATCACATGATGCTATTCCCTTGCTACCTTGTTGTGATGAATTGAATCTTTCCCTTTGAGATATCGTTATGTTGGATTGAATATTGGATTTGAGAACACTTGATATATGTCTTGCATGTGGATACCCATGGTGACAATGGGGTGTTCTATTGATTCACTTGATGTATGTTTTGGTACTCAACTTGCGGATTCCCGCGGTGACATTGGGGTAATCTATGCATAGGGGTTGATACACGTTCTTGTCCTACTTTCTCCGATAGAAATCTTGGGGACTCTTTGAGGTTCTTTGTGTTGGATTGAGTATTATGAATCTGAAATTGTTTGATGCGTATCGTATAATTAACTCATGGATACTTCTGGTGACATTGGAGTATCTAGGTTACATTAGAGTTGGTTGATGTGTATCATATGGTGTTATTCTAGTACGAACTCTTAGATAGATTGAACGGAAAGGATAGCTTGATGTTATCTTAGTACGAACTCTTGAATAGATCGATCGGAAAGGATAACTTTAACGTGGTTTCGTACCCTACAAACAGTTTCTTCTTATGTTCTCCGCTAGATAAGAACTTTGGAGTGATTCTTCGTTGCACGTTGAGGGATGGTTATGTGATCCAATTATATTAGCATTGTTGAGAGATTGCACTAGCAAAAGTACGGACCCTAGGCCTTGTTTTCAAGCATTGCAATACCGTTTGTGCTCACTTTTGTTACTTGCTACCTTGCTGTTTTTATATTTTCAGATTACAAGAACCTATATCTACCATCCATATTGCACTTGTATCACCATCTCTTCGCCGAACTAGTGCACCTATACAATTTGCCATTGTATTGGGTGTGTTGGGGACACAAGAGATTTCTTGTATTTCATTGCAGGGTTGTTAGAGAGAGACCATCTTCATCCTACACCTCCCACGGATTGATAAACCTTAGGTCATCCACTTGAGGGGAAATTGCTACTGTCCTACAAAACTCTGCGCTTGCAGGCCCAACAAAGTCTACAAGAATAAAGTTGTGTAGTAGACATCAAGCTCTTTTCTGGCGCCGTTGCCAGGAGGTGAGTGCTTGAAGGTATATCTTTAGATCTTGCAATTAAATCTTTTAGTTTCTTGTTTTTCACTAGTTTGGTTTTATAAAAGAAAACTACAAAAATGGAGTTTAGGTTGCATCAATTGGTTTGTCTTTTTAATGTCTTTCGTGAAAATGATGGTTTGGAAAATTGTGCTCAATTGGTAGAGGAAGAGTTTATGAAAATACTTAATGAGAATTCCTTGAATGATGAGCATGATTGCAATATTGCTAGTATGAATTCTCTGAATATTCATGATGCTAATGATATGCAAAGCAACAAGCTTGGGGATGCTATGTTTGATGAAGATGATATTTTTAGTCCCCCAAGTTTTGATGAGCAAATTTGTTATGATAATGACATGCCTACTATCTATGATGATTATTATGATGACATGTATGCTATAAAGAGTGATAGCAACCATGAAACTTGTCATCATGATTTTAATATTCAAAGTGGTTATGTCAATCAAGTATCTCATGATAGTTATTTTGTTGAGTTTGCTCCCACTATTATGAATGAGAAGAAAATTGCTTATGTGGAGAGTGAAAAAATTTCTATGCTTGTGGATCATGAAGATAATGCTTTATGTTATAGTCATATTGTGAAATTCCTTCATTATGCTACTGAAATTTATTATGAGGGAGGAACATATGCTTGTAGGAGTTGCAATAATATCAAGTTTCCTCCCTATGTGTTCAAAGTTTTGAAGTTATGCTTGTTTTGCCTTCCTATGCTAGTTGATTCTTGCTCCCATAAATTGTTTGCTCACAAAATCCCTATTCATAGGAAGTGGGGTAGACTTAAATGTGCTTGTCATAAGATTCATGATGCTCTCTTGCATGTTTCAATTTCTATTCTTATGTGAGCATCATTGAAATCATCATGCCTAGCTAAAAGGCATTAAAGAAAAGCGCTTGTTGGGAGACAACACAACACTTTCCCTTTCTATTTTTGTGTGTTCCCATGATTAAGTTACATTAGTAATAATGTTTTGTGTCTTTTATTTCAATAAAGTGCCAAGTAAAGCCTTTGGGATGACTCACAAGATGAGTAGAATTGATGCTGAACCAAAACTGAAACTTTTGACTCCAGTACAGGAATTTTCCTTTTTTACTAGAGCCTGATAATGATATGAAATTTTTACACATTCTTAATATACAAATTCCTCAGGTTTTCCTAATTTTTCAGAATTTTTAGATACAGGGAAGTATGGCTACACTACAGATCTTGACAGACTGTTCTGTTTTTGACAGATTCTGTTTTGCATGCATAGTTTGCTTGTTTTAGTGTTTCCATAGCTTATATTTAGTGGTATAAATTATGGGAATGGTGGAATACAGTAGCTATCATGTGGTAACAATTCTGAATCTTGTCTTGACAGTACCTAAGTGAATGATCTATCTTTATTATACTAACCCATCTCACGAAGTTCCATTAAGTTTTGTGTGATTGAAGTTTTCAAGTTTTGGGTCAGACACTGACATGAGGAGAATAAGGAGTGACAAGAATCTAAGCTTTGAGATTCCCAAGGCACCCCCAAGTTAATATCCAAGGAATACTCAAGCGCCTAAGCTTGGGGATGCCCCGGAAGGCATCCCCTCTTTCGTCTTCAACACTATCGGTATATCTTACTTAGAGCTATATTTTTATTCGTCACATAATATGTGCTTTGCTTGGATCATCATTATATTTTGTTATTTTCCATTAGGTGTTATTCATAATCTTGTTTTTCAATAAAAAGTTCCAAGAATTGTCTTAGGATGGTTGCATTGCATGTTTTGATGTGTGCTGTGTAAAAACAGAAACTTTTGCTGTAGTGTTAGAATTTCATATTTTACTGGAACGTGGAAAGTTTCTGAAATTTTTACATGGTGTTTTCATATAAATTATTTAGCATGTCCTAAATTTTCATAATTTTTTGAGTTACATAATTACACTAGTTTAATAGATTGCTACAGACTGTTCTGTTTGGACAGGTTGCTATCATAGTTTTGTTATCTGCTTATCCTATAGTTTCCATAGTCTATATTGGTAGATATAAATTGTGGAAATGATAATAAACAGTAGATGATGTTTGAAAATTATTGTGCAACTTGTCTTGGCAGTACATGAAGTGTTGATTTGCTCGTATGTGTACTAACCTATCTCATGAGTTCTTTTCGAGTTTTGTGTGGATGAAGTTTATGAGAATAGGTGAAACCGGGATATGAGAGGATTGAACGAGATACAAAATCTCAAGCTTGGGGATGCCCAAGGCACCACAAGTAAATATTTCAAGAAGTCTCAAGCATCTAAGCTTGGGGATGCTACGCATCCCACCTCTCTTCGTCAACTATCGGTTAGCCTATGTTGAGCCTAAATTTTATTCGTTCACATGATGCGTGCTATTCTTGGAGTTATATTTTTGTTTAGTTTGCTATTTAAATAAAATACGTAGATCTGAAAATCTTTATTGACAGAGAGAGAGAGTCCTCACATAGCTACTTAATTGTTTGACTACTCATTGATCTTCACTTATATCTTTTGAGAGTAGCTTGTCATTTCTCTCATGCTTCACTTATACCTTTTTGAGGGATGAAATCTTTATGCTCATGTGCTTCACTTAAATTTGTTTGAGCTTGCCAAAAAGCAATGGCAATATATGAAACTAGTCCCAAAGTGATAGATATCCAAGGAGGATATAATAAAAACTTTCATGAAGATCATTGGACAAATTAAACTTGATTCCTTGTAATAGTTTTGAAACATGATGATAGTAATAGGTGAGTCATGTTAATGAGTAATTATGCTTAGTAGGAATATTGGTGTTAATGTTTGTGATTCCCTATGCATGCACGAAATTCAATAGTTATGCAATGAAGTTACATCCTACTTGTGGTGCATTATTCGGTGTTAGTTATATTCAATGCTCACTTATGTGATTTTTCGTTTCTTGGTTTGGTTGCTTCCCAATCTATTTGCTAGCCTTCATTTGTACTAAGTAGAAATACTACTTGTGTATCCAAAATCCTTAAACCAAGTTTTGCCTTATGAGTCCACCATACCTACCTATATGCGGTATTTCCATGCCGTTCCAAGCAAATTTGTATGTGCCATCTCTAAATTTTCAAAATAAATTTTCTCTTTTGTGTGCCCGTACCCCTCATGAAACGGTGGAGAGTGTCCCATATTTTTCCATGCTAGATGTGTTATTCTCAAGATGAGTGTTTATTCACTTGTCATTGCACGAGAGTGCGGCGGTAATAGGGATGCCCATTCCCGAAATGAAAAAGAAAAAAATATTTACTTTATGTTGTCAAATAATAAATTCCTTGGAAAGTGTTGGTATGGAAGGCAACCATGGATACGGCCCGCCATAGAAAGTGAAAGTTTGGCAAAAAAGGAATAAACTTTATTTTCTGTTTGGGAACCGCCTATGATATATCTAGCATGGAAAGTATTGTGAGCTACTTTGTCGTTTTAGTTGACAGGAAAAGCATGCCACCCAAAATATTTCTCTCTCTCAATTTAAACCTTGAGCTCTGGCACCTCTACAAATCCCTACTTCCCTCTGCGAAGGGCTTATCTATTTACTTTATGTAATTTTTATTTTTGCATTGAGTCTCCATCTTCTCTTATAAGCACCAACTAGGGGGCACTATGATCGTACTTGAGCATTGGGCATAGCTAATATTTGAGTGTGTTTCATGAATGGATCAATGATTGAGCATGATGGGCTAGGGATAACTTTCTTTAGTATTGATATTTTGAAAGACATGGTTGCTTGTTGACATGCTTGAGTATTGAAGTCATTATGTTAAAACTAGACTATTGCTTTGAATAATTACAAGTCCAAATGTCTATGCTATACAAAATAAAAAATATGAGATAAACATGTTAGGCAGCATTCCACATCAAAAATTCAGTTTTTATCATTTACCTACTCGAGGACGAGTAGGAATTAAGCTTGGGATGTTGATACATCTCCAACGTATCTATAATTTTTGCTTGTTCCATGCTGTTATATTATCATTCTTGGATGTTTTACAATCATTTTATTACAACTTTATATCATTTTTTGGGACTAACCTATTGACATAGTGCCAAAGTGCCAGTTGTTGTTTTTGCTTGTTTTTTACTTCGTAGAAAATCAGTACCAAACAGAGATAAAACGCTGCGGGGATTTTTGTGGATTTTTTACGGACCAGAAGAAAGAAGATGGGCCAAAGAACACCCGAAGAGGGGACCCAGGGTGGCCAGCACCCACCAGGGCGCGCCAGACCCCCCCTGCCCATGCCCTTGTGGGTGCTCCTCACCTCGTGGCCCACCTTCGCGTGGAACCAACGCCAAAAATTCCTATAAATATAGAAACCATCAAAAATAACCCTAGACTTCTCGTTCCGCCGCCGCAACTCTCTATATCGACGAAAAACCAATCTGGAGACGTTCCAGTACCCTGCCGGAGAGGGGAATCCATCTCCGGTGGCCATCTTCATCATCCCGGCGGAGGCCATGACGAGGAGGGAGTAGTCCACCCTCGGGGCTGAGGGTATGTACCAGTAGCTATGTGTTCAATCTCTCTCTCTCGTGTTCTTGAGATGTCACGATCTTAATGTATCACGGGCTTTGTTAATATAGTCGGATCACATGGTGCTATTCCCTTACTACCTTATTGTGATGAATTGAATCTTTCCCTTTGAGATATCGTTATGTTGGATTGAATATTGGATTTGAGAACACTTGATATATGTCTTGCATGTGGATACCCATGGTGACAATGGGGTGTTCTATTGATTCACTTGATGTATGTTTTGGTACACAACTTGCGGATTCCCGCGGTGACATTGGGGTAATCTATGCATAGGGGTTGATACACGTTCTTGTCCTACTTTCTCCGATAGAAATCTTGGGGTACTCTTTGAGGTTCTTTGTGTTGGATTGAGTATTATGAATCTGAAATTGTTTGATGCGTATCGTATAATTAACTCATGGATACTTGTGGTGACATTAGATTATATAGGTTACATTAGAGTTGGTTGATGCGTATCATATGGTGTTATTCTAGTACGAACTCTTAGATAGATTGAACGGAAAGGATAGCTTGATGTTATCTTAGTATGAACTCTTGAATAGATCGATCGGAAAGGATAACTTTAAGGTGGTTTCGTACCCTACAAACAGTTTCTTCTTTTGTTCTCCGCTAGATAAGAACTTTGGAGTGATTCTTCGTTGCACGTTGAGTGATGGTTATGTGATCCAATTATATTAGCATTGTTGAGAGATTGCACTAGCGAAAGTACGGACCCTAGGCCTTGTTTTCAAGCATTGCAATACCGTTTGTGCTCACTTTTGTTACTTGCTACCTTGCTGTTTTATATTTTCAGATTACAAAAACCTATATCTACCATCCATATTGCACTTGTATCACCATCTCTTCGCCGAACTAGTGCACCTATACAATTTGCCATTGTATTGGGTGTGTTGGGGACACAAGAGATTTGTTGTATTTGTTTGCAGGGTTGTTAGAGAGAGACCATCTTCATCCTACACCTCCCACGGATTGATAAACCTTAGGTCATCCACTTGAGGGAAAATTGCTACTGTCCTACAAAACTCTGCGCTTGGAGGCCCAACAAAGTCTACAAGAATAAAGTTGCCTAGTAGACATCATGCATCTAGTTCATCGTGATCGGAATTATATATATAATTATTGGCCTCGTGAAGGAGAAAGCATCGCTCTAGCTTGGGGGAGGCTTAAGTCCATGTTATATTCATACCCCAATCATGAGTTCCCAAGAGAAATTATTATTCAGAATTTTTATGCTCGGCTTTCTAATAATGATCGATCCATGCTCGATACTTCTTGTAATGGTTCTTTTATGAAGAAGACTATTGAATTCAAGTGAGATCTCTTAGAAAGAATTAAACGCAACTCTGAAGATTGGGAACTCGACGAAGGTAATGAATCAGGTATTAAGCTTAAGTTCGATTGTGTTAAATATTTTATGAATACTGATGCTTTTCACCAGTTTAGCACTAAATATGGACTTGACTCTAAGATAGTAGCCTCTTTCTGTGAATCATTTGCTACTCATGTTGACCTCCCTAAGGAGAAGTGGTTTAAATATCATCCCCCTATTAAATAATGAATTAAAGAACCGGTAAAAGCTAAAGATGAAACTATCATTTACAATGTTGATCCAGTTGTGCCTACTGCTTATATTGAAAACCCATTTTTTTCAGTTAGGATAAAGGAACATGCTAAGGTATCAACTGTGGTTCGCAAAAGTAATATTAAAGCACCTAAGCCCTCCAAACAAATTAAATTAGAACCTAGTGTTTCTATGGTTAAAGATCTCTTGGTAGAAAATATTGATGGGCATGTTATTTACTTCTGTGATGAAGCTGCTAGAATTGCCAAACCCGATGAAAAAGATAAACATAGATCCATAGTTGGCATGCCCGTTGTCTCAGTTAAAATAGGAGACCATTGCTATCATGCTTTATGTGATATGGGTGCTAGTGTGAGTGCTATTACCTTATACCAAGAAATTATGAATGATATAGCACCCGTCGAAATAGAAGACATAGATGTTACTATTAAACTTGCTAATAGAGACACCATCACACCACTTGGGATTGTTAGAGATGTTGAAGTCTTGTGTGGTAAAATAAAATATCCTACTGATTTTCTAGTTCTTGGTTCCCCACAAGATGACTTTTGTCCCATTATCTTTGGTAGACCTTTCTTGAACACTGTTAATGCTAAGATATATTGCAAGAGAGAAACCATTAGTGTTAATTTTAGTGATGTCTCTCATGAATTTAATTTCTCCAAGTTTCGTAGACAACCTCGTAATAAAGAATTATCTAGTAAGGATGAAATAATTGGTCTTGCTTTTGCCGTACCTCCTACCGATCCACTAGAACAATATTTGCTAGACCATGAAAATGGTATGCACTTGCATGAAAGAAATGAAATAGATAAAAATTTCTTTGAACAACAACCTCTCCTAAAACACAATTTTCCTATTGAAACTCTAGGAGGTCATCCTTCACCTAAAGGTGATCCTGTGTTTGAATTAAAACAATTGCCTGACACTTTGAAGTATGTTTATCTTGATGAGAAAAAGATATATCCTGTTATTATTAGTGCTAACCTTTCAGAACATGAAGAAGAAAGATTATTAAAAATTTCGAGGAAGCACCGGGCTGCTATTGGATATACTCTTGATGATCTTAAGGGCATTAGTCCCACTCTATGTCAGCACAAGATCAATATGGAACCTGATGCTAAACCCGTTGTTGATCACCAACGGCGATTGAATCCTAAGATGAAGGAAGTGGTAAGAACTGAAATACTAACACTTCTGGAAGCAGGTATAATCTATCCTATTGCTGATAGTAGATGGGTAAGTCCCGTTCATTGTGTCCCTAAGAAAGGGGGTATTACCGTTGTTCCTAATGATAAAAATCAACTTATCCCACAGAGAATTGTCACTGGCTATAGAATGGTAATTGATTTTAGAAAATTAAATAAAGCTACTAGAAAAGATCATTACCCTATGCCTTTCATTGATCAGATGCTAGAAAGATTATCTAAGCACACACACTTTTGTTTTCTGGATGGATATTCTGGTTTCTCTCAAATACCTGTATCACAACCTAATCAAGAGAAACCCACCTTTACCTGTCCTTTTGGAACCTATGCTTATAGACGTATGCCTTTTGGTTTATGTAATGCACCTGCTACCTTTCAAAGATGTATGACTGCTATATTCTCTGATTTTTGTGAAATGATTGTGGAGGTTTTCATGGATGATTTTTCCGTTTACGGAACTTCTTTTGATGATTGCTTAAGCAACCTTGATCGAGTTTTGCAGAGATGTGAACAAACTAATCTTGTCTTGAATTGCGAGAAGTGCCACTTTATGGTTAATGAAGGTATTGTCTTGGGGCATTAAATATCTGAACGAGGTATTGAGGTGGATAAAGCTAAAGTTGATGCAATTGAGAAAATGCCATGTCTAAAGATATTAAAGGTATTCGTAGTTTCCTTGGTCATGTTGGTTTCTATAGGAGGTTTATTAAAGACTTCTCTAAAATTTCTAGGCCTCTTACTAATATTTTTTTCAAAAGGATATTCCATTTGTTTTTTATGATGATTGTGTAGAAGCCTTTGAAACACTCAAGAAAACCTTAACTTCTGCACCCATCGTTCAACCACCTGATTGGAACTTGCCTTTTGAAATTATGTGTGATGCTAGTGATTATGATGTTGGTGTTGTTCTAGGACAAAGAGTTGATAAGAAATTAAATGTTATCCATTATGCTAGCAAAACTCTAGACAGTGCCCAAAGAAATTACGCTACTACTGAAAAAGAATTTTTAGCAGTTGTGTTTGCTTGTGATAAATTTAGATCTTACATTGTTGATTCCAAAGTTATTGTCCACACTGATCATGCTGCTATAAAATATCTTATGGAAAATAAAGATGCTAAACCTAGACTCATTAGGTGGGTTCTCTTGCTTCAAGAATTTGATTTACATATCACTGATAGGAAAGGAGCTGAGAACCCCGTAGTGGATAACTTGTCTAGGTTAGAAAATATTCTTGATGACCCACTACCTATTGATGATAGTTTTCGTGATGAAAAGTTAGCTGCAATAAATGTTTCTCAAAACACTCCTTGGTATGCTGATTATGCTAACTACATTGTTGCTAAATATATACCACCTAGTTTCACATACCAACAAAAGAAAAAATTCTTCTATGATTTAAGACATTACTTTTGGGATGACCCACATCTTTATAAAGAAGGGGTAGATGGTATTATTAGACGTTGTGTACCTGAGCATGAACAGGAACAAATCCTATGGAAATGTCATTCCGAAGCCTATGGAGGACATCATGCGGGAGCTAGAACTGCTCACAAGGTATTGCAATCTAGTTTTTATTGGCCTACTCTCTTCAAGGATGCCCGTAAGTTTGTCTTGTCTTGTGATGAATGTCAAAGAATTGGTAATATCGGTAAGCGTCAGGAAATGCCTATGAATTATTCACTTGTTGTTGAACCATTTGATGTTTGGGGTTTTGACTATATGGGACCTTTTCCTTCCTCTAATGGGTACACTCATATTTTGGTTGTTGTTGAATATGTTACTAAGTAGGTAGAAGTTATTCCAATGAGTAGTGCTGATCATAACACCTCCATTAAAATGCTTAAAGAAGTTATTTTCCCGAGGTTTGGAGTCCCTAGATATTTAATGACTGATGGTGGTTCGCACTGTATTCATGGTGCTTTCCGTAAGATGCTTGCTAAATATGATGTTAACCATAGAATTGCATCACCCTATCATCCTCAATCTAGTGGTCAAGTTGAACATAGCAATAGAGAAATAAAATTAATATTACAAAAAACTGTCAATAGGTCCCGAAAGAATTGGTCTAAGAAACTAGATGATGCACTTTGGACCTATAGAACAGCTTATAAAAATCCTATGGGTATGTCTCCATGCAAAATGGTATATGGAAAAGCTTGTCATTTGCCTCTAGAGTTAGAACATAAAGCATTTTGGGCAATTAAAGAACTCAATTATGATTTCAAACTTGCCGATGAAAAGAGGTTATTTGATATTAGCTCACCAGATGAATGGAGAACCCAAGCTTATGAAAATGCCAAACTATTCAAAGAAAAAGTTAAAAGATGGCATTACAAAAGAATCCAAAAGCGGGAATTCAAAGTTGGAGAATATGTTCTTTTGTACAACTCTTGTTTTAGATTTTTTGCAGGAAAGCTTCTTTCCAAATGGGAAGGACCATATGTTATCGAAGAGGTTTATCGTTCTGGAGCTATCAAGATTAATAATGCCAAAGGTACTAACCCGAAGGTGGTCAATGGACAAAGAATTAAACATTATATCTCATGTACGCCTATTAACATTGAAAGCAATATTATCCAAACCATGACACCGGAGGAACACATAAAAGAAACCTTCCGGAACACTCCAGAATCCTGAAAAAGAGGAGGTACGTGATATGGTAAGTAAACGGACTCCGAAAAATCCGCAAAAATATTTTTTGTTAGTTTTGGGATATTATAAAAAATAGGAATATAAGAAATAAAAAGGAAAGCAACTGAGGTGAGCACGATACACCAGGGCGTGCCTGCACTACCTGGCGCGCCCTGGTGGGTTGTGTCCCCCTCGGGCACCTTCCCGACTCCGTTTTCCTTCCGTATTCTTAAAAAATCTTTATATATACTCCTGATTGTTTTGACCACCGCATCGCAGAAAAATCCCGTGTTCTTGTTTTGTGTTGTTTTCCTCACAGATCTAAAAATATGTCGTCTCAAGATTCAGAGGGGGAGAGCTATGTTGCTGACTATATTGCAAACCCTAAGGTCTATGGAGAGGTGGATCATTATGGATGGACCACGGATGAGGAGGAAGACGCCAACATGAAGGAAGCAAAGGATGATAGCTCCGAAGAAGAGGATGACCCACTACCTCGGCCTGGAGACATGCATGTGGAATTCAAGAAGTCAAGCCTCCCTAAAGGATACAAACCTAAGGTTCAATTTATTCCATCTCATTTTCTGCAGGAAAGCAAGGCAGCATTATGCAAAAAGATAATTAAAGCTCGAGTTAGAGAATGAGGATCTAAGGGAGGAAAATTTTATGCTCAAGTATAAGCTGAAGAAGAAGGCCACCTCATCACCACCACCTTCATCATCTTCACCACCTAAGGAGACTTGAGTACACGGGTATGTGCACTAAGTAGAGACTTGAGTACACGAATATTCACATGCAAATACACTATCTTGGACATCTTTCATGATTGTGAGCCCCCATTAAATATTATATGCCAAAATTGTTGACGTTGGACAAGGAAGACAACGTAATGATATATGTTTGTTTATATTCACATAGAAGTTATATTGTCATAGATCCTTCAACATGTGGTGCTTGCTCAATATCTTTGCTAGCCAAAAATTCCGCACTAAGTAGAGATACTACGTGTGCATCCAAAAACCCTAAACCCAAACTCATGTTTCGAGAGTCCACCATACCTACCTATGGATTGAGTAACATCCTTCAAGTAATTTGTCATCGGTGCACTAAGGCAATAAAAATTGCTTCTAAATGTGTTTGATCAATTAGTGTAAGAGAAAACTAAGGGTTGTATGAACTTGTGATGGCAAAGTAATAAAAGCAACGGACTGCATCATAAAGGTTGCTATCATAAGGGGCAATATAACGGGACGTTCTTTTACATTAAGGGATTTGGCATACAAACCAAAAAGCGCATGACAACCTCTGCTTCCCTCTGCGAAGGGCTTATCTTTTACTTTTATGTATTTAGTTTTATGCGAGAGTCAAAGTATTCTTCCCTATTCCTTTTTCTTTTTTCTTTTTGCAAGCATCATGTGGCGAGGAAAGATCTAGGCACATATATCCAACTGGATATGAGCGAGCATGAGTTATTATTGTTGAACTCACCCTTGAGGTGAGTATGTTGGGAGGCGAAACTATAAGCCCCTATCTTTCTATGTGTCCGATCAAAACTTTTTGCTCATGGGTATGATGTGAGTGTTAGCAATCATAGAAGATTAAATGATGGTTGAGTATGTGGACTTGCCAAAAGGCTCCGACACGAGACCCTTCCTGAAAATATGATGAATTGTAGTTGCAAAGTTGACTGAGAACATAGTTTGTTGGTTTTCAATAAGGTTTATGCTTTATACTTCTATGTTGTGATGAATTGTTACTTGTTCATGAGAAGTTATATAATGAAGTTATATAATAAAAGTTATATGAAAAAGTCCTATGACAAAGTTTGTTGCTGCTATGATAATAAGCATGATGCTACCATGTCCGTATTTTGTTTTTATCGACACCTCTCTCTCAAACCATGTGGACATGTTTTTCGATATCGGCTTTCGCTTAAGGACAAGCGAGGTCTAAGCTTGGGGGAGTTGATACGTCCATTTTGCATCATGATTTCCTACTGTTATTTATAATGTTTTTATGCATAATAATGATTTATGGAGTAATTCTAATGCCTTTTCTCTCATAATATGCAAGGTTTACACAAAGAGGGAGAATGCCGACAGCTGGAATTCTGGACCTGAAAAAGCATGTCAGAGACACCTATTCTGCACATATCCAAATAAGCTGAAACTTCACAGAGAATTGTTTTAGAATATATAAAAAATACTGGAGCAAATAACTAGCGGAGGGGGGCCACAAGGTGACCACAAGACACCAGGGCGCGCCCGGCCCCCCAGGCGCGCCCTGGTGGGTTGTGGCCAGCCCGGCCCACCTCTGGTGCCCATCTTCTGGCACTTAAGGTCTTTTGACCTAGAAAAAATTAGGAGAGGACTTTCGGGACGGAACACCGCCATCTCGAGGCGGAACTTGGGCAGGAGCACTTTTGCCCTCCGGTGGAGCGATTCCGCCGGGGGAACTTCCCTCCCAGAGGGGGGAATCGAAGCCATCGTCATCATCAACAACCCTCTCATCTTTGGGAGGCCAATCTTCATCAACATCTTCAATAGCACCATCTCCTCTCAAACCCTAGTTCATCTCTTGTGTTCAATCTTTGTATCAGAACCTCATAATTAGTACCTGTGGGTGACTAGTAGTGTTGATTACATCTCATAGTTGATTACTATATGGTTTATTTGGTGGAAGATTATATGTTCAAATCCATTATGCTATTTAATACCCCTCTGATCTTGAGCATGAATATTATTTGTGAGTAGTTACCTTTGTTCTTGAGGTCACGGGAGAAGTCATGTTGCAAGTAATCATGTGAAGTTGATATGTGTTCGATATTTTGATGATATGTATGTTGTGATTCCCTTAGTGGTGTCATGTGATTCCCATATGTATGTTGTGAAGTCCTTTCGATAAGTAAGAGTGTCGAACCCAACGAGGAGCAGAAGGAAATGACAAGCGGTTTTCAGCAAGGTAATTTCTGCAAGCACTGAAATTGTAGGTAACAGATAGTTTGATAGCAAGATAATTGGTAGCAAGCAAGTAACGGTAACGGTAACAAGGTGCAGCAAGGTAGCCCAATCCTTTTGAGGCAAAGGACGGGCCAGAACAATCACTAGTAATAGGCAAGGTGTTCTTGAGGGTACACGGGAATTTCGTCTAGTCACTTTTATCATGTTGGTTTGATTCGTGTTCGCTACTTTAACAATTTGATATGTGTGTGGACCGGTGCCTAGTTGTTGTTCTTACTTGAACTAACAACCTACTTATGATTAACCCCCTCGCAAGCATCCGCAACTATGAGAAAAGTATTAAGACAAAGTCTAACCATAGCATTAAACATGTGGATCCTAATCAGCCCCGTACGAAGTAGCGCATAAACTAGGGTTTAAGCTTCTGTCACTCTAGCAACCCATCATCTAATAACTACTCCACAATGCATTCCCTTAGGCCCATGAATGGTGAAGTGTCATGTAGTCGACGTTCACATGACACCACTAAGGGAATCACAACATACATATCATCAAAATATCGAACACATATCAAATTCACATGATTACTCGCAACATGACTTCTCCCGTGACCTCAAGAACAAAGGTAACTACTCACAAATAATAAACATGCTCAAGATCAGAGAGGTATTGAATAGCATATTGGATTTGAACATATAATCTTCCACCAAATAAACCATATAGTAATCAACTACACAAGGTAATCAACACTACTAGTCACCCACAGGTACCAATCTGAGGTTCCAGTACAAAGATTGAACACAAGAGATGAACTAGGGTTTTAGAGTAGATGGTGTTGTTGAAGATGTTGATGAAGATTGTCCTCCCAAAGATGAGAGGGGTGTTGGTGATGACGATAGCTTCGATTTCCCCCTCCGGGAGGGAAGTTCCCCCGGCGGAATCGCTCCGCTGGAAGGCAAAAGTGCTCCTGCCAAAGTTCCGCCCGAGGCGGCAGCGCTTCGTCCCGAAAGTCCTCCTCTGATTTTTTTTCTAGGTCAAGAGAGACCTTATACCAGAAGATGGGCACCGAAGGTGGGCCAGGCTGAGCACAACCCATCAGGGCGCGCCCAGGGGGGCCTGGCGCGCCCTGGTGGGTTGTGCCCACCTGGGGGCCTCCTCTGGTAGTTTCCAGCTCCAGTATTTTTTATTAAATGTAAAAATAATCTCCATAAAATTTCAGCTTCATTGGAGTTGTGCAGAATAGGTATCTCTGACGTGCTTTTCTTGGGTCCAGAATTCCAGCTGCCGGTATTCTCCCTCCTTGTGTAAACCTTGCATATTATGAGAGAAAAGGCATTAGAATCACTCCCCAAAGCATTATTATTCAACAAACAAAGTAAATAACAGTAGGGAATCATGATGCAAAATGGACGTATCAACTCCCCCAAGCTTAGACCTCGCTTGTCCTCAAGCAAAAGCCGATATTGAAAAGCATGTCCACATGGTTTGAGAGAGAGGTGTCGATAAAAACAAAATACGGACATAGAAGCATCATGCTTATTATCATAACAACAATAAACCCTAACATAAGAACTTATTTCAATACATTTTTGTCATATAGCTTCTCATGAACAAGTAACAATTCATCACAACATAGAAGTATGAAGCATAAACCTTATTGGGAACCAACAAACTATGTTCTCAGTCAACTTTGCAACTACAATTCATCATATTTTCAGGAAGGGTCTCATGTAGGAGCCTTTTGGCAAGTCCACATACTCAACCATCATTTAGTCTTCTATAATTGCTAACGCTCACGGCATACCCATGAACAAAAAGTTTCAACCGGACACGTAGGAAGATAGGGGCTTATAGGTTTGCCTCCCAACTCACTCACCTCAAGGGTGATGTCAACAATAATAACTCATGCTCACCCATATCCAACCGGATATATGTGCCTAGATCTTTCCTCACCACATGCTGCTTGCAAAAGAAAAAGTAAAAAGGAATAGGGAAGAATACTTTGACTCTTGCATAAAAGTAAGTGCATAAAAGTAAAATATAGGCCCTTCGCAGAGGGAAGCAGAGGTTGTCATGCGCTTATTGGTTTGTATGCCCAATCCCTTAATGTAAAAGAACATCACGCTATATTGCCCCTATGATAGCAACCTTTATTATGCAGTCCGTCGCTTTTATTACTTTGCCATCATAAGTTCGTATAACGCTCAATTTTCTCTTACACTAGTTGATCAAAACACTTTTAGAAGCAATTTTTATTACCTTGTTGCACCGATGACAACTTACTTGAAGGATCTTTCTCGATCCATAGGTAGGTATGGTGGACACTCAAAGAAAGAGTTTGGTTTGGGTTTTTGGATGCACAAGTAGTATCTCTACTTAGTGCGGAATTTTTGGCTAGCAAAGATATTGGGCAAGCACCACATGTTAAAGGATCTATGACAATATAACTTCTATGTGGATATGAACAAACATAAATCATTACGTTGTCTTCCTCGTCCAACGTCAACAATTTTGACATATAATATTTGATGGGGGCTCACAATCATAAAAGATGTCCAAGATAGTGTATTTGCATGTGAATCTTCTCTTCCCTTATTAATTCCTTCATGAATTGCATCATTGACCAATGCTATGTTTGTCAATCTCCAACAAATTTTACTACTTATACTTTCCCTTATGTGATGTCATTACTCACCATAAGATTAGCATATGATTTTGTTTCATTTGTTTCTTTTCCTTTATTTGATTGCAACAAGAAAGTAGAGAGGCAAAAACTCAAACTAAACTTTATTATATAACTTTCAATCGATTACATAGATAGATAGGCCACGGAACTAACACATGAAAATAGATCATGCTAAACTTTTATTCCACTAAAGCAAAGGGAAACTAAAGATCGAACTAAAATAGGTAAAGGTGAATAAAAGTGGTGGTGATACGATATCGGGGCACCTCCCCCAAGCTTGGCTTAAGCCAAGGGGACTGCCCATACCCGTGTGCTCAAGTCTCCTTTGCTGGTGGTGATGAAGAAGGTGGAGGTGTTGATGCAGGTGGTGGTGATGATGTAGTAAGCTTGTCCTCCAGCTTCCAGGGCAAGGGCTCCCCATCAAAGGTTGACGCGAGAGTCCCCTGAGTCCTGCAACTGGCAGCTAAACTCATACCTTTAAATCTCGTTTCATATTGAAGACTTGGTTTTGAAGATCATAAACTTGGCTTTGCAGAAAATTAATTTGCTCGTTGAGGTTGGAGATGATGTCCTTCACAGACCGGCCATCCACCGTTTGATCACGGGTGAATTCCGTGATCATGGAGTGATTGGCACTAAGTCCACGCTCCACCATCTTCTGGCACTTGAAGATTTCCTGTTCCACCGCCTCGAGCCTAGCCTCCACGCTTCTAGTCTTCTTGGGTCCTTGAACATCGCGGATGTGGTGCACCCCTCACGCATCTCAATGGCTTGAGGGTGCTTCATCACCTCCGGAAAGTACGGGTTGATGACCTTCTCGAAGAACTTGTCCTTGGAGGAGCTTGGTGGAGCCATGGAGATCTAGATCTGACGAGAAAACAACAAGAAACAAGAACAGAGGATTTTTCTGCGATGCGGTCGTCAAAACAGTCGGGGGTATATATAGAGAATTTTTATTCTTGGGAAACAAGTATTTGGAAGGAAAACAGAGTCGGGAAGGCCTCCGAGGTGGTCACAACCCACCAGGGCGCGCCCAGGGGTGCCTGGCGCGCCCTGGTGTATCGTGCTCACCTCGATCACCTTCCGGTTTATTTTTTTATTTCCAAAACTGACAAAAAATATTTTTGCGGATTTTTCGGAGTCCGTTTACTTACCGTATCACATACCTCCTATTTTTAAGTATTCTGGAGTGTTCCGGAAGGTTTCCTTTATGTGTTCCTCCGGTGTCATGGTTTGGATAACATTGCTTTCAACGTTAATAGGCGTACGTGAGATATAATGCTTAATTCTTTGTCCATTGACCACCTTCGGGTTAGTACCTTCGGCGTTATTAATCTTGATAGCTCCAGAACGATAAACCTCTTCGATAATATATGGTCCTTCCCATTTTGAGAGAAGCTTTCTTGCAAAAAATCTTAAACGAGAGTTGAACAAAAGAACATAATCTCCTATTTTGAATTCCCGCTTTTGGATTCTTTTGTCATGCCATCTTTTTACTTTTTCTTTGAATAGCTTGGCATTTTCATAGGCTTGGTTTCTCCATTCATCTAGTGAGCTAATATCAAATAACCTCTTTTCATCGGCAAGTTTGAAATCATAGTTGAGTTCTTTAATTGCCCAAAATGCTTTGTGTTCTACTTCTAGAGGCAAATGACAAGCTTTCCCATATACCATTTTGTATGGAGACATACCCATAGGATTTTTATAAGCTGTTCTATAGGCCCAAAGTGCATCATCTAATTTTTTAGACCAGTTCTTACGAAACCTATTGACAGTTTTTGTAATATTAATTTTATTTCTCTATTGCTAAGTTCTACTTGACCACTAGATTGAGGATGATAGGGTGATGCAATTCTATGGTTAACATCATATTTAGCAAGCATCTTACGGAAGGCACCATGGATAAAATGTGAACCACCATCGATCATTAAT
The DNA here is from genome assembly GCA_039707655.1 of Elymus sibiricus. Classification (NCBI taxonomy): domain Eukaryota; kingdom Viridiplantae; phylum Streptophyta; class Magnoliopsida; order Poales; family Poaceae; genus Elymus; species Elymus sibiricus. The sequence continues at coordinate 230,057,185 of CM077675.1, read as the reverse complement.
CTAGGGACTCCAAACCTCGGGAAGATAACCTCTTTTAACATTTTAATGGAAGTGTGATGATCAGCACTACTAGTTGGAATAGCTTCTACCCACTTAGGTGACATAGTCAACCGCAACCAGAATATGAGTGTACCCATTGGAGGAAGGAAAAGGCCCCATATAATCAAAACCCCAAACGTCAAATGGTTAGGCAACAAGTGAATAATTCATAGGCATTTCCTGACGCTTACCGATATTACCGATTCTTTGACATTCATCACAAGACAAGACAAACTTACGGGCATCCTTGAAGAAAGTAGGCCAATAAAAACCAGATTGCAATACCTTATGAGCAGTTCTATCTCCCGCATGATGTCCTCCGTAAGCTTCGGAATGACATTTCCGTAGGATTTGTTCCTGTTCATGCTCAGGTACACAACGTCTAATAATACCATCTACTCCTTCTTTATAAAGATGTGGGTCATCCCAAAAGTAATGTCTCAAGTCATAGAAATGTTTTCTCTTTTGTTGGTATGTGAGGCTAGGTGGTATATATTTAGCGACAATGTAGTTAGCATAATCAGCATACCAAGGTGTGTTTTGAGAAACATTTATTGCAGCTAACTGTTCGTCAGGGAAACTATCATCAATAGATAGTGGGTCATCAAGAATATTTTCTAACCTAGACAAGTTATCAGCTACGGGGTTCTCAACTCCCTTCCTATCAATGATGTGTAAGTCAAATTCTTGCAGCAAGAGAACCCACCTAATCAGTCTAGGTTTAGCATCTTTCTTTTCCATAAGGTATTTCATAGCAGCATGATCGGTGTGAACAATAACATTGGAATCAACAATATAGGATCTAAATTTATCACAGGCAAACACAACTGCTAAAAATTCTTTTTCAGTGGTAGCATAATTTTGTTGGGCACTGTCTAGAGTTTTACTAGCATAATGGGTAACATTCAATTTCTTATCAACTCTTTGTCCTAGGACAGCACCAATAGCATAATCACTAGCATCACACATAATTTCAAAAGGCAAGTTCCAATCAGGTGGTTGAACGATAGGTGCGGAGGTTAAGGCTTTCTTGAGTGTTTCAAAGGCTTCCACACAATCCTCATCAAAAACAAAAGGAATATCCTTTTGCAATAGATTAGTAAGAGGCCTAGAAATTTTAGAGAAGTCTTTAATGAACCTCCTATAAAAACCAGCATGACCAAGGAAACTTCGAATACCTTTAATATCTTTAGGACATGGCATTTTCTCAATTGCATCAACTTTAGCTTTATCCACCTCAATACCTCGTTCAGATATTTTATACCCTAAGACAATACCTTCATTAACCATAAAGTGGCACTTCTCCCAATTCAAGACGAGATTAGTTTGTTCACATCCCTGCAAAACTCGATCAAGGTTGCTTAAGCAATCATCAAAAGAAGTTCCGTAAACGGAAAAATCATCCATGAAAACCTCCACAATCTTTTCACAAAAATCAGAGAATATAGTAGTCATACATCTTTGAAAAGTAGCAGGTGCATTGCATAAACCAAAAGGCATACGTCTATAAGCATAGGTTCCAAAAGGGCAAGTAAAGGTAGTTTTCTCTTGATCAGATTGTGACACGGGTATTTGAGAGAAACCAGAATATCCATCTAAGAAGCAAAAGTGTGTGTGCTTAGATAGTCTCTCTAACATTTGATCAATGAATGGTACAGGGTAATGATATTTTCTAGTATCTTTATTTAATTTTCTAAAATCAATTACCATTCTATAGCCAGTAACAATTCTTTGTGGAATGAGTTCATTTTTATCATTAGGAACAGCGGTAATACCCCCTTTCTTAGGGACACAATGAACGGGACTTGCCCATCTACTATCAGCAATAGGATATATTATACCTACTTCCAGAAGTTTTAGTATTTCAGTTCTTACCACTTCCTTCATCTTAGGATTCAATCGCTGTTGGTGATCAACAACGGGTTTAGCATCAGGTTCCATATTGATCTTGTGCTGACATAGAGTGGGACTAATGCCCTTAAGATCATCAAGAGTATATCCAATAGCAGCCCGGTGCTTCCTTAGAACTTTCAATAATCTTTCTTCTTCATGTTTTGAAAGGTTAGCACTAATAATAATAGGATATATCTTTTTCTCATCAAGATAAGCATTCTTCAAAGTGTCAGGCAATTGTTTCAATTCAAACACAGGATCACCTTTAGGTGGAGGAGGACCTCCAAGAGTTTCAATAGGAAAATTGTGTTTCAAGAGAGGTTGTTGTTCAAAGAAAATCTGATCTATTTCGTTTCTTTCACGCAAATGCATATCATTTTCATGGTCAAGAAAATATTGTTCTAAGGGATCAGTAGGAGGCACAAAAATAGAAGCAAGACCAATTATTTTATCCTTATTAGGTAATGCTTTATCGCGGGGTTGTCTACTAAACTTGGAAAAATTAAACTCATGAGACACATTACCGAAACTCACACCGACAGTTTGTTTTTCACAATCTATCTTAGCATTGACGGTGCTCAAGAAAGGTCTACCAAAGATAATGGGACAAAAGTCATCTTGTGGGGAACCAAGGACTAGAAAATCAGTAGGATATTTTACTTTCCCACACAAGACTTCAACATCTCTGACAATCCCAAGTGGTGTGATAGTGTCTCTATTAGCAAGTTTAATAGTGACATCAATGTCTTCCATTTCAGCAGGTGCTATTTCATCCATAATTTCTTGGTGTAAGGTAAAAGGGATAGCACTCACATTAGCACCTATATCACATAAACCATGATAGTAATGATCTCCAATTTTGACTGAGACAACAGGCAAGCCTTCTATGGGTCTATGTTTATCTTTTTCATCAGGTTTAGCAATTCTAGCAGCTTCATCACAAAAGTAGATAACATGCCCATCAATATTTTCTACCAGGAGATTTTTAACCATAGCAACACTAGGTTCTACTTTAATTTGCTCAGGGGGTTTAGGTGCTCTTATATTACTCTTACGAACCACAATTGATACCTTAGCATGTTCCTTTATCCTAATAGGGAAAGGTGGTTTTTCAATATAAGCAGTAGGCGCAACTGGTTCTTTAATTTCTTCATTTAATTCAATAGTCTTCATCATGAGTAGGGGGATCAGCGTGAGTAGCAAATGCTTTCTTCCTTAGCTATGACCGGTTCTTTAATTTCTTCCTTAATAGGGGGATGTGTCGTGGATTTGTCACGGCAAGATGTCCGGGTTAACGGACTTAGGTGTGAGGCCATCGCAACTATGTGGCGGCTTGAGAGGGGTTGGTCGGAATCGAGAGACGCGAGTTTACCCAGGTTCGGCCCCTCCGATGGAGGTAAAAGCCTACGTCCTGCTTTGTGTGTATTGATGATGAGGATGATCTCTCGGTTACAAGGGTGATGTCTTGCTACCTCTAATCTCGAGAGACTCTAATCTGTCTATCTCTAATCACTTTAACTTGTCCCTCTTGGGGTGCCTTACCCCTCCTTATATAAGTGGAAGGGGTAGGTTTACATGTAGAGTCCTACTAGGAGTAGGATTAGGACTAGTCTCTCTTGAGTCCTAATCCGGGTCTTGTTTCTCTTGTAAGGAAATCCTTCCTCTCTTTTGGGCCTTCTCTGTGAGCCGCCTGGCGCCGGCTTACACGCTGGGCCTTGGGCCTTGTCGCTCGTCTGACCCGCCTGGCGGGTTACCGATGAACCGCCAAGTCTCGACCAGGTCACCAGTGAGTCACCAAGTCCTGGCCGGGTCATACTTCCGGCCGGGTTATATCGCGGGGTATATCCCCGACATTAGCCCCCAGGTTAGCCTGAATTTATTCATGCTAGGCTCCTGAAATAAGAATAAATATGTTAAATGACCGGCTCGCTCCACTGGCCGGCTTAATGAAGTAGCTCCTTGAAAATCCGGGTTTCTTCTTCATATGAACGAGCCGTCTTCTCAATCGTCTTGCTTGTCAGTGTCCTTTGAAGTAAAATATTGGGAATACAACACCCATATGCCATTGAGTTGTCCTCCAATACTCTTCAACTTGTGAAGCCGGGTTGCTTATATAAACTCTGCCGGGTTATGAACTTTTGATAATGCCGGGTCATGATTGTTGGTGACGCCGGGTCAAACAACTAGACTCCAGCTGACTTGATAAAAATATTGGGATGAAAATCCATCTGATGTAGAGCCGGTCTTCCAACGCTTCAGCTCCATGAAGAAATGAGACCTAGCTCACTCAAAATTTGATAGCTTAAAAATGTCCTACTATTTTTATCTCCATATTACCTGTAGCCCCCAAGCTCCAAGTTTATCCATGATGACTTGGTGCTTTGCAATAATATCTTTGATTGTGTAGCCCCCAAGTACCAGGTTGTCTTGCCTACAACAGCCTGGGACTTGTAACTGTCTTATACTTTATAAAGCTTCAGCTGGTGTAGCCCCCAAGGACCGGGTTGTTTTGCGTGCAACAACCTGGGACTTTTGAACTTGGTGTTGAATGTTGAGAAATCTAGGTTGTCATCTGAGTCGCCCGATATATACTGAGTGTCTTGTATTTCACAAGTGTAGCCCCCAAGGGCCGGCTCATCAGCGTGTGATGGGCCGGGTGAGGGAGTCCTGGTTTAAGGGGTCCTCGGGAGGTCGACCTATTACATATGGGCCGGACTATATGGGCCACTTGCCGAATATTGGAAGGATTGAAGATCTCGTCTCCAAGGAGGAAGCTTCGAGAATCGTGGCTTGCCTTCCACGTTTGGAGAAGTGAATAGGCATGTTTATCCCTTCGACGTGTAACCGACCATGTGTAAACCCTAGGGACCCCTGGCGTCTATATAAGCCGGAGGGTTTTTAGGTGGTAAAACGAGAGAACTCATCTAGGGTTTAGTTACTTGATCTCGAGGTAGATCAACTCTGTAATCCCCATACAATCAATATAATCAAGCAGGACGTAGGGTATTACCTCCATAGGAGGGCCCGAACCTGGGTAAAATCTTGTCCCCTTCGTCTCTTGTTACCATCGATCCAAGTCCCCGACAATCCTGAAGATCAGGAACTGTTCAGGCAACAGCTCATCTCCACGGCTCGCGGCCTGAAAGCAAAAGAGCGGCAACTCAAAGCCGAACAAGACGACCTCAACGACTGATGGACGAGAGTCCTCTCCGCTGAGGAAGGATACGGCACCGGCCTATCGGACCAACCTAAGAGCTACCCACGCAAAAGGTTGCTGCCACAATTCGACGATGAGCTCACTGATACACCGTCTCCCAAGCATACCCCATATGACAGGCCAGACCGCCCTCCACGAGGACGGGACAGGACTGCTGACGATGCCGGCTATAGGCCGACGATAGCCCATAGACGGGAAAAGGAGCCACTAGAGCCCGATGATAGGTTTGACCTGCGACACGACCTGGATTACAGAGCAGGTTGTACGCGATCCATCTACGGATCCAGGGGATACTCACCCGATCGACGGGAAGGGTACTGTCCTCGTTTCGACCACGACAATGAAGGTCGGGAACAACACCGAGCTCGGCTAGACGCCGATCACCGGCGCAACATAGCTCGGATTAGGGGCGCTGCACACCCACTGTGCTTCGCAGACGAGGTAATGCGGCATCAGTTCCCGGAAGGGTTTAAACCCGTAAACATAGAGCAATACGATGGGACAACTGACCCAACCGTATGGATCGAGGATTTCCTCCTCCACATCCACATGGCGCGAGGAGATGACCTGCACGCCATCAAGTACTTACCCCTGAAGCTCAAGGGGCCAGCTCGGCACTGGTTAAATAGCCTCCCCGAAAACTCTATTGGGTGTTGGGAGGACCTAGAAGAGGCATTCCGATCTAACTTCCAGGGCACTTATGTTCGGCCACCGGACTCCTCCGATCTAAGCAACGTCGTACAGAAGCCAGGAGAGTCTGCGCGGCTATTCTGGAATCGTTTCCTGACCAAGAAGAACTAGATCGTAGACTGCCCGGACGCCGAAGCTATAGCCTCCTTCAGGCATAATATTCGGGATGAATGGTTGGCTCGACAGCTCGGCCAGGACAAACCAAGGACAATGTCCGCCCTCACATCACTCATGACCCGATTTTGCGCTAGCGAGGATAACTGACTAGCTAGACGTAGCCATAACCCCGAAGACCCCGGAACCTCTGAAGTTCGGGATGGCAACGGGAAACCGAAGCGCAACAAGAACAAGCGCCGGCACAATAATAGTGATGCCGATGACATGGCTGTTAATGCCGGCTTCCGCAATTCCCGGCCTGGGCAGCGGTAGAAGCCTCCTAAAGGCAAACACGATGGACCAACCCCGCTGGACAAGATCCTGGAGAGACCTTGCTAGATCCACGGCACTCAGGAGAAGCCCGCCAATCACACCAACCGTAACTGTTGGGTCTTCAAACAGGCCGGCAAGCTCGCATCTGAGGACTAGGGCAAGAGCCCACGCAGCAAGGATGAGGACGAACCTCGTGGTCCGATCGGTGGCGGACAAAAGAAATTCCCTCCAGAGGTGAAGACAGTAAACATGATCTACGCCACTCATATACCCCAAAAGGAGAGGAAGCGCGCCCTTCGAGATGTCTACGCCATAGAGCCCGTAGCCCCGAAGTATAACCCATGGTCGGCATATCCGATCACCTTCGATCGACGTGACCATCCGACCAGTATCCGTCATGGGGGTTCAGCCGCTCTCGTCCTAGACCCGATTATAGATGGGTACCACCTCACTAAAGTCCTCATGGATGGTGGAAGTAGCCTCAATCTGATCTACTCAGATACGGTGAAAAAGATGGGCATAGATCCGTCAAGGATCAAGCCTAGTAACACTACCTTCAAAGGAGTGATCCCGGGCGTTGAAGCCTGGTGCACAGGCTCTGTAAACCTGGAGGTTGTGTTCGGCTCGCCCGATAACTTTCGAAGCGAAGCCTTGATCTTCGACATCGTACCCTTCCGCGGTGGCTATCACGCCCTGCTCGGCCGTACAGCGTTTACTCGCTTTAACGCCGTTCCGCACTACGCATACCTCAACCTCAAGATGCCTGGCCCTAAGGGGGTCATTACCGTCAATGGCAACACAGAGCGCTCCCTCCGAACTGAGGAACATGTGTTGGCCCTGGCGGCCGAATTCCATTACACCGATGATTGGCAAGCGCCGACATCCGCCGCAAAGGCATCCAAGGCTGGGAAGCGAGCTCGGTCTCAACCCGAAGTACCAGAACCTTCTTCTCCCCATAAATAGGGATTCGCCCCCCATCGCATGGCCCTATTACCGGCAAAGTACGTGCCGAAGAGGCACAACTTCGCGCTCAAAATTCCATGGGCAGCGGTGGGGAAAAACTATTAGAGAGTAGGTGTTCGGCTGGACCAAACTATTACCGTCAACATGTCGTCGGACTTACTACAGGTACCATAAAGTGCCTGCTAAAGGCGTCAAGCTTATCCATACCTCGGCGACTTCTCAAGACCCTTTCTTCAAGGTCCGTTCGCCGAACTAACAAAGCCCATAAAGGCATACACCTCCTTAGGAGAAGCAGGAGCAGATAAGCGACAGGGCACATCAAGGACGTCAGGTCATCTATCGAAGGCCCTTGGTACAACCTCTCCTGTAAAATTTATATTTCATTTATCAAATACATGTAAACAGTTGCATCGGCAATTTGAATAATAAGAGTTGTTGAGTAAAATACAGATATATCATTTTCTCTTTGCTGTCCCTTTTCGGAACACTTTCTGTTTTCTCCCTCTCCTTGCGAACCTGTTTGGTATAGTGTACGATGCAACCGGCTAATAGACCGGGGGCTCGACCTTAAAAATCGCCCTAATCACAATTTCTTTAAGTGTTCGGCGTCTTGGAATTCCGCTTTATATGCATTGGTTCCGAACTATGTCTTGGGTCAATAGTTGGGTTGCCCAGCTCCTATGCTTGCCCCTTTATGTTCCGCTAGTTCGGCTAAAAGGGCAAAGGGAGCACCGCTGCGATTGCGCTTCTGGCTAGTCTGGTTAAGCGCCTCAGCGGAGAAAGCCGAAAACTGACTGTCATGGTATGCGAGAACCGGTCTGCGAATCCGAGCTTAACTAAATCTCGTCAGAGGTTATTCCGTGTCATACGATGGGTTTGGTGTTAGTACAAACTAGGTGATATAGGCTTTGGCCGCGGTTTATCCGAACATCACAAACACCTGGGGGCTAGTCATCAGCCCTCGCACTCCTTTCTCGCGCCCCTATGGCTAAGTGAAAGCAATAAAGCATTATGGTCCGATTGCCTTGTCCGCCCCACACTACCGCCTTCGGGTACCGATAGTTCGGCTAAGGGTCACAGTGCGTTGGAAGAGACACCCCACGTAGTATCTACATGGGGGCTGAAGCCGACGACTCGCCGCTTTCAGTTTTAACGGCCACACATGAGTTATAAAGGATGCAAAGCATATAAGACATGATAAACCATGCGTCTTAAATATAAACGCGTTACAGAGTCTTCAGACACATTACAACGCCTTTACTCATACACATCCTCTCTCGAACATTGCGCCTCTATTGCCCGAGCACCCTCCATTACGCCGGAGAAGTATAGCTCGGGGCGCCTATGCTCTTTTCCGGTAGGCGGAGGAGCGGTGGCTATCTTCAGTGGATCCAGCCCCGGCCAGTGCACCTTGGCCTTCGCAAAGGTCATCCGAGCTCCCTCGATGCAGGAAGATCGCCTTAGCGCGTCGATCCGAGACGAGGCGTCGCTCAGCTTCCGCACCAGGCCGAAGTAGCTGCCCGGCAATGGCTCATTGGGCCATAGCCGGATGCAGAGATCCTTCATTGCCGGCTCCGACATACGGTGTAGCTCCATCAGCTGCTTCAGCTGCTCAAGAAGGAGAGGAGAGCGCTCGGGGGCTTCAAACTGCGCCCAGAACAGCCGAGCTTCATCTCCTTCTCCCCGCGAACCATAGCCCTGGTTCGCGTCCGCCGCGCTCTTCTGAAGGTCCAAGCAGGCGCCTGAGGAACGCCATACTTGGGTGAGCAATTTGAACTTGCTATCCCCGTAGACACACTGCAATAAATATGGCTTACCATCCATGATAGCCTTGGCCTAGCTGATCTCCTCCTCATAGGACCGTCTATCCACTCGATCCTTTTGGAGATCGGTTTTCAGGGTGGATAGTTCGGCGGCCTGCTCCTTGCTTTTCCGCTCAAGGTCCTCGCAATTTTTGCTTGCGTCCTTGAGCTCCTGTTGGATTTCCTCCACCGGAGCCTCATGCTTGTCGCTGGTGGCTCGTAGGGCGGATAGCGCGGTAGCCGCTTCTTTGGCCGCCGCCTTCTCAACCAAAGCTTCCTGCTTCGCTTTCTCAAGCTCGGCTTTGAGCTTCTCAACCTCCTTCGCCGAGGCTGCGTAAAATTAGAGTCATATCAAAAAACCGCGTTGATAGTACGGTAAAGAAGAGTTTTGATACTCTAAATCCGGCTTACCTTGCGCCTCGTCGAATCTCTTGTTCAGAGCGTCAAGCTCGTCATCGGAGCTTTTGAGCTTCCGATTTAGCTCGTCCAGCTCGGCAGCGTTAGAAGAAGCCGCCGCAGACGAAGCCTGCAAAATACAAAACAACTATATCAAGATACATGGGTTGAAAAGCTTCCGAACTGTTATAGATAAGATCCCGGGCCCGGTCCCTTTTTAAGGCTGCTAAAACATTCCGAACACACATCTGTCTTGTACATAGTTCGGCTAATGGTCTATTGTAGACCCCCAGGTAAGTTTTTTCCAAACTCACCTAGGGCTCGGGGGCTGCCATGTATATAATTATTACTCAAAGAAATCAATATTTCACAAAATAGAGCATTACATGGCTTACCTGAAAGCCTGTCAGGAGACCGTTGAAGGCCTCCTTCAGTCTGATATCCACGGACTGGATGCTCTGCAATACCGGTGCTCACCGGAGATGGAGGCGCTTGATAGAGCCTCCCCCATAGCCGGCCACCCGTGGGTCGGTAGCGCCGGTGGGGATCGGTTGATCCGATCTCCGACCGGAGATTGAATCGGTGCCTCCGGAGGCATGGTAAGCTCCGGATACCGCCTCGGAGGCGACTGTACATCTTCTCGTCCGGCCTCCTCAGTATCCGGGAGGGGCCTCTCTCTTGGGCCTTCGGCGGCCGAGGTGTTGGCCTCGGCCATAACGTCGTCGCCCCCGCCTCCAGTGTTCGGCTCCAAAGGAGCCTGTTGGGAGGACACCTCCGAGGCATCCTTTGTGGCGCCCGGAGGAGAGGGGTGCGACGCGGTCCCGCTCTCGGCTAGCTCAGCAGGCGGGGTCTCCCCATCTGAAGCCTGATCGGTGGGGAGAACTTGTGGTGGGCTGCAAGTCACAAAGGCGCTCACATGATTAATCATATTCAAAACTTAGCACTAATAACTCGGAAAGGTCTTCGGATCTATACCTTCGAGGTGGGGGCTTGACCCTGAGGTTCCTTCACGGAACCCTCTCGAAGTCCTCGGATTCAGTATCCGAGTCCGAGTTGTCGTCGGACGAGATAACCTGTGTCCGGTGCGCTTTCTTCGGGGCGGGGGGATCTAAGTCCTCCGGGGCGTCCGATGACGCCGCCCTCTTTCCTGCGAGGGGGGAATCGCCTCCCTCCTCACCCTCATGCTCCTCCTCTTGATTCGAGGAGGCGTGGGTTTCTTCGGACGCAGCCTCCGGCTGGTCCCTGATGCGTAGGCCTGTTCGGCCTGGCTTCTTCTTCTCCTTCTTCTCTAGCGCCTTGTAAGGTGCCACGACGAGCATCTCCAACAGTAGCGGAGACTTGGGGTCTTCGGGCTGTGGAGCCGGACACTTGATGCCCGTGGCTTTGCTCAACCATTCCTGTGAAAGGTGATCGGAAAATGCTTAGACTATCTTTAGGAAGATAGAATCGGTGAAATGAAACTATGCTATACCTCGGGTGGGGGCTTGATGGCGCTCAAGCCCTTGTCCTCCTTCTTGCCCGGCCAGTTCTCCTGCGCCTTGAATAGCGCCTTCCATAGCTTCTCCCGCGTGGTGCAGAAGAGTTGACGAACTGTAGGATCGTCGTCAGTCCGGTAATTCCACATAGGAGAACCCCGGCGCTGGCAGGGGAGGATGCGCCGCCGAAGCATAACCTGGACCACATTGGTCAGGCCGACTCCCTCCCTGATTAGGGAGGCGATGCCCCTCTCCAGGTCCTCCACCTCTGTGTCTGACCCCCGGTCAAGGCCCTTTCGGACCCATGAGGTCAGTCTGGTCGGAGGGCCTGATCTGAATTCGGCAGGAACAGTTCCGCCCTCCTCCCTTGGCTCGGTGATGTAAAACCACTCTTTTTGCCAGGTCTTGATGGTGTCGATGAAGGTGCCGGATGGCCACACTGCGCGCGGAAGCTTGCCGAGGACTGCCCCGCCACAATCCGCATGTGCGCCGGCGACACACTTCGGCTTGATGTTAAAGATCTTGAGCCACATTCTAAAGTGTGGCTCGACTCGCAGGAACACCTCGCAGACGATGATGAAGGCCAATATATGCATAAAAGAGTTCGGCGGGAGGTCGTGGAAGTCGAGGCCGTAGAAGAACATGAGGCCCCTCACGAAGGGGTGAAGCGGGGAGCTTAACCCTTTGATGAAGTGAGGGCTGAAGACCACCCTCTCACCTGGTTTGGGAGTGGGGATCACCTGACCCTCCTCTGCGGCACAGTGGAAGACGTTGGCGGGAAGGTATCCGGCCTCCTTGAGGTCTCGGATGTCCTGGTCGGTGACTGGGGAAGCCTCCCACTTGCCGCTAGAACCTGAGCCGGCCATGGTTGTCCTCGGAGGAGGAGTGGATTGGGAAACCTAGATCTGGGCTCTGGAAGCTCGGGAGAAGGGGGAAGCGGGGATGCGAATGCGAGATGCGGATAAGCCTTGGGGTTTTCTTCCCCTTTTATTAAAAGCTTGTTGTCGATTAGCCTCCCTTCACGGCGCCATGAATCTCTCCACTTCCCAAGGCATGCGTGTCGTTATACGCGCGTGATCAAACATATCCCGTGTAAAATGGGGCACGATCTGTGCATTGATGGATCGTGCTAGTGGAAACGGCCTCGAACCACGAAGCAGGTCTTTTCGACTGGTTCAATGGTCGTGGTGGGCCATGACTTTTCGTCTGAAAAGTTGTCAGAGAACACTATTGGCTCTCTGACATTTGGCCTTCAAAGGCCGAGCTACTCATGGTATACGGACGATCTATGATCGGAAAGATTACACGTCGACGGAGGCCGAGCTATATCCCGACCGATTACTGTTTGGAGAAAGGAACTCACCTCGCAAGCCGAAGACTCCGATCACTCGAAGTAGCTGGAGCTTGGACCCATGGCGTTGGAGGCTAGTTCGGGGGCTACTGGGGGAGTCCTGGTTTAAGGGGTCCTCGGGAGGTCGACCTATTACATATGGGTCGGACTATATGGGCCACTTGCCGAATATTGGAAGGATTGAAGATCTCGTCTCCAAGGAGGAAGCTTCGAGAATCGTGGCTTGCCTTCCACGTTTGGAGTAGTGAATAGGCATGTTTATCTCTTCGACGTGTAACCGACCATGTGTAAACCCTAGGGACCCCTGGCGTCTATATAAGCCAGAGGGTTTTTAGGTGGTAGAACGAGAGAACTCATCTAGGGTTTAGTTACTTGATCTCGAGGTAGATCAACTCTGTAATCCCCATACAATCAATATAATCAAGCAGGGCGTAGGGTATTACCTCCATAGGAGGGCCCGAACCTGGGTAAAACCTTGTCCCCTTCGTCTCTTGTTACCATCGATCCAAGTCTCACAGTGCGGGACCCCCTACCTGAGATCCGCCGGTTTTGACACCGACACCGGGTCTTTCAATTTGGACCTTATAATCTGCTTGAACAGCTGAATACTGTAGCCCCCAAGTGCCGGGTCGCTCGCCTACGGCGACTTGGGACTTTAGCAATTTTGATCTGAGTAGTGTAGCCCCCAAGGGCCGGCTCAGTAAGACAATACTAGGCTGGGACTTTAGAAAAGGCCGCCTCATCTCAGGGTCTGTTGACCATGTAATGATTTGAAAAACAGCTTGCATTAGCCCCCAAGTGCCGTGGTGCGTGCTTGCAGTGACATGGGACTTGCATTGTTGATATAAACTGGACTTGAATAATGTAGCCCCCAAGTAACGGGTTGCATGCCTGCGGCGACTCGGGACTATTCCTTCCATTGCAGAATAAAATCTTATCCACTCTCCAGATGATGTTGCTGAAAACCTTGCATATCAATGTTGAACCATGCTCCTTGCTATAAGCTGGTATTTCTTGGACGAAGGAATTATAGCCATTACTCTGAAGGGGCTTTGAAAACCTCAATCATCCAATGCTGGTTATGACAACCATAATGAAAAATCCATCCATGTTGGCTATTTGAGATTTCAATAATATAACCCGGTTTGAAAGAACCGGTTCCTGCAATGTAGACCAGGATATCCATGCATATATGATGCATGGTAAGATGATGCAATAATGATGCAATGTATGATGCAATGTATGATGTTCTTGCTTTGAAGGCACAACCAGAAGAGATCAACTCTTGTGTATGTTCTTGCTTTCTTTTTCGAAAACTCATATGCCGGTTCTTCTGGGTGGACTCGCTGCTTGAACTCTTAACAGTACAGGGTCTCTAGTGAGAGTGACCGTCAACTCCTTTGAGCGGCTCAGGGTCTCTAGGCGAGATTAACTGATAAGAGCGCAACAAACCAGAGAGAGACGCAGCAAACGGCGGGTCATGCCCCCAGGGCCCATAAGCTACCTCTCACGTGACATAAATCCGTCGTTTGAACCTTAAACAGTGCAGGGTCTTTAAAAGAGTAACTGTTTAAGAGTACGAACGAGCCACATAGCGGAGAGTCGGCAGCAGATGGGTGAGTTTATCCTCGCTTTCTGTAAGCCGGCCCTCACGTGACAAGAGCCGCCGGTTTAACCATGACCAGTACAGGATCTCTAGTGAGAGTGACAGTCAAATACTTTGAATAGCTCAGGGTCTCTAGTCGAGATTAACTGATAAGAGTTCGGCGGGTCACCTAACGGAGCAGCAGCAGCATACAGGCAGGTTTAACTCGAACTTGCGGTGCCTGAAGAGCCGATCAAGAGGGTGTGTAAGCTAAACCTGGTGGGTTGGAAGCCCCCAAATGACCTTGTTGATAGAGTCAACTTTTTGGGTATACAACCCGGCCTTATGGTGGCTGAAGAGCTGATCAAGAGGGTGTGTAAGCTAAACCCGGTGGGTTGGAAGCCCCCAAATGACCTTGTCGACGGAGTCAACTTTTTGCACCATCTTGTAAGCCGCCATCTTGTATGAAGAAACGGCAGAAGCCTCCAAGTGACTTTATGATGATCCAATAAATCTGGGCACCCATGTTTGAATGGTGCATCATGGCGGTTTGTCCTCTTGGGCGACTTTTAATCTTCCGCCAATAATGTAGTAGCCCCCGAATCTTAAGTCGTCTCGAAGAGGCGGCTTGAGAGTCTCCACTGAAGGTTGAGGTTGACCGTGGCGGGTTATAGATGATCCCGTATGAATTGTTTCAATAATCCGGTCGATGGTTCGTCCCGACTGGTTGTTTGAAGTTAACCAAACTGTAGCGGCGGCGACTTGCACGCCTATCCGTTTGGGCGGCTCGTATAGACGAACGCTGCACCAATATGTTGATGTAGATCAAACTGCGGGCGGCGACTTACGCGCGCCTGTTGGGCGGCTTGTACTGGTGTATGCGGCCCCTGGCGTGTTGATGTAGATGTAGGAGTCAGCCACGGTGTTTGCAGACGACACGGTCGCGAGAGACGGCCGCGGCGTAGTAAGCCAGCGCGGTCGCGAGAGACGGCCGCGGCGTTGTAAGCCGGTGCGGCCGCGAGAGACGGCCGCGGCGTTGTAAGCCGGTGCAGTCGCGAGAGACGGCCGCGGCATTGTAAGCCGGTGCAGTCGTGGCGTCGGAAGCCGGTGCGCGAGTCCGTTGAGTAATGCGACACGGACAAGCACCAGTGCGGAATGATGCTGGTGCACGCTCTTCCTCCACGTTTTAATGCCAATTATCCTGCGTACAAATATTGCAGGAAAAGTAACTATTCTCGAAGAAATTAATATGTGTTAATAAAATAAATGAAATAGATAACACCTGGTATATTTCAACGGAAGATGAACTGTGGGCTTCTATAAATATCTGAGTACTACTACTAGTGTTTGATGTACTAGTAGTATTGTTTGACGGGAGCAGTTTTCCATCACACCAAGCGATTATTTTTGAACAGCCGGCCCCCCACTACTTCTTCCATGTGTGGAGAGCCGACCGGAGGCGAGGCGGCGCGGTTGGGAGAGACGGCCGCGGTGGCTCGTGGCACAAGTATGCGGCCCGCGGGCGCGGCGAAACCAGCCGGAGGCGAGGCAAAGGCGCAGCGCGCGGGGTCCGTCCGACGAGAGACGGCGAGGCGGCTCAGCGCGAGGCGGCGAGGCGACTCTGTGCGAGGTGGCAAGGCGGCGGCTCATGGCACGAGCAGGCGGGGCGCAGCTGTGGCTACCGGGCCAGGATGCGCGCGGTGGCGAGGCGGAGGCTCGTGGTGCGAGCAGGCGGGGCGCAGCTGCGGCTGCCGGGCCAGGATGCGCGCGGTGGGAGCGGGGGCGGTCGGCTGGCAGGACCAACGACGCGACGACAACGAAGCCATAGCGGTGCTGGAGACCGAGCCGGACACGGCTGCAGGGGCGAGGTGGAGGCAGTCGGAGGTACCGGCCCGCAGCGGCGGCTCAAGGTGCAGCAGAGGTTAGCGAAAAACAGCGAGGGCGACTCGGCAAACGCGGCAGCTGCGGCGGCTCCAGCGGAGGCCGACTCAACGCGCGCCAGCGAGTCAAACTTGGCTCGGAGCAACGCGCAGTGGCGGAGAGGCGGTGCAGAAGGCGCGGAGGCAGAGGCGAAACTGCAGCGGCGAGGGGTGCGGTCAGCCACGACGGCGGCTCATGGTGCCGGTGAGGCCACGGCAGAGGCGGCGCGACAGCGCGATGGCTCAGCAGAAGCAACTGCATGGCAGAGGCAAGGCGGAAGTAGAAGGTCGCAGCGGCGGCTCAGCTGCTCCGGCCCGCAGCAGAGGCGGAGGCAGCTTGGCGGAGCGGCGGCTCAGCCGCGCAGGGCGACTCCTCGGCGGGTACGGCGGCACGGGCGAGGCGCACTGGGCCGGCTTGGGAGCGGCGACTGCCAGCGGGGCGAGGAGGAAAACGGCGCGGTTGGCGTGGAAGCAGGGGCGGTTCGGAACAAGGCGGCTTGAAAGCGTCTGCCTGCGGCAGAGGTAAGGCCACGGCGACGGCTCGGACGTGAAAACGGCGCATAGTGCAAGTGCAGCAAGGGCATGGCGGCTGACAGGAAGCGCGGGGGCAGAGCATCATGATGAGCTGAAGGACAGCAGCAGCAACCGGTGGCGGCTCGATGGGGAGGCCGGCTATGGAAACGGCCGGCTATCAAGCCATGACAGCGGTGGCATGCCGGCTCGAGGCGAGGCACCCCCGGCGATGGAGCCGGTGCCGGCTTGATGTAAGGCTGACTGTGGATGCGGGGTGGCCGCCGTGGAGGCGTTGACGGGGCGGCTCAAAGCGGGAGCCGGGTCGTAGTGAACCGGACGGCCCGGGGGAAGTGCGACGACGGCTTTCAGCAGAATCCCCACAAGGCCGAGGTAGCTCGGAGCGAGGATGAGTGAGGTGGACTCCGTGGCGCCTTAAAGCCCGATGGCGGCTTGAGGCGAGGTGAAGGCCGGCTTGGAAACGGCCGTGCGGCCTCGAGGTCCGGCAGTAGAGGCACGTCGGCGAGGCGCAACCGCTGCGGCCGACCGCGACGGTGGAGCAGACCTGGCGAAGTAGCATCCACCTCGGGGCGAGTCCTTCGGGTCATAGTTGGATTTGATCAAGTCATGATGCTTCATACTATTGTTGGTTTGATGGGATGTAACAGTAGCAGCACGATCCTGATGTGGCTTCGGGACTTGTTCCATCATAAGCAATAAGCACCTGATGTTTGACTGCGTCGGAACCGCTTCTGTTGATCTCGGCGACTCGCGTTGGCGACTCGCGGCAACGAACAAATCGTAACCCTAATTTTCTCTTGAACCTTGGACGGGTATTAGATTTGACTACCCGCCTTCGAGACAATGTAAATCCTCCTGTAACGACTCTTTTTTATCCGAAAAAATTGCGAACTTCTCCATTCCTGGGAGAGATCCCTCCAAGAACTCAACACCACCGTGCGTAGGCCCCATGGTGGGTGCCAACCGTCGTGGATTTGTCACGGCAAGATGTCCGGGTTAACGGACTTAGGTGTGAGGCCATCGCAACTATGTGGCGGCTTGAGAGGGATTGGTCAGAATCGAGAGACGCGAGTTTACCCAAGTTCGGCCCCTCCGATGGAGGTAAAAGCCTACGTCCTGCTTTGTGTGTATTGATGATGAGGATGATCTCTCGGTTACAAGGGTGATGTCTTGCTACCTCTAATCTAGAGAGCCTCTAATCTGTGTATCTCTAATCACTTTAACTTGTCCCTCTTGGGGTGCCTTACCCCTCCTTATATAAGTGGAAGGGGTAGGTTTACATGTAGAGTCCTACTAGGAGTAGGATTAGGACTAGTCTCTCTTGAGTCCTAATCCGGGTCTTGTTTCTCTTGTAAGGAAATCCTTCCTCTCTTTTGGGCCTTCTCTGTGAGCCGCCTGGCGCCGGCTTACACGCTGGGCCTTGGGCCTTGTCGCTCGTCTGACCCGCCTGCCGGGTTACCGATGAACCGCCAAGTCTCGACCGGGTCACCAGTGAGTCGCCAAGTCCTGGCCGGGTCATACTTCCGGCCGGGTTATATCGCGGGGTATATCCCCGACAGGATGATATTTAAACCACTTCTCCTTAGGGAGATCAACGTGAGTAGCAAATTCTTCACGGAAAGAGGCTACTATCTCAGAGTCAAGTCCATATTTAGTGCTAAACATGTGAAAAGTATCGGTATTCATAAAAGATTTAACACAATCAAATTCAAGCTTTATACCTGACTCATTACCTTCGTTGAGTTCCCAATCTTCAGAATTGCGTTTAATTCTTTCTAAGAGATCCCACTTGAATTCAATAGTCTTCATCATATAAGAACCAGCACAAGAAGTATCGAGCATGGATTGATCATTATGAGAAAGCCAAGGATAAAAATTCTGAATGATAACTTCCCTCGGAATGTCATGATTGGGGCATGAATATAACATTGACTTAAGCCTCCTCCAAGCTAGAGCGATACTTTCTCCTTCACGAGGCCAAAAATTATATATATAATTCCGATCACGATGAACTAGATGCATGGGATAAAACTTTTGGTGAAATTCAAATTGCAAACGATTCCAGTTCCACAATCCAAGATCATCACATAGCCTATACCATGTCAATGCTTTTCCCTCCAAAGATAAAGGGAAAACCTTCTTCTTAACTTCATCTCCGGGTAAACCTACAAGGTTAAATAATCCACAAATCTCGTTCACATATAAAACGTGCATATCAGGATGTTCAGTTCCGTCTCCTGCATAAGGTTTAGCAAGCAGTTGTTCTAGCATACCCGAAGGAATTTCATAAGTAACATTTTCAGTAGATGTTGTAGGTTGAGGGGTAACTAATTGTGGTTCCGGTCGAGGTGAAGATACCCCGAACAAACCCCTCAAAGGATTGTTCTCCATAGTAGCAAGTAGCAATAAATTTCAGCATGTAGTATAAGTTTTTCCTTACCGATTTGCACTTACCAAGAGCACTTCACTCCCCGGCAACGGCGCCAGAAAAGAGTCTTGATGACCCACAAGTATAGGGGATCAATCGTAGTCCTTTCGATAAGTAAGA
The DNA here is from genome assembly GCA_039707655.1 of Elymus sibiricus. Classification (NCBI taxonomy): domain Eukaryota; kingdom Viridiplantae; phylum Streptophyta; class Magnoliopsida; order Poales; family Poaceae; genus Elymus; species Elymus sibiricus. Next base: position 230,038,347 of record CM077675.1, on the reverse strand, counting down.
GTGTCGAACCCAACGAGGAGCGGAAGGAAATGACAAGCGGTTTTCAGCAAGGTAATTTCTGCAAGCACTAAAATTGTAGGTAACAGATAGTTTGATAGCAAGATAATTGGTAGCAAGCAAGTAAAGGTAACGGTAACAAGGTGTAGCAAGGTAGCCCTATCCTTTTGAGGCAAAGGACAGGCTAGAACAATCACTGGTAATAGGCAAGGTGTTCTTGAGGGTACACGGGAATTTCGTCTAGTCACTTTTATCATGTTGGTTTGATTCGTGTTCGCTACTTTGATAATTTGGCATGTGGGTGGACCGGTGCTAAGGTGCTGTTCTTACTTGACTAACAACCTACTTATGATTAACCCCCTCGCAAGCATCCGCAACTATGAGAAAAGTATTAAGACAAAGTCTAACCATAGCATTAAACATGTGGATCCAAATCAGCCCCTTACGAAGTAGCGCATAAACTAGGGTTTAAGCTTCTGTCACTCTAGCAACCCATCATCTAATAACTACTCCACAATGCATTCCCTTAGGCCCATGAATGGTGAAGTGTCATGTAGTCGGCGTTCACATGACACCACTAAGGGAATCACAACATACATATCATCAAAATATCGAACACATATCAAATTCACATGATTACTCGCAACATGACTTCTCCCGTGACCTCAAGAACAAAGGTAACTACTCAAAAATAATAAACATGCTCAAGATTAGAGTGGTATTGAATAGCATATTGGATCTGAACATATAATCTTCCACCAAATAAACCATATAGTAATCAACTACACAAGGTAATCAACACTACTAGTCACCCACAGGTACCAATCTGAGGTTCCGGTACAAAGATTGAACACAAGAGATGAACTAGGGTTTGAGAGGAGATGGTGCCGTTGAAGATGTTGATGAAGATTGGCCTCCCAAAGATGAGAGGGGTGTTGGTGATGACGATAGCTTCGATTTCCCCCTCCGGGTGGGAAGTTCCCCCGGCGGAATCGCTCCGCCGGAGGGCAAAAGTGCTCCTGCCCAAGTTCCACCCCAAGGCGGCGACGCTTCGTCCCGAAAGTCCTCCTCTGATTTTTTCTAGGTCAAGAGAGACCTTATACCAGAAGATGGGCACCGGAGGTGGGCCAGGCTGAGCACAACCCATCAGGGCTCCTCCGGTAGTTTCCAGCTCTAGTATTTTTTATTAAATGTAAAAATAATCTCCGTAAAATTTCAGCTTCATTGGAGTTGTGCAGAATTGGTATCTCTGAAGTGCTTTTCTTGGGTCCAGAATTCCAGCTGCCGGTATTCTCCCTCCTTGTGTAAACCTTGCATATTATGAGAGAAAAGGCATTAGAATCACTCCCCAAAGCATTATTATTTAACAAAACAAAGTAAATAATAGTAGGGAATCATGATGCAAAATGGACGTATCACCTACCAACAGCTAAAAGTGAATTGTGCTGTCACAAACACAAGGAGAGAACAAGGGATAACTAGTGTAGCCTACGACACGCTGCCGCCGCCTCACCTAAAAAATTAGGGTTCCTCCGCCTCCCACCGGCACTGGCACTCCGCCTCGTCTCCGGTGGCCTTAGGGCCATAGAGGTGCGGTGGATCCCGGCCCTTGCCGGTGGGAGGGCTCCGTGTCAGGGCCGGTTTTCCAGGATATGTATTTCCCAGCAAATGACCCCTGTGCTCACCAGCCCCGGGATTACTGTTAGCTAGTAGGCACATCCTTGATACAAAATATCCAAGCAATTACATAATTTGGGGTACAAGACCATGATGGTCTATGGAGTACAACAAGGTTTCTAGTGGCTGATGGCGGAAGCGGTTTGTGGATCTCCAGCGTCTATGGGACTCCATTTCCCACAGGAACAGCTGACCTGGAAAACTCCTATCTCGCGTGTTTGCTATCTTTGGTGCCTAGGTTGTGGGGTTTTCATCATCGTGCTCTTCTCCAAATACGCGATCTGGCTAAGACAATATCCAGGGACAAGCCAGTGAGTACGTTTGAATGTACTCGCAAACATCATGAAAACAGATATAATAAAGCAGGTGAATTGCATGCACTAGAATTTGAATGGTATTCAATATGCCATAAGATTAAATCATGAATACAAGTATGCATATAATTTATCCGCACCAAGAATTGATTAAATAATAAGGCAAGGTAAAATAAAAATGGAACAATCGGGCGGTAGTGCTCCCGAGAATTCCAAGAAAATAAACTGTGCCAATCCGGTGTCTGAAGTGACACCTCGAAAGGAAAATGCAGAACATGCCTCAGTCAGGCGTATAAGTGACGCAACATAAAGGGCTCATATTGAAAATAATAATATGTGTGCCACAGTCGGGCGTCTGAAGCTACACCGCATAAAGGGCTTATAAGAAAAATAATAATATGATTTGACACAGTCGGGCGTCTGAAGCGACACCTCATAAAGGACTTATATTAGCAATAATCATATGAGTATTCCGATGGTAGAACCTTCCCAGGGATTCTCAACAATTTATATAAGAGAAAGGTTAGCGCATAACAAAATTTATAATAACGATCACCCATCATGATTCATGATCAACATCATGATTCAATTAATTCCTCCGAAGACCGACACTAAGACCGGCACTTGACCTATCCCAGACTGTAGTCCTTAACCGCGGAAACGGCTATTCGAATAGATGTATTACTCTGTAGAGGGTGTACTCTTTACCCACGAGTAACAGATTTCGTTAGTCAACCAGAGATGTCAACTAATTTCGATTGTGGTCTTTGAGCTGAAAACACACCTGACCCGCACACACCAGTTTAACTTCTCAATGCCTGGAATCACCCACGGCACTCGTTAAGTAAAACTCTAAGTGGGGAGACCACAATCTCGATTAGTATTGGATCGAAATATTTATAACGCACGCACACAGGGGCGCTACCCCCTCGGTCCAACCGGAACACCCATGCCCCCGGACCAAGTGGCATGCCTACCAGATGACTACGGTATCTTCCACGGTGGCCTCTCTGTACAGTGTGTGCCAAGAAAGGGGTGGACGACTTACTGAACCGCACCCTACGTGTGGCAGGGACAAGTGGTAGTACGAAAACAAGTATGGGGGTTACTGGAACAAGACTCGATCTATGGTCGACTCAGGAGGTTTATGTTTTCCCTGCATGGTTAGCACAACAAATTTGCTTCACAAATTTCTGATGGAGTCACCCCTATCATACCCCAATCCTGCCTCCACTGATCATTCCCGTCACAACGGAATATGAGCTCCATGGTCGTGTCTACCCGAGACATAACCTTTCTTCGGAGTTCATCTGGGCCAGTACAGCCATGTGTGGCATGAAGAGGTGACTACCATCACATTCACTTCATGTTTAACAGAAATTAATTTTTCACCATTTGCAATTATGCATGAAAGATCTCCATATAGAAATGTTAATTTCAACACTATAGCCATGAAAATTATGCACCACCATAAACAACCACTCAACTAAATCATATCAATGTTCAAGATGCTTGCCTTTAATGAGCAGGAAGGTAGGGTGCACTCCAAAACTTTTGAATGTTGGATCTCCTCTCCCTCTCCTATTTTTGAGAATATTCAAATTAACACATAATTTGAAAACAATACAAAAATTTGTCTTGGAAAATTTTCATATAAATACTAAAATAAACTAGATAGAATTTTAGGAATTTGAGAAAAAGAATCAATTCATTTGGAGTTGTACTTTAAAAGTTGCAGCCCGTCAAACTTTTGTTTTTAAATAAACACAGAAAAGAAAACGTTTCGAGGAAAATACGTTTACTGAAATAGGAAGCGTACTCAGATGGATTACGTTTTCCCCGAGGGAAAAAGCGTACTGACGGAGGTGCGCCGCCTGGGGAGTCAGTTGCCTCACCGACAGGCGGGACCCACCTGTCGGGTTTGTCTCCCACCTCGCGTGGCATCACTCGACGGAACAGAGGCAGCCTCGGCCGGAGGTTGCCGATGCTAGGGGGCGCCCATCCTAGCGCTCGGCACACCGGAGCATTGAGGAGGATGAACCACGCCCATTGAAGGGGAAGGGGGGCGCTCGGGAGCTCAGCATCGAGCGGAGCTTTGGCCATGGCGGAAAAATGCCAACGGTGGCTGATGAAATCGATGCCACAACTATGCGGGCATGGAATCGATTACGGGGGGAAAGTTTGGGTGGCTAGAGGAGCTGTGCAAAGAGACCCATTTGAGGGATGAGTGGCTATGCTACATGAATTCAACCGGGGCTAGGCGGCGGTGAATCTCATCGGAGACGATGAAGATGATCACTTCCGGCTAAATTGGTTGCTCTTACGGGTTCCAGGGGAGAGAGGAGCGGTTTCCATGACTGAGAGAGCATCGGGGGCCTCTTATATAGGCAGGCGATGGCGGTTCCTGCGGCGCCCATGGATAAGCATGGCGGGGTGGCGGAGGAGCAACATGGCAAGGTCGGCAAGCTAGCGGACGAACTTCAGCACTGCTCCAGGGGCAGCTGGCGAGCGGAGGCGGCTTGGACGGCGCCGACCATGGCAGGGCGGACGCGGTCGGTGGCTAGCCACCAAGGGCTACAGCGGCGGCGCTGTAGGGAGTCAGGGGGCGGTCGGGGCGACGCTAGCGGCTCGGAGGGGACGCGGCACGGCTTTGCAAGCGGGGAAAAACCAAGGGGTGCGGGGTAGGTGGGGCGCGGCGGCTCGACGCTGCTGCGTGCAATACGCACGCTCTGCTCGCGCTCCGAGCACGCTCACCACCTGCTCGATGAAATGTTGTGGCATCCTAGAGGGCTCTAATGCAAATGAGGATTCACAGGGCTAGGTTTATGGGAAAGGAAAAACTAGGGGACAATCTGGTTAGTCTAGTTATGCAAGTCCTTAATGCAATTTCAGGTTCATGCCAAATCTGGCCATGCACACAAGATGTTTGTCAAAATGCTAGGGCCATTTAGAAAACTTTGTTGGCAACCAAACTTTCCAGCGAGGAGTCTCTTTAGATGGTAAAGAGGATGATAAAGTTAGTTTGAGAAAAATAGAAACTTGCTAGCGCAAGCTTTTCAAAACTTCACTTTTGGACAGAAACTCCAGAGGTTAATTTCAAGGGCTTAAACTATTCCAATGGTGTTGGGGATATAACCCCGTGGTGAGACCCACCCAGGAGGGGCCGGGTCATGAGGTTGGCGACTTAGCAGTGAGGCCTAAGTAGGCTGGAAGATCAAGACAAGGCCTGGAAGTGACTCGCCAGATGGGCCTGGAGGAGGCCCAGAGCCGGAAAGCAACATGTGATCTAGAGGCGTAAGCCGCCGGGAGACGGCTTGCCAGACAAGGCAAGGATAGTTAGAGATAAGGTCGGTTACTAGATGTAACCCATCCCGGACTCTTGTAAGCCTAGGGCCTCGACCTGTGTATATAAAGGCGGGTTCCCTGGGCCGCTTAGGCCACGAAACCTTTGATCGAGTACTAGGTCAAGCGAATCCACTCCCTTGTAATCAATATCTAATCAATACCATTCAAAGCAGGACGTAGGCTATTACCTCCTTCGAGAGGGGCCAAACCTGGGTAAACATGTGTCTTTCGTCCCGATCAACCCCTTCGAGTTAACCGTCGTAGCGATGGCTTCACCCCTAAGTCCTTGCACTAGGACATCTGCCGTGATAAAACCACGATAGTTGGAGCCCACCGTGGGGCTCGTGCATGGTGGTTTGGAGTACTCGAAGGGCTCTCTCCCAGGGATCGAGGGATACGCCGTTGGCAGGATGACCAAGAGTCGTCGTGGCAAGCTCTACATCGACGACGCTGGCTGGGGCCCCGAGGCCGACTCAATTGAGTACGGGTACCGGGTCCCCTTCGGCGGAATTCACATCTTCGTCGGCAAGATCGGCGGACCTAAGCCCGGGCCGGACATCTGCACCGACCTCGTCGAGTCAGCCCGGCGCACGCAACCCGCCCGGATCAACCCGGGCTGGAAGCACGTCTTTGTCGGCTTCACCCAAGGCGCGGAACTTGAGGAAGGTTCTATGTCGCGAGAGGAAACCCTCATCTGTTTAGAGGATGGATCCTCGAGAGGAGAGGCGGAATCAATCTACCAGCTTCATAACGGCGGGCTTGGGGGCTATTTTGAGGGTTACAATGACCCGGAGCCTTATGAGCCGCCAAACCAAGCTGCCATCTTCATGGCGGGAACGGTGCCGGTCTCCAGCAGCACGGCAGCTGGAGCGGCTAGAACAGCTGGAGCGGCTGCCCGCGCGTCAGGGTCCAGCTCAGCCAGGCCGCCGGCTCAGGTGTTGCTGGATCTGATGAACGAACTAACAACCCTGATGGGAACCGAGGTCACAGCGGAAAACCAAGCAAACCATAACGCAGAGATCGCGAGGTTGAAGGGCCAGATGACCAGGGCCCAGGAGGAGATCAACGCGTTGCAGGCTCAGATGGATGCTGAATCGGAGTGTCTCAGGGCTGAAGCTTTTTGCCTTAATCTGGATCAACAAGCCTCAGATGCAGTTTTTCGGATGAGGCATCAGACCCGCCTGCCTGATCAGTATGAGCCCAGAAATCTTTTTAACACCCCGGGAGCAGGGCTGAACGCGCCGCTTGCCATGACCCGGACGGCGGAGGTGCCTGGGAACAGGGCGGCGACTCAGCATCGGCAGCTAGACCTGCCCCGCAGGAACCAGACCCCGCCGCAGCGTTTTCTGACACCTCCTGCTCACTACTCTAACCCGGTGGAAAACATGGTAGCAGCAGTGGCCAGGCTCAATGCGCTCCCCCTTGCTGAGGGAACACCTTTCACCGAGGAAGCAAGGAATGCCATCGGGTACTTGCAGACAGCAGTGGCTCAACAGGAGAAGTATACTTACAGCCGGAGTCGTGTGCACTCAACCCCCATCCCAAGCCGCAGTTATAGCCGGCGCTTGGAGTCACCGGCGGTCTCTAGCAGTGAGCGACGTCGAAACCCGCCCTGTGAGGACCCGCCTGTTGTCGATGCCAAGGCGATTGTGGATAATGCTAGAGCTCAGCGGGAGGCGGCGGCCACGACGGCTTACCAAGAGCCGCCCCCGATGACCCCCTCGGTTTCGGTGGGAGCCGGAATCACCTCCAGAGCTGTGGGAGTGCCGTGCTTAGCACCGGCTCTGCGAAATGAGCGCCTGTCGAAGGACTTTAAGGGTCTGCGCAAAGTGCCTAATTATACAGCTGATCTGCCTCCAGAAGCCTGGATCGAGAGTTATGAGCTAGCCATGGAGATGTTAGACATCAGTGATGCAGTCTGTGCTAAGTACTTCATCATGATGTTGGAAGGACAGGCTCGTACATGGTTAAAGGGTTTGCCACCCAATACCATTAATTCCTGGGCCGTGTTGAAGGCAAGGTTCATCAAAAAAATTCAAGGGACGTGCAAGCAGCCTATGACGATTGTCGATCTGGATCATTGCGTGCAGCGTGAGGACGAGTCGGCCCATCATTGGGTCCGGCGGGTCTCAACCATTATCCATTCATCTGACAATATCACAGCGGCTCAGGTGGTTCTAATTCTGTAGAAGAATTGTCATTTTTGCCCCTTAAGCAGAAGCTTGGACGGCTCAAGCGTTCTTGCCAGGACATGGGTGAGCTCATGACGGCTCTCACCAAATATGTAGACTCTGACAGCACGAAGGATCCTGGGTCTGATGATGAGAAATCGGCTAAGGGTAAGAAGAATGGCAACGGCAAGGGTCAGCAGCAGAACGGGGCAGGAAATAACAATCCAGGCAATGGCGGTAAACGGAAGCATCCGGACGGCGGGTCAGATCTGGTAGCCAATACCAACACTGGGAACAACCGTGGCAAGGGCAACGGTAAACCACCTTTCGACAAGAATAAACCTTTCAACATGGAAGCAATGCTTAATGACCCCTGCCCGAAGCATAGTCTGCCCAACAAGCCGTCCACTCATGCTTGGAAGGATTGCTATATCATGCGGGAGTTTCGGAACTACAGCCTTAACTAGCATCACGGCAACGGTAATGAACCGCCCGGCGGGTCAGGGTCCGGCTCTCATGGGTCCGGCTTTGGTGCCGGCGGCTCAAACTCTAGTTATCAGGGTCAAGGTAACCATGGAGGTCATAACCAGCAATCTGGCAATGGTGGTCAATGATGTCTACTACACAACTTTATTCTTGTAGACTCGTGTTGGGCCTCCAAGCGCAGAGTTTTGTAGGACAGTAGCAAATTTCCCTCAAGTGGATGACCTAAGGTTTATCAATCCGTGGGAGGCGTAGGATGAAGATGGTCTCTCTCAAGCAACCCTGCAATCAAATAACTAAGAGTCTCTTGTGTCCCCAACACACCCAATACAATGGTAAATTGTATAGGTGCACTAGTTCGGCGAAGAGATGGTCATACAAGTGTAATATGGATGGTAGATATAGGTTTTTGTAATCTGAAAAATAAAAACAGCAAGGTAGCAAGTAACAAAAGTGAGCACAAACGGTATTGCAATGCTTGAAAACAAGGCCTAGGGTTCATACTTTCACTAGTGCAAGTTCTCTCAACAATACTGACATAGTTGAATCATATGTAAATCCCTCATGTGCGACAAAGAGTTCACTCCAAAGTCACAAATAGCGGAGAACAAACGAAGAAATTATTGTAGGGTACGAAACCACCTCAAAGTTATCTTTTCTGATCAATCGTATGAGCTATCCCTATAAGTGTCACGAACAGCCCTAGAGTTCATACTAAAATAACACCTTAAGATACACATCAACCAAAACCCTAATGTCACCACAAGTACCCATGGGCTTGATTATACGATATGCATCACACAATTTCAGATTCATCATGTTCAATCCAACACAAAGAAATTCAAAGAGTGCCCCAAAGTTTCTACCGGAAAGTCAAGACGAAAACGTGTGTCAACCCCTATGCATAGATTCCCAAGGTCACGGAACCCGCAAGTTGATCACCAAAACATACATCAAGTGGATCAATAGAACATCCCATTGTCACCACGGATATCCCATCGCAAGACATACATCAAGTGTTCTCAAATCCTTAAAGACTCAATCCGATAAGTAAACTTCAAAGGGAAAACTCAATTCATCACAAGAAGATAGAGAGGGGAAAACTTCATATGATTCATCTATATCAATAAAGCTCGCGGTACATCAAGATCGTGCCATCTCAAGAACACGAGAGAGAGAGAGAGATCAAACACATAGCTACTGGTACATACCCTCAGCCCCGAGGGTGAACTACTCCCTCCTCATCATGGAGACCGCCGGGATGATGAAGATGGCCTCCGGTGATGGTTTCCCCCTTCGGCAGGGTGCCGGAACAGGCTCCCGATTGATTTTTCATGGCTCTGGAGGCTTGCGGCGGCGGAACTCCCGATCTAGGTTTGTTTCTGGGGGTTTCTGTATTTATAGGAATTTTTGGCGGTGAAAACAAGTCAAGGGGGGCCACGAGGCGACGACAAGCTAGGGGGCGCGCCCTAGGGGGGTGGGCATGCCCCCAGGCTTGTGGTGGCCTCGTGGATCTTCTGGCCCAACTCCAATGCTCCCTGGGCTTCTTCTGGTCCATAAAAAATCACCGTAGATTTTTATTCCGTTTGGGCTCCGTTTGATATTCCTTTTCTGTAAAACTCAAAAACACGGAAAAAACAGAAACTGGCACTGGGCTCTAGGTTAATAGGTTAGTCCCAAAAAAAATATAAAGTTGTAGTAAAATGATTGTAAAACATCCAAGAATGATAATATAGCAGCATGGAACAAGCAAAAATTATAGATACGTTGGAGACGTATCAGTCAACAGCAAAACAATCAGTCAGGATATCAGAGCAACCCAAAACAGCTTAATGGAGGCCAGTATCATGTCTTCACCACGAGTCTCGATAAGCGGGATCAGAAAGTGCGCAAGCGGGCGGTTAACGCAGCCATGTCGGCTCTTCCGCAGTACCTGAAGTGGTCTGAGCACATGATATCATGGAGTAGGGAGGATCACCCGCCGCGAGTTGATAACCCGGGGCACTTAGCCCTCGTGGTAGCCCCTCGGGTAGGAGGCTACATGTTTACCAAGGTGTTGATGGATGGTGGTAGCAGCATCAACATCATATATTATGACACTTCCCGTCGGATGAACCTGGTTGACAAGGATCTCAAGCCATCATCCACAGTTTTTCACGGTGTGGTACCCGGCAAATCAGCTTATCCAGTTGGAAAAATTGCCCTTGAGGTAGCTTTTGGTGATGAGTTCAACTACAGGGTGGAGACCTTATGGTTTGAAGTGGTTAAAATCAAGAGCCCATATCATGCTCTCTTTGGAAGGTCGGCTTATGCTAAGTTCATGGCACGGCCCTGTTATGTTTACTTGTAGCTCAAGATGCCTGGTCTGAAGGGGACGATTACAGTGCATGGTGATCGGAAGATTGCTCTTGAGTTAGAGGAAGGTGATGCTGCATATGCAGAGTCAAGTTGTGCTGAGGCAGAGCTAAAGTTTTATAAAGACAATGTTGACCCGGCGGATATGACCCCGCTGAAGAAGCCCAGCACGAAATCTGACCCGCCCCTGAAGTTTGTGGCAGAAGATACCAAGTTGGTGGATTTTGTTCCTGGTGACTCATCGCAGCAGTTCACTATAGGGGCCAATATGGACCCCAAATAGGAAAGCGCGCTCATAGAATTCATCCGTGAGAATCGGGACATCTTTGCATGGAAGCCTTCTGACATGCTGGGTGTACCGAGAGAATTCGCTGAGCACCACCTTAATGTGGATCCTAAGTTTAAGCCAGTCAAGCAATTTCTCCGTCGTTTCAACGAAGAGCGGCGTAAAGCTATCGGAGAAGAAGTAGCCCGGCTCTTAGCAGCAGGGTTTATCGTGGAGGTTTTCCCCCCAGAGTGGTTGGCTAACCCCGTGCTTGTACTTAAGAAGAACGGCACGTGGCGCATGTGTGTAGATTACACAGATCTCAACATGGCGTGTCCGGTTGATCCATTTGCTCTCCCCCGTATCGACCAGATCATTGATGCAACGGCGGGTTGTGAGAGTTTATGTTTCCTGGATGCTTATTCAGGTTATCATCAGATCAAGATGGCAGTCAAAGACCAAGAGAAGACGTCTTTCATCACGCCTTTTGGAGCTTTCTGCTACGTGTCTATGCCTTTTGGACTCAAAAGCGCGCAGGCGACTTACCAACGTTGTGTGCAGAACCGTCTTCATAGTCAAATTGGGCGCAATGTTCATGCTTATGTGGATGATATTGTGGCCAAGTCAAGGAAGAAGGAGACTCTGCTAGATGATTTGAAGGAAACTTTTGATAACCTTCGGGTTTACAAGATGATGCTTAACCCGGCTAAGTGTGTGTTTGGTGTGCCTACAGGCAAACTCCTGGGATTTTTGGTCTCCGAGCGTGGCATTGAGGCTAACCCGGATAAAATAAAAGCCATCACCTCTTTGTCTAAGCCGGCGTGCATTAATGATGTCCAGTGCTTGGCGGGCCGTATTGCCGCTTTAATCCGGTTCAAAAGCCGCCTGGGCAAGAAAGCTATTCCTTTGTATCAGATGATGAAAAAGACAGATGATTTCGTCTGGAGTGATGCTACCAATGATGCGTTTGAGGCGCTAAAAAAATAGTTGGTCGAGCCGCCTGTCTTGGCTGCTCCCGTGGAAAAAGAGCCTTTGCTCCTGTACGTGGCGGCTAATAATATAACCGTCAGTGCTGCAGTCATTGTGGAGCGCAAGGAGGCAGGCAAAGAGTATCCAGTCCAGCGGTCGGTTTACTATGTCAGCGAGGTTTTGACAGAATCCAAGCAAAGATACCCGCATTGGCAAAAGTTGGTGTTTGGAGTGTTCATGGCAAATCGCAAGTTGAAGCATTATTTCCTTGGACATCCAATCACGGTGGTCAGCTCTGCTCCTTTGGGAGATATCATTCAAAATAGAGAAGCCACCGACAGGATTGCTAAGTGGGCAATTGAGCTTGGGCCTCTTAATCTGAAGTACGTACCTCGGACGGCTGTTAAATCTCAAGCCCTGGTGGATTTTATCAATGACTGGACAGAATGTCAAGCACCCGAGGAGAAGCCGGACAATACATATTGGACAATTCATTTTGATGGATCCAGGCAATTGGAAGGTTCACGTGCTGGGGTTGTGTTAACTTCCCCTCGAGGTGACAAGTTTTGTTATGTATTAAGGTTAATGTTTCCTTGTACTAACAATGCAGCTGAGTATGAAGCCTTGCTTCATGGACTCCGTGTGGCCAAAGAGATGAATTTGAGCCGGGTCAGATGTCTTGGCGACTCAGACCTTGTGGCCCAGCAAGTTTCTGGCACATGGGATTCTAAAGATCCTCGTATGGCGGCTTACCGCCAGGCGGTTGATGTCATCGCTGGTCATTTCAAGGGTTATCAGGTGGATCATATTGATCGTCGGAAGAATGAGGCGGCTGACGCGTTATCAAGACTGGGGTCTCAGCGTAAGCCGGTGCCACCTAATGTGTTTCTGGATGTACTGCATCATCCATCAGTTAAGCTACCTTCTGAGGAGGATCTTGCTATACCTGACCCGGAAGGACAATTGGTGGCGGCTCTCCGCGTTATCCCTGATTGGACGCTGCCTTATCTGGCGTATCTGACTCGCGGCGAGTTACCCGAAGACAAGACCTTGGCACGGCAAATTATGAGGCGGTCTAAGTCTATGACTATTGTCAATGGCGAGTTGCACAGGTGCACCGTGACTGGCGTTTTTCAACGCTGTGTCTCTCCTGAGGAGGGCCGTGAAATCTTGCAAGAGATACATGCCGGCGATTGTGGTCATCACGCCGGGTCAAAATATTTGGTGGCTAAAGCTTTTCGGCACGGTTTTTACTGGTTAACAGCTCATGCAGATGCAGAAGACTTGGTCAGTAAATGTGATGGGTGTCAGAAATTTGGACGACGTACCCATGTGCCAGCTCAAGAGTCGCGGATGATTCCAATCACCTGGCCGTTTGCAGTCGGGGGCTTGATATGGTTGGACCGTTTAAGAGGTCTAAAGATAAGAAGACCCACCTCTTGGTGGCGGTTGATAAGTTTACTGAGTGGGTTGAGGCACAGCCGGTTAGTAAGTGCGACGCAGCAACAGTAGTTCAGTTCGTCAAAAAGCTGATTTTTCGGTTTTGGTTATCCTCATAGTATCATTACTGACAATGGTACAAATCTGTCCAAGGGGGCTATGAAAGAGTTTTGTGACAGTGAACACATCCACCTTGATGTCTCCTCCGTGGCTCACCCACAGTCTAATGGTCAAGCAGAGCGTGCTAACCAGGAAATTTTGAGAGGGATAAAACCCCGGCTTATGGCTCCTCTGGAGCGAATGCCGGGTTGTTGGGTGGAGGAATTACCTTCAGTTCTTTGGAGCATCAGAACCACCCCCAACAGGTCAACAGGCTACACGCCTTTCTTCATGGTTTATGGCGCAGAAGCTGTTCTCCCAGTGATATCCGTCATGACTCGCCCAGGGTGGTGGCTTACGTTGAAATTGATAATGAGACAGCGCGTCAGGACGCTTTGGATGCTTTGGATGAAGAACGAGATCTTGCAGCAGCACGGTCGGCGATTTACCAGCAAGATCTGCGTCGCTATCATAGCCGCAAAGTCAAGACCCGGACGTTCCAAGAAGGTGACTTAGTGCTCCGGCTGATTCAAGACCAGACAGATATGCATAAGTTGTCACCACACTGGGAAGGACCTTTTGTGATCAACAGAAATCTCAGCAATGGTTCCTATTATCTCATTGATATACGGGAGAGCAACAAGTCACGCACTTCTGGGGAGGAAACTGCCAGGCCGTGGAACATTGCTCATCTTCGGGCTTACTACACTTGAGCCACCGGCTCTCATCAATGTACATACTTCTCTCATTGTATATACCACTTTTTATAATATAATAAAGCCGGCATCCCTATAATTCGGGGCCTCTGCCGTTTTCTTGCACCAAGCTTTGTGCAAAGAGTTGATTCTTCATAAGGTCACTTGGGGGCTTTCAACCCACTAGTTTTAGCTTTCATACCCTCTTGGCCAGCTTTATATGCCATATTTGAGTTAAACCTGCCTGTTTGCAACTTTCTACTCCGCCAGGTGACCCACCGAACGTTTGACAGTCAATCTTGTTTAAGACCCTGAACTTGTCAAAGTTAAAACGGCGGCTTATGTCATGAGAGAGCCGGCTTACAGAGAGCTAGGATAAACTCACCTATCTGCTGTAGTCTCTCCGCTATGTGGCCCGTTCGTACTCCTAACAGTCAATCTTTTTTAAGACCCTGAACTGGTTAAGGTTAAAACAACGGATTTATGTCACGTGAGAGCCGGCTTATGGGATTTCGGGCACTCATGCCTAGCTTCTTTGAAGCAAAAAATTCGATTTTTTTCTAAAGTATAAGAGTTGATCTCTTTGGGCTGTGCCTTCAAAGCCGCCTAAACTATACTACAAGCTATACATGTGTTTTCTGCTTGTTATTTTGCAGGAGTTTTTCATGATAAGATTCTAAGTTTTTGGGTAATCCCAGCTTAGTATTGCTCATGGATTATAACCCGCCAGTGGGAATTGATGAAATTGATACTGAGGCATATGATCATATCAAGACATTCACACTGTGGAAGAATTTTTGAAATGCCAAAGCTGCCAGAATACGAGCTGGTAAAGTTCAAAACGTGCGCAAAGGCACGGCACAGGCGATCAAGTTTTTACTACGGCTATTACAAGGCTCCAGAGGGCCCAAAATAACCCGACGGCTCAGCATTGCCTGGGTTAACTTCATTGGAGACCAGCTTCTCGCCTAGCTCGTCGACGGGTCATCCCACGCCGGGTCTTCATTTTCCTGGATCTAAAGGTTGTCCACATCCCAGTTGCAATTGATTAAAGCTTCAAATTCAGCTTCGTCATGCAAGATTGGAAACGGGTCAACATCAGGGGCAAAGATGTGCTTACGACGTTGAGGAGTAAGGTCCTTCGGCTCAAATGTGGGCGCTCGGACTCGCGCGTTGTTGTCATCATAAGCCGCCTGATATGTCTTCAGATCAGCTTCTGCGGCTAATTGGCTGGCCAATACTCGAGACGCTCTGAAGCAACGAGCGTAGTCATCTTGAGTGAATTCTGACCCGTCGGCCTTCAGCTGCGGGAAACCTCCCACCATCTCCTCCGGGTTAAGCTCCGGCGCATATGCCAAAGCCCGGCTTAAAGCAGATATTGCGCCCTTGCGGGCGGCTGATTTCTTCATCTCTTCAAAATGCTTGGGACAGTGGAGAGGCACTTCAGCACATCCTTGATCAGCTTTGGAACCCCTTTTTCACCAAAAGCAGCCCTGATGGTGAAAAGGCTTCCAGCGTATAGCTGTTCAGTGAAGGCATATAAAGCCTTCAGCTTCAGCAAGCTGTCATCCGGAAGCTGACGAGTTCGTTGGCCTGCAAACAGATCAAATTTGTAAATCGCCGGGCGAGTCTCTATAAGAATATTTGAAAAAGAATACTCATAACATAGTCAGCAATGCTTACCAAAGACAACTTCAGTCATCCGGGCTATATGATGTTTCAAGCTGGACAACTCTTCGGTAACAGGCTTAAGTCGGCCCTCGGCGTCTTCTGCACGTTTGGTCAAGGCGGCTTGGTTGGCCTCAGCAGATTGTTTGTATGCCTCAAAGTCTGCCTTGATTTTTTCTAGTTCTGTAGAGGAGAGCCGCCACTTTGTGTCAGCTTCAGCTCGGGCGTCTTCTTGCAGTGCCAGGTTCTTCCTAAGATCGGCCATACTAGACTCGGATGCATTTAAAGCCTCCTGCACAAGACAATGTCAACAGCAAATTTATCAATTTTAAGCCGCCAGTCCGGTTTATAATAGTACTTGGAGGCACTGCAGAGGGTTGTTACAAGTCTCAAGCAGATTGCAAGCAATATACTTGACACTTGGGGGCTAATGTGTATCAGTTCTTTCAAAGTCTACAGTGTAAATAAGACTCGTATCATCTTCACGAAGATAACCCGGCCCTTGGGGGCTACACTTGGCATTTTGTTTCTATCAATGCAGTAAGTGCCGGCTCATTGTTTGTATAATGACCCGACCCTTGGGGGCTACATGTTGGTCTATTGAGATTTACATATTACTGAAGACCTGGCTTATCTTCGAGAAAATAAGCCGGCTCTTGGGGGCTACGTAAGGATATACGGAGAGTAGAAAAGTTGAGTACCTCATATTTCCTCTTCATCATGCCAACTAAGTTGGCCTCCATGTCCCGGCTTGCGGCAAGACGGCTTTGATAGCCGGAGTGCAGTTCATCAGCTGCAAGCTTCTCTAGATTGGGCAGATCAAGCTTAGCCTTCTCCTTCTTAGGTGAAGGCGCCTCATCCTTGCTGATATGTTTGGTCAGCACGTTGGAAGGAGCTGGAGCTGTGAAAGCCGTCCCAGTGATAGTAACCTCTTCCCCATGAGAAGTCACATCAGCAGTTGTTGGCAAGGGGCTGAGCGGCTTAGGATCCGTCTCCAGATTAGCTTCAGGAATCATAACATCGGCATCCGCCGGCTCAAGGGGGCTGGGGAGTGCCGTCATGGGCGCCTTGGTCAGCTTCCGAGGGCTCGACCTGAATTTCAGGAGTGCTAAGCTTTGGGTTCTCCGGCTCTGGAATGTCGGGATTGGCAGATGGCCCGCTTAGTTTCCTTTTCTTGGCTTGTGCCCTGTGAACAAAAGATTTCAGGATAAGATTATATGAGAATAAAGAGTTAGTAATCAATATTGGATGCAAAGATGAAAATTACCCTGGGTTGATAACAAGAGGTGGCAGCTTGGAAGCGGTTGAGTCGCCAGAGGAAGGAGGAGTATCCTGAAGACATTAAAGTTAAGTAGTATGATCAGTTTTATTGCATAAGGCTAGCAGGCAGAAGAAATACAAACAAAAGTATGAGTTACCTCATTACGATGTTTCCGAGGATCCGGAGCGTCAGGTAAGCCGGCCACTAGATCTTCAGAGCCGCCGCTACGGGTCTGACGCCTGGAGTCGTGTTGCTGCTTCTTCAAAAGAAAGTTGGGATCCAAGTGAGCAAGGGGGTGTGAAAACTTTACTTTCCGGATGACCCACCGTACTTTCTCTCTTGGCAAGGGTTCTGAGTCAGAGGAGATGGTAGTTACCTCTGCTACGCCGGCTTGGCTTGTCTCCGCGTCGGCCTGAGAGGAGTCAGCGTTAATAAGTTGCATGAAAAGAAGGCCAAGAGAGTCAAGTTCTACCTCCGAGTCATCCAGCTCGAGCAGGTCCTGAGCCGACGGTTTCTTTTTACAAGCCGGAGCTCAGGCTTTGGTTGCCTTGCTTTTCTTCTTGGAGGTGGAGGTTAGTCTTTTATTCAAGAAAGAAGAGTCGGCCTGCGTATAATAAGTGCATTGGCGGAAAGATTGAATAAGGTAAAGTGCGAAATCTGAAGGGAAAGAGTGAAGATTGAAATAAAAAGTTTTATCTCAGGAGCCAGGTTAAGAGCATAGAAAGGACTTAACCCCGTCTTGTTGCAGACTTCTTGGGGTTCTCCCAACAATGATTTGACAATCAGGTTGAGACCCTTGTCTGTCAGGGGTGTCTGGTTGAAGCGCTGAGGGTCATTCACCTCACGAGTGTATTGACACATTAAGCCACTACGGCGGCTCGGCGGTAGAATTCTCCAAGAAACCCAGCAACGGGTCAGATCAACGCCAGTTAACCCGTTGGCTAACAAGGCCCTTATCTTTGAAAACGTTGGACCGTATTGGACGCGCTCAGCGGCAGTTAGCCCGTCTGGAAGTTCACTATCGGTGCAAAGCCGGTAGGGATGATAACCTGGCAGAGGATTCTCTCCGGCTGGAGAAGTGTCTTTGCAGTAAAACCAAGTATAATTCCAGTCCTTGGGGTGGCTGGGCAGAGTCGCCACAGGAAAAGACACATCCCTCTGCCTCTGAATAGAAACACCACCGAGTGCAAGGCTTGGCCCATCAGCAATTTCAGTTTGGCGGTTGATATAGAAAAAATCCCTGAAGAGGTCAACGGACGGCTCTTCTTGCAGATATGCTTCACAGAAAATCTAGAATTGGCACAAATTTGTAACAGAGTTGGGGCCAATGTCTTGAGGGTGCAGCTTATAAAAGTGCAGTGCATCCCGGAAGAACTTTGATCCGGGCGATGAGAAGCCACGGAGAAGATGGTCTGCAAAGACAATAACCTCCCCATCCTTGGGTTCGGGAGTGATTTCGTTTCCAGGAACCCACCAATGGATAACATCCTGAGCCGACAAAACTCCCATGACTACAAAATCGTTGAGCATTTCCTCGGTAACCCCAGAGCCTGCCCAATCGCAAGAAGCGGGGGCTTTAGCCATGACGGCGGGTTAAAAGGTTGTGGAAGGGCATGAAAATGTGGCGGGTTAAAAACGCTGCATGACCAAAACAGCTATGACTCTAAAACGATGACGATACTTGGCGGGTCATTATTAAGATATGAGCCGCCGCTAGTTACAGGAATGAGGCAGATTACATCGCTACAAGGAAAGCCGGCAGCATGATGGCGGGTTGATATGTCTCCAACGTATCTATAATTTTTGCTTGTTCCATGCTGTTATATTATCATTCTTGGATGTTTTACAATCATTTTACTACAACTTTATATTATTTTTGGGACTAACCTATTAACCTAGAGCCCAGTGCCAGTTTCTGTTTTTTCCGTGTTTTTGAGTTTTACAGAAAAGGAATATCAAACGGAGCCCAAACGGAATAAAAATCTACGGTGATTTTTTATGGACCAGAAGAAGCCCAGGCAGCATTGGAATTGGGCCAGAAGAGCCACGAGGCCACCACAAGCCTGGGGGGCGCCCCCCTAGGGCGCGCCCCCTGGCTTGTCGTCACCTCGTGGCCCCCCTGGACTTGTTTCCGCCGCCAAAAATTCCTATAAATATAGAAACCCCCAGAAACAAACCTAGATCGGGAGTTCCGCCGCCGCAAGCCTCCAGAGCCATGAAAAACCAATCGGGAACCCGTTCCGGCACCCTGCCGGAGGGGGAAACCATCAGCGGAGGCCATCTTCATCATCCCGGCGGTCTCCATGACGAGGAGGGAGTAGTTCACCCTCGGGGCTGAGGGTATGTACCAGTAGCTATGTGTTTGATCTCTCTCTCTCTCTCTCGTGTTCTTGAGATGTCACGATCTTGATGTACCGCTAGCTTTATTAATATAGATGAATCATATGGAGTTTTCCCCTCTCTATCTTCTTGTGATGAATTGAGTTTTCCCTTTGAAGTTTTCTTATCGGATTGAGTCTTTAAGGATTTGAGAACACTTGATGTATGTCTTGCGATGGGATATCCGTGGTGACAATGGGATGTTCTATTGATCCACTTGATGTATGTTTTGGTGATCAACTTGCGGGTTCCGTGACCTTGGGAATCTATGCATAGGGGTTGGCACATGTTTTCGTCTTGACTCTCCGGTAGAAACTTTGGGGCACTCTTTAAAGTTCTTTGTGTTGGATTGAACATGATGAATCTGAAATTGTGTGATGCATATCGTATAATCAAGCCCATGGGTACTTGTGGTGACATTGGAGTATCTAGGTGACATTAGGGTTTTGGTTGATGTGTATCTTAAGGTGTTATTTTAGTACGAACTCTAGGGCTGTTCGTGACACTTATAGGGATAGCTCATAAGATTGATCAGAAAAGATAACTTTGAGGTGGTTTCGTACCCTACAATAATTTCTTCGTTTGTTCTCCACTATTTGTGACTTTGGAGTGAATTCTTTGTCGCACGTGAGGGATTTACATATGATTCAACTATGTTAGTATTGTTGAGAGAACTTTCACTAGTGAAAGTATGAACCCTAGGCCTTGTTTCTAAGAATTGCAATACCGTTTTTGCTCACTTTTGTTACTTGCTACCTTGCTGTTTTTATATTTTCAGATTACAAAAATCTATATCTACTATCCATATTACACTTGTATCACCATCTCTTCGCCGAACTATTGCACCTATACAATTTACCATTGTATTGGGTGTGTTGGGGACACAAGAGACTCTTTGTTATTTGGTTGCAGGGTTGTTTGAGAGAGACCATCTTCATCCTACACCTCCCACGGATTGATAAACCTTAGGTCATCCACTTGAGGGAAATTTGCTACTGTCCTACAAAACTCTGCGCTTGGAGGCCCAACACGAGTCTACAAGAAGAAGGTTGCGTAGTAGACATCAAGCTCTTTTCTGGCGCCGTTGCCGGGGAGGCTAGGTAAGCGGCACTCACATCCCATCAACGAAGCTCTTTTCTGGCGCCGTTGCCGGGGAGGTGAGTGATTGAAGGTATATCTTTAGATCTTGCAATTGAATCTTTTAGTTTCTTGTTTTATCACTAGTTTGGTTTTATAAAAGAAAACTACAAAAAAAATGGAATTGAGGTTGCCTCATATGCTTCATCTTTTTAATGTCTTTCGTGAAAATGATGGAAAGGAAAATTGTGCTCAAGTGTTAGAAGAAGAAGTTATTAAAATGTTTGGCACTAAATCTTTGAGTGATGAGCATGATTGCAATGTTGTTAGTATGAATTCTTTGAATATCCATAGTACTAATGATGATTGCACTAGTCATGATAAAAAGATTTCTTATAAGCATGTCAATTTTTGTGGAGTGCATAGAGTTTGTGAAGACATGCCTAAAAGGGAAGATAGATTTTGTAAGAGGCATAAGTATTTAGAAACTAAATGGTTGCAAGAGAGGCTATATGTTTGTTCTGAAAGACTTAATATTTCTCGCCGTCCTTGTGAACTTTGCAATGAAAGTGGTCATTTTAATTTCCAATGTGAATTATTTCATGATCGAATTGTGTCCAAAAATTGTGATAACCTCATTACCCTTGAGCATCATAATGAACTTAGTCTATTTTTGGGGTATGACGAAATGAAACATGAAACTAAGGATGTTCCAGCTTGGGTTCTCATGAAAATGATTGATTTTGATATAAATGAAATCTATATGTATTGCGTGGTAAATTGCATTGAGAATCCTTATATTGCCAATTACTTAAAGACAAGAAAACAAATAGAAGGTGAAGAGAATACTAATGAAGGGGGAGAGGTTTCCCAATATCCTCCTATTTTCTCTTATGATGAATCAGGTAACGAGGATGAGCTTTTTATTCAACCAATCTCTTCAAAAAGAAGCTTGGAGGAATTAAATAAACCCACACATAATGTGGTGAAGAAGAAGAAAAGAAGGAAAAGTAAAGGTAAAGAGGTATCTCTCCCATATAATGACACCAACTTAGAAAATTGTGATGATAATAATTGTTATACGATTGGTGCTATTCATACTATTAATGATGAGAGTGATTATGCTTATGTTATGCAAAGCCACAAGCTTGGGGATGCTATGTTTGATGAGAATGACATGTTTGAGAATTTATTTGCTGCAATTAATGTTTGTCCCAAGCTTGTGGATGCTATGTTTAATGAAGATGATATTTTAGTCCCCCAAGTTTTGATGTGCAAATTTATTATGATGATAGCATACCCCCTATTTATGATGATTGCAATATTTATGAAAGTGGGTTTGGAAGAGTGTAAACTTTAGATAATAATTATCCCACTATTTTGGAGGGTGTTGAACCTTATTATAATGATAAAAGTGGATTTGGAGAGGTCACAACTTTATTTATCAATGATTCCACTATTTCGGAAGAGGTTTCAATTGACTATGATGAGAACAAAGTTGCTACTTATGATGATTATTGTGATGATACTTATGTTATAAAGAGTAGTGATAATTATTGTCATAATTTTGAATATCCTTTTACTGAACATTACTCTTTTAATGTGGAAACAATTTTTAGTATTCGAGCTTCATATGATACTCCCACTATTATGAATGAGAAGAAAATTGCTTATGTGGAGAGTGACAAATTTTCTATGCTTGTAGATCATGAAAATAATGCTTTATGTGTTGGTTATATTGTTGAATTCGTTCATGATGCTACTGAAAATTATTATGAGAGAGGATCTCATGCTTCTACATATTGCAATTATATCAAGTTTCCTCTCTATGTGTTGAAAGTTTTGAAGTCATGCTTGCTTTGCCTTCCTATGCTAGTTGATTCTTGTTCCCATAAATTGCTTGCTCACAAAATCCCTATGCATAGGAAGTGGGTTAGACTTAAGTGTGCTTTCCATGAGATTCATGATGATCTTTTGCATGTTTCAACTACTATTCTTATTTGAGCATCATTGAAATCATCATGCCTAGCTAAAAGGCATTAAAGAAAAGCGCTTGTTGGGAGACAACCCAACACTTTTACTTTCTGTTTTTGTGTGTTCACATGATTAAGATACTGTATTAATCATGTTTTGTATATTTTATTTCAATAAAGTGCCAAGTAAAGCCTTTGGGATGACTCACAAGATGAGTAGAATCGATGCTGAACCAAAACAGAAACTTTTGACTCCAGTACAGGAATTTTCATTTTTTACTGGAGAGTGATAATGATCTGAAATTTTTACAAAGTCTTGATATACAAATTCTTCAGGTTTTCCTAATTTTTCAGAATTTTTAGAGACAGTAAAGTATGGTTACACTACATATTTTCACAGACTGTTCTGTTTTTGACAGATTCTGTTTTGCATGCATAGTTTGCTTGTTTTAGTGTTTCCATAGCTTATATTTAGCAGTATAAATTATGGGAATGATAGAATACAGTAGGTATCATGTGGGAATAATTATGAATCTTGTCTTGACAGTACCTAAGTGAATTATCTTTATTTATTATACTAACCCTTCTCACGAAGTTCCGTTAAGTTTTGTGTGATTGAAGTTTTCAAGTTTTGGGTGAGACACCGATATGAGGAGAATAAGGAGTGACAAGAACCTAAGCTTGGGGATTCCCAAGGCACCCCAAGGTAATATCCAAGGAAGACTCAAGCGCCTAAGCTTGGGGATGCCCCGGAAGGCATCCCCTCTTTCATCTTCAACACTATAGGTATATCTTACTTGGAGCTATATTTTTATTCGTCACATAATATGAGTTTTGCTTGGAGCGTCATTTTATTTTCTTGTTTTCTGTTAGGTGTTATTTATAATCTTGTTTTTCAATAAAAAGTTTCAAGAATTGCCTTAGGATGCTTGCATTGCATGTTTTGATGAGTGCTGTGCAAAAACAGAAACTTTGGCTGTAGTGTTTGAATTTTCATATTTTACTGGAACGTGGAAAGTTTCTGAAATTTTTACACAGTGGTGTCATATATTTTTTTTAGCATGTCCTAAATTTTCATAATTTTTTGAGTTACAGAAGTACACTGTTTTCATAAATTGCTACAGACTGTTCTGTTTGGACAGATTGCTGTCATAGTTTTGTTATCTACTTATCCTATAGTTTCCATAGCCTATATTGGTAGATATAAATTGTGGAAATGATAGTATACAGTACCTAATGTTTGAAAATTATTATGCAACTTGTCTTGGCAGTACATGAAGTGTTGATTTATTCTTATGTGTACTAACCTATCTCACGAGTTCTTTTCAAGTTTTGTGTGGATGAAGTTTTTGAGAATAGGTGAAACCGGGATATGAGAGGATTGAACGAGATACAAAAGCTCAAGCTTGGGGATGACCAAGGCACCCCAAGTAAATATTTCAAGAAGTCTCAAGCATCTAAGCTTGGGGATGCTACGCATCCCACCTCTCTTCATCAACAATTATCGGTTAGCCTATGTTGAGCCTAAATTTTTATTCGTTCATATGATACGTGCTATTCTTGGAGTGCTATTTTTCTTTTGTTTGCTGTTTGAATGAAATACTCAGATCTGAAAATATTTATTGAGAGAGAGAGAGAGAGAGAGTCCTCACATAGCTACTTAATTGTTTGACTACTCATTGATCTTCACTTATATCTTTCGAGAGTAGCTTGTCATTTCCTCTCATGCTTCACTTATACCTTTTTGAGGGATGAAATCTTTATGCTCTTGTACTTCACTTAAATTTGTTTGAGCTTGCGAAAAAGAAATGGCAATATATGAAACTAGTCCCAAGGTGATAGATATCCAAGGAGGATATAGTAAAAAGTTTCATGAAGATCATGGGACAAATTAAACTTGATTCATTGTAATAGTTTTGAAACATGATGATAGTAATATGTGAGTCATGTTAGTGAGTAATTATGCTTAGTAGGAATATTGGTGTTAAGGTTTGTGATTCCCTATGCAAGTACGAAAGTCAATAGTTATGCAATGAAGTTACATCCTACTTGTGGTGCACTATTCGGTGTTAATTATGACTCAATGCTCACTTATGTGATTTTTCGTTCCTTGGTTTGGTTGCTTTCCAATATATTTGCTAGCCTTCATTTGTACTAAGTAGAAATACTACTTGTGCATCCAAAATCCTTAAACCAAGTTTTGCCTTATGAGTCCACCATACCTACCTATATGCGGTATTTCCATGCCGTTCCAAGAAAATTTGTATGTGCCATCTCTAAATTTTCAAAATAAATTTTCTCTTTTGTGTGCCCGTACCGCTCATGAAACGGTGGGGAGTATCCAATATTTTTCCATGCTAAGTGTGTTATTCTCACGATATGTGTTGATTCACTATCATTCACGAGAAAGTGGCTGGTATTCGGGATGCCCAGTCCCATGCTCAAAAATCAAATCAAAAAAAAAAATAATGAAACAAAACTCCCCAGGATTGTTGTTTGTATGGACGGTACCCGTGGATTCGGCTCGCCGTGGAGTGTGATTGATTGGTGGAGGGGGAGTAAAAACCTTACTATTCTGTTTGGGAACCGCCTATAATGTATCTAGCATGGAAAGTATTGTGAGCTACTTTGTCGTTTTCGTTGACAGGAAAAGCATGCCACTCAAAATATTTTTCTTTCTCAATTTAAACTTTGAGCTCTGGCACCTCTACAAATCCCTACTTCCCTCTGCGAAGGGCATATCTATCTACTTTATGCAATTTTTATTTTTGCTTTGAGTCTCCATCTTCTCTTATAAGCACCAACTAGGGGGCACTATGATCGTACTTGAGCATTGAGCATAGCTAATATTTGAGTGTGTTTCATGAATGGATCAATGATTGAGCATGATGGGCTAGGGATAACTTTCTTTAGTGTTGATATTTTGAAAGACATGGTTGTTTGTTGACATGCTTGAGTATTGAAGTCATTATGTTAAAAATAGACTATTGCTTTGAATCATTTACAAGTCCAGTGTCCATGCTATACAAAGAAGATAAGAATATGATGAACATGTTAGGCAGCATTCCACATCAAAAATTATGTTTTTATCAGTTACCTACTCGAGGACGAGCAGGAATTAAGCTTGGGGATGCTGATACGTCTCCAACGTATCTATAATTTTTGCTTGTTCCATGTTGTTATATTATCATTCTTGGATGTTTTACAATCATTTTACTACAACTTTATATTATTTTTGGGACTAACCTATTAACCTAGAGCCCAGTGCCAGTTTCTGTTTTTTCCATGTTTTTGAGTTTTACAGAAAAGGAATATCAAACGGAGCCCAAACGGAATAAAAATCTACGGTGATTTTTTATGGACCAGAAGAAGCCCAGGCAGCATTGGAGTTGGGCCAGAAGAGCCACGAGGCCACCACAAGCCTGGGGGGCGCCCCCCCCTAGGGCGCGCCCCTCTGGCTTGTCGTCACCTCGTGGCCCCCCTGGACTTGTTTCCGCCGCCAAAAATTCCTATAAATATATAACCCCCCAGAAACAAACCTAGATCAGGAGTTCCGCCGCCGCAAGCCTCTAGAGCCACGAAAAACCAATCGGGAGCCCGTTCCGGCACCCTGCCGGAGGGGGAAACCATCACCGGAGGCCATCTTCATCATCCCGGCGGTCTCCATGACGAGGAGGGAGTAGTTCACCCTCGGGGCTGAGGGTATGTACCAGTAGCTATGTGTTTGATCTCTCTCTCTCGTGTTCTTGAGATGACACGATCTTGATGTACCGCGAGCTTTATTAATATAGATGAATCATATGGAGTTTTCCCCTCTCTATCTTCTTGTGATGAATTGAGTTTTCCCTTTGAAGTTTTCTTATCGGATTGAGTCTTTAAGGATTTGAGAACACTTGATGTATGTCTTGCGATGGGATATCCGTGGTGACAATGGGATGTTCTATTGATCCACTTGTTGTATGTTTTGGTGATCAACTTGCGGGTTCCGTGACCTTGGGAATCTATGCATAGGGGTTGGCACATGTTTTCGTCTTGACTCTCCGGTAGAAACTTTGGGGCACTCTTTAAAGTTCTATGTGTTGGATTGAACATGATGAATCTGAAATTGTGTGATGCATATCGTATAATCAAGCCCATGGGTACTTGTGGTGACATTGGAGTATCTAGGTGACATTAGGGTTTTGGTTGATGTGTATCTTAAGGTGTTATTTTAGTACGAACTCTAGGGCTGTTCGTGACACTTATAGGGATAGCTCATAAGATTGATCAGAAAAGATAACTTTGAGGTGGTTTCGTACCCTACAATAATTTCTTCGTTTGTTCTCCGCTATTTGTGACTTTGGAGTGAACTCTTTGTCGCACGTGAGGGATTTACATATGATTCAACTATGTTAGTATTGTTGAGAGAACTTGCACTAGTGAAAGTATGAACCCTAGGCCTTGTTTCTAAGCATTGCAATACCGTTTTTGCTCACTTTTGTTACTTGCTACCTTGCTGTTTTTATATTTTCAGATTACAAAAATCTATATCTACTATCCATATTACACTTGTATCACCATCTCTTCGCCGAACTAGTGCACATATACAATTTACCATTGTATTGGGTGTGTTGTGGACACAAGAGACTCTTTGTTATTTGGTTGCAGGGTTGTTTGAGAGAGACCATCTTCATCCTACACCTCCCACGGATTGATAAACCTTAGGTCATCCACTTGAGGGAAATTTGCTACTGTCCTACAAAACTCTGCGCTTGGAGGCCCAACACGAGTCTACAAGAAGAAGGTTGCGTAGTAGACATCACGGGTCAAGTTGATAGCAAATGTTGAAAAAATTGTTAAGTGTGGACAAACAACTTCCACCGATTACAGCTACCATTTTAAGATCTACGGAAGGAAACAAAAGGGAAATATTTCCTAAACCTAAAAGTGTTCATGGAAGAACAGGCAGTTCATATATGAGTTCCCGTGAAGGGATGATCTACGATGAACATTGAAAACGCATTAAGCAGAGCGCCGCGAGTTTTGGCTAGCGGTTGAAGGCCTAAGGGTGTTTCCTTTTTCATCTATGGCAAGAACTTCGATGAACGGCGGCGGCCTCGAAAGAACACCGGCGAGCTAATGCGGATTTAGGAGAAAAAACGAATAGAACCTGGAAGGTGCAGGAGATGCGGACGAGCGCCGGCGAGCTCTGAACAAGGTCAGGGTGATGCAGCGGCCTGGTTGAGGATGACGGTGTGGTCCGGACGGCGCGGCGAAGCTTCACGTGCGCGAGCGTCTGGAGGAAGAAGAAGAGAGAAGCAGCGGCGGGGGAAAGTGAAAATGATGGACCCCCCCTCCCCGCACCTATTTATAAAGGGGATGGAACAACAACAGTCCGGTGCGGGAATCGAGGAGACAAAATGATGATTGACCAAGAAAACGCCTCGATTCTCGGGTTGACTAGTTAATGCAAAGATCCATTGTGATGTCATTAAGATCTTTTGGATTTATCAGAGATGACGTCATCCGTTTTCACATGACGGGTCATGAAGATTTATTGTAGGTCAGGTGATTATGAAGAATGCAAGACTCGCCAACTAGAAGACTTGGAGATTGACATGAACAAGTTCAAATCAATTTGGGGGCTAATGTTGGGGATATAACCCCGTGGTGAGACCCGCCCAGGAGGGGCCGGGTCATGAGGTTGGCGGCTTAGCAGTGAGGCCTAAGCAGGCTGGAAGATCAAGACAAGGCCTGGAAGTGACTCGCCAGACGGGCCTGGAGGAGGCCCAGAGCCAGAAGGCAACGTGTGACCTGGAGGCGTAAGCCGTCGGGAGACGGCTTGCCAGACAAGGCAAGGATAGTTAGAGATAACGTCGATTACTAGATGTAACCCGGCCCGGACTCTTGTAAGCCTAGGGCCTCGACCTGTGTATATAAAGGCGGGTTCCCTGGGCGGTGCTACTTCTTGAGCATGCGTTGGTTTTCCTTGAAGAGGAAAGGGTGATGCGGCAAAGTAGATAAGTATTTCCCTCAGTTGTTGAGAACCAAGGTATCAATCCAGTAGGAGATACAAGCAAGTCCCCAATAGATGTACCTACACAAAGAATCAAACACTTGCACCCAACGCTATAAAGGGGTTGTCAATCCCTTCACGGTTACTTGCAAGGATGAGATCTGATAGAGATAGATAGATAGGATTGCTAAAACTAAAAGTAAAAAAGATTGCAGCAAGATATTTTTGGTATTTTTGGTTTATAGATCTGAAAATATATTATGGAAAATAGACCCGGGGGCCATAGGTTTCACTAGAGGCTTCTCTCATGAAGGCAAATAATACGGTGGGTGAACAAATTACTGTCAAGCAATTGATAGAAAAGCGAATAATTATGAAGATATCCAAGGCAATGATTATGCATATAGGCATCACGTCCGTGTCAAGTAGACCGAAACGATTCTGCATCTACTACTATTACTCCACACATCGACCGACTCCTGCCTGCATCTAGAGTATTAAGTTCATGAAGAACAGAGTAACACATTAGGTAAGATGACATGATGTAGAGGGATAAACTCAAGCAATATGATGAAAACCCCATCTTTTTATCCTCGATGGCAACAATACAATACGTGCCTCGCTACCCCTACTTTGTCACTGGGTGAGGACACCGCAAGATTGAACCCAAAACTAAGCACTTCTCCCATTGCAAGAATTACCAATCTAGTTGGCCAAACCAAACCAATAACTTGAAGAGACTTGCAAAGATATGAAATCATGCATATAAGAATTCAGAGAAGATTCAAATAATATTCATAGATAATCTGAACATAAAGCCACAATTCATCGGATCTCGACAAACACACCGCAAAAGAGTATTACATCGGATAGATCTCCATGAAGATCATGAAGAACATGGTATTGAAGAACAAAGAGAGAGAAGAAGCCATCTAGCTACTAGCTATGTGTTGGGGAACGTTGCATGGGAAACAAAAAATTTCCTACGCACACGCAAGATCTATCCATGGTGATGAGCATCTACGAGAGGGAGAGTGGATCTACATACCCTTGTAGATCGCTAAGCGGGAAGCGTTAAGAAACGCGGTTGATGTAGTCGAACGTCTTCGCGATCCAAATCGCCGAGTGTCCCGCGATCCCATCACGATCCATCTCGCGATCCAATCTCGATCCGTTCCGCGATCCCATCATGATCCGTCCCGCGATCAAATCACGAATCGTCTCGCGATCCTGATCACGGTCCTTCCGATCTAGCGCCGAACGGACGGCACCTCCGCGTTCAGCACACGTACAGCTCGATGACGATCTCCGCCTTCTTGATCCAGCAAGAGGGAGCGGAGAGGTAGAAGAGTTCTCCGGCGGTGCGACGGCGCGGCGGCGATGGTGGTGGAACAATTCCGGCAGGGCTTCGCCTAAGCACCGCTGAAACTAGACTAGAGGAGAAACCGATCTAGATGAAGTAGAGGGAGCACGTGGCAATTAGGGTTAGCTCTTCCCTCTAAATCCTCTAGTACATATAGGAGGGAGGGAGGGGAGGAGGCAGCCTCAAACCCTCAAGGTTTGGCCGAAATTGGAGGTGGAGGAGTCCTACTCCAATCCTATTAGGAGTAGGATTCCTCCTCTCCACTTGGAAACCCTTTCCACCTTTCCTCCTTTGGATTTTTTCCACCCAAAGCCACATGGGCCTTAGTGGGGGGGTTAGGCTAGCCCACTAGGGGCTGGTTTGACTCCTCCCACAGCCCATGAGGCCCTTTGGGTCGAGACACCCCTCCCGATGGTCCCCGGTACCCCTCCCGGCACTCCCGGTACACTACCGAAATACCCGAAACTTTTCCGGTGACTAAAACAGGACTTCCTATATATCAATCTTTACCTCCGGACCATTCCGGAGCTCCTCGTGATGTCCAGGATCTCATCCGGGACTCCGAACAACCTTCGGTAACCACCATACATAACTCTACTATACCGAAACGTCACCGAACCTTAAGTGTGCAGACCCTGCGGGTTCGAGAACTATGTAGACATGACCAAGACACCTCTACGGTCAATAACCAATAGCGGGACCTGGATGCCCATATTGGTTCCTACATATTCTACGAAGATCTTTATCGGCTGAACCTCTATGTCAAGGATTCAGTTAATCCCGTACGCTGTTCCCTTTGTTCTTCGGTATGTTACTTGCCCGAGATTCGATCGTCGGTATCTCTATACCTAGTTCAATCTCGTTACCGGCAAGTCTCTTTACTCGTTCTGTAATACAAGATCCCATGGCTAACACTTAGTCACATTGCTTGCAAGGCTTATTGTGATGTTGTATTACCGAGTGGGCCCTGAGATACCTCTCCATCACACGGAATAACAAATCCCAGTCTTGATCCATGCCCACTCAACAGACACCCTCGGAGATACCTGTAGAGCATCTTTATAGTCACCCAGTTACGTTGTGACGTTTGATACACACAAGGTATTCCTCCGGTGTCAGTGAGTTGCATGATCTCATGGTCATAGGAACAGATACTTGACATGCAGAAAACTATAGCAATAAACTGACACGATCATATGCTATGTTTATAGTTTGGGTCTTGTCCATCACATCATTCTCCTAATGATGTGATCCCGTTATCAAATGACATCTCATGTCTATGGCCAGGAGACCTTGACCATCTTTGATCAACGAACTAGTTAACTAGAGGCATACTAGGGACACAGTGTTGTCTATGTACCCACACATGTATTTGAGTTTCCAATCAATACAATTATAGCATGGATAATAAACGATTATCACGAACAAGGAAATATAATAATGACCAATTTATTATTGCCTCTAGGGCATATTTCCAACACTATGGACCCGAAGGTCTGTGGTGGACTACTCACGCATCATCGGAGGGGCAATGGAGTTGATGTAGATGCCCTCCTTGATCGAATCCCCCTCCGGCAGATTACCGGAAAAGGCTCCAAGATGGGATCTCACGGGAACAGAGGGTTCCGGCGGCAGAAAAGTATTTTCGTGGCTCTCTCTGGTATCCAGGGAATATTTGGGAATTTATAGGTTGAAGAATAGGGTTAGGAGGGCTGCTGTGGGGCCACAAGCTAGGAGGGCGCGCCCCCCCCCCTAGGGCGCGCCCTGGTGGCTTGTGACGCCACGGCAGGTCTCCTGCCTTCATCTCCAAGTCTGGCAGGTTTCTTCCGTTCCAAGAAAAATCATTCCGAAGATTTTATTCTGTTTGGACTCCGTTTAATATTCCTTATCTGCAATACTCAAAAACATGGAAAAAACAGAAACTGGCACTAGGCTCTAGATTAATAGGTTAGTCTCAAAAATAATATAAAATAGCATATTAATGCATATAAAACATCCAAAACAGATAATATAATAGCATGGAACAATAAAAAATTATAGATACGTTGGAGACGTATCTGGCGGCTTAGGCCACGAAACCTTTGATCGAGTACTAGGTCAAGCGAATCCGCTCCCTTGTAATCAATATCCAATTAATGCCACTCAAAGCAGGACGTAGGCTATTACCTCCTTCGAGAGGGGCCAAACCTGGGTAAACCTGTGTCTTTCGTCCCGATCAACCCCTTCGAGTTAACCGCCGTAGCGATGGCTTCACCCCTAAGTCCCTGCACTAGGACATCTGCCGTGATAAAACCACGACAAATGGGGTTAAACTCCTAGACTTAATGGTTTGGTAGGGTTTACTACAAGCAGGAAAATCCCATGGTCATTAGAGCAAAAGAAAATAGGGTTGCAGTTCAAACTACTAAACTGGACCGGAATAGAAATTGGGAGGTTTTGCTCAAATTTTTCAAAAGACCATGCTGGGTTATTGCATAAAAGTGATCTATAGGCATCACATGACATCTCCAAATTTTGTGGAATTTTTAGATGAATATTTGAATTAGTTGTAGTGCAACAAAGGCCTTTTAAAGAATGACAAGGTTTTAAGAGAAAATAAATTTGGCAAGTTTTATTATAAAAATAATTCTCACTGAATTTACAAAATGAAATGAAATGTTTTAAGAAAACACTCAAGTCCAACAATATTTTCCAAAAGCTTCTTCTTGTAGGGAAGAATTTCAGAAAATAGAGAAGAAGGACGGTTCTGGAACCAACACAGGATCCAGAAAATTAAAAATAAATATTCATGGCCAAATTTTCATTAATAAAAACATGGTTAATTTTTTGGGGTGTTACAAATTCTACCCCCTTAAGAAAAATCTCGTCCTCGAGATTTGCTAAGGACGGTTACAAAAATTACTCTTACTACTCTGTGGTAACGCTATGGAAATTAAATATCTACTCACGCAATATGACGTGGTTACAATGTTAATAATTGGTGCAACTACAGTGGGGTACTGGTGCTAAGAGAAAAAAATCTACGGTTGGGAAAACCGAGAATTTTTCACTTGGGGCTACGATAAATTTGGAAAAGGTAAAATTTCTAATTCCAAATTTCGCTGGTCGTACCCGAGTTACAGTGTTCTCTCTGGCTGACAGGTGGACCCAAGGCCTACAGTCAGTCTCTTCTCCTACCTCTGGCTCTCCTCTTCTCTCTCTCCCACGCGCTTTCCCGCGCTTTCTCCACTCGCGGCGTCTAGCGCGTAGGGCGTCTAGGCCTTACTGCGGTAGTGCGCGGCGTGCTTGCTGTCGGCGCAACGTGCACTCACCTCGCAGGCCAGTGCCCTGTCGACACTGCTCGCGAATTCGCCTCCGAACACCAGCGATCGAGCAACGAGCGGCGCTGGTGGACTTCGCTCACCGTACATCGAACTCGAGCTATAAAATGACTGCGGTGTTCCTCTCTTCTTTCTCACACCTGGCCTCACTCTTTCTTCTTCCCCCTTCTTCTTTTCTGTTTGCAGGAGCTCGATGCGAGGCTCTAATGGAGGACGTGCTTCCGGACTGGTTTACGATCCTCCTGGCCAGAGCGGTGGCGGCATTGCTTGGGTTCTCAATGCTCCTATGCGTGATGATCCAAGATGACCACCACGATGCTGCTGCTCGAGTGGTGGCTCTCCACGGCGGCGGTGATCATGAGGATTAGGCGTCATGTCGGGTACTAGTGGTTGTTAGTGTGCTGGCAGCAATTCTCACAGAAATAACTACCGACAAATTTTCTCTAAGAAAAATTGTGGTGTGCTAGTGAGGTGGTCAGTTAGGTGCTAAATGTGTACGTGGTCCTGCACTTAGTACATGTGGCAAAGTGGGTGTGGTTGCGAGCCGGATGACGTGAGGGCATGCAATCTAAGTTTATGTTGGAATTTTTTTGTCGCAGTGGTCTTTTAAGAAAATCTCACCCTGAGATTTGCTACAATGAAAAACAATCGATTTTTTTTAAACCACAGCAACAAAACTACTGCAATCAGCATATTATAGCTATATAATAAATTATGAAACACAACACATATATCACATCATGCAATTAAACGCTAAGCTAACAAACACCACCATGGTGCCTATGGTGTAGGTAGAAATCTATAGGTCATGAGGAAATATTCCCGGCAGTGGGATATATCCTTCGTCCTCCGGGGAGAGCGGATGGAGGACTCGCAGAACGTGTCCTTCTTGGTCTGGCCTCAGAGTTCTGCCAACAGCGATCTGAGGATTCATAACAGCAAGGGTCTGGAGAAAATCCATCACTTGCCGGGTCAAACGCTCTTGAGCGATGACATACTGCACAAGCTTGATTAGCACTGGATCTCTCTCTGCTCGGGTGCAGGGAAAGGATGTTGCTTCTCCGGCTGCTGCATGGCTCGGGAAGTAATAATACCCCCGTTCACTGGCATATGGTACTGCGAATCAAAGGTGGGTAATGGCTTCGTAGGCAGCAACCTCTATGGCCATTTCTGGAGTGGGCATAGATTTCCTGATGAAGGAGACTTCCGTAGGGTCTTGGTTTGGGTCTACTGGTGGGATGTGCACAACTGCCCAATATTTCGAGGCGGTGGAAGTGATCCTCGATTTGAACAACTCGTACTGAGGTGGGTGGGGAGAACCCATGGTACTGCGGGTAAAATCCCACAATATCTTAACAAAACTTCTCGGGGTTGCATCCGGGGTTCTCAGATGAATCCCAGAGCGCGACATAGGGAAAAATGGCTGTGAAGGCTGTGCACAAGGTGAGGGATGCTGGGGATGGTTACTGGGTGACTCCTTATATAGGGCTGAGCTAGGGCACACACTTCAGGGTGGGTCGATCTTTGTTGTCGGTTCTGCTCTAACGTGGTCGGGTCAAGGCCACAAATATAATTCACAAAATGTGACATATTACTATGGTTGTTGGTTAGGTTGGTTCCTGGTAGTTACGCCCAAAATTTACTCTGCAGTCAAAAGATATACGCATAGCCATAGGTGGTACTATTAAAATAATGACACACGAACAGCCTGCAAATTTATTTATGACAATACAAGCTCACAATATTACAGGGCGTAGGAGTACTGCAGTTCGATTGCTACTCTAGTGGTTTAGTCTACTTTGTTGACGTCCAGTCGAGCGGGTCTCGCGGATGTCGAGGGTTCTGGGACTACGGTGTCGTGGTCGACTGGGGTAGAATGCGGAACTACATGGTTGGGGTAGCGATGATGTCCATCACGGGGTGCCGTGGCTACCGTTCCGTTGGAGAAAATCCCCAAGATGCAACGGAGCTCTTCCGGGGACACGGGCGCATGATTTGGGTCGGCAGTAGGAATAGACCTTGTGGGCTCGATCGGTCTCCTGAATAGTGCTACTGGGTTGGTGGTGTCGGGCGCAACTTCTCTTCCCCTTGGGGTCAGGCGAGCTAGCTCTCCGCAAGATGCAATCAGGTCGAGGGTGACCTGCTCGAACAGTGCCTCTTGCGCTCTTATGTAGCGCACAAGGTGCAACAGCACCGGGTCCATCTCATGGTCTCCGTTGGCGATCTGGGGTGGCCTACCATAACCTTCACGGCTAGGGTAGTAGTAAAACGAGCGGCAGTTAACCCTCGGCGACAGGTGCCGGAGTTGAACTATAGCCTCTCGAGCTGCTAGTTGGATGGCTTGTGTCTCGTAGGAAGTTGACCTTCCGGTGAACCGGTAGGGGCGTTCTGGCGAGATACCCCTGCAGTTGATGTGCACCATGGCCCAAAAGTGATGGATGGCATCACTCGTGTGCTCCTGGTACACAACATATTCCGGGGGCTCTTCTAATGCAAAGGCGCGGCGGGTGAGGTTGGCTAGAACGGTCACAAAACCTCCAAGCTCAAATGCGGTGGTCTCGCTGTGAACAATGGGGCCCGACATCTTGGTGGTTTGGTTTTTGGGAGTTGATTTTGGTGTATTGGGTTGAGGCAATCGTTTCCTTTATAGAAGGAAAACAGAGTCTTCTCTTGCACGCTTGCGGATGGGACAACTCAGGTGTCGGTCACGGGCGTGTGACCACTGGGCTAGTCTGATATGTTGGCCACCGACTACCGAAAGGTGTCGGGGTCACTGTGTAGGTTATCGGATAGGATAGGCTTGGCTATGGATAGTATAAGGTCTGGTAGGTATGTTAACCTAGGGTTATCGACCCGGCTAAGATAGGATTAGCCAATGGTCGGCCTGGCTCTGATACCAAAGTTGTCAGGGCCGGTTTTCCGGGATATGAATTTCCCAGCAAATGACCCCTGTGCTCACCAGCCCCAGGATTACTTTTAGCTGGTGGGCACATCCTTGATACAAAATATCCAAGCAATTACATGATTTGGTGTACAAGACCATGATGGTCTATGGAGTACAACAAGGTTTCTAGTGGCTGATGGCGGAAGCGGTTCGTGGATCTCTAGCGTCTATGGGACTCCATTTCCCACAGGA
Source organism: Elymus sibiricus (assembly GCA_039707655.1). Lineage (NCBI taxonomy): Eukaryota > Viridiplantae > Streptophyta > Magnoliopsida > Poales > Poaceae > Elymus > Elymus sibiricus. The sequence goes on along the minus strand of CM077675.1, from coordinate 230,002,365 downwards.
ACAGCTGACCTGGATAACTCCTATCTCGCGTGGCTGCTATCTTCGGTGCCTAGGTTGCGGGGTTGTCGTCATCGTGCTCCTCTCCAAATACGCGATCTGGCCAAGACAATATCCAGGGACAAGCTAGTGAGTATGTTTGAATGTACTCGCAAACATCATGAAAACAGATATAATAAAGCAGGTGAATTGCATGCACTAGAATTTGAATGGTATTCAATATGCCATAAGATTAAATCATGAATGCAAGTATGCATATAATTTATCTGCACCGAGAATTGATTAAATAATAAGGGAACATAAAATAAAAATGGAACAATCGGGAGGTAGTCCTCCCGAGAATTCCAAGAAAATAAAATGTGCCAATCAGGTGTCTGAAGCGACACCTCAAAAGGAAAATGCAGAACATGCCTCAGTCGGGCTTGAGCGACACCACATAAAGGGCTCATATTGAAAATAATATTTTGCGTGCCACAGTCGGGCGTCTGAAGCGACACCGCATAAAGGGCTTATAAGAAAAATAATAATATGATTTGCCACAATCGGGCGTCTGAAGCGACACCTCATAAAGGACTTATATTAGCAATAATCATATGAGTATTCCGATGGTAGAACCTTCCCAGGGATTCTCAACAATTTATATAATAGAAAGGTTAGCACATAACAAAATTTATAATAACGATCACCCATCATGATTCGTGATCAACATCATGGTTCGATTAATTCCTTCGAAGACCGACACTAAGATCGACACTTGACCTATCCCAGACTGTAGTACTTAACCGCGGACACGGCTATTCGAATAGATGTATTACTCTGCAGAGGGTGTACTCTTTACCCACGAGTAACATATTTCTTTAGTCAACCAGAGATGTCAACTAATTCCGATTGCGGTCTTTGATTTGAAAACACTCCCGACCCGCACACACCAGTTTAACTTCTCGATGCCTGGAATCACCCACATCACTTGTTAAGTAAAACTCTAAGTGGGGAGACCACAATCTCGATTAGCATGAGCTCGAAATATTTATAACGCACGCAGACAGGGGCGCTACCCCCCTCGGTCCAACCAGAACACCCATGCCCTCGGACCAAGTGGCATGCCTACCAGATGCCTTCGGTATCTTCCACGGTGGCCTCTCTGTATGGTGTGTGTGCCAAGAAAGGGGTTGACGACTTACTGAACCGCACCCTACCTGTGGCAGGGACAAGTGGCAGTACGAAAACAAGTATGGGGGTTACTGGAACAAGACTCGGTCTACGGTCGACTCAGGAGGTTTATGTTTTCCCTGCATGGTTAGCACAACAAATTTGCTTCACAATTTCTGATAGAGTCACCCCTATCATACCCCAATCCCGCCTCCACTGATCATTCCCGTCACAACGGAATACCAGCTCCATGGTCGTGTCTACCCGAGACATAACCTTTCTTCGTTCATCTGGGCTAGCACAGACATGTGTGGCATAAAGAGGTGACTACTATCACATTCACTTCATGTTTAACAGAAATGATTTTTTCACCATTTGCAATTATGAATGAAAGATCTCCATATAGAAATGTTAATTTCAACACTATAGCCATGAAAATTATGCACCACCACAAACAACCACTCAACTAAATCATATCAGTGTTCAAGGTGCTTACCTTTAATGAGCAGGAAGGTAGGGTGCACTCCAAAACTTTTGAAAGTTGGATCTCCTCTCCCTCTCCTATTTTTGAAAATATTCAAATTAACACATAATTTGAAAACAGTACAAAAAGTTGTCTTGGGATTTTTTCAAATAAATGCTAAAATAAACTAGATAGAATTTTAGGAATTTCAGAAAAAGAATCAATTCATTTGGAGTTGTAGTTTAAAAGTTATAGTCAGTCAAAGTTCAGTCAAACTCCTGTTTTTAAATAAAACAGAGAAAAGAAAACGTTTCGAGGAAAATAAGTTTACTGAAACATGGAGCGTACTCAGGTGGATTACGTTTTCACCGAGGGAAAAAGCGTACTAACGGTGGTGCACCGCCTGGGGAGTCAATTGCCTCACCGACAGGCGGGACCCACCTGTCGGGTTGGTCTCCCACCTCGTGTGGCATCGCTTGACGGAACAGAGGCAGCCTCAGCCGGAGGTTGCCGGTCCTAGGGGGCGCCGATCCTAGCGCTCGGCACACCGAGCGTTGCGGAGGACGAACCACGCCCGTTGGAGGGGGAGGGGCCGTTGGGGAGCTCAGCATCGAGTGGAGCTTTGGCCATGGTGGAAAAGTGCCGACGATGGCCGATGAAATCGATGCCACGACTGTGCGGGCATGGAATCGATTGCGGGGGAAAGTTTGGGTGGCTAGAGGAGCTCTGCGAAGAGACCCATTTGAGGGATGAGTGGCTATGCTACATGAATTCAACCAGGGCTAGGCGGCGGTGAATCTCGTCGGAGACGATGAAGATGATCACTTTCGGCTAAATTGGTTGCTCTTGCGGGTTCCAGGGAAGAGAGGAGTGGTTATCCATGACTGGGAGAGCATCGGGGGCCTCTTATATAGGCAGGCGATGGCGGTTCCCGCGGCGCCCGTGGATAAGCATGGCAGGGTGGCGGAGGAGCAACGTGGCAAGGTTGGCAAGCTAGCGGACGAACTTCAACACTGCTCCAGGGGGCAGCTGGCGAGCGGAGGCGGCTTGGACGGCGCCGGCCATGGCAGGGCGGACGCGGTCGGCGGCTAGCTGCCAAGGGCTACAACGGCGGCGCTGGAGGGAGTCAAGGGACGGTCGGGGCGACGCTAGCGGCTCGGAGGGGACGCGGCGTGGCTCTACGAGCGGGGAAAAAACAGGGGGTGCGGGGTAGGTGGGGCGCGGCGGCTCGACGCTGCTGCGTGCAATACGCGCGCTCTGCTCGCGCTCCGGGCACACTCACCACCTGCTCGATGAAATGCTGTGGCGTCCTAGAGGGCTCTGATGCAAATGAGGATTCACAGGGCTAGGTTTATGAGCAAGGAAAAACTAGGGGACAATTTGGTTAGTCTAGTTAAGCAAGTCCTTAATGCAATTTCAGGTTCATGCACACAAGATGTTCATCCAAATGCTAGGGCCATTTATAAAACTTTGTTGGCAACCAAACTTTCCAGAGGGGAGTCTCTTTAGATGGTAAAGAGGATGATAAAGTTAGTTTGAGAAAAACAGAAACTTGCTAGCGCAAGCTTTTCAAAACTTCACTTCTGGACAAAAACTCCAGAGGTTAATTTCATGGGCTTAAACTATTCCAATGGGGTTAAACTCCTGGACTTAAGGGTTTGGTAGGGTTTACTACCAGCAGGAAAAAAACCATGGTCATTAGAGCAAAAGAAAATAGGGTTACAGTTCAAACTACTAAACTGGACCAGAATAGAAATTGGGAGGTTTTGCTCAAATTTTTCAAAAGACCATGCTCGGTTATTGCATAAAAGTGATCTATAGGCATCACATGACATCTCCAAATTTTTGTGGAATTTTGAAATGAATATTTGAATTAGTTGTAGTGCAACAAAGGCCTTTTAAAGAATGACAAGGTTTTAAGAGAAATTAAATTTGGCAAGTTTTTTTATAAAAATATTTCTCATTGAATTTACAAAATGAAATGAAACGTTTTAAGAAAACACTCAAGTCCAACAATATTTTCCAAAAGCTTCTTCTTGGAGGGAAGAATTTTAGAAAATAGAGAAGAGGGACGGTTCTGGAACCAACACAGGATCCAGAAAATTAAAAATAAATATTCATGGGCAAATTTTAATTAATAAAAGCATGATTAAATTTTTGGGGTGTTACACTCCGTTTTTAGATGTGCTTTCGAGTTTTGTTAGGGTTTGTGTCCTGCTCAGGAAGGCGAGGCGGCGACGGCTCCCTGAAGATGGAACAAGGTTCTCCTCGTCTAGCTCCCGTTCTGGTGGTGCATCTAGCATCGTCGGTGGACGTGTGGAGGTGTGTCTCCGGCGGATTTGCCTTTGGTGGATTTGCTCAGATCTGTTCGTTCTTCTACGTTCTGTGTCTTCAGGTTGGATCCTTTCGATCTACTATTTCATCGATGATGGTTGTTGTTTTGGTGCTTTGGTCCTATGAGGCCTTAGCACGACGATTTCCCGAATGTCTACTACAACAAGTTTTGCCCGGCTTCGGCTAGGGAGGGACGATGATGGCGGCGCGCCTTCGGCTCGCTTCAGTGTTTGTAGTCGTCGTTAGGTGGTCTATGAATCTGGATGCAATTTCAATTATTCTCTAGTATTTGTTGTACTATATCATGTTTGAAGATGAATAGATCGAATGTTTTTTTTAAAAAAGTGAAATGAGTAGGGCACTTTTGCCGGACGTGGAGTATTTGAGCTCGAGCTCAAATGCACCCGCATGAACAGTAAAATCGAAAAAAAATTCAAAACATTTTAAAAAATTCTGATTTCTTTTGTGATGAACTTTGACAAATGTTTTAAGTGCTTGCAAATTTTCATCATGAGATCACATTCGAGGAAGGCGTGGCAAAAAAAACAAAAACGATGCTCTGAAAATGCTACTTTCGAAAGCATTTTGAAACACAAATTTTGTTTTTTTTGCCACACCTTCCTCGAATGTGATCTCATGGTGAAAATTTTCAAGCACTTAGAAAATTTGTCAAAGTTCATCACAAAAAAAATTCAGAATTTTTTAAAATATTTTCAATATTTTTACGATTTTACTGTTCATGCAGGTGCATTTGAGCTCGAGCCCAAAAGGGTACTTTCCATTTTGCCCTCGTACCCTCCTCCATAGATTCTACCAAACGCATCCGACATATACCGGCTGATACCGAAATTGCTTTGCCTGCGACACAAACCCATCCGATGCACGTACGCCAATTCGAGGAGGACAGGATATTTTCCTCTTGCTACAGTAGACAGGAGAGGCGACCCGTCCGGCGACTTCAGCGCCTGGGCTCCCGCCGTCGATCCCGTTGGGTCCCCTCGCCTCCGTCGCCCTCGTCGGCGTCGTGAGGTGGGGGGGGCAGATCCACGGGCGGGCTGTGTATATAGCGTAGTTTGGTGGCTCCGTAGCTAGGCTTTCACTGTCGGGGTGGGCTCCTCGGCGTCGTGCTCGGCTCCGGCCGGGCGGCGAGGGCGGCGGAGACGCCCGTGACTTGGTGTGCTTCGGGTGCTGCGTTGTCTCGTCGACCTCGTCCATGGTGGCGGCTTCAGGTCAGCCGCTTGTGTGCGCTCCGATTCGAGCGCTCGATCTGGTTGGGCGCTCGCCGACGTCGTCCTTGGCTCTGGCTCGGGAGGCGATGGAGGAGCTGCACGCGAGTTGGTCTTCGTCCTGGCGCTGCTCTGACCCGCGGGCTCCGTCGTCGTCGGCGGCTGCAGCTCAGATGCGTTTTCGCGGGGACGGCGCTTGGTTGGAAGCTGCGTCTCGTCGGCGTTTTGTTCTTCCGGGGCTCGATCCACCTCGAGCTCGTCTTCTGGGATGGGATCGACGGGCCATCGGCGTAGATTCCTGCCGCTCGTCTTGGGCGGTGAGGTTAGATTTGGCCTGGCCGGCTTGCACGGCGGCGGCCTTGGTGTGCTCGGGTTTGGTCGAGGAGGCGGCGCCGTCGACCAAATCGGGAGTTTTGCTTCCTCGGCTTCGTCTCTGCCACGTCGACACGTTCTCCGGTGTCGATGGGAAGCCGGTGGAGTCCTGTACAGGAGTGCTCAAGCCGGCGTTGGTCACCCGTGCGGTGGCCGCGGCGGCTGGCGAGAGATTTGGTGGCCCAGCACTCGGGTGGTGGTTTGTGGCGGCAGATCTGGTGATTCTCCTTCGACCCCGTCAAGCGGAGGTGCCGGAGCTGGAGCCTAGGTTTTGCACGGGGATGTTCCCCGGTCGACGTGCCACAGCGGCTACGCCTCGCCGTTCGCGGCGGGGCTCATCTTCGACTCAGATAGCCGTTTCCGGCGATGGTGTGCCCTTGGTTCTGGGCTTGGTGGTTCCAGCGTCTTCCTTTGCTGCTCATCTCGACGTCGGCGGCGGAGGTCGATGGCTGGTGCTGGCTCTTTCTGCGTTAAGGCCCCCCTGGGACTGGATTGTACTTTCTCTTTCTTTGGGGGTCTTTTTGCATTTGTGTTGGGACACCTGTGGTCTCTCGGCGATGCTGCGTATGTGCTATGTTTGTAACCTTTGCTGGTTAAGAAATATGCAGTTATCCTAAAAAAAAAAAACCCATCCGATGCACGTAAGATATTGCAATGGGCCCTCCTCCATCGGCTTTTGACAGTGACCTGACCTCCTCCATCCGACCCGTCAATCCCACTCCGAGCGCCACCTCACGAATCCAACCGTCAGCACGGCATCTCGGATCCCCACGCTCCCCTCTTCCACCTTCTTATTGCCCTCCCCGTCCCGCCGCCGCCTGGCCCCTTGAGCGCCGTAGTTGGGAGCGAAACCTCCCTCCCATTCGTACCAAACCCTAGAAAACCCAAAAAAATCCGCAAAATTACCCCCAAAAATCTCGAAAAAAATCATCAGGAACCTATCCTTCGGTCGGATCCGCTTATCTATCACCTCTCCTACCCGGTTTGATGGCGGCGCAGGTTCAGGCGTCGGCAGCGCCAGCGACTGGCGCGATGGAGGGCGGCGCGTCTCCGGCGGCTGGGGCTGCGGCAGCAGCCGCACCCGCAACCGCTGCGGCTTTCCCGGCGACGTCCCTGTACGTGGGGGATCTGGACGTGAGCGTGCAGGACGCGCAGCTCTTTGACGTCTTCAGCCAGGTCGGCTCCGTGGTGTCTGTGCGCGTGTGCCGGGACGTCAACACCAGGATGTCCCTAGGCTACGCGTACGTCAACTTCAGCAGCCCTGCCGATGGTAAGTCTGTTCCTGCCTGTTATCTGTTGGTCAAATCGCGTGTTTGGCCTGCTTGTAATGTCTTTGAAGTTGATTTAGTTGGATTATTACAAATAGTGTTTATATGCTTATCTTCATGGCTTCATGCTTGACCCCTTTGTGCATCGGGGATATACAGTGACAGCGGAGCTTCTCCGTTATTTTTTTCCCAGAATGTAGATTCAGTGGTGAGTAAATGAGGATGAGTCAGTATTTTTTGATGTAGGTGCTAGTGCTACGCAGTTAGCTAGTAGCCCTAGTAAGATCAAAATATTCAAATCTATTTCGTTGGCAGTAGCATGCAGAATCCGCTACTTATGGCAGATTTCTGTGATATACATTTAGAGTTTTCTTCTGCACCGAACAGTATTTGCAATTCATTGTGAGTTACTTGTGCAAACTAGCAGCGCTGTTTTGAACAGACAGTTATGCAGAAACATAAATGTTTTTACAGTTTCCTGATTTGGCATAACATGGTTTAGCAAGTCCCAAACATGATTGGAGATATATATGATGCTCTAATTGCTTTATCAGGTCAAGCTTACTGCATATAAACTGTTTTTTATTTTTTGTGTACTGAGCTTCTGTTTTATAGACACCGTCTATTTGTTCCCTAACAATAATTGCTTGCAGCTGCAAGGGCATTGGAAATGCTGAACTTCACTCCTGTTAATGGGAAGCCTATCAGGATAATGTATTCTAACCGTGACCCCAGCTCACGTAAAAGTGGTGCTGCAAATATATTTATCAAGGTATTACTAGTTTTCAATGCTTTTCTTCATTAATTTTCACAACAAGCTATTTTGCTTACCAATGCTTCTTTCATTGTTCACAGAATCTTGACAAGTCAATAGATAACAAAGCGCTCTATGACACATTTTCTGCCTTTGGAAACATTCTTTCTTGCAAAGTTGCCACGGAAATGTCTGGAGAATCCAAGGGTTATGGTTTTGTTCAGTATGAGCAGGACGAATCAGCACAGAATGCTATCAATGAGCTCAATGGGATGCTTTTGAATGACAAAAAGGTTTATGTTGGGCCTTTTGTTCGTAAACAGGAAAGGGAAAATGTTTTTGGCAGTCCCAAGTTCAATAATGTCTATGTAAAGAATTTATCAGAATCTACCACTGAAGATAATCTGAGAGAGTTGTTTGGTAATTTTGGACCTATAACTAGTGTTATTGTAGTGCGAGCCGATGATGGTAAATCCAGATGCTTTGGATTCGTGAACTTTGAAAATCCGGATGATGCTGCACGTGCTGTTGAGGATTTGAATGGCAAGAAATTTGACGATAAGGAATTATATGTTGGTAGAGCTCAGAAGAAGTCTGAAAGGGAGATGCAGTTGAAAGAAAATTTTGAGAAAAGCAATAAAGAGACAGCTGACAGGAACCAAGGCACTAACTTGTATTTGAAAAACTTGGATGGTAGTGTTGATGACGATGAGAAGTTAAAAGAACTTTTTGCGGAATTTGGCATTATAACTTCTTGCAAGGTTCACTTCTTGTCCCTAATTTGTTCTACACATTATTTTTATGCATATACTTTGCTGTTGCTAATTGAAATCATGCCGTAGGTTATGCGGGATTCAAATGGGGTCAACAAAGGATCTGGTTTTGTTGCATTTAAATCTTCTGAAGATGCTTCACGAGCTGTAAGTTGACATCTGAAAATCCGATTTGTAGATTGTCTAGCAAAAATTTCTACTAACATGTATCTTGTTATACTTGTAGCTTGCAGCAATGAATGGTAAAATGGTTGGCAGTAAGCCTCTTTATGTAGCACTTGCGCAACGCAAGGAAGAAAGAAGAGCCAGGCTGCAGGTAATGGTCTTGTATATGAATTACCTGCATAGTTATGTGACATGTGTCATGGAATATGTCACTTGTCAAGAATCATAATATCTAGTCTGTTCTACTGTGTAATTGAACATATGCATGCTCACTGTCTGTTTGCTCTAAAATGTTCTGTGATTTTCTCATTGATGTTTCAGGTGCAGTTTTCGCAAATGCGTCCTGTTATGCCACCTCCAGTTGCTCCGCGCATGCCCATGTACCCCCCTGGTGTTCCTGGTATGGGCCAACAGCTATTCTATGGCCAACCACCTCCAGCTTTTGTTAACCCACAGGTATGTCAACAGATCAATCTTTTTTCTGTACGCATGAGTGGCTTAGCTAGCAATCTTACATAGTATGCACCATGACAATTTAACAGGACATCTAGTTTGTCTATCTCACCGTATTTAACTTTTTGTTTCTTCTATGGTATGATTTCGACATTCACCAGGGATACAACAATGCTATCTTTGGGAAATCTGAAGTCTGATTTTAACGTTAGTGGCTATTCCAGATTTCTTATAAAGTAGGAAAAATTCTAAGTACTATAATCCTCCAAAAATACTATGAAAATCCTCAAAGAGGCCACAGGCTGGTCAGTAGTGATTAATTAACTTTTTAGCTATTCTTTCTGTTGAATTGTAATTATTTATTATTCATAATAGCGTTTTTATGTTTTAAGATTTAAAGCTTCAACCAAGGTTGTCAAAATTGTGCTACTCAATCGGATCGGAGGTGTTCCCATAGAATCGGCGTAGGATCTAAGATTCTACCCGCTTCTATACAAAAGTACTATTTTGTAATTTCCCATTCTAACCTATAAGGGCCCTAGCCAACTTGCCTCCAGGATGCTCCCCCGATTGGGCCGTTCTCGGCCGTCAGATCGCGATAAAAATCCCACTTCTTCTCCCCTCAGCCATTCAATATTCACTGCATGTTTCACCTTGTTATTTCTTTCACATGTGCATGACTGGTGGGCCGCTTCGTCGTGGGGTCGTCATGTGTTGGCTGGGTTTGTCGGTGTGGGGGTCTGATTGGTTGCGTCTCCTGGAAAGCCCATTGCCCCCCAAATCCCCACAGCTGCATTTGTTTAAAATGTTGCATGAGTGTTTCCGTGACCAGTTAGAACCTATTTTGACTAGCTATTTGCGTGTTCGTTGCAACGGGTCATAAATATTAGTGTTTCAACATCAATCATGTCCGACGTATACCTTACACTAACCATGTTCTAGATTTTGATAAGATTTAATTTGATTTGAGTACGGGTAGGGGCTAGAAAACACTGATACTTCCAGCAACCAGTGTACCCATATCGGATACCGTATCCGATACTGATTCTTTCCCGATACGCCCCCGATACCTCAGGCCCTAGTAGTGCCGGTGGTGGGCAACCAGGTGCCTTTCTCTCTGGTGCTCCTGCTCCCCCCCCCCCCCCCCCCCCCCCTCACCCCTACTATCATGTAGAATTCTATCTAATGGAAGGTTGCTGATTTCCTCCTCCCTTCCTCTCTAAATGAACTTTTATGTTTGGTGAACCTGTTGGCTGTTGGTTCTTGCTTTTGTTGAAATCATGGATAAGAAGATAGAAGATAATGGACTGCACTGACTAAATATATGCTAAATGCCTTGATGCTTATTGATAGCATGTTTTAAAATTGTTTTCAAAAATAGTCAAACGTATCCCCATATCGGTGCTTTTCAGAAATGATGTATTTACGTATCCGTATCACCCCGATACTGATATGGGTATCCGTATCGGTGCAATCTAGGGTAGGGGAAGGCAAGGGAAGTTTTGACTTAGTTGAGGTTTTAGTAAGATTTTGATTTGATTTGGGTATCGGTAGGGGAAGGCAAAGAGAGTTTTGATTAAGTTGAGATTTTGGTAAAGTTTGATTTTATTTGATCTGATTGAGTTAATGCATGACGTGGTTTTGGAAAGTACTGATTTTGTTTTGGTTATTTCAAGTTACTATATTGACGTTCGTTTTTGTTCTGTGCGGCATTTGTTGAGATTACAAAAAAACCCAAAAGTAAACCAAAGTGGAGGGGGATGAAAAACCCGGGAAAGGTGGAGGCGATGCTACCAACTCCTCTTTAATAGTAGAGGTTAACTAGTGTTGGTCCTTCTACATGAACATGTTGTCTATATAAGACATACAAGATAAGGAAAAAACATATACCAACATATTCTGAACATCAAATTAAAAGTGGCGTACTGACATGTCCAAAAGCTAACAAAGGGCATCCAATCCAAGTTTCGAGCAACACAAAGGTTAACCTACTAAAAATAGAAGACAACTTAATTAGTACAAATAGTCTAAATTGATATCCTAGTACTCGTTCACGGGTGGTACCACAGCACTAGAACTCTCAACACAGTACGAGGAAGGTCCTAAATTGTTGGCAATCATCTCCATACTAGTCCCACCAATAAGCTGGCTTTTTTCTAGTTCTTGTCGTAATAGCCGTTGCATTCCAAATAGGTCCTCAGCATTCCTGAATGAATCAATCTGCAGATGTATCTTGACAAATCTAAATCAGGAACCATCTTTTCAAGACATGTGTACAGCCCCCGTTTTACTTAAGTGGGCTTGAAATTGTCACTATAGTGGCATTGTGGATTCAAATAATATGCAGCAGCATGCAGAGGTCTATGGACCTGCGCACGCCATCTTTCATGAATGATACCCCCTTCGTTCCATATTAGTTGCACTAAATCAGCGACAACTAATATGGAACGGAGGGAGTATTAACTATTGGTCAGCTGATCAAAATAAAATTTCAAATGGTCAAAATTAAGTAAAACAAGGTTAAGATAGCATATCTAGAAGCCACAGTTGCGAGTTACGGAGTCAGTACAGTAACGTACCTTTTCTTGACATTGTTAAATTTTTGTTTTATTTATCTTGTGCACGATCTGTCTCATCTTAGATGAGAGAGGCATTGCTTGCTTCTCGTCTGGACCCACCAATCGAAGAACTTTTGTAATTGGGAGTGCAGCCTTGAGATATGAGGCAACATTAGGCCAAAACCCACGGCTATCCAGAACAATTCCTTGAACAATCTTCCCTTCTTCCACATAATTAAATCTGCTACACCTCGACTTTGTTGAATTGAACATATTTATCACTGCGCCCTTGTGTTCATGCAAACAACCCACAGTTGAAAAGGCAGTTGCAAATCTTGTCACTGCTGGCCTAATTAAATCCTCACCTCCAGTGAATTCTCTCAACCAAGTAAGAACCATTGTTCTAGAATAAATATAGGTAGTGATTTTTTGGCCCTCCGCGATTGCTGTCTGATGCATCTTAATCTTCTCAAAATCCTCAAGAATTAAATCAATCCCTCTCTCTCTTTTCCATCAACAAGTCACCAGCTGCTTTATAGTTAGCGGCTTAGCGCCATTTGTCTGTTACAACTTAACAACATTATCATCTCCTACTTCCTCAACACTATCATCGAACATTTCAAATACTTAGTCGTCTGTCTTGGAAATGTCAGAAGTATCGACTGAGGCAAGGAAAACAGCACCTTTTGGTCTGTTCACTAAAAAGTTACACATGGACATTTTCTTTTTATCTTTCCAGCCATCAGATATAATAGTACATCCTGTCCTCTTCCACTCTTCTTTGAATTCAGAGAGCAAATTCATTGTTCTCTCAGGCTCCAGCTTGAGAGACTTTACCCTCACTTCATGATATGATGGAGATTTAAAACCTTTACCGAAGTTTCCAATCATTTCAGTCATCCTTATCCATTCTGTATCGTTGACAACATTAAAAGAGACAGAATTGCTTTAGAAGACCCGACAAATTTGAGCACAAACCTCTTCTCGCTCTTCTTTTTTGTAAGATTGATTCACTGTTGTTTGGGCTCTGCGCTTGTTAGTGGAACTATTTGTCTCAGCCTCATTTTCGTTGTTCTCAGTAGGAGTATTCGCCTTCGAGCATCATTCTTCCATTTCTATTTTGCTTCCTCTTCTTTGCATCATTTTTTTTCTGCTTGGATCCCCAAATTCTGAGGATTTTTTTCTGAACATCATCGGGAACTTTTTCGCAAGGCTCAACATTAAAACCTTGTCCCAGTCAAGTGATGCTTCAGTCTGTAGACACCTCCTCCTTTAACTAGAAGGCGATATATGCATCTTGTTGTCTTCTTCTCGTGATCAACTTCATCTCCGTATACCTAGCCAGGGTCAGTCCGATTCCCATTCTTCCTCTTATGACATTTTCCCTTGTACAAATTAAAGGTTTACAGGAGTTAAAAGACCCAAGCTATCTAATTATTTAATCTAGTTCGTACTTAGAGCCTGTTCGGAGCCACTCCACTCCATCAAATTCTCAGCTCCACTCCCCGCTCCTAGATAGCTGGCTCCTCATGACAAATCGGGAGCAGGCAACCTGTTCGGCAACAAACTCCACTCCGTACTCTGGATTACTGGCTCCCCACCACACATCAATCTGGGTTGACACTGATCAGTACAAGCATGTGTTTGCTTGCGCCAAGGATACACAAAATTGCATAAAATGCTGAGTTTACCGCAAATGAAGCAGAAATTTCACACATAATTTCTTTGTGCAAAATTTCACACGTAATGAAATTTATCGCACAAGAGCACTTCAACATGAGTTTGCTGAAATTACAGGATTTTAGCAACATAAACAAAAAGGATTTTCAGATGACAAACACGAACAAAAGCCACATAAACACATGGATTTTGTAGACATCAATCTAGTTCTGGTGAAGCTCCTGGAGAAACAATTTTCAACACATGAAAATCTTTATGCACAGCAGCAGCAGCAGCAAAACCGTGGGCGCCGCGAAGCGAGCGCTTCTAGTTGTTTCGCTTGCTTCTTTTTTATTGTGGCAGCTGGTGATGGCTTGAATAGAACCAAAAACATATATACTCTGCTTCGAATAATTTCACCTACAAAATTACAAATTTATTAATAGGTACAAAAACACATGAAATATGTGAAAGAAGTAGAATCGGGTAGTCACTGAACTAGCTAACAACATCTTCCTGATTCTAGACGGATGCATCTTGCCACAAGGAAATAAATGACAAGTAATATTGTGGCTAATATTTCAGCGAATAACAAAGACAGTGAACACTTTTGACTTGTTTGCAGACCACATTCACATATTTGGAGACAACATTCACATGTTTAACTTTATGCCCAGTTATCTATGCCAAGAGCAATATCAGTTGCTAGTTTATTACGGAATTGATCCATGTCTTTATCGCTAGCCTCTGAGGTTGACGCGTCTGATGCATTTGGAGGGATGGCGTACCGTTGATACCTTGAAGGGATAGTTGGGACATAGTTGGGATCTCTGTCGACTCGAAGAAAGTGAAGATCACCCTTATCATGATACCGAACATAGTTGTGAAGGGTCATAGTTGCAGCCACTATCATGTTCTGAGTTTCAACTGAATAATTGGGCATCTTTAGTAGAATCTGCCACTTCATTTTCCACACGCCAAACGCTCTTTCGATCACATTACACTTGGATGAATATATCTTGTTAAATTTCTCCTTAGGTGTTCTTGGCGCCACACCTCGTTGAAAATCAGGAACGTGGTACCTCTCTCCCTTGTAAGGTGCCAGATATCCAGGTCTATTAGGATAGCCTGCATCCACAAGATAGTACTTACCTACAAACAACAAGCAGATTGCATATAAGGCCTATGATTTGTTTAAAGAATTTGAATAGACGAAATTATTCCTTACCACACGGATCCACTAGGATGGTTTTTTTTAGGAACTACTAACCCTTAGGAGGATGAGGAAAGGTATCTTTATCAGCTTCAATTGCATGATACAAGACACTGGTATCATGCATAGAACCAGGTTGACCAACTGAGGTGTACATGAAATGCATGTCAAAATCACATATTGCCAGAACATTCTGAGTTGTTGATCCTGACCTTCCAATGTACCTAACTTGGTCACCAGCGGGAATGGAAGCTCTGACATGAGTACCATCTAGTGCACCGATGCAGTCCTTAAGATGTGGATAAGCCCTTCTATCCTTCTGAATCCTTGGGTGCACACTACTAAAGTTTGGGTCCTTAGGTTTGAGGTAATCTGCTGCCATCTTAATCACACAGAGTAAAACCTCATGAAACTTCCGGTGGACTGTATCTCCCGAGTGCTTGAAATGATTTTGTGTTCTCCTATTAGACTCGCAACCCCCTAAAGTCCACAAGAACATTGCAAGTGCCTCATAACTGCTCACGAAACAGGTTGATTTGAAGCCATACCTTTCTACCAACAAGTCATGCAATTGAAAGAAGAGGCGAGCGTTCATCCTTAACATGGTATATGTTTCTCCAGGTGTTGACACTGTCTCCTGCAGCCATCCGAACCCACTGAGAATAGAAGTCCTTGGGTCTACCTTGATCAAATAGTTGTCACAGTACTTCCGTGCAAGTGTTGATGCACCGGCATAGATGTTGGACATTGATTGAACATGGTGACATACCCTCTTCTTCCTTCATAATTATCACTATCATTGTCACTATCCGATGACATCTGAACATACACAACAACAACAACAACAACAACAAGGCCTTTAGTCCCAAACAAGTTGGGGTAGGCGCATCTGAACATACACAAGCAACAACAATTAGTACTTAATTAAATACAAGATGAGTAAGAATGTAATACTAACATTAAAGTCAAGATGAGTCATAGCAACAACATAAGTAAGATTACAAGTAATATTACCAAGATTGAAGACACACGGCTAAAACAAGGTAAACGAAGGCACACAACTGAAACAAGGGAAGAATAGGAGTAACAGAGTAATGTTATAACCCAAATAGTCTTACAAGTAAACTATAGAGTACATAATTAAGTTCAAGCTTTAAATTAGTATTACATCCCAAAAGGCAGAAACAACATCAGTAGCATCTAATGCCCATACTTGGTGTCGTATTTCCTACGCAGCCAATCAAAAACGAGCAACACTTTCAGTCATGTGCAGGAGCATCTCTCTCTGCTCTCTCTTCACAAATAGTTCACTAGCAATGAAATATTCATCACTGCCGACTTTTGCACCGCACTCAACAACCAAATCCATTACAGAAGTAACCGATGAACTTTCTTCTTTCTTCATGAATGACTCAAAGCTGGATTGCGTCCTCTCTGCTATATCTCCAACCCTTGTTATTTGTTCTTGTATAACAAGTGATGTCTTCGGCTTCTTGTTACTGCCGTCCACAAACCTGCCAAGTCTCTTCCCTTTTCTATCAGCATGTGACTCACCTGTTTGGGTCTCCTCCAGATCAACATCCTGAATGTTCTCCACATTGAAAACTGAAGTTGCACTGCTAGACTGGGGAATGGTGCCTGAAGCAGGATTCCAATGATCCGTACCATCACTTGTGATGTCCCCAAACATGATAGATAAGTTATTCTCATTTCGAAGTCCATGCTTTTGGAACTTGCCACAACCAGGGATGTCCTGAAATACAACAAAACAAAGCTTAATTAGCATCACTACTCATAGAACAATTGCTTATATGATAAGAACAAATAGGAAAAGTCACGACTCACTATCTTTGCTTTCTTCCACCATTCAGCATCTTGTTTGATGGTGTTTTTCTCATAGTCCCACCCACCACCAGTCTCCTTCAACTTGAGTTTTCTGAAATTGCTGTAATCAGTCTTTAACTTATCCCACTTGTTCTTCAGTTGGAGCCTGGTGTACTCCAGACCTGTTCTGATTTTGAAATCCTTTGCAACTTCCTCATAAGCATTTTGGGTCAAGTGCTTGTCTGGCCTATTCCCAGCACGCACTTGTTGACAAAGAGCTCGGTCATGATCGTAGTGTTATCGTCACTCCAATCGGCAGACATTCTTCAAGAAGGGGTTCACTAGCTAATTCACTCCCTCCATGTCAAGGCAAATAAAAGAAATCACTAGCTCTGTGAGGCAATTCTTGGTCATAAATTTAGAACTCACGGTGACAAATCACTAGGCATGCAAACAAAATTACAGTCACATGCAGCAGAATACCAGAAAAATTAGCCTTTAAGCGAACATAGACACATGCAGCAGAATATGTATAAATCAGTTACCCCTTGCTTTACATTTTTAAATCACTAGTATATACTTTTTGTATCTATGTTCACAGCATCCACAATAATTATGAAATCACAACATCCACAATAATTAGCTGATTCGTTTGGCTTTCAATACTTCCAACATACCAAACCTGATAGATATAGTACAGTAGAGTGGAACCTACCCTCACTGTTCCATTACCAGTGTACAGAGACGACAAGCACATAAAAGGTAAGCAGCTAAACGACCAAGCATCACAAGTGCACAGCCCAACCAAAAGAGCAAAAGGCAGAGGAGGATCAACCAAACAAACCTTGAGGTAGGTGTCAGGCGCGGCACCTCCCAATGGCAGAGTAGAGCAGATCCGCTGGATGGATGAGGCTATACATAGGAGGAGCTATAGTCTGTGCGGAATCAAGAATCCTTGCTGGAATTATGTAATGTAGAACTAATCCTTTCTGGAATCAAGAATTAGAAATCAAGAACACATAGAACTAATCAGGAATTGGAATCAAGAACGTGTAGATGAACAAGGGCGAAGAGGGGATATGGATCTCACCTTGCTGGATGTGGTGTGAACGTGGATGCAGACCTTGCAGACGACGAATCCAAGCTGCCGGGAACGACGACGAGGCCCGGGCGATCTCAGCCGCCAGAGGTCCACCCAAACCCTATGCCGCCAAAATTGTTGTGGAACTGAACATGCGCCCAGGAGAAGGAGGTGGACGAGGAGATGGGGAGGTCGCAGGGGTATGGATTTGGCCGGAGGGGTGCCGGGGATCTGCGGCGGTGGGGTGGCGGCGGAGCAGCGCTAGGGTTCCATGGTCGGGGAGGACAGGGAGTCGCTCGCTGCATGGGAGAGAGAAAAGGATCCAGCGAACCGGTAAGTTCTGTGGGAGTGGCACGCGGAGTTCGGTTTCAGCGACTCTGCTAAATTGAACTACAGCTCTATCCGCTCCACTCTTCCTACCCCGCGGAGTTGTAGCGTTCGGCACCGCTCCGCCCGCTCCAGGAGCAGAGTTGGGGAGCGGAGTCGATCCGAACAGGTCCTTAATCAGTTAGTACGCACATACTAGTAGCTAATATGTGCAGTGAATCAAGGATGCTAGCTCCTTAATCTTTGATGGCTGATGCTTCACTTGTCGTCAATGGGAGAGCCTGCTGAGGACGACCATACGTGGGAGCCTGGCAGCCGATACTCATCGAGGACAGCGTGCGTGCTGCCGGCGACCTGTTGACCTAGACGTCGCTAGAGAGAGAAATTGCTGCCACAATGGGAAGGAATTTAGGGTATAATATAGCTGCTCCATCAGAATATCCACCGTAGAAAATAAATAGATGGCTAGGATTGAAAGAAAACTTTGAGTCGCTTAGAATCTGGACTGTCTCGTGATTCCACACGGCCCAATGTCTAGCAGCGCAATTCATTAGTGATCCTACTGTCTACAGATTCTTTAAACAACTTGGCTTGTATTGGCCTATGTAGAATCTCAGAATTGTGAGATTCTAAGACTAAAATCTAGATTTTGACAACCTTGGTTTCAACTGAGGTATGTGATCCCCTCATAATTTATTTTGTTATCCATTAGGTATTTTGGTGAGTGGTTAGTTAGTTTGGTATCTATTTAAAGTATTTTGAGGAACAAAAGTGACTTAACCATATTTGCCAGCATGCTTTTTGATGATAAATGTGTCTATTTACAAATGCTGTTTGTTTCTTAACCACAGTAAAATCTGTTTGGTATCTATTTAAATTGCTCTATTACCTAAGTTTGGTTTGTTTCTGCTGTTCATATTTACTTACAACGGAAGTCGTTTTGCTTATTATTGGCAACATATTTTTTGGTTTCTGGTTGCTTCATAGGTTCACTGATCAGTGTTGAGGTAATTTTACTGTGGACTTGTCCTTTTGCTCATAGCATGGCATGGGATGTTACTAGCCCCTTGGTTCCTATAAATGACGAAAACAGCATATAACATATCATCAGATATAGTGATAATAACCAACCAAAAGCCTACTTTATATTCGTGGTGTGATTTCATGTGGGGGCACCGCGGAGTAGGCCCATAGTAGCTGCACCATCGAAGGAAGGTGCTTCATCAGGTCCTAGAACGGAGTCCATTCTACTACTACTACTATCTAGTCGTTAGTAAATACTCCGTCCGGGTTTATTAGGCCCCCTTGTATTTTTGGGTCCAACTTTGACTTTCTATTTGACTAAAAAACACAAAGTGTATGTTATAAAAATTATATTGTTAGAGTTGTATTTGAAAGAGATTTTTGACGGTATAATTTTTGTGATATATATTTTATATTTTATTAGTTAAAATTCATGGTCAAACTTTGACACAAAATAAGAGGGGGCCTAATAAACCCTGACAGAGGGAGTAAGATTTACTTACGAAAAGCTTTTGTCCTGTAGATTGTTTTCCTACTACTTTCAAATCTGTTTTTTTCTTAACCACTATTTATAATACTAAGTAGTTAATCAGACTAATCTATCTTTCTCCCTGGTCTCTTTCTATTCCCCAATTGTTAGTGCGCCTTTAGTGCTGGTCGACGGGAATTCAAGCCTTGCCACTTATCTACAACGTAATATCTAATCCACCAGCCCAAAGTTCCCAGGGTCAACAGCTAGGCTCCAGGTGTACCCATTGCTCTCCTATGAATCCAGGCTTATCATTTTGTAGCTACACTTTAGATGATCTTTTATTATCGCTAGTTGCCTGATTTTTTCCTCAAGTTCAATTACTTCTCGCGATTGGATTCATAGGAGGTTGATGTGCCATTGGTTGAACGTTGACCAAATGGATATAACAAATTAATTTATGCTTGAGAAAATTTCAGTCATGTTGCAAATATTCGGTTATTTCTTTCTCACTTAGATGATAAATTCTAATATGCTCTCTTTCTGTAGCCTGGATTTGGTTTCCAGCAACATATGATTCCTGGAATGAGACCTGGTGTTGGTCCGATGCCAAATTTCGTCATGCCAATGGTGCAGCAAGGTCAACAACCACAACGCCCATCCGGGAGGCGCGCAGGTGCTGGTGGAATGCAGCAGCCAATGCCAATGGGTCACCAGCAGGTAATATTTCTTCCTTTCCTTCCAAAGGAATGAGACCTTTATTTTCTGCCTCCATACATGAACAGCTGAGTTAAACATTTGTCGCCGCAGATGCTTCCAAGGGGCGGTCGTGGTGGTTACCGTTATGCATCTGGCCGTGGCATGCCTGATGCTGCATTCCGTGGTGTTGGAGCTATGGTGCCATCGCTGTATGAGATGGGAAGGATGACTCCTGGTGACACTGGAGCACCGCAGCAAGTTTCTAGTGGAGCATTGGCATCTGCACTTGCCAACTCTCCGCCGGAGCAGCAACGACTGGTTAGTTTTTTATTGCTTTTCCCCGCATCAAGTGACGAGGCATTATGAACTCAGGGCAATAACTCGTAATTTGTGCAGATGCTTGGTGAAAGTTTGTATCCACTTGTTGATCAGCTGGAGCATGATCAGGCTGCCAAGGTCACCGGTATGCTTCTGGAGATGGACCAGACTGAGGTTCTTCATCTAATCGAGTCACCTGATGCTCTGAAGTCCAAGGTCGCTGAAGCTATGGAGGTTCTCCGCAGTGCTCAGCAGCAGCAGACCAATGTTCCAGCTGATCAGCTGGCTGCTCTTTCGCTGAGCGATGGCTTTGTTGCTTCTTAATTGGAACGCCGCTGCTTGTTTCTGGTTTCAGTATGTGCTTGGTGCTTCAGAATCTGGAAGTGTCAGTTCTATTCAAATAGATTTAACTGTGGATTTCAACATATTGTACTCTTTATATTTGGTTAAATATTGAGATTGAAAATTGATATATTCATGGATTTCTGGTTGTCTGTGCTGCTGGTTTAGTTTTGGAAAACGATTTGCTCAACCAAATTATTTTAGAGTTGAATGTGAATTGTCCAATCATGCATTTTTATGATGAAATTGGATGAACTTTGCAAACGTTGTCAGTCCATGCTTAGACTCAACATTTGCTCAACCCTTGGTCGTAGATGTTGTCATCATGCTTATCCTCTATGATCATGTTGTACATGATCACACAATCAGTCATGACATTTCACATCTTGCATTGGCTCCCATGTTTTGGTAGGGTACCAAATAATAGCCCATTGAGATTGACGCACACCGAAAGCACACCACTCCCTCGTAGCATTCTCTTAGGCTTGGGCAAACCTAGCTCGTTTCTCTCCTACCGGTTTAGTTTCTCTCCTACCGGTTTAGAGATTGTCTTACAAGAGTTGACCATCGAGGATAGATACCATCAGCTAGGTAGTATCACATGTTATGGCCATTGATCTCAAAGTTGACCTATAAGTTAATGCCTTCTGCAAGCCGTGCAAACACCGAAGACCGTTGAAGCATGTTCATGTCATTGTGAGAACCCATCTTGCCGAAGAAAGAGTGCCAAATCCAAAAATCTTGTGATGCCACAACTTCAGGTATGACCGTGCAATCTTTAACATGCCCCTTATACTGCCCCTGCCAAGCAAATGTACAGTTCTTTTACTTCCACTGCATACAATCTATACTATCAAACATTCTTGGAAAGCCTCTGGATTCATTGATCACCAACAACTGAGCTGTATCTGCGGCATTTGGTTCTCTCAAGTACTCCGGGCTAACTGCTTCCACAACTATGCGGAGCCTATAAAATGATTCAAGGCATGTGGACTCACTCATCCGAGTGCAAGCATCCAGATAGCTGCAGTGCATTTTTGATAAGAGAAACTTACCCTTCCTAGGGCATCACTCTTGCATCTAATGTAATTATCATACTCCATCACTACCTCCAAAATATGGTTGAACACATGTCTAGCCATCCGGAAGCGTCGTTGGAAAAGCTTGGCATTGAAGAGTGTGGATGTGCACCAGAAATAATCGCTATAGAGTAGGCAATGGTCGTTCTCCCTATTATGATTCAAGACCAGAGCATGGTCCGAGATCGACCCCCTAATCATTGGCCTCATCCTAGAGATGTGCTCATTGACCACCATAGCAACAACCAAAAAGTCCTAGTCATCGGACAATGAATTGTCTGACAAACAAATGTCGTTGTTGAAAAAAAAACTCATCATCGCTGTCAGACTATGGTACCTTGGGGGCAAAAGGCCTAACACCTTGCGGGAGGCAACAATATCGAACGTGGTGTAGGCGCGGCCGGTGAAGGGTAGCAGGCCTGTCGATGTCCAACCCTCTTGTGGTAACCTGGGAGGCGAGGGCTGTGCCGGGGACCCTTGGCAGGTGTCCCTTCTCCTGCTACGACAACGGTGTTGAATGGCCACATATGTCGGCCTCAGTGGATGCGGTGGTGGACATGCCTCGGTGGGTGCGGCGGGGAAGTTAGTGGATACGGTGGGGAAGTTGTTGGTTGCGGCGGTCTGAAAGCACATATGCTCCCTTGGTGGTTTTGATAATTCATGACAACATACATTGTCTCTTGGACTGATTGTTCTACCTAGTTTATTTCAGACTTAGTCCACAGGGAAGATTGGCCAACGGATTGTGAGGAGACCCCAAGATGCAAGGAATAGGATTGGCTAAACTACAAGCATGAAGACTCTACATTTTACTTTGTGAGAAATCACTTTGAGTCCATAGGAAAGCCAATACTATCAAAAGGGGGTGAGGTAATAATGGTGAATGAAATGCTTAAAGTGATCAAGTGTTAGTCACCAAAAACACCGACAAGCTCTCCCACAAATATTCTGTCATAGAGCCTACCACTCAAAATCGGTGTTACCAAGATTTCCACATCGGCTAAACCGAGTCAAAAGCCCAGACAGAAACCCTAGCAAAGACCCACAACTCGGTACTACCAACATTCCCTTTCGGTGCCACTGAAAACAGTGACCAACTTCCTGGTTAGCCATTTTCATGATTCGGTCCCACCGAGTTTTGCAAATCGGTTTCACCGAGAAGTTGGGCCAACTCTCTGTTAACCCATTTCTCCAAATCGGTCCCACCGAGTTTGAGAAATCGGTCTCACCGAGATTTGGTAACTGCCTAGGTCACCCATATCGGTACCACCGAGTATTCCATATCGGTCTCACCGAAAAGCCTAAAGTTGCCACATTTTGAACAAGTCGGTGCCACCGAGTTTTACTTCGGTTCCACCGAGTTGGGCAATAATGTTGTAACGGTTGGATTTTTGGAGATGCCTATATATACCCCTCCACCACATCCCACTCGCAAGTGAAGCACTCAGAACACACACCCACTTGCCATATCCAATTTTCTGAGAGAGAACCACCTATCCTTGTGTTGAGGTCAAGATCATCCACTCCAACCATATGGATCTTGATTTCTAGCCTCCCCAAGTTGCTTTCCATCCAATCAATCTCTTCTACCCAAGCCAAATCTATGAGAGAGTGATTGAGTGTTGAGAAGACTATCATTTGAAACACAAGAGCAAGGAGTTCATCGTTACTATCGAGCCTATTACCTTTTGGAGGGTGGTGTCTCCTAGATTGGTTAGGTGTCGCTTGGGAGCCTCCTACTTCGTGTTGTGGAGTTGAAGCAAGAAGTTTGTACGGGCAAGGAGATCGCCTACTTCGTGAAGATCTACCCATAGTGAGGCTAGTACTTCATGGACGGAAGCCGTTATGGAATAGTCGAGGTTGCTACTTTGTGGACCCTTATGGGTGGAGCCCTCCGTGGACTCTCGCGACCGCTACCCTCCGTGGGTTGAAGACTCCATAAACGTGGACGTACGATAGCACCACCTATCAGAACCACGGGAAAAATCTTCGTGTCTCCAAATTGCGTTTGATCTTCCTATCTCAACTCTCTTGCATATGACTGTCTTTACTTTCCGCTGCCATACTTGTTGACTAGCATGTGTAGGGTGCACTAGACTTGTTAGAATTGCAAAAATCTGCCAACCAATTAACTTGGGAAAAGGTTAGGTTTTAATTTGTGCAAGTAGTCTATTCACCCCCCTCTAGACATACACTTCTAGTGATCCCTCAATTGGCATTAGAGCATTGGTATCCAAAGCTTCGGTTTCATCACCGTTGGAGGAAGATGGATGTGTCTAGTTTGGGGAGTCTTAGTTGTAGAGTGTCCGTTCTCGACGAGGAGTACTATAGTCAATAGAAATATGAGATGCTTGAGCTATTCAATGAATTCCATTTGAGCAAGTATGTTAGGAACCCCTATGTACCTCCCATTGATCCTTTACATCCCACACACGAAGAGGAAATTGATATGCTACGCAATCTTAGAACCGTTAATCTTATCATTAGAGTATTGTCTAGAATTGTGTTTGATCAAATGAAGAATTTTGAATGTGCTTATACTTTGTGGAGTGATTTGGAGAAACGATATCCAAATTATTCATTGAGCAATCTTGATGAAATCCTTCATAAAACCATTGCTTTTCACAAAATGATGCCTAGTGATTCTAAGTTTGATGACTATCTATTTGAGCTTAGAGACCTCATGCGTGCTAGTGGAGATGTCATAATTATCAACAACATTGTTGAATCCATTTGCATTCATAAACTTGAACATTGTCATGATCATAACTCTAACAAATCTCTTGTTTCTTATGATGAGGATTTCCCACTTGATGTTGACAATGTGGAATATGGCTACTATGATGAAGATGAGTTGTTCGACATCGAGTATGAGAAGACTATGAAGAATCTAAGTCTCATGGCAAACTTCAAGGATTACATGTCCGGAGGAAAAGAGTGGATTCTCGATAGTGGATGCACCGATCATATGACCGGAGACATGTTTGAAGAGATCACACCAAACCATGGACCGCGAAGGTATGTGACTTTTGGAGACAACTCCAAGGGTAATGTACTTGGCCTTGGTAAGGTGGCCATATCTCATGATAGCTCTATTCAAAACGTCATGCTTGTTGAATCCCTTGGCTACAATCTTCTCTCCGTATCTAGAATTGCCGACTTCGGTTTTAATGTGCTATTTACCAAAGTGGATTGCCAAGTTATTCATCAAGATAATCATAGCATGGTCTTTACCGGTTTCCGTAAAGGTGATCTATACATTGTTGACTTCACTAAGAGATCCAAACCTCGTACTTGTCTTATTGCAAAATCTTCTAAAGGTTGGCTTTGGCATAGAAGACTAGGACATGTAGGTATGCGTAATCTAGACAAGCTCATCAAAGGTGATCATATACTTGGTGTTAAAGATGTTATCTTTGACAAAGATAGACTTTGTAGTGCTTGTCAAGCTGGAAAGCAAGTAGGTGGAAGTCATCCCGTAAAGAATATCATGACTACTAGGAGACCACTCGAGTTGCTTCATATGGATCTTTTTGGTCCCAATGCTTACAAGAGCTTCGGTGCAAATTCTTTTGGTCTAGTTATAGTTGATGATTTTTCCAGATTTACGTGGGTATTCTTTCTTGATGATAAGTCACAGGTACAAAAAATCTTCAAGAACTTTGCTCGCAAAGCGCAAAATCAGTTTGAAGTGAAGATCAGAAAGGTTCGGAGCGACAACGGATCAGAGTTCAAGAACACGAATGTGGATTCCTTTCTTGACGAAGAAGGGATTTCACATGAGTTCTCGGCTACGTACAAGCCTCAACAAAATGGAGTTGTTGAGAGGAAGAACCAAACTCTTATAGAGATGGCTAGAATGATGCTCGACGAATACAAGACGCCAAGACACTTTTGGGCGGAAGCCGTGGAAACAACTTGTCATGCTACGAACCGACTCTACCTTCACAAGCTTCTCGGTAAAACGACATATGAGCTACTCACCGGTAACAAGCCCCAAGTTGGATACTTTCGGGTATTCGGCTTCAAGTGTTACATTCTTGATAAGCATCGTCGTTCTAAATTTGCCCCTAAATCTCATGAAGGTTTCCTACTCGGTTACGGATCAAACTCTCACACTTACAGTGTCTATAACAACTTCACTAGAAAAGTTGAAGAGACGGTAGATGTGAAGTTTGATGAATCTAATGGTTCGCAAGTCGAACAATTGCCAAATGATGTAGGAGATAAGGAACTTTTGGAAGCTATCCAAGACTTGTCCATTGG
Source organism: Elymus sibiricus (assembly GCA_039707655.1). Lineage (NCBI taxonomy): Eukaryota > Viridiplantae > Streptophyta > Magnoliopsida > Poales > Poaceae > Elymus > Elymus sibiricus. The sequence continues at coordinate 229,976,553 of CM077675.1, read as the reverse complement.
CAAGATTCGTCCCATGGAGGTGAAGGAAAGTACTTCATCGACCCAAGTGGAGGCCCCTACTTCACGTCAAGGTGAACCTCAACATGACATGGAGGCATCCACAAGCGGTACACGACAAGATGAAGAGGAGGGAGAAGTTCATCACGATGATCCACCTCAACCACCTTCACCACCACCTCAAGGCAATGACACCTTCAACAACAACGAAGAAGAAGATGATGATGAAGAAGCTCCACCATCCAACAAGCAAAAGCTACCCCGAGTTCGAGGAAGAGTGGATAAAAACCATCCTATAAATCAAATCTTCGATGACATACAAACCGGGAGGCTAACTCGCTCTAAAACTCATCTAGCTAACTTTTGTGAGCATTATTCATTCATCTCTAGTATTGAGCCTTTGAAGGTAGAAGAAGCTCTTCAGGACCCGGATTGGGTGAATGCTATGCATGAGGAGCTACACAACTTCGAGAGGAACGAAGTGTGGACACTAGTGGAGAAGCCCAAAGACGAGCAAAACATCATCGGAACCAAATGGGTGTTTCGGAACAAACAAGACGAAGACGGTCAAGTCGTACGCAACAAGGTGCGTCTCGTGGCTCAAGGCTACACCCAAGTCGAAGGTATGGACTATGGTGGGACCTATGCCCCCGTTGCTAGACTTGAGGCTATTCGCATTCTTCTTGCTTATGCTAATCACCATGATACCACGCTTTATCAAATGGATATTAAAAGTGCATTTTTAAATGGTGAGATTGAGGAAGAGGTCTATGTTAAACAACCCCCTGGTTTTGTGAATCCTAAGAAACCTAACCACGTTTACAAGCTTCATAAAGCACTTTATGGACTTAAGCAAGCCCCACGTGCTTGGTATAAATGTTTAACGAAGTTTCTCATTGAAAAGGGTTTTGAAATTGGTAAAATTGACGCAACCTTATTCACTAAGAGAGTTAATGGTGAATTATTTGTGTGCCAAATCTATGTGGATGATATTATCTTTGGATCTACCAACCCACAATTTAGTGAAAGATTTGGAAGGTTGATGTCCGAGAAGTATGAGATGTCCATGATGTGTGAGCTGAAATTTTTCCTTGGTTTGCAAATCAAGCAAACGAGAGAAGGAACTTTCATCTCTCAAACCAAGTATACCAAGGACTTGATCAAGAAGTTCAACATGCAAGAGTGTAAAGGTATGAAACCCCCTATGCCTACTAGTGGACATGTTGACCTCACCAAGGAGGACAAACCGGTTGATCAAAAGGTTTATCGATCAATGATTGGTTCATTGCTATATCTATGTGCCTTCCGTCCCGATATTATGCTTAGTGTGTGCATGTGCGCTAGATATCAAGCTTCTCCTAAAGAGTGTCATCTTAAGGCCGTGAAAAGAATTGCGAGATACTTGATATATACACCAAACTTTAGCATATGGTATCCCAAGGGATCTTCTTTTAACCTTGTTGGCTATTCCGACTCGGACTATGCTGGAGATAAGGTTGATAGAAAATCCACCTCGGGTACATGTCAATTTCTTGGTAGATCTCTTGTGTCTTGGTCATCCAAGAAACAAAACTCGGTATCTCTATCTACCACCGAAGCGGAATACATTGCCGCCGGATCATGTTGTGCTCAATTGCTATGGATGACTCAAACACTTAAGGATTATGGAATCCATGTGAGACATGTTCCATTGTTGTGTGACAATGAGAGTGCTATTAAGATTGCTTATAATCCCGTGCAACATTCTCGAACTAAACATATTCAAGTTCGTCATCATTTCATTCGTGATCATGTTGCTAAAGGGGACATTAATATCAAACATGTTCGCACTAACAAGCAATTGGCCGATATCTTTACTAAGCCACTTGATGAGAAAGTGTTTTGTCACTTGAGGAGTGAGTTGAACATCATTGATGCTGCAAACTTGAGCTAGACTCACTCGGTTGCATGCAAGGGCATGAGCTTACATGACTATCCCATGTTATACTTGATATGACACTATCTTATATCTTGGAAATCTATGCTCCCTTGCATTGCATCTAACCGTTTGTAGGTATTTGGAAGAACTTCACTCCACAAGATTGCCATCAAATCCTATCATAAGCAATCTTTTCATGGCCAAGTATCCACAACCCTTCTTTGATGATGAAAGGAAGAAGACAACACAAACTATATCCTTAACTTACATATGATGAAAATTTCACTCTTGTCAGGTGGATATATCTTGTTCTTCCTTGCATGACTAACCCATGTAGGTGAAAAGAGAACCAAAACGACTAAGGATTGCTCTCAACTCAAGATGATCTTCATCAACTTTGAGCATCCACAAGAAGTTCTCCTACGTGCCATGTCATCAACATCACTCAAAGGTATGTGATCATATCCTTGAAATAGCTTTACTCCAAGTCTTGAGATAAAGCAACTCAAGTGATATGAAGATTAAAATGCTTAATCGAAAAATGTCAACCCCATTTTGAGCTTAACATAGAGTATGACCTATGATCAAGTATTCTTGCTTGCACTGGTGTAGCGACGTGCTATACAAACGGTTTTTAACCCCTTTTCGCGACGTAGTTGTAAACCGTCGCCTTGCATGTGTGGGCGATAGGGGGGGGTCCATCCCACATGACACGGAAAACCCGTCGGCGATGGTGGCCAACGAACGCAAACGTTTCACAAAACTAAGCGTATGGGATGTCCGCATCTATCACAAACGAGGGTCACTGGGGAATCGTTTGAGATATGGTGTATTTCCCATACGGTTCATCCTTGCAACTCGTGTGAGATCACACTAACATCGCACACGCTATTCTGTGTCGCGCCGTTTACGATGTGCGACGAATCGCAAACAGTTCATGATTATAAAGCGTGTATGATAAGGGGGCTATCACACACATTTAGTTCCACCATGACCGTCTGTGATATGATATAAGAGTGCATACAGTTGTCATTATAAAACCGTATGCAAAGGTTGAATCTATCCCACACGTGGCGTTTTTCATAAACGTTTGTGATTTACAAAACGTCCCAAACGTGTGATCCATACTTCCCAAACGTGTCAACCAGACTAACTGTGTCGGATGAAGGCCTATCGCACGCGTTCCTCTTTGACCAACGTTTACCATGGGCATGATATCGTACACAGTTCGAAATATGAAATCGTGTGTGATAAGGAGACTAGCATAAACGCTGGTGTCATTAATCGCACACGTTCTTTCTCGCCTGACCGTGTGCGAAGACGAGACTCATCGCACATGCCGTGAATGGAGAAACGTGTGTGATGTTGAAGTTGATCGCAGACGTTTTGCTTTATCAAACTGTGTGCATTGTAATGGCCTGTAGAGCATGATTTGCCCCTAATTAAATACCTTTGTTCATAATTCACATAATTTACATTTGAAAGTAGGAATTCATGTATTTCATATCGAATCATGTTTAAATGTAGGTTTAAGAACGAATGCATAATTCGATTCACATGTACATATACTCAAGAACTACATAAGCATGAATTCTCAAAAAAGGAACACTACAGAAGGGAAAAATAAAGAATGATGGAACCAAGGTTGTATTAAAGACGGTAAAGAGAGAGCCGAAATACATTCTGGTTGCTGGAGTAGGTGAAGCGGAATGCCCATATTGTGCCCTCCTCCATGCCTAACGCACGAACGACTCTAGGCCAGCCCCTAGTGATGGCCGCCCGCCCATCCTTCACTGTCTTCATTACGACTTCTCGATGCTCATTGTAGTCTGGATGATATATTTTAACCTTCATTGCATGTCCAGCAATCATGTACTTTGCGAGGTAATCTTGAGTAAACTGCTTTGGGAACCACTGCAAAAGAAAAAGATTCAGCCATTGTTGTGTGATAACTCATTATGGTCAGTACTAATAGAAGCCTACAGAGTTCGTAGTTACCATCCTACAGCTCACTTTTGTGTTGGATAGAGTGTAAACAAATAGTCTAATTGGCATTGTTCGTCTCTTTTCCCTAACAATCATTTTCAGTTTCCTAACTTGATGCTGGTCCATGAATATTTCATTGCCCCACACGCAAAAAGGGTCCAGGAATGGATCTTTACCTAAGACATATGTACCTACAAGCAAGAAGCCGATATTAGAAGCTAAACTGTAGTTGCAGAATGGTGTAATATATTACTCCATCAGTTCCACAATGTGTTGCCTATAAACATTTTGAGAAGTCAACATTTACTTACTTTGACCAAGTTTGTAGAGAAAAACATTTACATCTAGAATTGCAATTCCATTTCATTAGATACATCACAAAATTTCATATCGTATACATTTTAGATGGTATATGTAGATACATCACAAAAATCTATATGCACTACATGATGGAACGGATGGAGTATAAGCGGAGGGATGAAAAGAACCTCGGTGGAAAACGTTGGCCACTCCCATTGTTGTCCTGTGCAAGTACATGTAAAGTCATGATAAGTACAACAGACTTAACATCAACCAAGTATACGAGGTATCTGCTTGAAATAAACAAGGCATATATGCTCACTATAACAACCAAATATAGCCATTTGATATTGGACAAATGCTCAATGGAACCAACCTAACAACCAGATAACGAAAAGCAAGGCGTCTGCTTGAAAACTAGACAAATGCTCACTGCAATCAACCTAACAAACAGATACAGAAAAGCAAGGCATCTGCTTGAAAACTAGACAAATGCTCACTGCAACCAACCTGGCAACCAAATTCAGAGAAACAAGGCATAAATGTTTAAAGTGGGAGTTAAGGGCACATGTTAACAACACCAGGCATAACAGGTGGTATTGATGAAATTGAACTGCACAGTTCATACTTGCACATAATGAACATCACATTGTGAATAACTGAAAGAAACAAGGCATTCATGCTCACTGTAACAACCAACTATAGCCATTGAAAACTGGACAAATACTCAATGCAACCAACCTAACAACCAGATACATAAAATCAAGGCATCTGCTAGACAACTGGACAAATGCTCAATTAAACAATGCATGATTATCACATGGCAAAAGCTACTACAACAATGGGTACGAGACGGCTAGCTAGAAAAGGTATGATTTGCTCACAGGATGTTGCCTCACTTATCATGGATGGGCTCCTTCCACTTGGGATATGAGGTGCCCAGGGTGCGCTCCCTGATGTCACAGATGGGACGTTTCCCCTTGTAACAGCCGTAGTGTGTGCCATTATCTTGGTGGATGAGATCTGACTTTGGAGCTAATGATCCTAAGCCACCGCCGTAGAACGTTTCCTTTAGAAATGACAATAGGGGCTCGATGGCGTAGAAGGATCGCAAATCCATGACCGCGAGGCGAAGGAGATCATCGGCGGGGCCTTTGAAGAGATCGACGGCGGTTGAACCAGAGGCGTTGCCGGTGGACCACTTAACTTGTGACATGGCCCGAGTGAAGCCGGTGATGTTGACGAGCTTGATGTCGTAGCCGGCTCTCCTGAGATACAGGAATACGCGAGCCCTCAGACTTGAAGCCTTCGGCATGGCAACGCAGGCATCGTCCTCACTGGCTCCCGCAGTGAGGTGTTCGTCCGGGATCGAAGGGTCGGCGCGGACGGTGCCCACCTCGCCAGCGGACGGCGAAGAGGCCATGATAGACCTCTTTTTGCTCGTACACTCCTTGAGCTCCACAGGAGATGTGGTCGGGCTGATTAGGCTGCGACTCTCTGGAGTACGGGATGGGGATCTAGGGGAAAGGGACACCGCCGGCCTCATCTAAAAACTCAGGGCGGCGATGGTGTATATGGATCGGTGGGGACCCTGAACCTGTTTAGCTATGAGGCACGGACAGACCAGCTGAGGTTGGTGGTGTAAGGCGGCGGCGGGGGCGAGCTAGGGTTCAAGCGGGGGAGGAAGGGGGAGGGGGTGTTTGCGGATGTGCCGCCGCTGCTGAAAAATTTAGTAGTAATGGTGTGGGTGGAGATGGTGGTGGATGACGGATGGCGATGGTTGAAATGCCTCGGCAGCTGAAAATTTACTATAGGGTCGGTGCGGTGGACGAGGAAGGTAGGCATGCAGTTGAAATACCGCTTCCACTTAAATTTTGGTAAAGGAACTGGGCGGGAGCAACCAAGATTGCACATGGTCCTAACATAATAAAGTTTGTACGCTGTAACAAAATGCCGTGCTGCGAAACCACGATTTTTTGCATCGCTCAAGGCGGGTAGCTCTTTCTGAGATTTCTCAAGGCGGGCTCATCTCACACGGTTCATCCTCAATTTCAGTCGCAGACGTGAAATTCATCCTAAATTTCCACATGCCCACAAACAGATGACACAAACATTTGGCAAATTTTCACAACAAAATGCCTTATTTTGCAGCGGATTAGTTGACATTAGTTCATACACTCAGTAATTTACAAACAGTTCGTCAATTTACATGAAGATGAACTGCACAAAATATTCACTATGCCATGGATGCATACAAACGCCGCGCCTCCACCGTCGTCATGACCTTCCTCGGCTCAGAACGAGTATTCAGAGGAGCTCGTCAAGTCGATGAGCTCCAGTGGTTCCACGGCGGAGACCGGCGGGGCTACCTCGGCCAGAGCGACCGCGACGCCTCTCGCCAGGTTTGCCGCTGTCGACGAAGACGTCGTGGCGTCCACGTGGGCCATCGGGATACAGACGGGCGCCGTTCTTGCTAGAGCCGCGTCCCTGGTCGCTGTTGCCAGGGCTGCCGCCTCAGCTGCAAGGCCTGCACTGGCCTCCAACGCGGCTGAGAGGCATGCGGCGGCCTGCTCCACCGCCTTCTGGTCCTGCTCCCTCCTCTTTTTGCCCTCTGCATCTGAGTTCCGCTTCCTCTTCCCACTCTCCCGCCGTTTCTGCCGCTTCATATCCCTAGCCGCGTTGCGGATGGCATCCGCAGATGCGATAGATTGTTCCACACCGACACTGAGATGGCGCTCGTCCTCGTCGCGCTGAAACGCATCGAGGTCAGATTCCTGGACGGACAGAGCGGCTATCTGCATCCGACGCTGACACTCGGGGTCGTCGTTGTCGTCGTCTACGGCCGCGACAGATGGTGGTTGACCATTGACCGACATGGAGGACGGCGCGTCGGAATCCTCTATGCAACCGTCGTCGGCCGTAGCAGCTGGCTGTCTGCCGTTGCCCGCCGTGGCGGCCAACGCGTCGGAATCCTCTATCACATCGTCGTCCGACACTATCAGGACGGCGCCATGCACATCCCCATGGTTGAGCACCGGTTCCATTTGGTGTGTGTGGTGGTGGTGGCGAGCTATCGGCGGAACAATTAGGCTTTAGCCGCCGCCGGCGAGATCTTTTATAGGTCGCTGTCGGGTTTGGGTTTTTACTGTGCACATTGCCACTTTGCACTGGCTGACGCTTGCGGTTGCCACCACTAGGCAAGGCCGATTTTGCTGTGTACGAGCATCGCACACGGTTAGAGTAGCACACTCGTGCCTGTTGGGGATACAATCGCATACGGTTGTTTCGTCAGTTTCGTTTGCTATTTTACATAATACTAGCATCTTTGGGATAAACGACAAAAAAACCCGCAAGAGAGGGTCAAAACACAACCACGCCCGCTAGTGGCCCAAATATATACTCCATCCATTCCTAAATATAAGTCTTTTTAGAGTTTTTAAAAAAAAAATAGATATCCCAGTACTAACTATATAGGTACACAGTAAAATAAGTGAATCTACACTATAAAATACGTATATATATGTAGTTCATAGTGAAATCTCTAAAAAAAAGACTTGTATTTAGGAATGGATGAAGTATATATATATATATATATATAGGGTGGGTCTATTTTGACAACACCCCTTCAGACCTTATTTTGACATCATCAAACCTTATTCTAACGCCACTTCCGCACGGAAACAATCAACGAACTGAACCACAAAAAACAAAAAGAAAAACCGCCCCAGCCCACCCACTCGGCCCCATCATCTTCCTCCTCCCCCACGCATCACGCCCGATGCAAAAGTCCCCCACTCATTCCACCTTCCGCTCCCCACATCGGCCTCCTCTCTCCTTCCTCGGCACTCCGTGCCGCCCCGGCCACCTACCTTCTCCCTCGCCGCCTTCCTCCCTACTAGCGCCGCGCACCAGCTCTTACCCACCCAGACCACCGCCTCCACCCAACCCCCGCCACTGGCCGCCGCCGAGGCCCCCCATGTGTGCTGCCGCAAAAGGCGTCCGTCGAGTTGCCTCCGTCCCGGCGTGGTCAGGCTCCATGGCCGGCAACCTCCCCCGGCGCCGCCACCCTCAAGCCTTCTCCCCCAGCGCGCCCCTTCCCTTCCAACCGGCCGGCGCTGCGCTGGATGGCCGGCGGCTCAACTATCTCCGCCGTGGAGGCTGGATCCCGCACTGGGATGGGGCGACGGCCGCGCGCGTGCCCGTGCAGGCAGGATCCTGTGCTGGGAGGGGGCCGGTGGCCGCGCGTGTGCCCAAGAAGGCTAGATCCCGCTCGTCTGCCCGTGGAGATGGGGTCGAGGCCATGGAGCTTTTGCTCCCAGGGAGGGAGGAGTCCGGTTGGCTGCGCGTGGGGATCCCTCTCTGCCTGATCCGTTGACCCTCGACCCCTACCCGCCATTCGCCGACGAGGTGTGGGCCCGAGACCGGCCTCCCCACCTTCCAGGAGCAAGCCGTCGCTGCCCAAGCCGGCGAGTGTGACTCTGCACACGGGCATGCAGTTCTGCCCACGGTGAAGTGCAGCTCGACCAACGACGGCCTGCAGTTCTGCCAGTGGGGGAGTGCAGCTTGACTAACGGGGGCCTGCAATTCTGCCCACGCCGTCGACGGCTTCTAACTATGCACACGGGCGTACAGTACTTGCTCGTCGGATCCCACCTCTCCCTCAATGGTCCACCTCCAATTCCCCACTGAACCCCGGCTAGGCGACCTCCCTGGTGAGCTCAAACGGTCGTCCACCGGCGGGAACTTCAGGTGAGCACCACTTTTTATTCCCCTCTTCCACCTCTCCTATTCTCCCCTGTTGTAGGAGAGGCCGGCATCGGATTGCACGAACCACGGCAGCCGCGCAGGCGCCCAATCTCGTGCGGGCATGCAGTTCGTGGGTGTGGCGCTTCCGGTACACTCGGTCCGGTGCTGCAGTTCGATTGGGAGGCGACGCCAACAATGATTCCACAAGGACAAGGAAGGTCGCCGGATCCCATAAACAACATAGAGGTGCAGCTCCCTGGTTGTTTAGCATGCGGTTCAGTTCTCTTTTTGTGTTCAAATTTATTGTGTGCCGAAAGTGCAACTTGTTGCTGGGTGAATCTGTGATGATGTCCCGTTACAATTATTTGGTGCTGGTAGTATAAGAAATTCAGAACGGTAGTCGCTTTTGAAGTTCACTCCTCCCGTCCGGGCAACTCGCTATATTTTTTATTTTTTTATTTTGAGAGTGTTTTGTGCAAAAAAAAGGCGAAAGTGAGTGTGTAATTATTCAAAAGAAATCAGATGTAGTTCATTTGTATGAACACTTGTGTTTCGCTCTGAAAAAGAAACAAGAAACTCATGATGTAGGCCTTTTGTAAAATAACTATGAAAAAATGAAATGCAAAACAGTATAGAGAAAAATATTGCAGTTCTCTCGGCGACGACACGCAGTGCAGACTCGCGATCCACATTTAAAATCATTACATGCTGGAGAACATCCAAAAAAAACTATAAAAACAAGAAAAACACACAAAAAATGCAGCCCACTCGGTCTTATTCATGTGGTGCACTACTTTTGACTCCGTAGTCCACTCCCACTAACAAGGACGTGCACGAGTTGAAGGTTCAGTTTTAAAATAAATAAAATGAAAAATATCACAAGAAGTTGCCATGTTTCTAGATGTAGTTCACTAGTTTATGCCCCGGGGTTCACTTTTGAGAATGATATTGTTCACTTGCGTCCAACGTGAAGTGCGAAAAAATGTTAGAGAAACAACAAGAATAATACGGTTTACTTTTTTTTTTATAGTTTTGTGGTTCACTTGCCCTCGTCTCTTCGGTGTACTCTCGTTCATAAAAATGATTCACTCTTGTTCATAAAAAATGTTAGAAAAAGGGACAAACGAACTCATGCAGCTCGTTTGCCCGTCTGATGCAGTGCGGTTTTCAGTCCGAAGTAGTGCGGTTATCTGTTTGATGAAGTTCACTCGTCGATTTTGGTGTCGCGAAAAACAGAGTGTCCGCATTTCGGTAATTTAAAAACTGCTCTTAAACCGTAAGGAATTAGTGAGCGTGTTCTACATGAAAAAGTTGCGTCTCGTCGATATCTTTCCAACGCAGTATCATTTGCATCGATCCGACAAGCGGTTTGAAAAATTTTACAAAAATACGCTCGCTGCTACTCGTAGGCAGCCACACCGTTTTCAAAATTCATTTAAAACCGTGAGGAATCTGAACAAATGATCAACATATAAAAGTTGCGCCTATTACACAGCTTTACAACGCCGTATTGCATGCCTCGTTCCGACAAACGGTTAGAAAACTGGAGCAAAAACCATACCAAAAAAATCGTAAAATTTGAAAAAAAGAATTCCGTTTTTAGTAAATTTGAAATTACTCTCAAACCGTAAGGAATTAGAGAGAGTGATCTACATGAAAAAGTTGCGCATCGACGATATTTTTCCAACGCCGTATCGTTTACTTCATTCCGACAAGCGGTTTAAAAAAACGCGAAAATACGCTCGCTGCCACTCATCGGGCGGCCACCGTTTTCGAAACTGCTCTTAAACCGTGAGGAATCACGAAAAGTGTTCAACACGACGAAGTTGCGGATTTTCCGTAGCTATCCAACGGTATATTATACGACCCGTTCCGACAAATGGTTTAGAAACTGGAGCGAAAACGGTGCCGAAAACACAGGTGCAGTTTTTTCTGCTAACATTGCAGTGCTCGTTTGATAGGGATGCAGTGCACTCGCGTTAACCATGCAGCTCGGAAGTGTTGTCAGAATAGTTATTCTGCACCCGTTGTCAGAATATACGGTATATATATATATACGGTATATGGTGTTGTCATGTACGAACATGGTGTTGTCATGTTTAAATTCGCAATGCGCAACTTTAATGCGTGGCACATGCTGCATATGTGCGTGCCTAAAAGTGTCCAATGTGACAGAAAAGGGTTTCATGACAAACGTAGGGTGTTTCCCCTACACTTTGTGCCGGAGGATGGAGTCCTATGAACACATGACCTGGTTCAAACTTTGTCACACATTTATCCATGTCTGACTTTTCGTAAGACAACCGAGAGAATTTATATCTTAATTTGGCCAAACAATCACATATTGTTGTCGGACAAGAGGGATACATAGATCGCGCGGTCCCACGAGTTGGCGCGTCGTCGAAGATCAGTTGAGCGAGGCTAGAAGAACACCCCCCTGCATATGGCCAAATGTATATGCGAAAATGGTGTGGTCCGGTGTTTCAATTAATACACAATGCACAACCCTAGCTATGACGTGGCATGCACCTAGCTGAGATAACTCGGCATATATACCAGGTTTGCTGCTCTCGACGAAGATGTCGTGGCGTCCATGGGCCATCGGGATACAAACGGGCGCCTCTCTTGCTAGAGCCGTGTCCCTGGTCGCCGTGGCCGCTATTGCCAGGTCTGCCGCCGCAGCTGCAAGGCCTACACTGGCCTCCAACGCGGCTGAGAGGCATGCAGCGGCCTGCTCCGCCGCCTTCTGGTCCTGCTCCCGCCTCTTTTTGCCCTTTGCATTTGAGTTCCGCTTCCTCTTCCCACTCTCCCGCCATTTCTGCCGCTTTATATCCCTAGCCGTGTTGCGGATGGCATCCACAGATGCGATAGATTGTTCCACACCGACACTGAGATGGTGCACGTCCTCGTCGCGCAGGAACGCATCGAGGCCCGATTCCTGGACGGACAGAGCGATGGTTATCTGCATCCGACGCTGAAACTCGGGGTCGTCGTTGTCGTCATCGTCGGCCGCAACAGATGACGGTTGACCATTGACCGACATGGAGGACAGCGCGTCGGAATCCTCTATGCCGTCGTCGTCGGCCGAAGTAGCTGGCTATCTGCCGTGGCGGCCAACGCGTCGGAATCCTCTATCACATCGTCGTCCAACACTATCAGGACGGCGCCATGCACATCCCCGTGGTTGAGCACCGGTTCCATTTGGTGTGTGTGGTGGTGGTGGCGAGCTATCGGCAGAAAAATTAGGCTTTAGCCGCCGCCGGTGAGATCTTTTATAGGTCGCTGTCGGGTTTGGGTTTTTACTGTGCACATTGCCACTTTGCACTGGCTGACGCTTGCGGTTGCCACCACTAGGCAAGGCCGATTTTGCTGTGTACGAGCATCGCACATGGTTAGAGTAGCACACTCGTGCCTGTTGGGGATACAATCGCATACGGTTGTTTCGTCTGTTTCGTTTGCTATTTTACATAATACTAGCATCTTTGGGATAAACGACAAAAAAAAACGCAAGAGAGGGTCAAAACACAGCCACGCCCGCTAGGGGCCCAAATATATACTCCCTCCATTCCTAAATATAAGTCTTTTTAGAGTTTTAAAAAAAAAATAGAGATTCCAGTACTAACTATATAGGTACACAGTAAAATAAGTGAATCTACACTCTAAAGTACGTATATATATGTAGTTCGTAGTGAAATATCTAAAAAAAGACTTGTATTTAGGAATGGATGAAGTATATATATATATGTACGAACATGGTGTTGTCATGTTTAAATTCGCAATGCGCAACTTTAATGTGTGGCACATGCTGCATATGTGCATACCTAAAAGTGTCCAATGTGACAGAAAAGGGTTTCATGACAAACGTAGGGTGTTCCCCCCTACACTTTGTGCCGTAGGATGGGGTCCTATGAACACATGACCTGGTTCAAACTTTGTCACACATTTATCCATGTCTGACTTTTCGTAAGACAACCAAGAGAATTTATACCTTAATTTGGCCAAACCATCACATATTGTTGTCGGACAAGAGGGATGTATAGATCGCGTGGTGCCACGAGTTGGCGCGTCGTCGAAGATCAGTTGAGCGAGGCTAGAAGAACACCCCTCCTGCATATGACCAAATATATATGCAAAAATGGTGTGGTCCGGTGTTTCAATTAATACACAATGCACAACCCTAGCTATGACGTGGCATGCACCTAGCTGAGATAACTCGGCATATATACCCCCCTTAAGATTGGTTATATATATACTACCTAGCTAGGTCGTTATGGACGTATATATATTGTTCCCCTCCCCCCCACACACATGACACGTAGCAGGGTGACGTTGCAGCGTTGTCAGTCAAATGGATGATATATAGCGACCCATCCATATATAAGCGTGTCGCCGGAAACCGCACAATGGATGCATGGTCCACACGCACACACGCACGCACACACCCACCCACACACACGCACACACACACACACACACATCCACCCACCCACACACGCACACACACACACACGCACACACACACACACACACACACACACACACACGTGCGCGCGCGTGCACACACACGCACACACACACCGTCACCCATCCTTGGCCTTCCAGCGTTCAGTAAAAGGCATGACAGACCCTAAGGGCCCCATCGATAGGTTTGTCGTCGGAAACCGCACAATGTAGGCACATGGTCCACACACAAGCATGGGTTCACACACACACACACACACACACACACACACACACACACACACACACACACACGCACACACACGCACACGCACACGCGCGCGCACACACACACGCACGCACACGCGCGCGCGCACACACACACACAAACACCCACCCCCCCCACACACAAAACACACGGGCACACACACATCGTCACCCATCCTTTGCCTTCCAGCGTTGTCAGTAAAAGGCATGACAAACCCTAAGGGCCCACCGATATGTTTGTCGTCGGAAACCGCACAATGTAGGCACATGGTCCACACACAGGCATGGGTTCACACACACACACACACACACACACACACGCACACGCGCGCGCGCGCACACACAGACACACACACGGGCACACATCATCACCACTTGGCCTTCCAGCGTTGTCAGTAAAAGGCATGACAGACCCTAAGGGCCCACCGATAGGTTTGTCGTCGGAAACCGCACAATGTAGGCACATGGTCCCCACGGATACGTCCATGTTGCATCATGATTTCCTACTGTTATTTACTATGTTTTGTTGAATAATAATGCTTTAGGGAGTGATTCTAATGCCCTTTCTCTCATAATATGCAAGGTTTACACAAAGAGGGAGAATACCGACAGCTGGAATTCTGGACCCAAGAAAAGCACATCAGAGATACCTATTCTACACAACTCCAATGAAGCTGAAATTTTATGGAGATTATTTTTGTATTTAATAAAAAAATACTGGAGCAGAAAACTACCGGAGGGGGCCAACCTGGTGGGCACAACCCACCAGGGCGCGCCAGACTCCCCTGGGCGCGCCCTGATGGGTTGTGGCCTCCTCGGCCCACCTCCGGTGCCCATCTTCTAGTATATAGTCACATTTGACCTAAAAAAAATAAGAGGAGGACTTTCGGGATGAAGTGCCACCGCCTTGAGGCGGAACTTGGGCAGGAGCACTTTTGCCCTCCGGCGGAGCGATTCCGCCGGGGGAACTTCCCTCCCGGAGGGGGAAATCGAAGCCATCGTCATCACAAACACCCCTCTCATTTTTGGGAGGCCAATCTTCATCAACATCTTCAATAGCACCATCTCCTCTCAAACCCTAGTTCATCTCTTGTGTTCAATCTTTGTACCAGAACCTCAGATTGGTACCTGTGGGTGACTAGTAGTGTTGATTACCTTGCGTAGTCGATTACTATATGGTTTATTTGGTGGAAGATTATATGTTCAAATCCATTATGCTATTTAATACCCCTCTGATCTTGAGCATGATTATTATTTGTGAGTAGTTACCTTTGTTCTTGAGGTCACGGGAGAAGTCATGTTGCAAGTAATCATGGGAATTTGATATGTGTTCGATATTTTGATGATATGTATGTTGTGATTCCCTTAGTGGTGTCATGTGAACGTCGAATACATGACACTTCACCATTCATGGGCCTAAGGGAAGGCATTGTGGAGTAGTTATTAGATGATGGGTTGCTAGAGTGACAGAAGCTTAAACCCTAGTTTATGCGCTACTTCGTAAGGGGCTGATTTAGATCCAAACGTTTAATGCTATGGTTAGATTTTATCTTAATACTTTTCTTGTAGTTGCGGATGCTTGCGAGGGGGTTAATCATAAGTGGGAGGTTGTTCAAGTAATAACAACACCCAAGCACCGGTCCACCCACATATCAAATTATCAAAGTAGCGAACACGAATCAAACCAACATGATAAAAGTGACTAGATGAAATTCCCGTGTACCCTCAAGAACACTTTGCCTATTACTAGAGATTGTTTTGGCCCGTCCTTTGCCACAAAAGGATTGGGCTACCTTGCTGCACCTTGTTTACCATTACCGTTACTTTCTTGTTACCAATTATCTTGCTATCAAACTATCTGTTACCTACAATTTCAGTGCTTGCAGAAATTACCTTGCCGAAAACCGCTTGTCATTTCCTTCTGCTCCTCGTTGGGTTCGACACTCTTACTTATCGAAAGGACTACGATTGATCCCCTATACTTGTGGGTCATCAAGACTCTTTTCTGGCGCCATTGCCTGGGAGTGAAGCGCTCTTGGTATGTGGAAATCGGTAAGGAAAAACTTATACTACGTGCTGAAATTTATTGCTACTTGCTACTATGGAAAACAATCCTTTGAGGGGTTTGTTCAGGGTATATTCACCTCGACCGGAACCACAATTAGTTGCCCCTCAACCAACTGCACCTATTGACAATATTGGTTATGAAATTCCTTCGGGTATGGTAGAACAACTGCTTGCTAAACCTTATGCAGGAGATGGAACTGAACATCCTGATATGCACCTATTATATGTGAATGAAATTTGTGGATTATTTAAGCTTGCAGGTTTACCCAGAGATGAAGTTAAGAAGAAGGTTTTCCCTTTATCTTTTAAGGGAAAAGCATTTACATGGTATAGGCTATGTGATGATCTTGGATCGTGGAACTAGAATCAGTTGCAATTGGAATTCCATCAAAAGTTTTATCCCATGCATCTAGTTCATCGTGACCGGAATTATATATACAATTTTTGGCCTCGTGAAGGAGAAAGCATCGCTCTAGCTTGGGGGAGGCTTAAGTCAATGTTATATTCATGCCCCAATCATGACATTCCGAGAGAAGTTATCATTCAGAATTTTTATGCTCGGCTTTCTCATAATGATCAATCCATGCTCGATACTTCTTGTGCTGGTTCTTATATGAAGAAGACTATTGAATTCAAGTGGGATCTCTTAGAAAGAATTAAACGCAACTCTGAAGATTGGGAACTCGACGAAGGTAATGAGTCAGGTATAAAGCTTGAATAAGATTGTGTTAAATCTTTTATGAATACCGATGCTTTTCACAAGTTTAGCACTAAATATGGACTTGACTCTGAGATAGTAGCCTCTTTCTGCGAAGCATTTTCTACTCACGTTGACCTCCCTAAGGAGAAGTGGTTTAAATATCATCCCCCTATTAAAGAAGAAATTAAAGAACCGGTCATAGCTAAATAAGAAACCATCATTTACAATGCTGATCCAGTTGTGTCTACTGCTTATATTGAAAAACCACCTTTCCCTGTTAGGATAAAGGAACATGCTAAGGTATCAACTGTGGTTCGTAAGAGTAATATAAGAGCATCTAAGCCACCTGAGCAAATTAAAGTAGAACCTAGTGTTGCTATGGTTAAAGATCTCTTGGTAGAAAATATTGATGGGCATGTTATCTACTTCTGTGATGAAGCTGCTAGAATTGCTAAACCCGATGAAAAAGATAAACATAGACCCATAGAAGGCATGCCTGTTGTCTCAGTCAAAATAGGAGATCATTGCTATCATGGTTTATGTGATTTGGGTGCTAGTGTGAGTGCTATCCCTTTTACCTTATACCAAGAAATTATGGATGAAATAGCACTTGCTGAAATAGAAGACATTGATGTTACTATTAAACTTGCTAATAGAGACACTATCACACCACTTGGGATTGTTAGAGATGTTGAAGTCTTGTGTGGGAAAGTAAAATACCCTACTGATTTTCTAGTCCTTGGTTCCCCACAAGATGACTTTTGTCCCATTATGTTTGGTAGACCTTTCTTGAGCACCGTCAATGCTAAGATAGATTGTGAAAAACAAACTGTCAGTGTCAGTTTTGGTAATGTGTCTCATGAGTTTAATTTTTCCAAGTTTAGTAGACAACCCTGTGATAAAGCGTCATTTAGTAAGGATGAAATAATTGGTCTTGCTTCTATTGCTGTGCCTCCCACTAATCCATTAGAACAATATTTGCTTGACCATGAAAATGATATGCACTTGCGTGAAAGAAACGAAATAGATCAATTTTTCTTTGAACAACAACCTCTCCTAAAACACAATTTGCCTATTGAAACTCTTGGAGGTCCTCCTCCACCTAAAGGTGATCCTGTGTTTGAATTAAAGCAATTGCCTGACACTTTGAAGTATGCTTATCTTGATGAGAAAAAGATATATCCTGTTATTATTAGTGCTAACCTTTCAGAACATGAACAAGAAAGACTATTAAAAGTTCTAAGGAAGCACAGGGCTGCTATTGGATACACTCTTGATGATCTTAGGGCATTAGTCCCACTCTATGTCAGCATAAGATTAATTCGGAACCTAATGCTAAACCCGTTGTTGATCACCAACGGCGACTGAATCCTAAGATGAAAGAAGTGGTAAGAACTGAAATATTAAAGCTTCTGGAAGTAGGTATAATCTATCCCATTGCTGATAGTAGATGGGTAAGTCTCGTTCATTGTGTCCCTAAGAAAGGAGGTATTACCGTTGTTCCCAATGATAAGAATGAACTCATTCCACAAAGAATTGTCACTGGCTATAGAATGGTAATTGATTTTAGAAAATTAAATAAAGCTACTAGGAAAGACCATTACCCTGTACCTTTCATTGATCAAATGCTAGAAAGACTATAAGCACACACACTTTTGTTTCCTAGACGGATATTCTGGTTTCTCTCAAATACCTGTGTCACAATCCGATCAAGAGAAAACCACCTTTACTTGCCCTTTTGGAACCTATGCTTATAGACGTATGCCTTTTGGTTTATGCAATGCACCTGCTACCTTTCAAAGATGTATGACTGCTATATTCTCTGATTTTTGTGAAAAGATTGTGGAGGTTTTCATGGATGATTTTTCCATTTACGGAACTTCTTTTGATGATTGCTTAAGCAACCTTGATCGAGTTTTGCAGAGATGTGAACAAACTAATCTCGTCTTGAATTGGGAGAAGTGCCACTTTATGGTTAATGAAGGTATTGTCTTGGGGCATAAAATATCCGAACGAGGTATTGAGGTGGATAAAGCTAAAGTTGATGCAATTGAGAAAATGCCATGTCCTAAAGATATTAAAGGTATTCGAAGTTTCCTTGGTCATGCTAGTTTTTATAGGAGGTTCATTAAAGACTTCTCTAAAATTTCTAGGCCTCTTACTAATCTTTTGCAAAAGGATATTCCTTTTGTTTTTGATGAGGATTGTGTGGAAGCCTTTGAAACACTCAAGAAAGCCTTAACCTCCGCACCTATCGTTCAACCACCTGATTGGAACTTGCCTTTTGAAATTATGTGTGATTCTAGTGATTATGCTGTTGGTGCTGTCCTAGGACAAAGAGTTGATAAGAAATTGAATGTTACCCATTATGCTAGTAAAACTCTAGACAGTGCCCAACGAAATTATGCTACCACTGAAAAAGAATTTTTAGCAGTTGTGTTTGCCTGTGATAAATTTAGATCCTATATTGTTGATTCCAATGTTATTGTTCACACCGATCATGCTGCTATGAAATACCTTATGGAAAAGAAAGATGCTAAACCTAGACTGATTAGGTGGGTTCTCTTGCTTCAAGAATTTGACTTACACATCATTGATAGGAAGGGAGTTGAGAACCCTGTAGCTGATAACTTGTCTAGGTTAGAAAATATTCTTGATGACCCACTACCTATTGATGATAGTTTCCCTGACGAACAGTTAGCTGCAATAAATGTTTCTCAAAACACACCTTGGTATGCTGATTATGCTAACTACATTGTCGCTAAATATATACCACCTAGCTTCACATACCAACAAAAGAGAAAACATTTCTATGACTTGAGACATTACTTTTGGGATGACCCACATCTTTATAAAGAAGGAGTAGATGGTATTATTAGACGTTGTGTACCTGAGCATGAACAAGAACAAATCCTATGGAAATGTCATTCCGAAGCTTATGGAGGACATCATGCGGGAGATAGAACGGCTCATAAGGTATTGCAATCTGGTTTTTATTGGCCTACTCTCTTCAAGGATGCCTGTAAGTTTGTTTTGTCTTGTGATGAATGTCAAAGAATTGGTGATATCGGTAAGCGTCAGGACATGCCTATGAATTATTCACTTGTTGTCGAACCATTTGACATTTGGGGTTTTGATTATATGAGGCCTTTTCCTTCCTCTAACGGGTTCACTCATATTTTTGGTTGCTGTTGATTATGTCACTAAGTGGGTAGAAGCCATTCCAACTAGTAGTGCTGATCACCACACCTCCATTAAAATGCTTAAAGAGGTTATCTTCCCGAGGTTTGGAGTCCCTAGATATTTAATGACCGATGGTGGTTCATACTTTATTCATGGTGCTTTCCGTAAGATGCTTGCTAAATATGATGTTAACCATAGAATTGCATCACCCTATCATCCTCAATCTAGTGGTCAAGTAGAACTTAGCAATATAGAAATAAAATTAATATTACAAAAAACTGTCAATAGGTCTCGTAAGAATTGGTCTAAGAAATTAGATGATGCACTTTGGGCCTATAGAACAACCTATAAAAATCCTATGGGTATGTCTCCATACAAAATGGTGTATGGAAAAGCTTGTCATTTGCCTCTAGAATTAGAACATAAAGCATTTTGGGCAATTAAAGAACTTAACTATGATTTCAAACTTGCCGGTGAGAAGAGGCTATTTGATATCAGCTCACTAGATGAATGGAGAACCCAAGCCTATGAAAATGCCAAATTATTCAAAAAAAAAAGTAAAAAGATTGCATGACAAAAGAATCCAAAAGCGGGAATTCCAAATAGGAGACTATGTTCTTTTGTTCAACTCTCGTTTAAGATTTTTTGCAGGAAAACTTCTCTCCAAATGGGAAGGACCATATATTATCGAAGAGGTTTATCGTTCTGGAGCTATCAAGATTAATAACGCCGAAGGTACTAACCCGAAGGTAGTCAATGGACAAAGAATCAAGCACTATATCTCAGGTACGCCTATTAACGTTGAAAGCAATGTTATCCAAACCATGACACCGGAGGAACACATAAAATAAAACTTCCGAAACACTCCAGAATTCTGAAAAAATAGGAGGTACGTGATACGGTAAGTAAACGGACTCCGAAGAATCCGCAAAAATATTTTTTGTCAGTTTTGGAATATTAGAAAATTTTGGAAATAAAGAAATAAACCGGAAGGTGATCGAGGTGAGCACGATACACCAGGGCGCGCCAGGCACCCCTGGGCACGCGCTGGTGGGTTGTGCCCACCTCGGACACCTTCCCGACTCTGTTTTCCTTCCATATGCTTGTTTCCCAAGAATAAAAATTCTCTATATATACCCCCGACTGTTTTGACGACCGCATCGCAGAAAAATCTTCTGTTCTTGTTTCTTGCTGTTTTCCTGTCAGATCTGTCAAGTCAGGCATCATGTCTTCTCCCTCTTCTAACAACGTGTAAGAAGATGCCTGACTAATGAAGATAGAGCTGAATAGGGAGGAGCCGGAAGAAGTCAACAAGGAAGGCAAGGGCAAGGAGGCTATGGTGGATCAGCTCCCTGAAGGAGATCAATCCATGCCAACAAAGGAGGGAGAAGAAGAAGATATCCTTCAACCTTATTACAGTCATCTCACCCCTATTGAAATCGTAGCCTTTAGAGCTTTTGAAGCAGTCCGTGTTCAGAATAAATTTGTCATCCGTGAAAATATTTTGCTAGAGGAGCACATCAATAACCTTAGGAGGGCCATCCGCAAATTGGAGCATCTTTTGAAGTTGAAGTGTGACACCTCTACACCACCACCTTCTTCATCACCACCACCAAAGGAGACTTGAGCACACGGGTATGGGCACTCCCCTTGGCTTGAGCCAAGCTTGGGGGAGGTGCCCCGGTATCGTATCACCACCACTTTTATTCACCTGTACCTATTTTAGTTCGATCTTTAGTTTCCCTTTGCTTTAATTGAATAAAAGCTTAGCATGATCTATTTTCGTGTGTTAGTTTTGTGCCCTATCTATCTATGTAATCGAGTGAGAGTTATATAATAAAGTTTAGTTTGAGTTTTTGCCTCTCTACTCTCTTGTTGCAATCAAAATAAAGGGGAAGAAACCAATGAAAAGAATCATATGCTAATCTTATGGTGAGTAATGACATCACATAAGGAAAAGTGTAAGTAGTAAAATTTGTTGGAGATTGACAAACATAGCATTGGTCAATGATGCAATTCATGAAAGAATTAATAAGGGAAGAGAAGATTCACATGCAAATACACTATCTTGGACTTCTTTTATGATTGTGAGCCCCCATCAAATATTATATGTCAAAATTGTTGACGTTGGACAAGGAAGACAACGTAATGATTTATGCTTGTTCATATCCATATAGAAGTTACATTGTCATAGATCCTTCAACATGTGGTGCTTGCTCAATATCTTTGCTAGCCAAAAATTCCGCACTAAGTAGAGATACTACTTGTGCATCCAAAAACCCAAACCCAAATTCATTCTTTGAGTGTCCACCATAGCTACCTATGGATCGAGAAAGATCCTTCAAGTAAGTTGTCATCGGTGCAATAAGCAATAAAAATTGCTTCTAAAAGTGTTTTGATCAATTGGTGTAAGAGAAAATTGAGCGCTATACGAACTTATGATGGCAAAGTAATAAAAGCGACGGACTGCATAATAAAGGTTGCTATCATAGGGGGCAATATAGCGTGACGTTCTTTTACATTAAGGTATTGGGCATACAAACCAATAAGCGCATGACAACCTCTGCTTCCCTCTGCGAAGTGACTATCTTTTACTTTTATGTATTTACTTTTAGGCAAGAGTCAAAGTATTCTTCCCTATTCCTTTTTACTTTTTCTTTTGCAAGAATCATGTGGCGAGGAAAGATCTAGGCACATATATCTAGTTGGATATGAGTGGGCATGAGTTATTATTGTTGACATCACCCTTGAGGTGAATACGTTGGGAGGCGAAACTATAAGCCCCTATCTGCCTACGTGTCATGTTGAAACTTTTTGTTCATGGGTATGCCGTGAGTGTCAGCAATCATAGAAGACTAAATGATGGTTGAGTATGTGGACTTGCCAAAAGGCTCCGACATGAGACCCTTCCTGAAAATATGATGAATTGTAGTTGCAAAGTTGACTGAAAACATAATTTGTTGGTTTTCAATAAGGTTTATGCTTCATACTTCTATGTGTGATGAATTGTTACTTGTTCATGAGAAGCTATATGATAAAAATATATTGAAATAAGTTTTTATGATAGAGTTTGCTGCTGTTATAATATTAAGCATGATGCTTCTATGTCCGTATTTTGTTTTTATCGACACCTCTCTCTCAAACCATGTGGGCATGCTTTTCAATATCGGCTTTCGCTTGAGGACAAGTGAGGTCTAAGCTTGGGGGAGTTGATACGTCCATTTTGCATCATGATTTCCTACTATTATTTACTATGTTTTGTTGAATAATAATGCTTTAGGGAGTGATTCTAATGCCTTTTCTCTCATAATATGCAAGGTTTACACAAAGAGGGAGAATACCGACAGCTGGAATTCTGGACCCAAGAAAATCACATCAGAGATACCTATTCTGCACAACTCCAATGAAGCTGAAATTTTACGAAGATTATTTTTGTATTTAATAAAAAAATACTTGATCAAAAAACTACCGGAGGGGGCCAACCTGGTGGGCACAACCCACCAGGGCGTGCCAGACCCCCCTGGGCGCGCCCTGATGGGTTGTCACCTCCTCGGCCCACCTCCGGTGCCCATCTTCTGTTATATAGTCACATTTGACCTAAAAAAATAAGAGGAGGACTTTCGGGACGAAGCATCGCCGCCTCGAGGCGGAACTTGGGCAGGAGCACTTTTGCCCTCCGACGGAGTGATTCCGCCGGGGGAACTTCCCTCCCGGAGGGGGAAATCGAAGCCATCGTCATCACCAACACCCCTCTCATCTTTGGGAGGCCAATCTTCATCAACATCTTCAACAACACTATCTGCTCTCAAACCCTAGTTCATCTCTTGCGTTCAATCTTTGTACCGGAACCTCAGATTGGTACCTGTGGGTGACTAGTAGTGTTGATTACCTTGCATAGTTGATTACTATAGGGTTTATTTGGTGGAAGATTATATGTTAAGATCCATTATGCTATTTAATACCCCTCTAATCTTGAGCATGATTATTATTTTTGAGTAGTTACCTTTGTTCTTGAGGTCACGGGAGAAGTCATGTTGCAAGTAATCTTGTGAATTTGATATGTGTTCGATATTTTGATGATATGTATGTTGTGATTCCCTTAGTGGTGTCATGTGAACATCGACTACATGACACTTCACCATTCATGGGCTGCTAGAGTGACAGAAGCTTGAACCCTAGTTTATGCGCTACTTCGTAAGGGGCTGATTTGGATCCAAACGTTTAATGCTATGGTTAGATTTTATCTTAATACTTTTCTCGTAGTTGCGGATGCTTGCGAGGGGGTTAATCATAAGTGGGAGGTTGTTCAAGTAAGAACATCACCCAAGCACCGGTCCACCCACATATCAAATTATCAAAGTAGCGAACACGAATCAAACCAACATGATAAAAGTGACTAGATGAAATTCCCGTGTACCCTCAAGAACACTTTGCCTATTACTAGAGATTGTTTTGGCCTGTCCTTTGCCACAAAAGGATTGGGCTACCTTGGTGCACCTTGTTTACCGTTACCGTTACTTGCTTGTTACCAATTATCTTGCTATCAAACTATCTGTTACCTACAATTTCAATGCTTGTAGAAATTACCTTGCTGAAAACCGCTTGTCATTTCCTTCTGCTCCTCGTTGGGTTTGACACTCTTACTTATCGAAAGGACTACGATTGGTCCCCTATACTTGTGGGTCATCACCCACACAGGCATTGGTTCACACACACACACACACACACACACACACACACACACACACACACACACGGGCACACACACACACACACACACACACACATCGTAACCCATCCTTGGCCTTCCAGCGTTGTCAGTAAAGGGCATGACAGACCCTAAGGGCCCACCGATAGGTTTGTCATCGGAAACCGCACAATGTAGGCACATGGTCCCCACACAGGCATTGGTTCACACACACACACACACACACACACACACACACACACACACACACACACACACACACACACACACACACACGTCATCGATCCTTGACATTTTCAAAACAACAAAAGAAAATCATGGATATTTTCAAAACCTTGACATTTTCAAAACAGCAAAAGAAAATCATGGATATTTTCAAAACAAGGATATCAAGATTTATTTAGCCAAAATGACATATCACTGCAGGCATTTTATTTATGCCTATAGTGATCGTATCACACCGCCTAAATGAACCTTGAAATCTAGCAACTTCCCAACCGGTCACCCATCCTGGACTACTCCACCGAAAGCACGCTTAACTTTCAAGTTCGGTTCGACTGGGTTACAGGCTGGGAAGCTGCGCCTTGCTGGTAAGAGTTGCCTCCTTTCATTTACAAGGCGTGCCCCGATGGGCACCTGGTGGGACCAGATACGTATCGCAAACGTTTCTGGTAGTACTATAAACCGTGCGCGACGGTGGCATGGGGGCTGATGATGACGTCTCGCTCATGCTCAATGGCGCGATGCCACTTTTGCGTGCTCTCCGGCCTGCTCCGTCTCGTCCTCCTCGTCCAGAAGGTTGATGACGGGGCCGACGCTTCGGCGGGAAACCATTTGGGGGAGTGGCGGGAGACCGATTGGGGGAGTGGCGGGAGAAGCGTGTTGGATAGAACATCATTTTAATACAAATTTGATAACTTATGAAAGAAGGAAGCTCGAGCTAGCACGACACGCGCACATCGTGCTTACACACGCACGAGCTTCAGACGGGCATATAGAACTGCTTTAAATTATTCATGTTTCGTTTAGTTTTTTGTATACAACACCAATTAAGTTTCTAGACATCTAATGTGCATAATTCAGATTTGAACTAAAAGAACATGCTTCGTGTCACCAAAATGGGTTGAAAAAAGATATTTTTGTCCTTGGGTTCCTTGTTTAGGTCCCATGCAATGAACGTGAATGGATTACAAACATCTCGGAGTCAAGGCCAAAAACATTGAGAAACTTGGTTTTTAAATCATCATAAATCCAAACCTCGTCTGAAATTCTTGAAACTTACCCTGGTGTCATGACACGACACTTATACAACATGATAATTTTTTGTCCAATTTGGGACAAGTCTCTTGCACACCAAAACTTCTCTCAAGAACCATCGTTCTTTCGATACGGAACATGTGTCACCTCTGTGGAGGGAACGACAATCGATGTCTCTTGTTACACATATATATTTTTTCTACATGCAACACAGACTAATACAAGTGCAATGCTAAAATGTGGAATTATTCACGGCTCGTTTGGGACCCTTTATACATTAATTGAGCTTTTCTATATCCACTTAATGTGCATAATTCAAATTTGAACTACAAGCACATGCTCCAGGGCACAAAAATGGGTTACAAAATCATTTATATGTCCTTGGGCCCCTATTTAGGTCCCATGCAATGATTAAAAACATCTCGGCATCGTGACTAGGACGCAAACATTAAGAAACATTGCTTTTAAATCCCAATAAATTCGAAACTTGTATGATAATATTGGTTTATTGAATTCCCGTAAATACAAAACTTGTATGATAATCATTTGGTGCCACGCGTCCAATTCCTCCGTTTCTTTTTAACTTCGCATATAAGATTTGGTCAAAGTCAAGCTAAACATAGTTTGACTAAATTTATACAAAAAACATCAACATCTACAATGCTTAGGTTATATAGTATGAAAGTTAATTTGACGATGCATCTAATAATATTCATTTTAAATTATAAATATTTATATATTTTTCCTATAAAGCTAGTCAAACTTTACAAATTTTGAATTTGACCAAATTTTACATGCTAACTAAAAAAAACAAAGGGAGTACTTGATATGGGGCTGCCGTGCATGTAGCTGCAGGTTGATGATAGGACGCATGCGAGCTTTCCGCCACGCAGGCTCGACGGGACGCGTGCGAGCTGTCCGCCGTGCAGGCTTGACAGGATGCGTGAGAGCTGTCCGCCATGCATGCTTGACGGGACGCATGAGAGTCTAGTGTGCATGCTCATCGGGAAGCGATACTTTGACCTCCACCCCTCCGCTCGCCTCGCTCCCAACTTTTGAATTAATGGCGTCCGACCCGCTGTTTATCATGTGGTTAATGCGCCTGGACGGAGGGACTAGTTTGCTTGTGATCACTGTTTTGTTCGTGCCTCGCCGAGAACTTTGACGTTTTGTGATAACAGTACAAACGAACGAAATAATATAACAACAAATTCACACCGGCAAAGGATAATAATTCTCTTACATATACATGATAATAAAAATGCCACAAGCGGCAACCCCCCAAAGATACAGGGGCAAAAGAAGAAGGGAGAGGTTGAAGAAGGAAGACAAAGAAAACGATCTGGCCTGCTGCTATCTAATTATTCATGGATTGCTGGGCGCGGAGTTCCTCAATCTCCTTCTTCATCGCCTCCACGACCTCCATCTCATCTCGCCTCTCATCCGACATCTTCCGCATTGCGGCCACGGCGCGGTCTCTTTGCTCGAGAGCGTCGATGCTCTGTGTCGCGTACGCATGAAGTTCCTTCACACGCTCCACGGATTCCTTCACCAGCCCCTCGCGCTCGATGTAGAGCTTCGCCAAGTCTTCCAGAAGTTCCTCGGCGAGTTCTTTTAGCCTCCCCTCCGAGGCACTTTTCTTATCGAGCAGTTTCTTCCAGGCGTCGTTCTCCTCCATAAGTTTCTCCACGAGGCCGGTTGCCCTGTCAACGGAGGCGTCGCTCTTCTCCAGTAGCTTCACCAAGTCATCGATCATCGCGTCCTTCCTATCGAGCTCAGTGCGCATGTCGTCGTTGGCTGAGGAAACTCGTCCAGTTCGCCTCCGAGGCGAATGCGCTTGTGATTGTGACAGCCGTCGCCTCTCCGCGAAAGATCCTCTCGAGCTTCCGTGGCGCCACTGGACATCTCTGCTGCGGCCAAAGCGGTGTGGCTGGAGCTCTCTAGCGATTCCGCGGCGCGGCAGTGGGACCTCTCGGTTGCTTCCGCAGCCTTGGTCTTTCCTCCCTGGTTATATCTCGAAGTCGACCCAGAACCCCCCTCCTACCGGCCATGGCAGACGGAATGAAGGACTAACAAAGAAAGGCCCTTTTTTTGGTGGCGGGGGTGAGGAATGTGCGGTAATTTTCGAGTACGTGTTTGTGTTTTTATAGCCTACTATAGTAAACAACTGCTAAGTGGGAACACATTTAGGTTTTGTAGGTGTGAACTGATTTGCGAAAAAATTAGCGCGTGGTAATTTGGAATGTGAAAGGAAACAAGCTCAATATTTATTGATGGTTTTAGTTCCCAGGGACGGAACGCTTTATGGTTTATAGAAATAGTTTGGGATGGCGTATGTAGGCCAAAGGTTTGATTAGATGAGACGCGTGCGAGGAGTCCGCCGCGCAGGCTCAAAGGGATGCGTGCGAGCAGTCCGCCGCGTAGGCGCAACTGGCTCACCGGGAATCAAGCCCTTTGACCTCGGACCTCCACCCACACATCCCTATTCTCTCCCAAGTTCTCCATTAGTGCTACACCTTCTCCTCCAGTCTTATCTATAAGGACCGCCGCCGAGGATCGCCTCCTTTTTCGATGGACGACGAGGCGGCCAACAAGCGGGGGCGGGTCGAGGCTGAACCACACGAGCCTCCGGCGAGCGTGGACTTCATCAGCAGCATCCCCAACGAGATGTTGGTAACCATCATGTCCCTCCTCCCCATCAAATCTGCCGTGCAGACCACCATCCTCTCCAGGCGGTGGCTCCCCCTATGGCACTCCACCCCCTTGACCTCCTCGACGATGACGAGCTCTGCAGCGGGGATCGCAAACGCTTGGACGCATTGTCCCACATCCTCGCCACGCACACAGCGCCAGTCAGACGCCTTTCCATCGGCACTTCCGTTCAAACTACAAGGCCGAACCCAAGTTTCACGAGTGGTTCTTATCCCCCGCCCTAGATCAGCTCGAGGAGCTCAACTTTGATGCTGGACATGGGCGCTCACTGCCTCCGTCCGTCCTCCGTCTTGTGCCCACGCTGTGCCGCGCTACGTTCATGCGGTGCCTTTTCCCTAAGATTAATGCCGTGCATGCTCTTCATCTCCCTAAACTGAAGCACCTCGAGCTCATTGGCGTCAGCATCTCGAAGTCGGATTTGGAGTGCCTGCTCGGCGGCTGTACAACGCTCGAGTACCTTCGTCTTCAGATGATGTTTGGGTTCAGTAGCCTCCACATCGCTACGACGAATCTCCGTATGATTTATGTACATGGCTGGTGCCGCAACACGCTGTCAGTTGGGGAGTTTCATGATATGGTCATTGAGAATGCTCCTTTCCTAGATAGATTGTTTGTACTTGATAAAGAAGGTCGAACAAGAATCAGGGTCATTGACGCACCGAAATTGACAGTGTTGGGCTATTCATGTGCTGAATTCTCCGAACTTGTTACAGTTGGATCCATACCCGTTCAGGTACAACAATCTTCTTCTCATTCTTATTATTGTACATCACATTTTATATAGTTTTTGTTGATCTATGTTCGGCTGTCATCCAGAAAATGATTCCCACAAGCCTCGCATTGTCTTTGCGCACAGTGAAGATCTTGGCACTACAATCTATCGGCCCCAATCTGGATGAAGTTGTTAAGTTCCTTATATGCTTTCCGTGCACGGAGAAGTTATACGTTGAGGTGATGTTCCTTTCCTGTTAATTGTTAACCACAACAGAGTTCAATTTTTTGGTACTTTTACCCATGATTACAATGACAGATGTACTATACAAATTTTTTTGAGATGTTAATCATGAACGATCGAAGATGGCATGCCAATCTATTAGTGTATTTTATAAATCATGCAAATCAAAGAGGCCCGTAGTGTTCAATACTGCATCTAAGCACTGATATGTTGTCTTCGTTTGCAGATACAAGCAGGATTTGGAGTGGAAAAGGTGGCGCAATATAACAATCACATCGAATGCCTTGAATTCCATCTCACGGAAATTACTTTGAACGAGTACCGAGGCACCAATCCAGAGATTCAATTTGCCAGTTTCTTTGTTCAGAAAGCAACGGTGCTCAAGGTAATGAGGTTTGCACTATATTTAGTGTGCCACAATGGATGGTTTACTGACCAGCGGAGGCGTCTACAGCGGAATGGAAAAGGCTCTGCAGAAGCTGATTTTCACTTTCGAAGTTCATATGACAGATTATTCGGAAGCGATTCTATCGAGCCAATATATGACTTCTCGGTGGATGATCCCTTCACAGAAATATTTCATCGCATGGATCCTGAAGATTGGATTTGATTTCTAATGTCATTTTGTACCTTGCAATCTTTGAATTTGGGCCTTGTTATGCTGGAATTTGAACCTTGTAATATTGCTGGTATTTGTGATACAATATTTGAAATTGCATCGTGTTCTTTTTTGTTTATGCAATCATGTTCTTATAAGTACATATGTTGTTGTTCTGTAGGCAGAACATTGATGTTGTGCAGACAGAGCAAATCATAGTACACACGGACTAAACTACGAAACCCGTCGGTGATGATTTCATCAATCGCTGACAATTGTATACCAGCAAACGTTTTCCCACAACACACACAGGTTATTAGCACCAATCGTCTATGTTATTTCTGGTGTTCACACACGATTCTTATTACTCACCTATTTGCTGTATATCGCACACATCTTGTTATGCCGAATCGTTTGTGTTCTGCTGTATCAGCGCACACATTTTATCCGAGTGAACTGTATGCCGTACTTCGCACACGTGTGTAGTTTTGCTAACCGTTTCTGTTATCTTCGCTAATCACAAATGGTTCATAAGAACAAACTGTCTGCCGTAGATCGCACACGCAACTACTTTCTGAATCGTATTTGATGGATCCACTTTCGCACACAGTTCGTGCCATTAGCGACGGAGCTTGAACTATACCGTTTGCGATTCATGCATCGCACACAGTTTCGACGAAGGGTCTCTGATTGATGTGTCGTCTTTGGACCATTCTATAGTAGTGTTGGCTCCTTAAGTCAATATACTCGAATATAGGTGACCTAGTCACCGCCCATCACCTAGATGTAATATCTTGTTTGGTTCATTTTATAGTCGCATGTTTTCTTGGAACCACTCAACTTACATCTAGATGAAATTTTCTTGTAAATTATTTTTTAAAATTTCTGCAATAAATTTCTTCTATTCGAGACTTTCTGAAAAGTTTTCCCTTGCCAAACGTTGCCAAGTTTCTGTTTAGTACTTCGGAGCCTCTGACTCCAGATTCTCGGTGTCACCGATAGTGTAGATATGCTGCACAACCACCTCTCGGTTCCACCGATGTATTTTCTTCAGAGTCACCGATTTGCTATCTTCTGTGTTCTTTGTAGATATTAGCAAATCTCCATTTCTTCAAGGATCCCTTTGTAAAAAAAAATTACCACTCAAAGGGGGAGAAATAACTATTCAAGGAACCCTATGAAAAAGGGGGAGAAGTCTTTAATGCTTTCAGCTAAGTGAAAAGGAAAAAAATCTACTCAGTGATCCCTTAAAACTACTATGTTCTCTATGATCCCACAATGATCCCTTATCTGACCCTTTGGGTCACCCTTTTTGGAAATTAATGCCAAAGGGGGAGAAATATCAAAGCTTATGCTTGCATAAAGGGGGATATACATATTAAGGGGGAGAATATCAAAGCTTAGGCTTGTATAAAGGGGGAGAACATCAAGTTGGAGAATACCTAAGTACATCTAAGCTTATGCTTACCCAAAGGAAGAGATTTGTTTTTGATTTAATTATCTATTTATGCTAGACTTGTCTCACCGTACCTACTCCCAATATCTACATGCTAAGATTCAGGAGGAGAGGAAGACTTAAATTTTTTTCATGCTTAGGGGAGAAAGTTCTACATATTCTATTGAGGAAGACATATCAATCTTAAGAAACTCTATTCTTCATATGTCTTTCATATCTTGGTACTCTTGAATCCTTTTGCATTGGATGTGTAGAATACTCTTGTGTTTCCTAACATTGTTTTCTCAAGTGTGTTTCTACTACTAGAATGCTCAAGAATCTCAAGGTAAGTATATGCATCATATCCTCGGTCAAGATGATCTCTTGCTTCTTGCACATATTATTTGCAAGGGTGAAGTCTTGAACATGGAAACACCTCATTCACATTATTCGATGCATATAGCCAAGATATACGTGACTTCTCATGTCCTTTCTACTATATGTGTGTTCATGCATTCCAAAGCAACTATCCTTTAAAATGGATTGCACACATTTAGGGGGAGCTTGCATTGGTCATGTATCCTTCAAAGCTATCACATATTCCTACATATCTTAACTTGTAGCTTTGATTGTAAGTTTTCATCAATTTCCAAAAAGGGGGAGATTGAAAGCACATATGCTCCCTTGGTGGTTTTGATAATTCATGACAACATACATTGTCTCCTGGACTGATTGTTCTACCTAGTTTATTTCAGACTTAGTCCACAGGGAAGATTGGCCAAAGGATTGTGAGGAGACCCCAAGATGCAAGGAATAGGATTGGCTAAGCTACAAGCATGAAGACTCTACATTTTACTTTGTGAGAAATCACTTTGAGTCCATAGGAAAGCCAATACTATCAAAAGGGGGTGATGTAATAATGGTGAATGAAATACTCAAAGTGATCAAGTGTTAGTCACCAAAAACACCCACAAGCTCTCCCACAAATATTCTATCATAGAACCTACCACTCAAAATCGGTGTTACCAAGATTTCCACATCAGCTACACCGAGTCAAAAGCCCAGACAGAAACCCTAGCCAAGACCCACAAGTCGGTACTACCAACATTCCCTTTTGGTGCCACTGAAAACAGTGACCAACTTCCTGGTTAGCCATTTTCATGATTCGGTGCCACCGAGTTTTGCAAATTGGTTTCACCGAGAAGTTGGGCCAACTCTCTATTAACCCATTTCTCCAAATCGGTCCCACCGAGTTTGAGAAATCGGTCTCACCGAGATTTTGTAACTGCCTAGGTCACCCATATTGGTACCACCGAGTATTCCATATTGGTCTCACCAAAAATCCTAAAGTTGCCACATTTTGAACAAGTCGGTGCCACCGAGTTTACTTCGGTTCCACCGAGTTGGGCAATAATGTTGTAACGGTTGAATTTTTGGAGATGCCTATATATACCCCTCCACCACATCCCACTTGCAAGTGAAGCACTCAGAACACACACCCACTTGCCATTTCCAATTTTCTAAGAAAGAACCACCTATCCTTGTGTTGAGGTCAAGATCATCCACTCCAACCATATGGATCTTGATTTCTAGCCTCCCCAAGTTGCTTTCCATCCAATCAATCTCTTCTACATAAGCCAAATCTATGAGAGAGTGATTGAGTGTTGAGGAGACTATCATTTGAAACACAAGAGCAAGGAGTTCATCGTTACTATTGAGCCTATTACCTTTTGGAGGGTGGTGCCTCCTAGATTGGTTAGGTGTTGCTTGGGAGCCTCCTACTTCGTGTTGTGGAGTTGAACCAAGAAGTTTGTACGGGCAAGGAGATCGTCTACTTCCTGAAGATCTACCCATAGTGAGGCTAGTCCTTCATGGACGGAAGCCGTTATGGAATAGTCGAGGTTGCTACTTCGTGGACCCTTATGGGTGGAGCCCTCCGTGGAATCTCGCGAACGCTACCCTCCGTGGGTTGAAGACTCCAGAAACGTGGACGTACGATAGCACCACCTATCGGAACCACGGGAAAAATCTTTGTGTCTCCAAATTGCGTTTGATCTTCCTATATCAACTCTCTCGCATATGCTTGTCTTTACTTTCCGCTGCTATACTTGTTAACTAGCATGTGTAGGGTGCACTAGACTTGTTAGAATTGCAAAAATCTGCCAACCAATTAACTTGGGAAAAGGTTAGGTTTTAATTTCTGGAAGTAGTCTATTCACCCCCCTCTAGACATACACTTCTAGTGATCCCTCACGGTTGTGCATGGGCGGTGTCTTGGCAACCGGGAATGGGCGGCAACAACGAGGGAGTGCGGGGTGGGAAACGAGTGTGGAGGGGTAGGGAAAGAACTACTATGCCACCGACTGGCGGGCCAGGGGGAGGACAAGGGTGGGCGTTGCACGCGTCTGCGCCTTATCCGTACCGACGCAAAACCTCTCAAATTTGGGCCAGAAATGGGTCACGAAGGATAGAAAAGTGGACACCTATTTGTTTGCATCAGCGCGTTGGGCTGCGTTTTCTGTCTGTAATGGCCCAAACACACGAGGCCGGGTGAAATGGGTCGCCGCGTTGGAGTTGGACTAAGTGTTGCGAGAAAGTTCGCGCTAACTCCCGTGTTTGTGCTTCCCTAAGCTGCAAGCCAGACACCACTGCCGCAACCTGGAATCGTCCTTCGGCGTTTCATGGGATGTGCTACAAGGGCCCAACGACCATGACAACGCGACGTGGCGACCACCACTCCTGCAAGGTCCGCTGGCTTCCTGTGAGTTGTCACCCAATGCTGCAATCCGGTCATGTGCAACTGCGAGCGGCCATAGAGGGTCTTATGACCCTGCCGCTAGGGTGGTGCAAGGCTGGCGGTGCATGCACCCTTCATAGCTGCAAGCGTGTCCGATTGGTGTTTCAAAAAGGGGATGCCATCATCGTAAGTCGTGGGCTGGTGCTGCAAAGGTCTTTCTTCAGAACGCTGGAACTTCTGAGGGCTTCGTGTGAGCGGCCACCTAATGCTGCAATCAAGGTATGTGTAGCTGTGAGCGGCCATAGAGGGTGTTGCGACCCTACCGCTAGGATGGTGTAATGTTGTCGGCGAATGCACCCCTTGCTGTTGCAAGTGCGGCCGACTGGTGCTGTAAAATGGGATGCCGTCATCGTAAGCCGTGGGTTTGTGCTGCAAAGGTCGGTCGACCAGCCGTGACGATATTGCTGCGAGATGGGTTAGCGGTGCTGCAACCTCAAGATAGTGGCATGCCGCGAGAGGAGCCCTCACGCTGAATAGGGGCAAGACTACTTCAAGCGGAGCGGGAGAGGCACCCTAGTCGCGCAGGTGGGCACTGTGGGTGCAAGGCGAGGGAGGGCGATGCCGCACCACCTCGAATGGCTGGTGAACCTACTGATCTTGTGCACGCATCTATGGTTGATGCTAGCACCAGCCTTTAGTCTTGACACCAATAGCTGGTGATCGTTCCCTAGGGAGGGGCATCAATAAGAGCAATTTGTTCGCCTAGATCGAACCATCCTCATTTCTTTTGACGTTCGCTCTAGAGGGTCATTCCCGCGACCCTCAGATGCCTCATGCCGCGCGCATGAAAAAACAGGTAGGCCTAATTAGCCTATTGTTTGGGGATAAAAATGCCATTAAACAAAAAACAAAAGATCGAGTTAAAAAAGCTAGAGAGATAAATTTACAATTGCCAAGCTTTATATTAGAAAAATTGCTATGCTATACTATATAAAACTACCATTCTCTAATTTGAACTTTAAACACAGTATATACTGTGAATGTGATAAAGTATCTACATAAAAACAAAAATTGCCATGCTCTAATCTAGGCCATGTTATAACATAAAAAGTACAATTTTCCAAGTTAAAAAAATTGCATATAGAAGGATACATGTAAAAACACAACAAAAGGGAGATTTTTCCAAAAAAAGTAATAGTGACAATAGCCCAAAATTTGTTATTTGAGCAATACAAATAGACTCCTTACAAAATCTGCCATTGGTTTACGTATGTAAATTACCATATTCCGGAGAACATAGAATCAGTAAAAGTTGCCATGTGATTAGTCCATTCATTTTCTAAATAAAATAAATTGCCATGGTAGCTAATAATAAACTACCATCATTTTATTAAAAAACTGGCATGGTCTAAATAGTGAAATTGCCATGGAACCTATAATAAAGTTGCAATGGAAAATTTAGGAAAATTGTTCTCTAGAAAACATTTCAACTTTTTTTTGTAATGGCGGACAAGGTATTTTTATGAATTTTTTTAATTTTCAAAAAAGACGACAAAGTTAGAGGATCTATCCTTAGAAATGATGGCAAAGTTATGACTTTGCTATGGGCGCATGAGGTAAGTGTAATTAATAATTTTCCATGTTTTGGGACACACAATAAATAGAATTTTCATGATCTAATTAATAAAAACATGCTACTGAAAGTGCTAGTTATCGACTAGATGGGGGGGGGGGATGAATAGGCATTTTTTATGAAAAGCTTCGAAACAGTAAATGTATTTAAAGTAAGCGGAAGCGATAGGATCAGATAGGGATATCAATCAAGGATTTAGGCAAGGCATGAAATACAACAAAGACATCCATGCAGGTATAGCATAATCATCATGCTCACTAAGATGTATCGAAGATAAACTTAGGTTGTATGAAGATAAA
The DNA here is from genome assembly GCA_039707655.1 of Elymus sibiricus. Taxonomy (NCBI): domain Eukaryota; kingdom Viridiplantae; phylum Streptophyta; class Magnoliopsida; order Poales; family Poaceae; genus Elymus; species Elymus sibiricus. Next base: position 229,940,615 of record CM077675.1, on the reverse strand, counting down.
TGGCAGGTTAAGGAATGTCTTTGAGCAAAGATGAACAAGCAATGGCTTCACAGTGCAGTACAGAAAGTAAGATAGTGAAAGATAGAACCAATTGCTCGACGAAGACACAAGATTTGTTGGACCAGTTTCGGTTGTGGTGACAACTGTACGTCTGGTTAGGGAGGCTGAGATTGAACTCAGAAGACCTCGTCTTCACCTTGTTCCCCTTGAGCCGAAGTCACTTAGACAACGCCCAATCACTCAGGTAAGTCTTCAGGGGAGACTTCCGAAACCCGTACAAACTTGGTCACCCGACAATCCACAATGACTCTTGGATGCTCTAGACCCAGACGCCTAATCGTCTGGAAGATCACAGTCTTCAAGTGTAATAAGTCGTCAGGTCACTCAGAACAGAACGACTTCGGTGATGCTCAAATACTCTAGCTCTATGTGTTTTGGTTTATTCTCACAGGATAACTCTCTCTCAATGACTTCGAGGTGGGTTGCTCCAAAACGACAACAACCGTATCTCTCTTTGAGCAGCCACCTTCTTATGGTGGAGGAGGTGGGCTATTTATAGCCAACATGCAACCTGACCTGATATGACCTGGGTCAATGGCAAACGACACGTGTCCCAACGATCGGATTTCAAAGACACGCGGCAACATTACTTGGGCTATAAGCAATGTTGACTCAACCAACTCTGGAAGAGATTGTCTCTCATTGTCTTCACTCGAAGACATAGGTATGGGTTGAGCATCACGTCAGCGTCTGACTTTGATCACATCGACCCCACTTAACAGTATGGTGGTTCCTATGACCCAGGAAAGAAGAAACAAAACAATCAAAAGACTTCATCTTCACGTTTCATTATCTTCAAGCGATTATCTTTGCATATAACCAATGGCTTCGTCCATCATCAATGTCTTCGGACATTTTTAGGGTCCGTCTTCGACGGTTAAACCGAATCTCGAGGGACTTCTATCTGTGTTATCCTGTGAACTTTCACAAACACATTAGTCCCTCAACCACGTTTGTATTCAATACACCAAAACCAATAAGGGTGGTACTAGATGCACTTACAGCTACCAAAAATAAATAACATGGTATAATTAACAAATTGTGCCATGGTGTATTTAACAAAATTTCCATGTAGTGGAAATAAAATTGGCATGCTACATAAATTGAAATTTCCATGGTCTAATTATGTCATGGTCTATATAATAAAATTGCCATGCTACTTGCAATATAACTACAATGGTCTAAATAATAAGTTGCCCTCCTACCCACAATAAACCTACCATTGTGTATTAATAAAATTGTGATGGCTTAATCATTAGATTGCCATGGCCTAAATAGTGAAGTTGCCATGATACCTACTGAAAGGATCGATATGGTTGACTAGAGGGGGGGGGGGAGTGAATAGGCAACTACCAATTTTTAAATTTTCTTTAACAAATTAGGTTTAGCAACAAATAGGTTGTCTAGATATGCAACTAGGTGAACAACCTATATGATGCTAACAACAATAACAACACAGGCAAGCAAAGGATACAATATAAGTAAAGCTTGCACAAAGTAAAGGTAAGAAGTAACCACAAGTGGAACCGATGGAGACGAGGATGTTTTACCGAAGTTCCTTCCCTTTAAGGGGAAGTACATCTCCATTAGAGCGGTGTGGAGGCACAATGCTCCCCAAGATGCCACTAAGGCCACCGTATTATCTTCATGCCCTCACACAATGCGAGATGTCATGATTCCACTAGTGGTGCCCTTGAAGGCGGTAGCCGGACCTTTACAAACAAGGTTGGGCCAATCTCCACAACTTAATTGGAGGCTCCCAACACCACCATGAAGCTTCACCACAATGGAATATGGCTTTGAGGTGACCTCTTCCGTCTAGGGTGCTCAAACAGCCAAGAGTAACAAGATCCGCAAGGGATTAGTGGGGGGAATCAAATTTCTCTTGGTGGAAGTGTAGATCAAGGCCTTCTCCTCCAAACCCTAGAACATCAACAAGATTCGATGGCTAGGGATAGAAATCGGGCAAGAATGAGCTTAGGAGCAACAATGGAGCTTTTGGGGAAAAAGAGGTGAGTCTCCTTGGAGAAGAAGACCCACTTATATAGGGGAAGAAAATCTGACCGTTTTCTGCCCACAAGTCGTGTATAAGCGGTAATACCGCTCGGGGGAGTGGTACTTCCGCTCACACGAAAGTACCGAGCTTCACAGGCAGTTGACAGAGTCAGGGAGGCGGTAGTTCCGCCTGAGCGGTACTACCGCTCCTGCCAGCAGTACTTCCGCTTGGCACTGTAGGAAGCCCGGACTTAGCAGAAATGAGGAGGGCAGCACGGCAGTACCGCCCTGAGCAGTACTTCCGCTGATTACTGCCGCTCAAAAATTGCTTGAGTGCCAAACACATCAGAGAGCTTAAATAGGCGGAAGTAGGGTCGAAAGTGGAGGACGGCAGTACCGCCCGAGCGATACTACCGCTCCGCTCCCAGCGATACTTCCGCTAATTATGGGCAACGACACCCAAAGGCTCCAGAGAGGAAAAATAAGCGGTAGAGTACCGCAGGGCGGCAATACCGCTGGGGTGGTACTACCGCTCTCCAGCGTGGTACTTCTGCTTATATGCAACATAGAAGCCTTTGGGGCAGAACAGAAGCTCCAAAGCACCGGGAAACGGAAGGGGTGCAAATGTGTACGTGATTGTTCCTCCCAACCTTTCCAAATGCGGATCCCCTCTTGATAGTACGAATTTTCCTACGACTCAAGTCCGCCAACACTAAATCGATAGAAAAACACCGTCTTCTCTTTTAACCACCGCGAAGATTTTAACCTTGGGCCCATGACCAAAACTCGTCTTTGATGCGCAAGCACCATCAAGAATGGCTAATGTGAAAGATTTGATCATTTTATGCATAATAAGGGGAGGGATAGTTCATTGACAGAATTACACCCCCCTATGCCCATGCCTATATCTAAACAAGACATAATGATGAGTGTGGTGGGGTGTGCAATATTTCAATCCACATTGCTCGAATCAATGATATTTAGCTCACACCTTAACTCGCGAAATCTTCCTTCATCTAATGGCTTCGTGAAGATATCTGCAAGTTGCTCATTAGTATTGAGATGAATAAGATCAATCTCTCCAGGCTTGATATGCTCCCGGATGAAGTGATGACGTATCTCAATGTGCTTCGTCTTGCAATGTTGAACCGGGTTGTTGGAGGTCTTGATCACACTTTCATTGTCATAGTAAACAGGCACTTTGTCACAAGTGATACCATAGTCCTTTAAAGTTTGCCTCATCCAAAGAATCTGTGCACAATAGCTAGTAGCAGCTACATACTCGGCCTCTGTGGACGAGAGAGAAACACAATTTTGTTTCTTCAAAGACCAACTTACCAAAGAGCGACCAAGGAATTGGCACCCTCCAGAAGTTGACTTTCTTTCCACATGGTCTCCCACCCAATCCGAGTCCGAATATCCTATGAGATCAAATGTAGCACCTTTGGGGTACCATAAGCCAAAGTTTGGAGTATGAGCCAAATATCGAAAGATTCGCTTGACCGCCACATAGTGACTTTCCTTAAGTGCGGATTGAGATCATGCACAAATTCCCACACTCAACATAATATTCGGCTAGATGCACAAAGGTAAAGTAGGGATCCAATCATGGAACGATATACCTTTTGATCCACGGCTTTACCATTGGGATCACTATCAAGTTGGCATTTGAGTGGCATGGGAGTGTTGGCCTAGGTCGGCTTGAGATCATCCAACTTGAACCTCTTGAGCATGTCTTGAGTTTATTTAGCTTGGTTGATGAAGGTTCCTTGACTTTGTTGCTTGACTTCAAATCCAAGGAAGAACTTCAACTCTCCCATCGTAGACATCTCAAACTCTTTGGTCATTAGTGTGGCAAACTCATCATTGAATGCTTTGTTAGGAGAACGAAAGATAATATCATCAACATATAGTTGGCATATGAACAAGTCCCCTTTAACCTTCTTCGTGAAAGGAGTGGGATCGATTTTCCCAATTTCAAACCCACGATCTTGCAACATCTCGGTAAGGTGCTCATACAACGCACGTGGGGCTTGTTTAAGGCCATAGAGTGCCTTATCAAGAATGTATACATGATTGGGGAACATAGGATCCTCGAACCCCGGGGGTTGCTTGACATATACCAACTCCTTAAGTGGACCATTAAGAAATGCACTCTTCACAACCATTTGATATAATTTAAAATCACGATGAGAGGCATATGCAAGCAACATGCAAATAGATTCAAGGCGAGCAACGGGAGCAAAAGTTTCACCGTAGTCGATACCCTCGACTTGGGAGTAGCCATGTGCCACCAATCTTTCCTTGTTCCGAATGACAACATCATTCACATATTGCTTGTTCTTGAAGATCCATTTGGTTCCAATGACATTGTGATTCTCCTTTGGTCTTGGCACCAACCACCACACTTTGTTGCGCTCGAAGTTATTGAGTTCATCGTGCATGGCTTCAAGCCACTCCGTGTCCTCGAGCGCTTCTTGTACCTTGAGGGATTCAATACAACAAACAAACGCGTGATGCTCATAAAAGTTTGTTAATTGTCTATGAGTGGTTACCCCTTTAGTCAAGATTACGTAGACGTTATCCAACATATGTTGATGAGTTCGAAGCTTGTTAGCAATCTTGGCAGCACGACGCTCTAATATTTCCTCCATAGTGGGTTGGGGAGGACCATCTTGAGAACTTGGAGCGCTGTTATGAGCTTGCTCTTGATCTTGAGATTGCCCTTGGGAAGGATCTTCATCTTGGGCATCACTTGGTGCATCACCATCATCATGAGGTTGATCTTTCCCTTGATCTTGTTCACTTGGTTGAGGACCTTTACTTTGTTCTTCGGAAGCGTGTGGGTCTTGCATCGGTGATGGTTCCACTTGCATAGAACATTGTCCTTCTCCTTCGGCCACAAGGGGTTCCTCAACGGGTAGGAAGTGTCACACACCCATTCTTCTTATGGCTTGGGCAGGAATTTCATCACCTACATCACAAAGACCACTTTGCTCCACTTGGGAGTCGTTATTTTCATCAAACTCTATGTTACACGTCTCCTCAATGAGTCCAGTGGACTTGTTGAGAACACGGTAAGCATGAGAGTTTGTATCATAACCAACAAATATGCCCTCTTGAGCTCTAGGTTCAAATTTAGACAAACGAACTCCTTTCTTGAGAATGAAACACTTACAACCGAACACCCAGATGATACGGGGCACACCCGTATGCGTCGATCTTTCACGAATTGGAGGTGGTTTCCACGAGGAACACGAAGAACACGAGAGAAACACGAGAGGAAATCAAACACTCAAGGACAACCTTCGATCACACATCCACTAGAAACACATGAGTACATGAGATACAAGATCCACAATCAACAAAAGGATACACGTAACGATAGTCTCCTCGCTCCAAAGGAGGAGGTCTTGAATCCCTTAGGATCTTCCCTTAGAGGGGCCTTGGCATCGCTTGGATCTTCTCTCAATGGAGGGCAATCTCCGTGGGAGAAGGAAGTAATGCAGCTATGCTCAACAAAGAAGTATCTTGCTAAACAAAGCTAACCCTAGAGAGAGGGGGAGAGGAGTTTATATAGTGCTAGCCCACGAAGGGGGAAGGGAGAGGGAGATACATGGGCCTCGGGCCCGTCCATGCGCGCAGGCAGGCGTCGGATGTCCGGCCAGTCGCGGGGGTGCCGGATGTCCGGCCTGGAGCTGGTCAGAGGGCTGTGGACGCGGTTGCCTCACGCCGGATGTCTGGGGCGGAGGCCGGATGTCCAGGGCTTCGGGAGTCGCCGGATTTCCGGGCTGGAGGCGCCGTGTTTCGCTCGGTTCGGGTCCTATGTCGCCGGATTTCCGGGGGTGGCGGTCGGATATCCGGGGCGGTGCCAGATGTCCGGCGCCTGTAGCTTCTGTTGCTGGCCCTTGGTGTTGGTGCAGCCTCCAGGGGCCGGATGTCCGGGCCCTGGAGGGTGTCCTTACCTCTTTTTGTCGCTCTTGTCCGTCCCTCTCCGTGTCCGTCTCCATGGGGACTTGTCCTTCACCACGAGTTTCTCCTAGGCCTTCTTCATGGTACCTGAGTGTGGCGCCCCGCCTGATTACCACTGTAGCCAGACGGTCGCCACGCACGCCAGCCCAGGAAATCACTTTGGCATGCGCGTTTACAACAAGTATCATGAACACAGGCATTTCTATTCATGGATATATCAGTCTTACAAGATATATTACAAGAGTGATGGCGGCGGAAGAGCTCTATCTAAGGCAGCATGGTCTTGGTGTGGCTCCAATCCACAGGGATCTGACTGGGTTACTCTCCTAGCCTGTGAATGCTCCGGCTCCTCGACGACGGACGACGGATCCTTATGTGAACCTAGCCATGCTAAAGGCCGCTGAGTACTTTTGAATGTACTCGCAAGCAAACCAACTAACATATACACCAAGCAAAGCAATCCATGGCATTCAAGCATGCATTTATTATTAGAGCAACATTAATTCACATGGCATAGCATCACTAGCTAGCAATATCAATTATCAAGTCATAACAGGTTTATCTAGCAAGATAGCCACTAAAGTAAAATGCAGTAAAGTAAAGCATATCAAGTAAATAATCCATACTCTGAATAATCTCAGGATCCAATCTAAACCTTAACCAGATCCAGCTTACTCTCTTCTGGGTTGCCTTATAACCCTCAGAACATCCATGATCCACTGAGTACTTCAGGGCATAAGACAAGTTCTTCCATCATTATTATCACTGTTACGGTTGACCACCTAGTGAGGCCTGGACGGACTGTCCAATACCGTGGACGCGGCTATTCGAATAGATTCTTCACTCTACAGAGGTTGCGCACTTTACCCACACCATGGAGCAACTGGCCTCGTGATCCCATTTCGGTGGACCAGTGTTGCTCCAACGAAACCTGCCTAACCCGTGACTCCTCCCCCGTACCACCGGCAATCACTCTCCCCCGGAGTCAAGCCCTGGGTGGCCCCTGTGTCACCCCGTGACACCTGCCACCGTCGTGGCCAACTAAACTGTCCCAAACGGGGACGCCGGCAAATAACTCAACTGGGCTCACAAGGTTATCGCCGCCTACCGGGCCAGGGCAGCGCGCGCGCATAACCTTCCCTGTCTGGTGGTACCGATAAAAGAGCACGCGATCAGACCAAGTCAAGGCCGTCCCATACCGGCAAATGTGGTTGCACGGATAAGTCCGGACAGGTGACTCTAGATCAACCGGCTAGGTTTCATTTAGCAAGCATGGCGGTTTATCACAATAACTTGAGATGGCATCAGCTAGGCATTAAATCAGTTTACTTTAAATTATTATATAGCAGGTAAATGAAAGTGAAGTAAACAGTAAGTGCAATCTAGCAGAAGTTTAATTATTTCTATCACAGGCATAATCATTAATTAAACACGCAAGAATAACACAGAGCAATGCTTAGGGCATATATCAGATGGTCGGCTTGCCTGGGGTCGAAGAATACTCCGGGAAGAAGTGCGGAGAGTCCGCGGAACGGATCGCCGGAAACCGTTCTCTCTCGGAGGGGGCTGAATGAGGGCAGGGGCAAAATGGTCATTTTCAGAACATGCAAACATTATGAAAGTGACCTCATCGGAACGGGCTTGACGCACTGAAGACGTGAGCATTGGTTTCACCTGAATCGAAGTTACGGATGAAAAGTTACAAAGGTTTTCTGTCAGGGACCTATTTGTAAAAAGAATATTCACAACAGGGTCCCTAGCAGTTCAGCGGGTCGCGCACTCTAGAAGAATACATTTTCCCGCAAGGGAAACGTAAGTGCGGCGGGGCGCGTCCACTTAAGCCCGCGGGCCCGGTGGCAGGGCCACTTACAAGCGGGCCCCGCCTGCCTTCTCTCTCCTCCCCCTTTTCTTCTCTTCTTCCTCCCACCTCTCCCCGACGCCGGTTACAAAGAGTGGCTGGACGTCGCCATTATCGTCACTCCGGTGGCCGAGGGTCCGCGGCAAGGGGCGGGATCAAAGCAGCAGCCGAAGCTGCGCCTGCCCGTACCCGTGGAGAAAGCAGGGATGGACGGAGGCGGCCGGACGGTAGATGACGGCGGAGTGAGCTTGGGGCACGGGGCTGCGGTGGCGGGGAGGTGAGGAGGAGGTCGGGCAGAGCTTCGCCGTGGCCGATGAAACTTCCCGGTGGATAAAGGGGTAAGGGAAGGGCTGCGGCTTGCTCGAATTTAGGCGGCGCCTAACGGCGGCCATGGCGGAAATGGGAGGCGGGGAGAGCGGCTTGAGCTCAAATGAGAGATAGGGCGGGGTGCTAGGAGGTAGAGGAGGAGCTGGAGGTGTCGTGGGTGCCCGTGGCCTACTTATAGGCGGCCGTGGCGAACGGGTGAGGATGGCCGCCGTGGCATCCTTATCTGCTCCCTGGAGCTTCTGGCGAGGTGGCGAGCGAGGGGTGGTGCCGACCTGACACTGAGGACAGCTCAACGCGGTGCAAGGAAGGAGACGGAGGGGAAGGAGACAGTGGCGAGACACGGGCACGACAGTACTCCGTTCATCGTCTTCCATGTCGGCACACGGCGCCACGAGCTCGGATGCGACGCCGGGGAGGTTAGCTGGCATCGAGGAGCTTCGCGGAGGTGCAGGGGAGCGAGCTGGCGAGCTGCTAGCAGCTGGGTTGGAAGCATACGGCGAGGAGAGTCCAGAAACAGCGGCAGAGCTCACTGTTTGCCGACCAAACCGGCGGTCACCACCGGCACCACGCGTCCAAGATACTGGATGGCTCTAGGACCTTGTCCAACATGTTGCTCACTTGTCGTAGAGATGACCCGTAAGAGTTTGGATGGGAGTAGGGGCAAGAAATGACAGATGAGAGCTCACAAGGGTTCTGACATGCAGGTGTTTGACATAGGATGTGGCCACCACAGTAGTGATCTTGGCCTGATCTTTGGCATGGATTAGTCATCCACTAAGGTGGGTATGATGCCAAAGTTTTAACACAAATGGATCAGTCTAGATGGCACTTCCTTTGCAAACTTGCAAACTGGCCAGAAAGGGAAATGGGGATGCTCGGGAAGAATGGCTAAATGGATTTGGCTCAAATTTGGTGGAGGGTGATGATTTGAATATATGGAGATACTGGAAAAGTTTCAGCTCATTTGAGAATACCAAAATGATACTTCCTTCACAGAGGTTCCAAGTGGACAGAAACTTAGGAAAAATGTCAAATAGATCAATGAATAAAGCACTTCCTTTGCAAATTGCCCAACTGGACAGAATTTGCAAATTGATGTTGTGCTCAAAATTTAAACTATGGAACTTAGGTTCTTGATGGAAATGGTGAAGATATGGATAGGAGAAGCTCCACAAATTATTTGGGATTTTTCCTGGCTACCAAAATGGTTGCTCCTTTAGAAAGGGCCCAAAATGCAATATTAGCTTTAAATAGGAAAAGGCAATTTCCCTTATTTAATTATGGCCAATATTTTTATGGGAGCTCAATATGATCACAAAGAATATCTCCACAAGTTTTCATGAACTTTGGAGATGGATAGATATTTTCCTGGATTTAATTCCTTTAACGGGCAGAAAAAGGAATTAATTATTAATGAAAAATATTGCAAATGACTTGGCAATATTTTTACATATCCAGGGTTTATAGAGGTGGGATGATCACTGGGAAAGGTTTGGGAGGCAGAAGATCAAAGGAAATTGGAGTTCCTTTGTAACTGGAAGGATTAGGGTTTCCCTTCCGATAACTCAAAAGGTAGGGTTTCGACAGCAAAACCCTGAGCCAAAGATCTTGGGTGGCAAGGTTGGACTGGAGAGAATCTCTGGTTGGATAGGAAGGCAAGGCTGAATGACCATCTTCATATACCCAAGAGTGAAAGAAGTCCTATAACACCGAGAAAAAGGACGGGAGTCGAATCCCGCAAAGGAAAAAAACAGGAGCGAAAACCAGGGTGTTACAAACCTACCCCCCTTAAGAAAATCTCATCCTCGAGATTTCCAGGCTTACCTCCTGGGGAAGGGAACTTACCTGTGTGCGACTTGGATCCATCAGTTGCCCTGTCTTCGTTGGTTCACTGACCCCTTTAACCGCCTCTTCTGATGGACCATGTGTTGTCTCTGCACACAGCTTTCTTGAATCCTTCTCTTTCCTGTCAGGTGTACCTTTTGTCCTGGTAGTGGTGTTGTTGGGTGCGGTAGCGAGTAGTACCAACAGACAGCTCGGTTTCCATGGCCTGGAAGTAACTGCTTCGGTTTTATTGCGATACTTTGTACCTTGACTGTCATGGGCAAGATCTCCTTTCCTGGTACAAGGCCTACGTGCTCGTATGGCCTCAAGTGGGTGGGATGACTTTCTTTTTGCCGTGTCAGAATGCTTAGTCTGGCTGTGGGTTATTGATGTTTCTCTCTGCCTTAGGCATTCTGACTTTGTCCTAGGTGTTCCACAATCCAGTATGACCAGGTTATTACTGTCGCATCCCTAACTGAAATGTCAGGCATGATCACAAAGTAATCATAGACAGTAATCTCTTATTCCAATGATGTCATGATGTCTATGAGCTGTTGCTGCTGACATGCTTTGAGCCGTTCTATCTGAATGCCTTGTTTCAAACTCTGTCACTTGTGGAGAGAATTCTGTTATATATAGCTTCTGCAGTCCTTGCTATGACCACTGAGCTGAGCATAGTATGGCTAGCATCCGGTGTATCTTTTGGAGCATAGCCTTTTACCTTGGTTGATGGCCCATATTCATGATGAGTATGACATGCAGGCTGCACTGTTGTGGCCGTATATGCAAGAGTCTGACAAGGATTAGTATTACCACTCTGTCCGTGAAGCTGTATCTTGTTGACCGTCACGGAGGTTGTTTGTACACCACTTCCTTGTTCTTGAGGGTTCCTTTGAGGGACCTGTAATGACCTGCCAATACGGCTCCTTGATTGTTTTCCAGGCTTGCCGGGCTTGTTCTCACAACTTACTCTTGCATACCTCGCAGGGGTTGATGTGCTCATATTCTTCTTTTAAACATGGGGCCAATGTTTCTCTGAACACAGTCATTCCCGTGTACGAGTGGCTCACATGAACTGATCCACTGGACTGCATGCTCACAACATATGCAGGTGTAGGATAAATCCTTTCATAACCACTGGGTTCTGAGGCGAACGTGTGTACAGACTAGTTCTTGCTTCTAACACGCTTGTTGTGGCACGATGGTGTGTTGAAGAAGGCTGAATTCCTTATGCTCGAAGCTTCTGCCGGAGTAGCGTGCTGAAGAAGGCTGGGTATCCTACCTCAGAAGCTTTCCTTCATGTGTGGCTTGCCGCGGAAGGTCAGGTGCCTTATGCCGGAAGTCTTCCGCGGTAGCCTGCTATGGAAGATGGGAGTGCCGTACCCCAGAAGCTTTTCTCACCAAGTGGCGTACGGAGGAAGATTGGCAGTCTGGTATCGTAAGCCCCTTCTGATGGCTTGCGGAGGAAGGCTGGGTTGCTTATTCCAGAAGCCTTGGGTACGCAGTCGGGTCTATGGACGATTCTGGCCTCCTTCCGAAGTATTCGGAATTTTACCCATAGCGGTGCCAAAACTTAGTATAGGCCATACCTTGGCTGAAGATATTCCGATGGTCACGCACATTACTTGTCCTTCTGCTGGTCTGATCATTGCTACTATAAAAGTTGCAGAACTGATGCAGACTTCATGTTGGTAATTAATTCGGAATACCCTTTGCATTCAACCCAAGTGTTGCCGATAACAAGCAGTTGACGGATAATTCCATTCGGTTCAGCTGAGCTTCCAAGCATGTGAAGTTCTCATTGATTCTGGCAACCACAAACTTATCCATATTCCTTGCAGACCTTGTTCACAGTGCCCAGAAAATTTTGTATTTGCACCCGATGAACTCCAAAATTTGCTTTGAAAGTTATATCAACATACCAGAGTTCGGTTGTTGTTCTTGGCACACTCACATTCTTGAAATATGTCTTCTGTGGGTAATAAATGATTCTTGGGTCCACTGAGAAAAGACTCAAGGTTCACCCCACTGACTGAAATAATCCTTGTGTCGAGGACGGAATCATTTGTCCCTACTGGTGTTTATTCTTGGTAGCCCATCTGACTGCCCCTTGGGTATGAACGGTTCTGAGGCCAACTCTCTCATGTATATTCTGGCCTTGTCTGTTGCACACATATTTTGCTTCTGACCTATTCTTCGTTCTTGATAGATCCGAGGTTGCTGTTCTGAATATCAGGCAATTGGCATGGCTTGACTTTTGTTGAATTGGGATTATTGGGTATTATCCAAGTTGTATGCTGGTCTTCTTGACGGCACTTGCGGATGGATCCAGTCGGAGCGAAGAAATGGAACCGACAAAAGAAACAAAAACTGCGAAAAGCCAAAAAGCAAATAAAGCTCAAATTTTTGCGGACCTTACACATGTGGCCAAGGATCCACTAGTATAACCAGTATAGCGCACTCGATGTACCTCTAAGGATTTAGAAGCGAAACCACATAATACTCCTGGTAGCACTGGTGTCAAGCTCCTACTACTTCCTTAGGGAGCATCACACTCGACGCAGGACCATAGCCAAAGTGGCTTAGTCAACGTTCCTAAGGTTGTCGAGGAGAGATAGAATTTATAAGCGTTTCCCAAAGGAAACTAGAGTAAGAAGAGAAATGCCATGGTTAGCAAGCAGGGTAAGGATATCTGGTTTACCTAGGGGTTTCAGGGCTCACGGGTCGTTGCCCGGTGCGAGCGTTTCACACCGGAGGCAAGGGCCACGAGAGTTGGGGTCTGATGGAGCCGAAAACCTATGGGGTTGCCTTATGATCAATAGTAACCGTGCCAGGTTGGCAAAGATGGCTGAAACCCATCTGGGCTTTCTACTGAGCACAAGACAATGAAGTTTGGCTAGGGTAACCTATGTCCAGCCTGGCTGCTCTGATACCATCCGTTGTGGCGCCCCGCCTGATTACCACTGTAGCCAGACGGTCGCCAAGCACGCCAGCCCAGGAAATCACTCTGGCATGCGCGTTTACAACAAGTATCATGAACACATGCATTTCTATTCATGGATATATCAGTCTTACAAGATATATTACAAGAGTGATGGCAGCGGAAAAGCTCTATCTAAGGGAGCATGGTCTTGGTGCGGCTCCAATCCACAGGGATCTGACTGGGTTACTCTCCTAGCCCGCGAACGCTCCGGCTCCTCGACGACGGACGACGGATCCTTATGTGAACCTGGCCATGTTAAAGGCCGCTGAGTACTTTTGAATGTACTCGCAAGCAAACCAACTAACATATACACCAAGCAAAGTAATCCATGGCATTCAAGCATGCATTTATTATTAGAGCAACATTAATTCACATGGCATAGCATCACTAGCTAGCAATATCAATTATCAAGTCATAACAGGTTTATCTAGCAAGATAGCCACTAAAGTAAAATGCAGTAAAGTAAAGCATATCAGGTAAATAATCCATACTCTGAATAATCTCAGGATCCAATCTAAACCTTAACCAGATCCAGCTTACTCTCTTCCGGGTTGCCTTATAACCCTCAGAACATCCATGATCCACTGAGTACTTCAGGGCATAAGACAAGTTCTTCCATCATTATTATCACTGTTACGGTTGACCACCTAGTGAGGCCTGGACAGACTGTCCAATACCGTGGACGTGGCTATTCGAATAGATTCTTCACTCTACAGAGGTTGCGCACTTTACCCACACCATGGAGCACCTGGCCTTGTGATCCCATTCGGGTGGACCAGTGTTGCTCCAACGAAACCTGCCTAACCCGTGACTCCTCCCCCGTACCACCGGCAATCATTCTCCCCCGGAGTCAAGCCCTGGGTGGCCCCTGTGTCACCCCGTGACACCTGCCACCGTCGTGGCCAACTAAACTGTCCCAAACGGGGATGCCGACAAATAACTCAACTGGGCTCACAAGGTTATCGCCGCCTACCGGGCCAGGGCAGCGCGCGCGCATAACCTTCCCTGTCTGGTGGTACCGGTAAAAGAGCACGCGATCAGACCAAGTCAAGGCCGTCCCATACCGGCAAATGTGGTTGCACGGATAAGTCCGGACAGGTGACTCTAGATCAACCGGCTAGGTTTCATTTAGCAAGCATGGCGGTTTATCACAATAACTTGAGATGGCATCAGCTAGGCATTAAATCAGTTTACTTTAAATTATTATATAGCAGGTAAATGAAAGTGAAGTAAACAGTAAGTGCAATCTAGCAGAAGTTTAATTATTTCTATCACATGCATAATCATTAATTAAACACGCAAGAATAACACAGAGCAATGCTTTAGGGCATATATCAGATGGTCGGCTTGCCTGGGGTCGAAGAATACACCGGGAAGAAGTGCGGAGAGTCCGCGGAACGGATCGCCAGAAACCGTTCTCTCTCGGAGGGGGCTGAATTAGGGCAGGGGCAAAATGGTCATTTTCAGAACGTGCAAACATTATGAAAGTGACCTCATCGGAACGGGCTCGACACACTGAAGACGTGAGCGTTGGTTTCACCTGAATCGGAGTTACGGATGAAAAGTTACAAAGGTTTTCTCTCAGGGCCTATTTGTAAAAAGAATATTCACAACAGGGTCCCTGGCGGTTCGGCGGGTCGTGCACTCCAGAAGAATACGTTTTCCCACAAGGGAAACGTAAGTGCGGCGGGGCGCGTCCACTTAAGCCTGCGGGCCCGGTGGCTGGGCCACTTACAGGCGGGCCCCGCCTACCTTCTCTCTCCTCCCCCTTTTCTTCTCTTCTTCCTCCCACCTCTCCCCGACGCCGGTTACAGAGAGCGGCTGGACGTCGCCGTTACCGTCGCTCCGGTGGCCGAGGGTCCGCAGTGAGGGGCGGGATCGAAGCAGCAGCCGAAGCCGCGCCTGCCCGTACCCGTGGAGAAAGCAGGGATGGACGGAGGCGGCCGGACGGTAGATGGCGGCGGAGTGAGCTTGGGGCACGGGGTTGCGGTGGCGGTGAGGTGAGGAGGAGGTCGGGCAGAGCTTCGCCGTGGCCGATGAAACTTCCCGGTGGATAAAGGGGGAAGGGAAGGGCTGCGGCTTGCTCGAATTTAGGCGGCGCCTGACGGTGGCCATGGCGGAAATGGGAGGCGGGGAGAGCAGCTTGAGCTCAAATGAGAGATAGGGTGGGGTGCTAGGAGGTAGAGGAGGAGCTGGAGGTGCCGTGGGTGCCCGGGGAGGCTCGGGCCGTGGCCTACTTATAGGCGGCCATGGCGAACGGGTGAGGATGGCCGCCGTGGCATCCTTATCTGCTCCCTGGAGCTTCCGGCGAGGTGGCGAGCGAGGGGTGGTGCCGACCTGACACTGAGGACAACTCAACGCGGTGCAAGGAAGGAGACGGAGGGGAAGGAGACAGTGGCGAGACACGGGCACGACAGTACTCCGTTCGTCGTCGTCCCTGTCGGCACACGGCGCCACGAGCTCGGATGCGACGCCGGGGAGGTTAGCTGGCGTCGAGGAGCTTTGCGGAGGTGCAGGGGAGCGAGTTGGCGAGCTGCTGGCAGCTGGGTTGGAAGCATACGGCGAGGAGAGTCCAGAAACAGCGGCAGAGCTCACTGTTTGCCGACCAAACCGGCGGTCACCACCGGCACCACGCGTCCAAGACACTGGATGGCTCTAGGACCTTGTCCAACATGTTGCTCACTGGTCGTAGAGATGACCCGTAAGAGTTTGGATGGGAGTAGGGGCAAGAAATGACAGATGAGAGCTCACAAGGGTTCTGACATGCAGGTGTTGACATAGGATGTGGCCACCACAGTAGTGATCTTGGCCTGATCTTTGGCATGGATTAGTCATCCACTAAGGTGGGCATGATGCCAAAGTGTCAACACAAATGGATCAGTCTAGATGGCACTTCCTTTGCAAACTGGCCAGAAAGGGAAATGAGGATGCTGGGAAAGAATGGCTAAATGGATTTGGCTCAAATTTGGTGGAGGGTGATGATTTGAATATATGGAGATACTGGAAAAGTTTCAGCTCATTTGAGAATACCAAAATGATATTTCCTTCACAGAGGTTCCAAGTGGACAGAAACTTAGGAAAAATGCTATGGGATAATGGATAGAGGGATTGAGCTGGTTTTTTGTTTCCATAAGAGGTTTAGCAATGTTAACGACCATGAAAAGTTTCAGCTCAAATAGATCAATGAATAAAGCACTTCCTTTGAAAATTGCCCAATTGGACATAATTTGCAAATTGATGTTGTGCTCAAAATTTAAACTATGAAACTTAGGTTCTTGATGGAAATGGTGAAGATATGGATAGGAGAAGCTCCACAAATTATTTGGGATTTTTCCTGGCTACCAAAATGGTAGCTCCTTTAGAAAGGGCCCAAAATGCAATATTGGCTTTAAATAGGAAAAGGCAATTTCCCTTATTTAATTATGGCCAATATTTTTATGGGAGCTCAATATGATCACAAAGAATATCTCCACAAGTTTTCATGAACTTTGGAGATGGATAGATATTTTCCTGGATTTAATTCCTTTAACTGGCAGAAAAAGGAATTAATTATTAATGAAAAATATTGCAAATGACTTGGCAATATTTTTACATATCCAGGGTTTATAGAGGTGGGATGATCACTGGGAAAGGATTGGGAGGCAGAAGATCAAAGGAAATTGGGGTTCCTTTGTAACTGGAAGGATTAGGGTTTCCCTTCCGATAACTCAAAAGGTAGGGTTTCGACAGCAAAACCCTGAGCCAAAGATCTTGGGTGGCAAGGTTGGACTGGAGAGAATCTCTGGTTGGATAGGAAGGCAAGAGTGAAAGAAGTCCGATAACACCGAGAAAAAGGACGGGAGTCGAATCCCGCAAAGGAAAAAAACAGGAGCGAAAACCAGGGTGTTACACTGAGCATGCATAGGGTCTCCGTCTGAGGTAGCATCCACGTTCCATGAGTATCAAAAGGTGAGTCGAGTAGGAGAGAGGTCACCTCGTCTTGGATTGCACGTGCGCGTGCTCTTGTCATAGGACCCTTTGGAGCTTGAGGTGTTGGTGATGAGTCCATGGGGATGATGGGATGCTCCGCATCATCTCCCCTCCCCTTGTGAGAGATCTGTCCTCGGATCAAGATCTGCATCACCATGGAATGGAGAGAGGTTCGTGACGTTGAATGTGTCACTCACGGTGTACTTGTCGCGTGGGATGTCGATCTTATAGGCATTGTTGCTGTAGCGTGCCAACACCTTGAAGGGGCCGGCGGCTCGTGGTAGTAGCTTGGACTTGCGTTCGTTGGGGAAGCGGTCCTTGCGAAGGTGTAGCCACACAAGATCACCCGGCTTGAACACCATTGGGTGCTTGTTGAGATTGCGCTTGTTGGTGACGCGTTCCACTTGGCGTTCAATCATGCGCCTTGTATCTTCATGCATTTTCTTGATGTAGCTTACCAATGCACTTGCGTCCATGTTGACGCGCTCTTGGAGTGGTAGAGGTAGGATGTCCAATGGGGACAAAGGGTTGAATCCATAGACCACTTCGAACGGAGACTTGCCGATGGTGGAGTGACTTTTGCGATTGTAGGCGTACTCGGCGATGGGGAGGCAATCTTCCCATTCCTTGATGTTCTTCTTGATCAACACGCGGAGTAGAGTAGATAGCATCCTGTTCGTCACCTCCGTTTGTCCATCGGTTTGAGGGTGATATGCCGAAGAGAATAGAAGCTTGATGCCGAGCTTGGCGCATAGGGTCTTCCAAAAGTAGCTCAAGAACTTGACGTCGCGATCCGAGACAATTGTCTTGGGGACTCCATGTAGTCGCAAGATGTCCCTACAAAAGAGATTGGCAATATGTGAAGCATCGTCTATCTTGTGACATGGGATGAAATGAGCCATCTTTGAAAAACGGTCCACAACGACAAAAACGGAATCATGTCCATTTTTAGTTCGTGGCAAGCCAAGCACAAAGTCCATACTAATGTCTTCCCAAGGTTGGAAAGGTATAGGAATAGGCATATAAAGACCATGGGATTGAGCTTTGGACTTAGCTTTGCGGCATGTCAAGCACCGGTTGGTGAAACGTGCAACATCACGAAACATCTTGGGCCAAAAGTACTTGTTGGATAGTGTGGCATACGTCTTGTCGTGTCCAAAGTGACCCATAAGTCCTCCACCGTGTGCCTCTTGCAAAAGCAACAAACGAAGAGAAGACTCGGGTATACAAAGTTTGTTAGCATGCATAAGATAGCCATCTTTCATATAGTAGTTCTCCCAACAAGGTTTCACTTGACATTTGGCATATGGAGTAGCAAAAGAAACATCATGCTCATACAAATCTTTGATATGCTCAAAACCAATAACATTCAATTCAAGTTGAGTAACTAGCATGCATTTGCGGGAAAGGGCATCCGCCACAACGTTTTCCTTACCCTTTATGTATTTGATGACATAAGGGAAGGACTCAATAAATTCACTCCATTTAGCATGCCGTTTGTTCAACTTGGTTTGGCCTTTTAAGTACTTGAGCGTTTCATGATCGGTATGGATAACAAACTCATGAGGTCACAAATAGTGTCCCACACATGTAAAACTCTCACCAAAGCATACAATTCTTTGTCATATATGGGGTAGTTAAGTTGAGCGCTGGATAGTTTCTCGCTAAAGTACGCGATAGGACGCTTCTCTTGCATAAGCACACCACCTATCCCATTACCACTAGCATCACAATGCACTTCAAATGTTTTATCAAAGTTGGGCAAAGCAAGAAAAGGTGCATGAGTATGCAAATTTTTAAGTTCATGGAAAGTGGTGTCTTGTGTAGGACCCCAAATGAATGGTGCATTCTTCTTGCTCAAAGCATGGAGAGGAGATGCAATAGTGCTAAAGTCTTTGACAAAACGGCGATAGAAACCGGCTAGTCCTAGGAAGCTACGCACTTGTTGCAAATTCGTTGGTGTGGGCCAAGTTTTAATAGCATCAATGTTAGTTTCATCTACATGAACGCCCTTAGAAGATACTACAAAACCTAGGAAAACTACCTTCTCAACACCAAATGTGCATTTCTCCATGTTTGCATAGAGTTGTTCTTTCCTAAGGATTTGCAAAACATCACGAACATGTGTAGCATGCTCCTCAAGAGACTTGCTAAAGACAAGAATATCATCAAAATATACCACAACGCAATATCCTATGAGTGGTCGCAAAACATAGTGCATGACACGCATGAAAGTACCCGGTGATTCGGATAAGCCCATGGGCATAACCAACCATTCATAAAGATCAAATTTAGTCTTAAAAGCAGTTTTCCACTCGTCACCCTCTTGTATGCGAATTTGGTAGTAACCACTTTTTAAGTCAATCTTAGAAAATATAGTGGCACCACTAAGTTCATCTAGCATATCATCTAAGTGAGGAATGGGATGGCGGTATCGAATGGTGATAGCATTGATAGGACGGCAATCGGAACACATGTGCATACTACCATCTTGCTTAGGCACTAGTATCACCAGAACCGCACAAGGACTCAAACTCTCACGTACATGCCCTTTATCTAGGAGTTTTTGGACTTGCCTTTGTATTTCCTTTGTTTCCTCGGGGTTGAGGCGGTAGGGAGACTTGTTAGGAAGCGGTGCTTCGGGGATGAGGTCGATGCGGTGTTCGATCCCTCGTTTTGGTGGTAGTCCCGGAGGTAGCTCATCGGGGAAAACATCTTGGAATTCCTGCAACAACTTAGATAACACAAGAGGAAGATGTCATGAAGGGTTAGTCCGAACGACGTCATCTTTGCACACAAGTACATAGTGAAGAACGGTCGATGGGCTCTCACTCACATCCCTCAAATCTCGTTTGGTGGCTAAAAGAACTATATCTCTCATGTCCCTCATCGTGGAGTCGCTCATATTTGGCTTGTGGCACTCACTCTCTTTGAGGTGGATCACTCTCTCACTTTTATTTCCACGATGGGATGAAGCTTGTTTGTCGGCGATGACTTGACTTGGAGTCATTGGTCGGAGTACATATTGCTTGCCCTTCATCTTGAAGCTATATTGATTTGTCCGACCGTTGTGTGTGATGCCACGGTCGAATTGCCAAGGTCTACCAAGAAGGAGGTGGCAAACGGACATTGGAACCACATCACACTCCAAAGTGTCTTCATAAGCGCCTATCTTGAAAGCAACTTCCACGGTGTGGTCAACTTGGAGGGTTCCGGAGTCACTTAGCCATTGGACTTTGTAGGGGCGAGGGTGCTTTTTCTTGACCAAGTGTAGCTTGGAACAAAGGTCCTCACTTGCCAAGTTGTGGCAACTCCCGCCGTCGATGATGACCATGACGGATTTTCCTTGGATGCCTGCCTTGGTGTGGAAGATGTGGCAACGTTGGTGCTAGTCTTCTTGTTGTTGGAGTGTCAAAACTTTGGAGACAACGAGAGCGAGGCTCGAATCGTTGTCGCAAAAGATTTGCGAATCTTCATCTTCATTCACTTGGCGGTGTATGGCCACTTGCTCCAAAGATTGCATCTCGTCGTCAGTCATAGAGTCATAGGTTCTATCGTCGAGGAGAATCATGTTGCGTTTGGTTGGACATTCGAACGTCTTGTGGCCTCGGCCTTGGCACGTGAAACACTTGATGGAGCTTGTCTTGGCGGTAGCATCCGGTGTTGGAGAAGAGGATGAAGCTCTCGGCTTGTAGGTGCTTGAGGTTGGTCGGCTTGATGAAGTCGTCTTGTCCTTCAAGCTTGACTTGTCGCCGGTAGGTGTTGTAGATTTCGTAGTTGAAGGTGTCGTTGTCGTAGTAGCCTGAGTACTTGAGCCGTATGTCTTGGAGGAGAACTTGGAGTACTTGTAGTCATCTTGCACTTGCCGTTCTACCTTGGTTGCTTGATGCACAAGTTCGAGAAGTTTGGATTATGGTTGGAAGTCGTCAATTTTCTTGACTTGGTAGTGGAGGCCATTCAAGAATCATGCCATTGTTTGCTCGTCATCTTCCTTGACATTGGCTCGGATCATAGCAATTTCCATCTCTTGGTAGTACTCTTCTACCGATTTGGTGCCTTGCTGGAGTTCTTGGAGCTTCTTGAAGAGATCCCGGTTGTAGTGTGTAGGCACAAAACGAGCTCGCATGAGATCCTTCATTTGGGCCCAAGTGGTGATAGGAGGTTCAGCTCTCTCCCTTCTTCACTCAATCACTTGTTCCCACCAAATAAGGACGTAGTCTTGGAACTCAAGGGAAGCCATGGCTATCTTCTTCTCTTCATCATAGTTGTGGAGGCGAAAGATCTTGTCAACCTTGAGGGCCCATGACAAGTAGTCTTCGGGATCATTGCTTCTGGAGAACTTTGGCATTGTGAACTTGAGCTTGCCGAAGTGTTGTTCATCATTGTGGTGGTGATGCCGAAATCCTTGTCTTGGATGTGGATCCTCATTGTCATTGCCTTGAGCATGTTGACATTGATGTTGTGCTTGCTCATCATCATGGTCGGGTTCGTCGCGATGATCTTGAGGACGGCGATGGGGTGGACGCACTCGGTTGCACCTTTCTTGGTGCTCCTCTTGGCGATTGGCTTCTTCTTGTCGTTGTCGACGAAGTTCTTCTTGTTGTGCTTGGCGAAGGGCTTCTTGCTCGTGATGAGCTTGGCGGTTGCGCTCCTCCAAGGCGCGATTGGCTTCTTGCAAAGTGCGATGTGCTTCAAGCGCTCGTTCATGACGGTGATGTTGTTCTTCTTCGCGGCGTTGTTGTTCTTGTTCTTGGCGTTGTTGTTCTTGCTCCAACGCATCTTGATCTTGTTGGCAGCGGCGTTCTCGAGTGCGGACACGATCTTGCAATCCATTGCCATGAAATGGATTGTCTTGACGGTGACGACCTTGAGGAGAACTTGGGCCGGAGTGTTCGTCGCGATGGTGATGACGTGCTTGTAGACTTGCGTCGAAAGAGTACGTCGTTGAGTTGCGACTTGTGTGACGGATCCTTGTCGATGTAGATGTGGAAGGTGCGCGGGTGACCATCAAGGACCGGAGCTCCTCCATTTGGCTTGAGAGCTTGATGTCGAGGTATTCCCTTGTGCGCATTTCGTATTCACGCAAGTTGGAGGCGAGTTGGTCGATGCGGTCATGCAAGACATCTTGAGCTTGAGTAATTGCCTTGTGCGCGCCGAAGAAGTGCAACTTGGTGACGTGGTTGTTCACGTCGTCGTCATGCTCCTCGATGGTCGGGTTTGACATGACGTTCCTATCCATAGAAATCAAGAAGATATAAGTGGAAGAGCGAGAAGACAATACCAATTACCATTCCAAAAGTTGAAAGTGGATCAAGATCACTCAATGTGCAAGTATGGAAACAGTAGAATTGGTACCGAAGATCGTCCTTCTCACACCTACACATATAAGGCTTATAGAGTAGCTTGGTTAGGATAGTGGCACAAATTTCAAGCAATTCGAAAGATAAGATTCAATAATGTTGAAAGAAATTCGTAGAATTTGCAAATGATACAATGTAGATCAATAGCAATGGGTATACACGGAAACACACACACAGAAGAAAATTGGGGTCATGCAACCAAGGATGAGCCAAAATGTGGAATCCACGGAAAATGCTCTCGTTGCACAACACTAGAGAGACGGTAGCACAATTGCTCCCATGGGCATGATGCGCACTTGTGCACACCCTAAAATGAACCAAATGTGTCGTCTTCCTATGCCCGACTTGCTATGTGTGTATGTGGCACGTGTCACTCGCTCAAGTGATCCAAGATGATCAAATATGCTATGCGAAGCTGGCGATGCTATTGCTCTTTTGCTCTTGCTTAAAAGCTTTGCTTCTCTCTTCTTTTGCATTGATGCTTTGTATGGACACAATGCGGGAGGTGCACACTAAGATAGCAATTATGTATGCAGGGACTATTCGTAACACAAAAGATGATACTATGAGATATGCATGCAAATGAAGCTATGCGGAGTATGTATCACTAAAGTGCATGTCGTGGTATTCTCACAGGGGGTGCGTGATTCACGGCAGATGCCATGAGATGGCTTGAGGTGAGGGCAAGGCTGCTGTGGAGATCCGGGACGGGTTTGGGCAACTGTACACGGTGGTTTACCCAGGTTCGGGGCCCTCCGTTGGAGGTAACACCCCTACTCCTGCATGTCTGATGTATATGTGGAGTATATCTGTACAGAGGTGCTCCTGGAGCTGTTTGGAGGAGGAAGAAGGAGGCACTGAGCTCTCCTCTTCTCCTGAGAGAGTGAGAACGTGGCTGGCCGGGTGGCCGTCGTGGCCTTGCGGCCGTGCCCGATGTGAGGCCTCCCCTGGTGCTCCTTATAAAGGGGAGCCCAGGGGACAAAGGGTGGCCCACATTACACTATTGGGGGGACAGCCGCTAAATGTACAGTGCCAGCCGCTAAATGTACAGTGCCAGCCGCTAAATCTACAGTGCGTGGCCGTCTTGTCGGCGCAGTCCGACGGGACGTCGTGGTTGACTTCGCCGGATTCCAGCCGGACGGGCTCCACCCGGACGGCTCGACCCGGATGGCTCGACCCGGATTGGTAACCCGGCCAGGGAACCCGGATGGGGAACCCGGCCAGGGAACCCGGATTGGGAACCCGGCCATGGTGAACAGTGATTCCAGGGTGAACAGTGATTCCAGCCGGACAGACTCCAGCCAGCCAGGCAGGTCGCCGGGTCGCGAGGCGGCGAGCCGGACGGGACGCCGGCCGGGTTGCCAGGTCGCCAGGGGACGCTCCCCTGGCAAAGCTTGAAGTGTCGTTTCGCCGTCTTGGGCCTACCCGGGGGTCATCCCCCCGACAGTAGCCTCCGAGCCTCCGGGCGACTTGGAAAGTCGTGCGGAGGGTATTTGCAGGCATTGATGTAGCAGATGTCGTTGATGACAGCCGGCTGCGGGCGGCAGCCGGCGCGGCTTGCTTCCAATGGGGGCACGCTAGCGCACCCACTGGGTGTAGCCTCCGAGCCTCCGGACGACTCGAAGAGTCGTGCGGAGGGTATCCGCGGATGTTGGTGCAGACGGTGGCGTCGAGGATGCCGGTGGTAGCCGGCGGCGGCGGGCCTGCAACCGGCGTGGCGTTCTACCAGCGGGGCACGCCGGCGCACCCACTGGGTGTAGCCTCCGAGCCTCCGGGCGAGGAGGCGGGGGTTCCCCACGGAAATAATCATGCGAAAGACAAATTTAGGCAGTGCAGATATATCAAATTTTCAGCTTTGGCAGCGCGAGTTTTATGCAGAGGGTGCCGACTCGGTTTCGTCCGAGCCCCCTTCAGTCTTTTTCGTGTCCCCTCCGCCCTTTGGCTTTTGCTCTTGCCAGCCGGACAGCCGGGAGCCGGTCTGTAGCTGAGGCGAAGAGTGGGCCGCGGAGTAGAGCGTACAGTACTCGGATTCTGGGAGCAGATTTGACCGAGCAGATACTCAAAAAGGAAACGACCGGGTCGCCCAAGCCGTTTCCTCCCCCGGACGTTTTTCGCGTGGGGTGACCTACAACTTTTGGTCTTGCTAGCCGGACAGCCGGGAGCTGGTCTGTGGCTGAGACGAAGAGTGGGCCTTCGGTACCGCGCATACTACTAAGCCGTCTGCGGGGAAGGACGACTGGGGCCAAACGGCAAGCCTCCGGGCCAAGACTAGCTGGCGCCGGGGCGAACAGCAACGCAACTGGAAAAGAGCGGAGGTGGCCCCCGAGGGTCGCTCGGGGTTATCCGTCTTGTGCGCTGTGTAGCGATACGAAGGTATGCGAATGGGGAGTTCACATTGGTTTTCGTGTAGACGGGGCGGAGGTGTCCGTCGGCAGACGGCCCGAGCCTCCGGGCGGTCGACGGATCGCCCCAGTCGGCCGGGCGGTCGACGGATCGCCCCAGTCGGCCTGGGCCGAACCGGACAGACAGAGCGAAGCCGGCCGGGCGAGGCGGCGACGGAGCCGGCCGGGCGGGGCGGCGAACGGAGCCGGCCGGGCGAGGCGGCGACGGAGCCGGCCGAGACGGCGACGGAGCCGGCCGGGCGAGCGGAGCTGGCCGGGCGGGGCGGCGAACGGAGCCGGCCGGGCGGGGCCGCGAGCGGAGCCGGCCGAGCGAGGCGGCGAGCGGAGCCGGCCGCGCGAGGCGGCGACGGAGCCGGCCAGGCATGCGCGTACGCACTGCAGCCGGCTAGGCATGCAAGTACCCAGTGCAGCCGGCCAGCCATGCACGTACCTCATGTTGCCGGTATGCACGTACATGGTGCAGCCAATGGGCATGCATGTACAACTCGCGCACATGCATGTATATCCCTTTTCTTTCTTTGGCTTTGGGCAGCCGGCCCGTTCTTTTTCCTCTCTCTTCTTTCGGCGGCCGCAGGGGGTCGCGGAGCTCAGCTGGAGGGGCCGGACCCGGCGCTGCGGGTGGGAGCAGAGGCAGTGCCGGCAGGCGTCGGCTCGGGCGGCGACCCGGCGGAGGCCGGCGCGGGCGGCTGGAGGCAGAAGGCCGGCGGGGAGCAGCGCGACGCGGCGAGGCAGGGCCGTCGTGCGACCGTTCGGAGATGGCCGAGGAGGCGGGGCCCGGCTGCGGCAGTGAGCCGGAGGGGATGCGCGGAGCCGCAGCCAGTCCGTGGCTAGCGGGCATGACGACGGGTGCGCGGGCGAAGCAGCGGGGTGGCGTGGAGCAGGCGGAGTCGGCAGGCGCGGGGGAGGCGAGCCGGCGAGCGCAAGGAGGTCGGCCAGCGCGGGATGCGGCCGGGAGGCGGCGCAGCCGGTTGCAGCGGCGAGGCGGCGTGCGGGGATGGCAGCGGCCGGCTGCAGCGGCGAGGCGGCGCGCGCGGACGGCGGCGGCCGGCAGCAGCGGCCGTCGTGCGGAGGCGGGACGCGGGCGGAGCCGTCCGGGCGGGCGCTGCGATGGGGAGCCACGGACGACGAAGACCCGGCACCGCAGGCGGAGACGGCTGGCCGCGGGGGTCGCGCGCGACGCGGTGGCAGGCAGAGCCGGCGAGGGAGGGAGGCCAGGCGCGGCGCAGCCGGCGGTAGCGCGGGGGCGGGAGCCGACGCGGGCCGCTGCCGGCGCGAGGGCGCGGAGCAGGCGGGGCCGGCGTGGGAGAAGGCGGCGGGGAGGCCGAGCGCGGGCAGGGCAGGCGCGAGGGTGCGCGCGGTGCTGCACGGCGGTGAGCCACGGGAGCCCGGACGAACTCGGAGGAGGAGGCGGCGAGCTCGGGGCGGAGGCGGGAGGCGAGGAGCCGACCAGCTGCAGGTCGGGCGGAGGTGCGCGCTGGGAGACGGGCGGCCTGCAGGGGCGGCTCGGGTGCCCCATCTCTGGCGATGCGGGCAGCGAGATCCCGCAGCCAGCAGAGGACGGGCGCGCGGGGCCGAACGTCCCCTGCAGGCGGCGGTGTGGAGGAGGCTGCGGCTCTGGTTGGTGGAGGCTTGGGGCGAGACGGCGCGGGGTCGGACGCTACCGGGCTCGGGGAAGACGGCGCGGGGACCCGACGAGGCAGAGGCGAGGCGGCCAGGCGGGGCGGCGAGCCGGCCAGCGGACGGGGCCGGACCCGGCGCCACGGGCGGAGACGGCGGAGGAAGCCGGCGCGGGGGGCGGAGGCGAGCAGGATGGCCTGCTTGAGGTCGTCCATGGCGGCGCGGAGGAATCTGAGTGGAGGGAGCTGACGAGGGACGCGCGCGTGAAGGCTCGAGGAGGCGTCCAAGAACGAGCGCGAGCTCGAGGAGCGGACACGCGACCGCGGTCGGAGCAGCGCGTGGAGGGTACGCGAGCATGGGCGCCAACTGTCGTGGTGATGAAGAAGGTCCCGCCCGGACCGCGATTCCAGTAGCAGCGAGCCCCACGGTGGGCGCCAACTGTCGTGGTATTCTCGCAGGGGGTGCGTGATTCACGGCAGATGCCATGAGATGGCTTGAGGTGAGGGCAAGGCTACTGTGGAGATCCGGGACGGGTTTGGGCAACTGTACACGGTGGTTTACCCAGGTTCGGGGCCCTCCGTGGGAGGTAACACCCCTACTCCTGCATGTCTGATGTATATGTGGAGTATATCTGTACAGAGGTGCTCCTGGAGCTGTTTGGAGGAGGAAGAAGGAGGCACTGAGCTCTCCTCTTCTCCTGAGAGAGTGAGAACGTGGCTGGCCGGGTGGCCGTCGTGGCCTTGCGGCCGTGCCCGGTGTGAGGCCTCCCCTGGTGCTCCTTATAAAGGGGAACCCAGGGGACAAAGGGTGGCCCACATTACACTATTGGGGGGACAGCCGCTAAATGTACAGTGCCAGCCGCTAAATCTACAGTGCGTGGCCGTCTTGTCGGCGCAGTCCGACGGGACGTCGTGGTTGACTTCGCCGGATTCCAGCCAGACGGGCTCCACCCGGACGGCTCGACCCGGATGGCTCGACCCGGATTGGGAACCCGGCCATGGAACCCGGATGGGGAACCCGGCGAGGGAACCCGGATGGGGAACCCGGCCATGGTGAACAGTGATTCCAGGGTGAACAGTGATTCCAGCCGGACAGACTCCAGCCAGCCAGGCAGGTCGCCGGGTCGCGAGGCGGCGAGCCGGACGGGACGCCGGCCGGGTTGCCAGGTCGCCAGGGGATGCTCCCCTGGCAAAGCTCGAAGTGTCGTTTCGCCGTCTTGGGCCTACCCGGGGGTCATCCCCCCGATAGTGCACAAGTAGCGTAGCCCGGCAATACTCAATGGCTAGTCTCGATAGGCAAGTAACGCAAATAGGCTCATGGGTAACAATGCAATGGCAAGGGTAAATGGTCAAGAGTGTCGTCGCGGTTACCTCCCTTGCTTACGGTGAGATGTCAATGAAGATTTGGTCGGCGACGATCCGGGGTGATGATGAGCGGCGATGTCGATGAAGAACCACTCCTAATTAGCCAAAACACCTTAGGAAGTGGTGAGGCTCGCGACTGAAAATCTCAAATGCAAATGGGTTGCGAAAGAAATGACGGAGGGTTACGGAAGAAATGGTGGAAAAGAACAAAATCTGTCAAAATCGGAGGCAAAACAGCTTGGCTGTTCTCCAGGGGCCGGATGTCCGGGCTGCCTGGGCCTGATGTCCGGCGGGCCGGATGCTCGGGGTACAGGCTGGATGTACGGGCCTCCCGAATCCATATCCAATCTCAGGACCCCTACGAACTAGAGGATGGACACGAAATTTTTTCGGCAAAATTGGGGTGATTTGGCGGAGGAAAATGATGGGGATGGAGGGGAAAAGCTAGATCTACCCGTCCACAATGAAATCCACGGAACAAAATCTCCTCAAATCAAACGAATCCAAGAAATTTGGTATGGCTATTTTTGTGGGGATTTTCGAAATTAGGTCAAAACAAAACAAAATTGGCTAGCAAACGAAGGGGGAGACTCCAAATTCGTGAGAAACCTCGGCTCTTGATACCAATATGATACGGGGCACGCCCCTGTGCGTCGATCTTTCACGAATTGGAGGTGGTTTCCACGAGGAACATGAAGAACACGAGAGGAAATCAAACACTCAAGGACAACCTTCGATCACACATCCACTAGAAACACACGAGTACATGAGATACAAGATCCACAATGAACAAAAGGATACACGTAACGATAGTCTCCTTGCTCCAAAGGAGGAGGTCTTGAATCCCTTAGGATCTTCCCTTAGAGGGGCCTTGGCATCGCTTGGATCGTCTCTCAATGGATGGCAATCTCCATGGGAGAAGGAAGTAATGGAGCTATGGTCAACAAAGAAGTATCTTGCTAAACAAAGCTAACCCTAGAGAGAGGGGGAGAGGAGTTTATATAGTGCTAGCCCATGAAGGGGGAAAGGGAGAGGGAGATACATGGGCCTCGGGCCCATCCATGTGCGCAAGCAGGCGCCGGATGTCCGGCCAGTCGCGGGGGTGCCGGGTGTCCGGCCTGGAGCTGGTCAGAGGTCTATGGACGCGGTTGCCTCGCGCCGGATGTCCGGGGCTTCGGGAGTCGCCGGATGTCCGGGCTTGGGCCGGATGTCCGGGCTGGAGGCGCCGTGTTTCGCTCGGTTCGGGTCCTGTGTCGCCGGATTTCCGGGGGTGGCGGTCAGATATCCGGGGCGGTACCGGATGTCCGGGCTGGGGCCGGATGTCCGGCGCCTGTTGCTTCTGCTGCTGGCCCTTGGTGCTGGTGCAGCCTCCAGGGGACGGATGTCCGGGGCCTGGGCTGGATGTCCGGGGCCTGGAGGGTGTCCTTGCCTCCTTTTGTCGCTCTTGTCCGTCCCTCTCCATGTCCGTTGTTGGAAATATGCCCTAGAGGCAATAATAAAGTGATTATTATTATATTTCCTTGTTCATGATAATCGTTTATTATCCATGCTATAATTGTAATGATTGGAGACACAAATACATGTAGACTAGCTCGTTGATCAAAGATGGTCAAGGTTTCCTGGCCATAGACATGAGATTTCATTTGATAACGGGATCACATCATTAGGAGAATGATGTGATGGACAAGACCCAAACTATGAACGTAGCATATGATCGTGTCAGTTTATTGCTATAGTTTTGTGCATGTCAAGTATCTATTCCTATGACCATGAGATCATGCAACTCACTGACACCGGAGGAATACCTTGTGTGTATCAAACGTCGCAACGTAACTGGGTGACTATAAAGATGCTCTACAAGTATCTCCGAGGGTGTCTGTTGAGCTGGCATGGATCGAGACTGGGATTTGTTACTCCATGTGACGGAGAGGTATCTCAGGGCCCACTCGGTAATACATCATCACAATAAGCCTTGCAAGCAAAGTGACTACAAGGGTATGTAGATCCACTCTCCCTCTCGTAGACGTTCCCCTCCGCTCCCTCTTAACCATGGATAGATCTTGCATGTGCGTAGGAAATTTTTTGTTTCCCATGCAACGTTCCCCTACAGTGGCATCATGAGCTAGGTCTATGCGTAGATGAGATCTCGAGTAGAACACAAAGGAGTTTGTGGGCGTTGATATTCAGATTGCTTCCCTCCTTAGTATTTTCTTGATTCAGCGGTATTGTGGGATGAAGCGGCTCAGACCAACCTTACTCGTCCACGTAAGTATGACCGGTTCCATCGACTGACATGTAACTTTGTTGCATAAGATGGCTGGCGGGTGTCTGTCTCTCCCACTTTAGTTGAATCAGATTCGACAGAGGCGATCCTTGTAGAAGGTGAAATAGCAACTTGTATATCACCGTTGTGGTTTTGCGTAGGTAAGAATCGTTCTTGCTAGATACCCATAGCAGCCACGTAAAACATGCAACAACAAATTAGAGGATGTCTAACTTGTTTTTGCAGGGTATGATGTGATATGATATGGCCAGAAACATGATGAGATATATGTGATGTATGAGATGATCATGTTTTGTATAGATTATCACGACTTGCATGTCGATGAGTACGGCAACCGGCAGGAGCCATAGGGTTGTCTTTAATTTATTTTTGCCGTTTTGCTTTACTTTATCGCTATGAGTTAGCAATAGTTGTAGAAGCAATAGTTGTAGAAGCAATAGTTGGCACGACAACCTCATGGCGGCACGTTGATGGAGATCAAGATGATGGAGATCATGGTGTCATGCCGGTGACGATGGAGATCATGCCGGTGCTTTGAAGATGGAGATCAAAAGCACAAGATCGTGGCCATATCATGTCACTTATGATTTGCATGTGATGTTAATCCTTTTATGCATCTTATTATGCTTAGGACGACGGTAGCATTATAAGGTGATCCCTCACTAAAATTTCAAGATAAAATTGTGTTCTCCCCGAGTGTGCCCCGTTGCGAAAGTTCGTTGTTTCGAGACACCACGTGATGATCGGGTGTGATAGACTCTACGTTCGCATACAACGGGTGCAAGCCAGTGTTGCACATGCGGAACACTCGGGTTAAACTTGACGAGCCTAGCATGTACAGACATGGCCTTCGAACACAAGAGACGGAAAGGTCGAACATGAGTCATATAGTAGATATGATCAACATGGAGATGTTCACCATTAAAACCACCTCATCTCGCGTGATGATCGGACTTGGGTTGGTGAATTTGGATCACGTGACACTCGAATGACCCGAGGGATGTCAATTTGAGTGGGAGTTTTATAAGTAATATGATTAACTAAACTCATTATCTTGAACAATAGTCTAAGTTGTCTTTGCAAAATTTATGTTGTAGATCAATGGCTCACGTAGTAGCACCCCTGAATTTCAATGCGTTCCTAGAGAAAGCTAAGTTGAAAGATGATGGACGTAACTTTGTAGACTGGGCCCGTAATCTAAGGATTATCCTCATGGCTTCCCAAAAGGCTTATGTCCTTGATGCACCGCTCGGTGAACCACCCGCTCCAGTAGAGTCTGTACACGTTGCGAACGCCTGGCAGGCATGTTCTGATGATTACTCAATAGTTCAATGTGCAATTTTGTATGGCTTAGAACCGGGACTTCAAAGATGTTTTGAACGTCATGGAGCATATGAGATGTTCCAGGAGTTGAAGTTTATCTTTGAGAAGAATGCCCGGATTGAGAGGTATGAGACCTCCGATAAGTTCTATGCTTGCAAGATGGAGGAGAACGGGTCTGTCAGTGAACATGTACTCAGAATGTCTGGGTATTCTAACCGTCTAGTGGAGTTGGGAATTGTTCTCCCGCCAGAGGCGATCACTAACAGAGTTCTTCAATCACTGCCACCTAGCTACAAAAGCTTCGTGTTGAACTATAACATGCAAGGGATGAACAAGTCAGTTGCCGAGCTGTTTGCGATGTTGAAAGTCGCTGAGTCTGAGATTCAGAAGGAGCATCAAGTGTTGATCGTCAATAAAACCACTAGTTTCAAGAAGAATGGCAAGGGCAAGAAGGGTAACTCCAAGAAGAGTGGCAAAGCAGTTGCCCCTCCCGTGAAAAAACACAAGGCTGGACCCAAGCCAGAAACTGAGTGCTTTCTGTCGGCGTTCTGGGAATGGGGGTACCCAGACCTGCCTGCCTGCGGCCCAGGCATGGCCCACCACGTCAGCCAAACACGGCCTGGTGCGACTCTACTCAAGACAAGGCCCTCGCGAGGGCCCCAGGCTCGCGAAGAAGAACAGCACCAGGATCAGCAGGGGGTGGGCCTCCTCAGGCCCCCTCCGGAGCGGCGGAGATCTCTATGCGGAACCCGGCCTCAGGAGTCAAGGATGACGCAAGGAAGGACAGGCGGGCACCAGCGCGCCAGGCGATGCAGTTTCCCCTTTGATGCAAAGGGGGCAGGGACGTACGCGGGTTCCCAAAGCGCTCCCCAAAGGTTTCCATTCCGGTGCAACAAGACCACGACCACGAGCCCCGTAGGGCGGATGTCATCGCCGAGCCCACCTCTGCATCATCGACAGCTACTTTGCAGGCGAAGACCACCTTTGGATAGGCGGGGATGTACTCCTATCCCCCTTCAAATTTGGCTGTTGTGGGATCCCTTCCTGCCATAGCGATAAGGGAAGAGGACCCGGGCCACTGCTATATATAGAGGCTAGGCTGCACCGTAGAGAGGGGGGACGGACACACCAACACAAGACAAGGCTGAGAGCCAAGAACACCACTTGAGCGCCCTCGCGAGGCTCGAGACCACTGTACTAGTTCATCCACCACACCTCCCTGAGAGGCAATCCACCAAAGTAGGAGTAGGGTATTACGCTTCGCAGCGGCCCGAACCTGGGTAAACCACCGTGTTCATCTTCTTCCTCGTCATCGTGCGAGTTCGCCGTAGTAACCATCGTGTAGCGAGCTAAGTAGGGCGGAGCTGTAGGGGATCTTCGCACACGCACCTGTGTTCGAACCTTGAGGGTTTTGCGGAGCCCGAAATCCGACATTTGGCGCGCCAGGTAGGGGGCGTGTCGGAGTCTTCCTCAAGCCGAGCTCTTCTCCCACGTCGCCGCTCCGATGTCTGACGCCCGCCGAGCCCGCGCCGAGCGCCGAGCTGCCCTCGTTGCCCAGACGGCACCCGTGGGCCGCGCCGACGCGCGCCGGTCCCCCTCACCTGTGGCCAACGCCGCCATGGGCCCGGACGCCCACGAACAACAAGACTCTTCCCAGCCGGTCACCGCGCGGCGCAACGGCCACACCGCCACTCCGTCGATCATTCCAGCTACCAGGTCGTCCTCCCACGTTCGGCCCAGGCCGGCGCGCGGCTCGGGCGCACTCGCCATGGCGAACGAGCTGCTCCACTACCGCCCTGCCCCCGACCGCTACGACGACTGGCTCCGGCGCATCGTGGAGCTCGTCAGTGCTGCCGGCGACGCTTCAGCGCTCTCCTACTCGTTTCGACCCCGGCCTTCCCTGGCAGACGACGTGGCCCGCGATGCGCTGCCACCTCCTCCGTAACGCGACGTCGACCCCGAGCCCAGGCGTGAAGGGCACCCGCGCGACCAGCCCCGCGAACCGCGAGCAAGGGCAAGAGATGAAGTAAGCTGCCAGGTGGTGCCCCGGCCGCGCGTCGATGCGTGTGCGCTCCCCGCGCTGCTGAACCAGCGTCGCGACCGGGCACCACTCAAGGCGTCCCCTCAGGAGCGTCAAGACCGGGCCCCGCCCACACGCGCAGCACCCGTCGAGCCGGTGGGGTGCCTCGCCATCGCCCCGGAGCTCCATCCAACCACGTGGCCCTGTAAGTTCAAGCCCGACCTACCCCCTCGCTACGATGGCACCCCGGATCCCGCCGAGTTCCTACAGCTCTACTCGCTGAGCATCCGGGCGGCCGGTGGAGACGACAAGGTCATGGCGTGCTGGTTCCCCATGGTGCTCAAGGGCGGCGCGCTCTCCTGGCTCCTCAACCTCCCGGAGGGATCCATCACCTCCTGGGGTGACCTGCGCAAGCGCTTCGTCGCCAACTTCCAAGGTACCCGCGACCGCGCGCTCACTGTGAACGACCTGCGGCGTGTAAAGCCGCAGGTGGGAGAGACCCTGCACAAGTTCATACAACGCTTCACGACTACGCGCCTCAAGGTCCCGAAGGCGTCGGATGAGGCTATCATCTCCGCATTCACCGACGGCGTCACGGACCTCAAGATGAAAGAAGAGCTCGCCATGAACGACGAACTGTGCTCAGCCCTGGAGATGTTCAACCTGGCGAACAGGTGCGCCAAGGCCGAAGAGGGCTGCCTGTCACTCCGTGAGCCTCCGGCGGCAGAGCCAGAGGAAAAGAAGACCAAAGCCAAGGAGGCGAAGCGCAAGGCCCTAGCGATACTTGCGGCCGAACCTGAGGCGAAGCGCAGCCGAGGCGAGGAACACCCCGCAGGAGGGAGACCGACCTGCATCTTCCATGGCACCAACAACCACGACACCGCCGACTGCCAGGAACTCAGGCTGGTCCATGCCGAACACTTCGGCCGGCGCCCTGGACGCACTGACCGTGGCTTCGGACACGGCGGAGGCCGCGGTGGAGGCCGATGGGACAACCAGGAACCGCGTCAGGGGTGGCGAGACCAGCCTCAGGAGGACCGCTGGCGCGATCAGGCTCGGGAGGACTGCTGGCGCGATCAGGCCCGGGAGGACCGCTGGCGCGATGACCCTCTAGAGGGGTCACGCCGTGGCCAGTCTGGTGAGGCCGGCCTACCACCACTACCACCACCACCCCGAAGGAAGGAAGAGGACAGGCAGGACGATGGGGCTGGGGGCTTCCAGGAGGTCAGGGCGGTAGCCTGTATCCTGGGCGGCGCCCAAGCCCCAGCATCGAACCGTGTCTTCAAGCAGTTCGCGCGGGAGGTGAACGCGGCTCTCCCAAAGTCCGAGGCCATGCGCCCCCTCAAGTGGTCCCAGACTGCAATCACCTTTGACTCGAGGGGTCAACTCAGGTGCTCGGCCATGGCCGGCAGGCTCCCCATGCTATGCACTCCAACCATCAGCAACGTCCTCGTCACCAAGACCCTCATCGACAGTGGAGCGGGGCTCAATGTCCTCTCCATTGAGACCTTCGAGACGCTCCAAGTACCGTACGACCAGCTCATGCCGACCAAGCCCGTCTCGGGAGTCACTGATGGGTCCACCGTCCCCATTGGGCAAGTACGCCTGCCCGTCACCTTCGGCGGACGCAAGAACTACCACACCGAGATCATCGTCTTCGACGTCGCCCACATCCACCTCCCGTACAACGCAATCCTTGGGTACCCGGCCCTCGCCAATTTTATGGCGGTGACTCATCATGGTTACAACGTCCTCAAGATGCCAGGGAGTGGTGGCGTCATCACCGTCGCCTGCGATGAGAAGGATGCCGTCTGCTCCCTCGAGCGTGCTTACCGCGCTGCTGCGGCCGAGCGCTCGGACCACGAGGAGGATGCCCTGCCTTGTGAGGACGCACACAAGAAGAAGAAGCAGCTCCTTCCCGCCGCATTTACGCAGATTTCAGTAGTTTCTCATGCATGTGATCTGTTTCCTAACGTTTCACTTTGCCCGCTCGGCTCTTTGCCGCATGAATGTCGCCGTAACTGAATGGTACTACCTTCGACCACCTCATGAGAGGGCTGGGCACGGCATCTGTGCTCGGGTATGTCCCTGCAGCGTCGCTAAATCCAGTGGCTGAGCTCTGACTGGCGGGCCGGCCCCGCTCACGTCACCTCCTGGGGTCACTGGTGCTTGGCCCCTTCGTGCGATGGTCCTCGGGAGCACATTCGGCGCAGGCTTCTCCAAAATTTGCAGGACCTTGGATGGTGTTATCTACGAGAAGACTCAGGCGCAAACCGCCTTAGAGGTAGGGACCTCGTGAGGCCAAAGCGCCCTCGCAAGCTCCCAGATACACCTCCCAGTTCTACCGTGCCAGCCACGCGTACGAACTCAAGGGGCTGTACACGCCCGGAGCCCCCCGAGGACGCAGAGGGGTTCCTTCCCACGCAATGTGGAAGCCACAGCTCCGTGCTGGCGGTCAACACGGCCCTCCAATGGCTATGCCCACGCAATGTGGAAGCCACAGCTCCGTGCTGGCGGTCAACACGGCCCTCCAATGGCTATGCCCACGCAATGTGGAAGCCACAACCCCGTGCTGGCGGTCAACACGGTCCACCAATGACTATGCCCACGCAATGTGGAAGCCCTTCGCTCCGTGCTGGGGATAAACAACTGAGGGCGCCCCAGCGGCTGCATCCAACCTCAGGAAGGCCCCTCGTGGCCCCGTCTCGCTGCGTTCCCCTGGGATTTACGCATGAGGGGTCTGCATGGGGGCTACTACTGGGCCACCCCTGGTAGACGCCACCTCCCCAGGTCTGCCAAACCTGGTCTTCACGCGCCCCTCTCAGGAGAAGCCAGCGAGGAAAGGTATGGGAGCCGCTCGTACATCAAGGGGGACTCCTGAGCATCGCGACTCAGGAGCCTCACTGGCCACGTAGCCCCTCACCCCTTGGAACCGTCCTTGGTGATCCGGACGGCCCAACGGCGGCTGAGGTATGCTCGGGGCCGGGCCCTGCCGACGCAGAGCTCAGAAGCGCTCAAACCCCTAAGGAGAACGCCGGAGCTCGTACATCAAGGGGGACTCCTGAGCATCGCGACTCAGGAGCCTCACTGGCCACGTAGCCCCTCACCCCTTGGAACCGTCCTTGGTGATCCGGACGGCCCAACGGCGGCTGAGGTATGCGCGGGGCCGGGCCCTGCCGACGCAGAGCGCAAGGTGTTCAAAATTTCCAAGTTAACCCTATCTTCACCATGTTCTCTTCATGAGGGCTGCTCGTACGTCAAGGGGGACTCCTGAGCATCGCGACTCAAGAGCCTCACTGGCCACGTAGCCCCTCACCCCTTGGAACCGTCCTTGGTGATCCGGATGGCCCAACGGCGGCTGAGGTATGCGCGGGGCCGGGCCCTGCCGACGCAGAGCATCACAACAAGCAAGAAGGAAACAAGGCGAAGAGAGCAATCACACAGTTCAACAGTTATTACAAGCATTAAAAGTTTTCGCAAATGCAAACAAGTTAAACGCCTCCGCGAGGCACGATGAACGTTGCAGGAAGGAAACAAGGAAGAGGAATTAGGAGGAGCCTCCGCCACCACTCGTTCCGTCCGCGGGGAACTCGTCGTCGACATCGCTGGCGTCGTCTTCTTTGCCGCAAACCCCTGCAGCTTCAGGAGGCGGAGGAACGGTGACGCGGGTGAACTTCTTCACCAGCGCCTCCACGGCGCCCTTCACGGCTGCCGCAGCGCTGCTGCGGATCTCGGGGGCGATCGGGCGGATCACGGAGTCGAAGTCAAACCCTGGCTCGCGAA
Organism: Elymus sibiricus; assembly: GCA_039707655.1. NCBI lineage: Eukaryota > Viridiplantae > Streptophyta > Magnoliopsida > Poales > Poaceae > Elymus > Elymus sibiricus. The sequence goes on along the minus strand of CM077675.1, from coordinate 229,903,474 downwards.
GGTGAAGGTGGCTGAAGACACGCGTCACGGCCTCAGAAAAGAGGTCGCGGCACTCACTCTCCAAGACCCACTCCACCTTGGCAATGGCGCCCTCCAGCGCCTCAACAAGCTTCGAAGCAAGCTCCGCGAAGCCGCTCTCCGGAGCCACTAGGGGTTCCGTAAACCCTTCCCGACACAGGGAGTGGAGCGCTTGGCGAAGCCTGAGCTCGACGGGGGGAAGGGCGCTGAGCTCCGTGGCCTTTTTCTCCTTGGCCTCGGTTAGGGCCTTTTCCCTGGTTTCGAGCCGGGCCTTCTCCAGGGCAACCTCCTTGTCCCGCACATCCAGGCGCCCTCGCGCCGCGGCAAGGTCGACCGTCGCCTGGGACAGCTCGGAGTCCCAATCGGCAAGCTGGGCCTCGCAGGTCTTGAGGGCCTCCCCCTGCTGACGCAGCCGCTCTTCAAGCGCGGACTTCTCCTCCTAAAGGACCTTCAAGCGGGACTCCGCCTCGTCACAATGCCCTACAGCAGACGCCGCGTCGGTCAGCGCCACCTCACGGGCTGCCTTGGCGGATGCGGCCTCCCTCTCGCTCTTCGCCATGGCGGCCTCGGCCTGGCCCCAGACCGCCACGATGGAGGCGTCGGCCTGGAGCCACCCCGAGAGGAGCCCCAGGCGCCCACTCGCGAGGCGATCGTCGGTACCCGCAAGGGCGTCCCGAACTTGACCCAGGACGGTGAAGGCCCCGTCCAGGACGTCGAGGCCGCGCGACGAAGGCATCAAGGCCTCATCCGGAGGAGTCGCCTGCGCTATCACAGGCGACGTCCCCCGGGAGATGGCAGCACGAGGAGCAGGAGGCTCCGGAGGCTGCGCAGCAACCGCGGGCAGGACGGATATAGACGGATCGACGGGCGGCTGGCCCTCTGGGGCTGGCCCTCCGGACAGCGGCACCGATGCGCCCTCAAGGGTAGGAGCGACCACGCCAACAGGCATTGGGGGCTCGGGGGGCTCCGCAGCAGCGACCAGGAGGGTTGCCTCGCGAGCCCCCCCCCTCGGCGGCAGGCGCCTCGCCAGGCGACAGCGGGATGACAGGATCGGGCGGTGCATCGGGGGACGCCTTCGGCTTGACGCTCGCCTTCTTCTTCCTCATCTTCAACGCGGCGGCATTTTTGGTTACCATGCGAAGGAAAATCATCAATACTCAAGCTACCGACAGGCGACCAAGGCTGAGCCGGATTACTTACTCTTCAACGTTGACTCACTTCCTCTTCCTCTCTGCCCCGACGACGGCGGGGGCGCCCTCACCTTTCTCGGTGAGGGCACCACCACGCTAGGGAGCAGGGGCATTATCCGCAAGGGCAGCCGCTGGAGGGATCGCCATGGCCCCGGCCTCGCCCGCCTTACTGGCGAGCCGCGGTTCGGGCAGGGGCGAGGCCGGCACCTCAACCGCCTCGCCGGCAGAGGTACGGCACGCCGGAGGAGACTCTGCCTCGCGCTTCCTGGGGGTCGCCAGGCAGACGAACCGGGTGGCACGAGGAGCCGGTCCTTGCCCCCTGAGGACCTTGGCGAGGCGTGGAGAGCGTGCAGCAGAAACTTCACCAACATCGTCATCGTCCTCGAGGTCACGCAAGAGCATGCTCTGCGATGGGGGAGACGCCCCCGCCAGGTCGTCATCCGCTGTCTTCTCCGAATCCTCCCCGCCCGTGGTGTCGCCGGAGGACACCATTACCGGGGAGCCAAGGCCCTCAGCTGGGGAGAGCCCCAGTTCGTCAAAGACATGCATCTTGGCGACCAAATCGGCTCCATCGTCGCGGCGGTACAGCGGGGCGTCGGTGTCGGGGAGATCACCGGGGTCGCCGTTGAGCAGGATTGCCACAGCCCTGTTCAGTTCCTCGGTTGTTATGCGAGCGGACCGAAGCCTGAGGTTGTCGCCGCTGCCCTGATAATCCCACAAGGGCCTAGAATGAGACTGGGGGGGCGCCAGGCGCTGCGTCAAGAACTCCTTCACTATCATCCCCCCAGTCAGCTTCCTGGCACTGATATCGCGAGAAATCCGCTCCAGGACGGGCTTGGCCCGGGGGTCGGAAAGCTTCGCGGAGCTCCACGCGGGGGTCTTCTCCGGCAACCCCTTCGGCAGATCCAAGTGGGGGTTGGAGCTCTTGAGATCCATGAAGACCCAGCGGTGCCTGAAGTTCTCCACCTTCTTCCCAGCCTTTAAGATCATGTTACCGCTTTGGACCGCGACGAAGGAGACGCACGCCAACCGCTGAGCACCGTCGTGCACGCGCAAGCTGAAGAAATGTCGGAAGAGGGCCACCGAAGGCTTCACGCCCACGAAAGCCTCATAGTAGAAGGCGAAGACGGACAAGAGCAGGATGGAGTTGGGCTGGAGATGAAGGGCTTGAATCCCGTAGTGGTCGAGGATGGCGGTGAAGAACGCGGAGAAAGGCGGGACGAGCCCGGCGAAGACACTATGAAGGAAGAAAGGATAGACTGACCTGGACGAGGGCCGCTTCTCCGAGGAGCCGCCCCATATCAAGGTCCGCCCACATGCGTTGGTCTCGTCCGCCGTTGACGGGAGCACCGGGACGAGGTCTCCATCCTTGGCAATGGTGGACTCCGAAAGCGCCGGTGAGATGGGAGCGGAGGCTGAGCTCTGGGCCTATGGCTTCGGCTTGCCGGCGGGAGCCATTGGGAAGATCGCGGGACCGATGCGGCAAGGATCAGGACGGAGCGGCACCGGATCTGGAGAGGTCTCTGCTAAGGCCGGGGATCTAGGAGTAAGAGCAGGTGTGCAGAAGAGGAAAGCAGTAATGGCTCGACGCTGGAGGTCAGGCTTTTGTCGACTCGGGCTAAGAAGGGACGTTGGACGCCCGACATCAACCGAACGACGCGCGCCAGCCTGGCCCGCGGCACTTCGGGCCGTCCTCAAGGCTTCGCCCGGAAGCCAGCTCGAGCGCGCCTTGGGCCCGGGGGCTACTGTCGGCGTTCTGGGAACGGCGGTACCCAGACCTGCCTGCCTGCGGCCCAGGGCATGGCCCACCTCGTCAGCCAAACACGGCCTGGCGCGACTCTACTCAAGACAAGGACCTCGCGAGGGCCCCAGGCTCGCGAGGAAGAACAGCACCAGGATCAGCAGGGGGTGGACCTCCTCAGGCCCCCTCCGGAGCGGCGGAGATCTCTATGCGGAACCCGGCCTCAGGAGTCAAGGATGACGCAAGGAAGGACAGGCGGGCGCCAGCGCGCCAGGCGATGCAGTTTCCCCTTTGATGTAAAGGGGGCAGGGACGTACATGGGTTCCCAAAGCGCCCCCCCAAAGGTTTCCATTCCGGTGCAACAAGACCACGACCACGAGCCCCGTAGGGCGAATGTCATCGCCGAGCCCACCTCTGCATCATCGACAACTACTTTGCAGGCGAAGACCACCTTTGGACAGGCGGGGATGTACTCCTGTCCCCCTTCAAATTTGGTCGTTGTGGGATCCCTTCCCGCCATAGCGATAAGGGAAGAGGACCCGGGCCATTGCTATATATAGAGGCTAGGCTGCACCGTAGAGAGGGGGGGACGGACACACCAACACAAGACAAGGCTGAGAGCCAAGAACACCACTCGAGCACCCTCGCGAGGCTCGAGACCACTGTACTAGTTCATCCACCACACCTCCCTGAGAGGCAATCCACCAAAGCAGGAGTAGGGTATTACGCTTCGCAGTGGCCCGAACCTGGGTAAACCACCGTGTTCATCTTCTTCCTCGTCATCATGCGAGTTCGCCGTAGTAACCATCGAGTAGCGAGCTAAGTAGGGCGGAGCTGCAGGGATCTTCGCACATGCCCCTGTGTTCGAACCTTGAGGGTTTTGTGGAGCCCGAAATCCGACACTTTCATTGCAAGGGAACTGGTTACTGGAAGCAGAATTGCCCTAAGTATCTGGCTGACAAGAAGGCGGCCAACACCAAACAAGGTATATATGATATACATGTTATTGATGTGTACCTTACCAACTCTCGTTGTAGTGCCTGGGTATTTGATATCGGTTCGGTTGCTCTCATTTGCAACTCAAAGCAGGAACTACAGAATAGACGGAGGCTGGCTAAGGACGAAGTGACGATGCACGTGGGAAATGGTTCCAAGGTTGATGTGATCGCCGTCGGCACGCTCGCTCTTCGATTACCTTCAGGATTAGTGATGAACCTGAATAATTTTTATTTAGTGCCTGCATTAAGCATGAACATTATATCTGGATCTTGTTTATTGCGAGACGGTTACTCATTTAAATCAGAGAATAATGGTTGTTCTATTTATATGAGTAATATCTTTTATGGTCATGCACCCATTGTGAGGGGTTTATTCTTATTGAATCTCGATAGTGATGATACACATGTTCATAACATTGATGCCAAAAGATGTAGAGTTGATAATGATATCACCACTTTCTTGTGGCACTGCCGCTTAGGTCATATTGGTGTAAAACGCATGAAGAAACTCTGTGCTGATGGACTTTTGGAGTCACTTGATTTTGAATCACTTGACACATGTGAACCATGCCTCATGGGCAAGATGACTAAGACCCCGTTCTCTGGAACAATGGAACGGGCAAGTGACTTGTTGGAAATCATACATACTGATGTGTGTGGTCCGATGAGCATTGAGGCGCGCGGTGGATATCGTTATTTTCTCACCTTCACCGATGACTTAAGTAGATATGGGTATATTTACTTAATGAACATAAGTCTGAAACGTTTGAAAAGTTCAAGCAATTTTAGAGTGAAGTTGAGAATCATCCTAACAAGAAGATTAAATTCCTACGATCTGATCGAGGAGGAGAATATCTAAGTTATGAGTCTGCCAATCACTTAAGACAATGTGGAATTGTTTCACAATCGACACCGCCTAGAACACCACAGCGCAATGGTGTGTCCGAACATCGTAATCGAACCTTATTGGATATGGTGCAGTCTATGATGTCTCTTGCCGATTTGCCACTATCGTTTTGGGGTTATGCGTTAGAGACAGCTGCATTTACTTTAAATAGGGCACCATCGAAATCCGTTGAGACGATGCCATATGAACTGTGGTTTGGTAAGAAACCAAAGTTGTCATTTCTTAAAGTTTGGGGATGTGATGCTTATGTCAAAAAGCTTTAGCCTGAAAAGCTGGAACCCAAAGCGGAGAAATGCGTCTTCATAGGATACCCAAAAGAGACGGTTGGGTATACTCTATCTCAGATCTGAAGGCAAAGTGTTTGTCTCAAAGAACGGGTCATTTCTCGAAAAGAGTTTCTCTCGAAAGAATTGAGTGGGAGGAAAATAGAACTTGATGAGGTTGGTGAACCTTTACTTTAACCAGAGAGTAGCGCATTGCAGAAAGATGTTTCTATAGAGCCTGCATCAGTTGAAGAGGAAGCTGATGATGGTGATCATGAGGCTTCGGATCAAGTTGCTATCGAACCTCGTAGGTCCACAAGGGCACGTACTGCTCCTGAGTGGTACGGTAACCCTGTCTTAGAGGTCATGTTGTTGGACAACGATGAACCTACGAGCTATGGAGAAGCGATGATGGGCCCGGATTCCGAGAAATGGTTAGAGGCCATGAAATCCGAGATGGGATCCATGTATGAAAACAAAGTATGGACTTTGGAAGTATTACCTGAAGGGCGAAAGGCCATTTAGAATAAATGGATCTTTAAGAAGAAGACGGACGCGGACGGTAATGTCACCGTCTATAAAGCTCGACTTGTGGCAAAGGGTTTTTCACAAGTTCAAGGAGTTGACTACGATGAGACCTTCTTAGCCGTAGCGATGCTTAAGTCCGTCAGAATCATGTTAGCAATAGCTGCATTTTTCGATTATGAAATTTGGCAGATGGATGTCAAAACAGCGTCCCTTAATGGTTTCCTTAAGGAAGAGTTGTATATGATGCAATCAGAAGGTTTTGTCGATCCAGAGAATGCTGACAAAGTTTGCAAACTCCAGCGATCCATTTATGGACTGGTGCAAGCATCTCGGAGTTGGAATCTTCGCTTTGATGAGGTGATCAAAGCGTTCGGGTTTATACAAGTTTACGGAGAAGCTTCTATTTATAAGAAAGTGAGTGGGAGCTCTATAGCATTTCTAATATTATATGTGGATGACATATTGCTGATTGGAAACAATATAGAAATGTTGGAAAGCGTGAAGGAATATTTGAACAAGAGTTTTTCAATGAAGGACCTGGGAGAAGCTGCTTTCATATTAGGCATCAAGATCTATAGAGATAGATCGAGACGCTTAATAGGACTTTCACAGAGGACATACCTTGACAAAGTTTTGAAGAAGTTGAAAGTGGATCAGTCCAAGAAGGGGTTCTTTCCTGTATTGCAAGGTGTGAAGTTGAGTAAGACTCAATGCCCAGTGACTGCAGAAAATAGAGAAAATATGAGTGTCATCCCCTATGCTTCAGCCATAGGCTCTATTATGTATGCAATGCTGTGCACAAGACCTGATGTCAGCCTTGCCATAAGTATGGCCGAAAGGTTTCAAAGTGATCCAGGAGTGGAACACTGGACGGCGGTCGAGAATATCCTGAAGTACCTGAAAAGGACTAAGGACATGTTTCTCGTTTATGGAGGTGATCAAGAGCTCGTCGTAAAGGGTTACGTCGATGCAAGCTTTGACACTGATCCGGATGACTCTAAGTCTCAAACTGGATACGTATTTATTCTCAATGGGGGTGCGGTAAGCTGGTGCAGTTCCAAGCGGAGCGTGGTGGCTGATTCTACATGCGAAGCAGAGTACATCTCTGCCTCGGAGGCGGCGAAGGAAGGTGTCTGGATGAAGGAGTTCATGACAGATCTTGGAGTAGTGCCCAGTGCACTGAACCCAATGACTTTGTTCTGTGACAACACCGGTGCCATTGCTCTGGCCAAGTAACCAAGGTTTCACAAGAGGAACAGACACATAAAGCAACGCTTCAATTCCATCCGCGATTACATCAAGGAGGAGGACATAAATATTTGCAAAGTGCACACGGATCTGAATGTCGCAGACCCATTAACTAAGCCTCTTCCAAGGGCTAAACATGATAAACACCAGAACTGTATGGGTGTTAGATTCATTACAATGTAAATCACATAGTGATGTGAGCTAGATTATTGACTCTAGTGCAAGTGGGAGACTGTTGGAAATATGCACTAGAGGCAATTATAAAGTGATTATTATTATATTTCCTTGTTCATGATAATCGTTTATTATCCATGCTATAATTGTATTGATTGGAGACACAAATACATGTGTGGATACATAGACAACACTGTGTCCCTAGTATGCCTCTAGTAGACTAGCTCGTTGATCAAAGATGGTCAAGGTTTCCTGGCCATAGACATGAGATGTCATTTGATAACGGGATCACATCATTAGGAGAATGATGTGATGGACAAGACCCAAACTATGAACGTAGCATATGATCGTGTCAGTTTATTGCTATAGTTTTCTGCATGTCAAGTATCTGTTCCTATGACCATGAGATCATGCAACTCACTGACACCCGAGGAATACCTTGTGTGTATCAAACGTCGCAACGTAACTGGGTGACTATAAAGATGCTCTACAGGTATCTCCGAGGGTGTCTGTTGAGCTGGCATGGATCGAGACTGGGATTTGTTACTCCTTGTGACGGAGAGGTATCTTAGGGCCCACTCAGTAATACAACATCACAATAAGCCTTGCAAGCAAAGTGACTAAAGAGTTAGCCACGAGATCTTGTATTACAGAACGAGTAAAGAGACTTGTCGGTAACGAGATTGAACTAGGTATAGAGATACCAACGATCGAATCTCGGGCAAGTAACATACCGAAGAACAAAGGGAACAACATACGGGATTAACTGAATCCTTGACATAGAGGTTCAACCGATAAAGATCTTTGTAGAATATGTAGGAACCAATATGGGCATCCAGGTCCCGCTATTGGTTATTGACCGTAGAGGTGTCTCGGTCATGTCTACATAGTTCTCGAACCCGCAGGGTCTGCACACTTAACGTTCGGTGACGTTTCGGTAGTATTGAGTTATGTATGGTGGTGACCGAATATTGTTCGGAGTCCCGGATGAGATCCTAGACGTCACGAGGAGCTTCGGAATGTTCCGGAGGTAAAGATTGATATATAGGAAGTCCCGTTTTGGTCTCCGGAAAAGTTTCGGGCACTTCCGATAGTGTATCGGGAGTGACGAATGGGTTCCGGGGGGTCCACCAAGTGGGGCCCACCCACCCAAGGGTCACATGGGCCTAGGAGGTGGCGCACCAGCCCCTGGTGGGCTGGCCGGCCAGTCCCTAGGAGGACCTTGCGCAAGGGGTCGGGAGGAGGCCAAGTGGGGAGGAGTCCTACTAGGATTCCACCTCCCTTGTGGGAGGTGGACTCCTCCCCCTTGGTGGTGGTTCGGCCGAACCCCTAGGGAAATCCTAGGGTTGCCTCCACCTCCCTCCCTCCTATATATACTAGAGGTTTTTGAGGGCAGCCCCCAACCTGAAAAGCCACGGCTGCCTCTCTCTCCCTCTAGATCTGTTCTCCACTAGATCGTCTCGGTTGCGCTTGGTGAAGCCCTGCCGGGACAACACCACCACCACCGTCACCACGCCGTCGTGCTGCCGGGGAACTCATCTACCTCTCTACTCCCTCTTGCTGGATCAAGAAGGCGGAGATCGTCATCGAGCTGTACGTGTGCTGAACGCGGAGGTGCCGTCCATTCGGGGCTAGATCGGGACGGATCGTGATTGGATCGCGGGACGGCTTGCGATTTGGATCGCGAAGACGTTCGACTACATCAGCCGCGTTTCTTAACGCTTCCCGCTTAGCGATCTACAAGGGTACGTAGATCCACTCTCCCTCTCGTAGATGCTCATCACCATGGATAGATCTTGCGTGTGCGTAGGAAAATTTTTGTTTCCCATGCAACGTTCCCCTACATCCGTCTCCATGGGGACTTGTCCTTCACCATGAGCATCTCCTAGGCCTTCTTCATGGTACCTGAGCATGCATAGGGTCTCTGTCTGAGGTAGCATCCACGTTCCATGAGTATCAAAAGGTGAGTCGAGTAGGAGAGAGGTCACCTCGTCTTGGATTGCACGTGCACGGGCTCTTGTCATAGGACCCATTGGAGTTTGAGGTGTTGGTGATGAGTCCATGGGGATGATGGGATGCTCCGCATCACCAGAAGTACTTGAGGTTGGGCTTGTTGTTGGTAAGTATTTCATATGGAGTCTTGTTCAAGCCTTTGCGGAGGTAGAGCCGATTTGATGCATGACACGCGATGTTGATGGCTTTGCCCAGAAGTTGTACAGAGATTTGAATTCCACCATCATGGTCCTTGACGCATTCATCAACGTCCGGTTCTTCCTCTCCACAACACCATTTTGTTGAGGGGTATAGGGTGCAGAGTATTGATGCTTGATCCCCTCATCACTGAGAAACGCGTCCAAGGTGTAGTTCTTGAACTCGATGCTGTTGTCACTTCTAATCATCAATATCTTTGCATCATGTTGACGTTGAGGTTCATTTGCAAAGTCGATGATGGTTTGTTGGGTCTCACTCTTCCTCTTAAAGAAATAAACCCATTTGTATCTTGAATAATCATCCACAATCACCAAGCAATACTTTCTTCCCCCAAGACTATCGAAAGATGGAGGACCGAAGAGATCCATGTGAAGGAGCTCCAAGGGCCTCTTCGAGTAGATGGTAGTCGTGGGGCGGTGAGTTGTCTCATTAGCTTTCCCTCGATACAAGCACTGCAAGCACGATCTTTGGCCAAACTCACATTCGTTAGTCCACGAACGTGATCCCCTTTGAGGAGACTTTTACTAGTGCAGTGACATGCTATACAAACGATTTTAACCCCTTTCAATGACGCAGTTTCAAACTGTCACCTTGCTAGTGTGGGCGATAAGGGGGGTCCATCGCACACGCTACCAAAACAGTTTGTGATTGGGGTTACATCCCACACAGTTCAATACAAAAACTGTTTGCAATTTGGATTAGCATCACACACGGTTATTTCACGAAAATTGTATGCAATGTGAGATTCATTGCACACAATAAAAAATAAAAAAGTGTGTGTGATGTAAATGCCATCACACACAATTGGATCCAAAAAACTGTGTGCAATGTGTGATCTTAACGACGTGTTAATTAGTCCTAAAATCAGCTAGACTTAATCAATTTACTATGATCATCTTTTGACAATAATAAATAACGCAAAATGCACATTCAAAATCCACTATATGATTTCTTTTCAAGCTTTGTCATACAACATACAAAAGTACAAACGTACTATCTCACATCACATGACAGCCAACACATAGAACTAGCAATCACATCTAATTACGTCGTAAAACTTCATCAGTCTCTTGTTCATCGGTGACATCAACTCCCAAACCTTCCCAGATTTCTTATTGTATCTCATCCTGAAAAGCCAAGAGAAAAGAGTGACAAGGTCAAAAAAAGTAAATCCTTACACACAACAACTATTCAGTGCCCAGGCTCATCTGCACCTTCGATCATACAAAAATTAAAACAAATACTAGATACATTCAAAAAATTCCAATTTTTTTGCATGGTAGAGAATTTGGTGCGTTAGGTTTGCTCAAAATTTTAGATAATTTGGACATTTGAGTATCCCGCGGCAAAAAAGACAAATTTGGGGTGTGTAGAAAGTTTACTGTTCATGTATTGTTCTGACCCAATTTGTCTTTTTTGCTAACAGTGACTCAGATGTCCAAATGAGCTGAAATTTGGAGGGTACCTCGCGCACTAAATTATCTACCATGCAAAAATTGGATTTTTTGAATTTTATTTATATTTTTAATGATTTTTTACATTACATACTCAAGTATCCTACTTGAAATTAGTTCTTACGCTAGTTATGCATAATTTTTTATCAAAATTATTGCAAGAGAAAGTTCAGGAATTCACAAGAGAGATTTTGTGATTAGTTTGATGTCTTGGAGAATCTTGATGGATGAGAAGAATCAAGAATCGATTAGATGGTTAGAGACATCATACTTAGACATACAAAAAACAAGATTAGATTAGTACTATCCGGCAAGCTAGCTAGCAGCCAACCTGGTGGATGGATTCTTGGTAATACATGCACGGGAAGCTAGCTTACATGACCACGAACTGCACTTCCATGACGCTGCCTCTCGAGATGCAGAACTTGTTGAAGCATTTGTGCCACCGGATAGAGATCCCGGAGCTGTACGGCTGCTTCGTGCTTGTGCTCGCATATACGGCCGACGACGAGCCTCACGGCGTCCATGGCACCCGCTTCACGCACGGCCGCCCGACGCCGAGCGCTCCCCGCCCCGCCGTGTCTTGCTCCTAGTCGGAGCATGGAGCAGGCGTCGTTTGCCTCGCCGGTCATGGCATGGAAGAAGTGTCTGTCATGTTCGTGGCTCTACAGGAGATTGGATTGATGCTAGTTAGATATATGTGTGGATGTGGTAGAGTACGTGGTGAAGAGATAAGGCTAGATATTTTTCTTGGCTCTGGAGTGTGGACAGATGGATTCATGCCATGTCATTGATCCAAGCCTTCAATCTCTTCACCAATAAGAATTCGGTACACATATTTGTGCTTTCTTGACATTTGATTTTTGCACTTACACCATCAAAAAAATTGTCAATCCTTCTTAAATTTTTACTACAGTATACTGAGGTCTTATACTGACACCATGCCAAGTTTCGTATTTATTAGACATTATATACATTTTCTAGAATTAAAATACCAATAAACTTCATGTTCTCGGTTGATTCTTGCCACATAGATATTTGAATTTTATATTTATTTCTTGTATGAGGCATACACATATACTTACTGCCCTAAATATGATTTTCAAATCATTTTTGTATACTGTTTTCTGTGCTCGTAGTTTAAATTTGAATGTATCCTTTAAATGAATAGAAATGTAGTGAATGACTTAAATATAGAAAATGAGCTTCGAAAATTGCCAAATTTTAATATGGAGGATTCTATGGTGTATCTTAACTGAAAAAAATCAAGGTCAAATGATAAAGGAAAACATAAGTTCGCCACCAGTTCGGTGCATTCAGTCTTGAAGCCATGATCGTTCCTCGGAGGTTGTCAGATTTCTTAAGGATGTACATAAAAAAAATGAAATCTTCTCAAATTTTTATCACATCATAGTGAGGTCATATCATGACACTATGCCAAGTTTCATATTTTTCAGACTTCATTTACAATTTTTATAATTTTAATATCAATAAACTCCATGTTCGCGGTTGATTCTTGCCACAAATGTCTAATAAATTTATATTCATTTCTTGTATGAGGCATACAAATATACTCAATACCCTAAATATGATTTTTTCAAATCATTTTTGCGTACTGTTTCATGCATTCATAGTTCAAATTTGAATTATATCGATTAAATGACTGGAAATGCAGTTAACGACTCAAATATAGCAAATGAGTTCTGAAAAGTGTCAAATTTTAACAGGGAGGATTCTATGGTGCATGTTAAGTGTATAAAAAAATTGAAAGTCAAACGACGAAGGAAAATGTCAATTCGCCTTCAAACATATGGCGCAAGCCATTATTCTTTGAAAAAATAATAACTTCAAGAATCACACAAGGTAGGCGAAACTTCTTCATATTGTAAGTTTTTCCATTCGAGGTTTTCTTGAGGGCTGTGTTTGGTTGACGAGGCGAAACTTCTTCATATTGTATGTCAACAAATTTCTTGATTAGTACCGGATAACTGGCAATTTAACTATCAAATGGACAGCCCTTTTCACTGAAAACACACACACACACACACTAGGAGCTGTTCAATGAAGCAGAAACCAGCGGGAGAGGGGGAGGAGGGCGGAGAGGGGGAGGAGGAGAAAGGAGGGAGGAGGGAGGAGAGGGCGAGGAGGAGAAAGGAGGGGCTGGGAGCCGGCACCGACGCCGCCGGCCGGCCGGCAGGAGCAGGCCCGTGGGGGACCGCAGAGGGGGAGGAGGGAGGAAGGAGGGAGGGGAGTATACCTGCGCGTGCGAGGAGGGTCACCGGAGCTGGCTGCGGCGGCCAGGACGGTCGCCGGAGCTGGCGGCGGCGGGCAACCCTAGCCCGTCTTTCCTGAGATCGGCCGGCTCGTCTCTGTTCGATTCTGTTCGTGGATGAGGTCGGGAGATATTCCAGCGAACCGGTACAACTTGCGGGATGGCAGCGTCGGAAATTTTGACGAGAAGTTTGCCCTCCGCAGCTGGAATCCGGGGTCGAGCCGCTTCGCAAATTGCACTGGCCCAAAGCTGCTGCTTCTCCGAATCTGCTGTGAGAAATAACCCATTTGGTTCAGATTCTAGCTTTTCTACTGAGAAGTTGGAATCTAAAGTCCAACCAAACACAACCCAAGGTACGTGGGTGACTTTCTCTTGAAGCTAATTTGGACAATTCATCTAAATAGAAGAGAGGTTTTATTTGTTTGCTTTTATCATTCTCTATATTTAACAGTATTCATCTAAATAGAAGAGAGGTTTTATTTGTTTGCTTTTATCATTCTCTATATTTAACAGTAAGTTGTTTTGGAATGACTTTTATGTTCTTCGGAGTGTTGCATTCTCTATATACCAATCGCTTCTTAGTATAACCTTGTTACTGCTGGAGACAAATAAAAGCAGCGAGGACAAAATCATTAGGACTTTACTTTTACATAAAAAATGCAAAACTACTCATTGTTATATCATCCTTTATAATTATGTTGATAAGTAAAAAATATATCCGTAGTTTGTACCTTCGGGACATTATAGTTGCCATCTATGAGGCTTTGATCACTGAACTAAAGGGTTGTAGATAAGCAGTTGACTTCTCTGTAGTCAACCGGTTGACTATCACGCTGATAGGTTTCAACAATCCAAATTTCCGTGCACATTGTTTCCTAATTTATATGGGCTGTTTACCAGTCTTTCTTTTCAAATACACAAGCAATCCATCTCTATATATTGTGCTCTAAGCTTGCTTCAAGTTATTGATTTCTGCAGTTCTCTTTTTTAAGCGTCTGGTTTCTGATTATAACATTTGGTATGTTCACCGTTCAAAATCTGTTTTAGCATATCGGTGTATTCATCTATATAGCTTATATTCCTTTTACAAATTTAACTTTAATTTTGTCCTTCTACTGCTTTGCATGATGCAACAGTGTCCTTTTCTTTTTGGCAATACCATATTGTTCGGCAAGTTTCATTTTCAGATTTGGTGTCAAGTAGCATCCCAAAAATTCAAGGACATTTCTTATAGAATCAAATTAGAACATTCAGGTAGGAGCCAGCGAACAATCTAATCTTGTTGTAACTCCAGTTTATTTTCTGTTGATGTTAAATGGAGACTTGGAGCTTCCATGATCTTGACCTTCTCCTACCACCATATTTTGTTTCCAGTAATAGTATTAAGCATGCCTCTTAATTGCTGCAGAGCCGGAACTTCTTCGGTTATGATTTGCCTACACACTTAGAAATAAGATAGGTTGCAAGAGCAGCTCTAGCAAATCCCGAAAAAACTCGTCCTGCAAAAATAGTATACAAAATAGGCAAAATCATGATTCTGAACATAATCTTAATAGAACAACATTATAAATCAAACTTATTAATGTTTTAGCATCACACAATACAATAACCTTCTCAATTACAACAAATGTTCAAATCCAAATAATTAAAACAATAACAAATGGTCCAGAATTAAAATAATTGTTCAATACATGAATACAAATAAGATCAAATGAATACAATCGGAGTCTATCTCCCATGCAGTTGTTACTGGTGCTCAATGAGATCATCGTGAAGCTGGGTGTGTGGCATTGTCCTCAACCTTATGATTCTCGAGAAATGAATTGATTCCATCTGGTTCCTGGCAGACTTACACGGTAATCAATATTGTCATTGTAAAACTTTGTCTTGTTCTACAAATTTGAGAAAAGAAGTGGGAAAAAAGACTTATGGATGACTCCCCACCCACGCTCTTGCGGCGCGCTGCTCCGGTGCCCGCAACCACCATTGCCGCTGCTGCATCGCCCCGCCACCTAGAAGATCCCGCCTCTGCCTCTCCGGTCTCACCGCAGTTCCCCCTGGGTTCCCCTTGCCACGACTCTCGCGGCCAGATCTCGTGGCAGGGCTCTTCCCGCAGCTGGGGATCCGCCCAGATCCGCGCCCTGCGTCGGCCACCTCCGACGCCCCCCGAGCTGGCAAAGCAGGTAACTTTCGCAGTTAAGAATGCTCTGCTAGAAGGCACGCCCCCCCATTCAAGGCGCTCCGCAGCCTTGCCTCAAGTCAGGATCATTCAAGACGCCTGGGCAAAAGCTGTTGCGCGCCTCCTCCTCGAGCCCTGCACGCTCTGCTGCGGATTCAAGTCGACCTGATGGCTCGTTCGGCAGCTCAGAGGTGGAATGGCGCCTCGTATGACCCGCTTACTGGTGGAGGGCGGAGCGCTACAACCACCAGCCTTCAAGACGCTCCCCTGGGTTCTCTTATCCCCCTCCGCAGTGGCAGCAACAGTTCGTCAAACTCAAGACAGAAAATACCACCGCTGCCTACTCAAGGGCCACTGCAAATGGAGCTCCCGCAACCCTCTGACCTGCCGACAGATCAGCCACAAAGCTAGAGGCTGCTCCAACCCGCTTCCCTCCTCCATGTCGCCTTCACCCGCTACATCATCGTCACCGGTGGTTTTGGACGCTGCACTGCTTCGACCGGCTGTGGAGGCGGCTCCTCCCCACCAACTGCCGCCCCCACCAGTGATGGTGTCGCCTCCTTTGACAGGCCCCATGCCGCGCCAGGCGTCGCGCCCACTCCGCATCGGGGATCCCTCGCTGCGGCCGGAGGAGAGGCATGTGGTCATTGTCTCCATGCCGGAGATGGAGGCCAATGCGACAAGCCTTGAGTCCCTAGGCGCCTTCCTGTAGCTCAGTGGGAACCGACCCTCGGTCAATGCTGTGGAGATCAAGGAGGCCATCAGCGCCCAGTTCGGCATCGACCGTGTCACGATGGTTCCTCACCTCTCGAAGGACTTCTTCGCGCTATTTGAGTACCCGCATCATCGGGACATGGTCACCGCATCTCCAGGGCGCTTTCGACACGCCGGCCTTGACATCCACTCCGCCAACTGGCGCAGAGACGCCCACTCCGACGTCGTGCAAGCTAACTACCATGTCCACCTTTGCATTGAGGACATCCCGCACAATGCCTAGAGCGATGTCGTGGCGGCGCAGGTTCTAGGTCCGGACACCTTTCTGCACTACTTCGACATCGCCACGCTATGCCGCGAAGACGCCTCTTGCCTCAGGCTCTGGGCATGGTCGGACAACCCATCGTCCACCCCGAAGGTGCAGCACGTCACCTTTGCGCCGCGGGTGACAACCGGGGCTGGAGTTGCCCCGTCCAGGGCCATCGGCCATCGTGGGTTCCGGCGCCGTGCTATCATTCACCTGGACATGTTGGAAGACTTCACACCAGATGCAAATGGCCATGTGCCTCGTCGCCCTCACACTGATCCTTTCATCTGGACCTAACAGGTGGTTGATGGGGAGGAGAGACCCAGAGACCGGCTGGAGCCCCCACCACGACGTCGAGAAGACGACGATCGCCATCGCAGAGATGATGACCATGACAGAGACGACAGAAGAGGCCGTGACAACGACCGCCCTCGCTCCTCTACCTGGAGGGGCCTCTTTCGCAGCCGCTCCCGCGCTCCCGAGCGGCGGGCTGATGACGACCGTCGCGGTGACCTTGGGGGCGATCGTTGTCGTGGGCTGGACGACCGCGACCGAGGGCGGGATGGAAGATGCCGAGCCTGCTCGCTGGACCGCTCATTCCGGCGGGCCTCGGCAGGTGATCGTGGACACTCGCCGCTGCCATCACCTAGAACCACTTCCTGCAATGTCATCCAGATAAAGACACCCTCTGCTACTGTTGATTGGCTTCGTCGCACTGCTCCTTGCTTCGCGCCAACCCTAGTGCAGCCATCGCTCAACATCGAGGAGACCATGGCTGCCTCCCCGTCCCTGTCCACGTCGGTCCACTGCCCGGCGAACTCAGGAGTTCCCTGCACACCTAAGATGGAAGTGGCGGCCTCTCCAGGGCCCAACTTTGTGCTGGCTACTCAAGATGTCCCTGCTGCTGATCATGTGGAGGTTGCTGAAGATGATGTGCTGGCCACTCCAGATCCCGCTGCTGTTCTTGAGGCTGTCGAAGATGCCACTGAAGATGCTGCCACTCCCATCTTCATCCCCTACAGGCGGCCCTGCTCCCCTCGCATCCAAACTCGACGCCGCCAAGGCCTCCGCTGCAAGATGCAAGACCCTTGGCTGGAGTTGTGAGCTTCAACCTTGCTCGCCGCAACCCGAGGATTTGTGACAAGAACCATAGGCTGCCCATTGCAACACTTGCAGAGCGGCTCCTCTGTCAGCGCATGGAAATTGTGGACGACGGCGAGCAGCTTACTGAAGCAGCCATTAGCAAGTTTGTGCAGCTGTTCAATGGTCATCTCCCTGACATCACTATCGCGGCATTACGAGCTCTTTTCCTCCTGGACTGTGACCTGATGTCGGTGGACGAGAATGCCTTGCTCGAGCACGGTGGGGAGGGAGGCCCATACCTTGGCTCTCAGGAGGGTGCAGAGGTGTCGACCGCAACCTGAGCTGCTTTTGTTTTAGGATGCTGAGATGTATCTCCGTTGCTATGTTAAACATCTTATTTAGCTTTTGAGGTGGAATGCCTGTTTGTAGCTGCAGCCTGTTGCAGCTACCTAGTGCCTTGGCAAGGCTGGTTTGTATTAGTCCATGCCTATTTGCTGCTGCTGTTTATGGCTGCAGCAACTCGGTGCCCCGACGAGAAAATTATGATGATATTTATGCTACCTTCCAGTTGCTGCTACTGCTTTTGTGCTTGTTCATGTGCCCTGAGCACTACTGTAAGCTTTTTTTTTTCAAATGACAGACTGCAATCACAATCTCACGATCCTGAACTGGAATGTCCGAGGCCTCAACTGCCCCGACCGTCGCACTACTGTCCATGAGACCATCGCCTCTACGCCTTGCCACATTGTTTGCCTCCAGGGATCAAAAATGGAATCTGTTGATGCTTTCACTGCGGCTCACATTGGTGGCCAGAGACTCAAGAGCTTTGCCCAACGACCGGCTAAGGCACACATGGTGGAATCCTCTTACTTTGGGATGATGATGCGGTGCAACTCTGCAACGTCCAGTTCCAGTCGTTCACCCTCTCATCCACGGTTACCTTGTGCTCCAACAATAATGCCCCCACCTCCTTCAAGCTAACCACCGTCTATGGTCCGACTCGAAGTAACCTCAAGGATGCCTTGTTCGCTGAACTTGTTGCCGAAAAACCACCCCTAGGCACCATGTGGCTGGTTACGGGAGACTTTAACCAAATATATAGAGCGAGAGATAAGAACCATGCAAATGTTGATCAGAGTTGCATCGTCAGATTTGTAAATGCTCTCAATTCATGTGAGTTAATAGAGATCCATCTTCAAAATAGAAGATTCACTTGGAGCAATGGGCAAAGTCAGCCCACTTTTAGCAAGCTTGATAGCCTTTTTGCAATAATGATTGGGACTTGGAGTTTGGCTCCCACATCCTACATGCCTTATCATCATCCCTTTCTGACCGTTGCCCACTTCTGCTTGCAAATGAGAATGGCCCGAGGCGCACAAGATGCTTTCGCTTCGAAAATTTCTGGATTAAGATGCCCGACTTCTTAGCCACAGTCCAAGATGCGTGGAATGAAGACCACAAACCATGTCGAGCCGTACCATATTCTACACCACAAGCTCAAGAAAACTAATGTCAGATTAAAGGCATGGAGCAGATCCCTTTTCTCCAACGTGAAAATCCAGTTACATATGGCCCTGGAGGTCATTCGCCTTGATATTGCGCAAGAGTCATGACCTCTTAGCCCGGATGAAGTTGAACTTAGAAAGAGGCTTAAGAGGAGGGTGGTTGGATTGGCCGTGCTTGAAAAAGATCGGAAGCGATAGGCCTCCAGAATAACAAACATTAAAGAGGGAGACACAAACACTAAATTCTTCCACCTTAGAATCAACCCTCGACGGAGAAAAAACTTTATTCACCGACTCGAACACAATGCGGGTTGGGTGACCGATCACAACCACAAGAAGGATATTATTCATGGTCACTTCTCCTCCATCCTCAAGAAAGGAACCATGCGACATAAAGACTTTAACTGGAACTGTATCCCTACCCCTAATTGTGATCTCAGTGACCTTGGAGCGCCGCTCACTATGGAAGAATCTGGGAAGGCAATTTTTGATTCACCAAGCGATAAGGCACCGGGGCCGGATGGGTTCATAGTTGCCTTCTTCAAGACGTGTTGGGATGTTATCAAGGTCAACGTCATGGATGCTATCCACCATTTCTCCAACCTCCATGCTGCCAATTTTCATTGGCTCAACTCGGCCAACATCACTTTAATTCCCAAGAAGTATGGCATCGAGGATATTTCGGACTTCAGGCCGATAAGTCTAATTCATGTCGTGGCCAAACTCTTTGCTAAGATGATGGCGACTCGCCTCTCCGCCCACATGAAGGATCTTGTTTCGCCGGCCCAAAGTGCTTTCATCAAGACACGAAGCATCCATGATAACTTCACCTACGTCCGCAACCTCGCTAGAAGGCTTCACCGAAACAAGACCTCTATGTTGCTTTTCAAGATTGATATCAAGAAGGTCTTCGACTCCGTGCGATGGGACTATTTAATGGATCTCCTAAAACACCTTGGCTTCCCTGCGCTCTTCAGAGGTTGGGTCTCGACGCTTCTCACTTCGGCTACCTCGAGAGTGTTGCTCAACGACACGGTTGGATACCCCATTCAGCATGGAAAAGGGTTACGGCAAGGAGACCCCCTATCTCTGCTTCTTTTTGTACTTGCCATTGACCCCCTGCACCACATTCTTAATAAGGCCACGATCCAAGGCAAACTCCATCCGATCAGAAGAAACACCACAACTATTCGTGCCTCCTTATATGCGGATGATGCCGCTGTTTTCGTGAAACCCATCAAGGAGGACATTTCCTATTTTGCTTCCATCCTCGCTGCCGTTGGAGAAGTCACGGGTCTGGTCACCAATTGCAGCAAAAGTCTGGTGGCTCTAATCCATTGCGCTGGTCTTGATCTCCCTAACATCCTGCATCACTTCCCAGCCATGCTCATCAAATTTCCCATGACGTACTTAGGGCTGCCACTTTCGGTGAGGAGACTCAAGGCTGTCCACTTCATGCCTCTGGAGGACAAAATTGCTCCCAGGCTCGCTCCTTGGATTGGCCATCTCATGGCTGCCCCTGGGAGGACTGTTCTGGTGAAGGCAGTCCTCACCGCCATAGCCATCTACAACATGACTTCGCTGATCCTGCCGGCTGAGGTGATGAAGCGTATTTGTAACAGCACGAGACCGACGCTCCAGACGCCTTCCATTTATTTCAAGATTCGCCGTGTGTTCCATTTGGTTGTCACATTCATCGTCGCATCATTCTGTGGGGACCCCGACTCATAAGTCGTGATCACCGAATGCACGTGCACAGTGATCCCAGAGATCAATGCTCACTGAACACACAGAAACTGGAATACAAGAGTCTTACATCCTTACATACCGTCTTACACAAATAGGGGCCAGCTAGGCCAAGTCTTACATAGATAGGGCCGCAAGGGCCAAACACTTAAACATATCAAGCAGCGGAAATCTTGGTCGAAAGCGTGAACCCATGCCATCAGCCTTAAACCTACATGCATTCTGACTGTGAAGCGTCCTAGTTTGCATGTTTGTCACCAACGAACTCTTCGCCATATTCCTGCTCTTCCATGCCTGGCCAATTAAATAACTAGTGGCAAGCCAATGAGTACTTTGAATGTACTCGTAAGCAACCCAAGTTTTGGAACAAGGTACAGCAATGCATAGTATAGCACTAAGTAGGTAAGTTTTGCAGAAAGCTAGTTTTAGGTGCAATGCATGATAAAGTAACTTAAGTAAGCATGCATCAACCGTTGACACACATTCATGTCAACAAGTCATAGTTATCATCATAAACAGAGGTTGAACATCCCATGTTCGTCAACATGCCAAGTTATCGGACTCGGCTCAAGTTTTATCCTGTCACCAACTCACGCATACACAAACCAAGTTTAGAAACCATGGACGTAGCACAAGAGCGGTCATCCAACTGTCCTTGACCATGGACACGGCTATTCGAATAGTTTTACACTCTGCAGAGGTTGCACACTTTACCCACAAGACTCGGGAAACTTCCGTGTCAAGCCATGACTCGCGGTATTGTCCATACCCGACGTAAGTACCCGAACATTGCCTTTCCCCTAGCGATACTAAACAAAGAGTCCACTCGTTGGTGCCATCCCTCATGATATACATCACACGTATCATCCATGAGAGCACGCAACGGTGTGCCCGGTGCCTGTGAAGACAGCGCATGATCGTCCATTCCGGTACGACCCCGTATCGAGAGTGACCACTTCACTCCCGCCACTAGTAATGTGGGCTCTATGCTAGTACCCACCAAGGTAATCAACAAAGCCCCGTCCCATAAGGGGTATCGTGGTTGTACATGTAAGGTTGGAGTAACGGTCGCAACTTACACCAATCCGTTTTGGAAAACCACACACACTCACTTGCTCCGGTACACCACTTCTTTATCAAGTGGCTACCTAGCTCATCATCATCTCCCTCGGGCATTAGTGGCACCCGACGGGGTTTTCGAAAGTATTTGAAAACACTTTTATTTCCATCACCATGCATATTCCCGTCCCATTTGCGTAGCATCAACTAAGCATCCTAACTACTCCCACCCGCATAACCCTCATAAGGAGGTAGGGTCATGCACGATGCAAGTATCAACGTGAAAGTATCGGAGGCATCCCACCAAAGTGGTCACCACATCATCATGATCAATACAACGAAATAAAAGTGCTACATGCCATGCAATGAAAGGTTTCATAGTCATGGTCAAAGGGTTGCTTGCCTGGCTCAACAAAGTCTTCGGGGTCTTCAAAGTCTTCGGGTCCAACTCCCTCGTCAATAGCGCAATCCATCGTCGCGATAAATAACGGTAAAAATAAGCATCACACAAAAACAGAGCACAATCTTTACTTCTAAAATGTTGCCCCACTCTGATAAATACTACAAACTATTCTAAAAACATCTATCTATAGTTTTGTTGTGGGAAACATTTTTAAAACTATTTAAACAGAGGCTAAAAATATTAAAAACTAGCTTTTAATTAAAATCATTACATAAAACATTCACACAAAAATGCACAAGTGGCACTGTTAAATTCTAAAGAATATTCTAAGATTTATGGTGGAAAAATATTTGGCATTGGATTTTATTTAATCCTGTGGGATTTTTGGAAAACCTACTGAAAAAGAAAAAGAAAAAGGCCTCGGTGCCTTGGGCCAAATGCCCAGCCGTACCGGGCCCAACCGGCTAGGCCGGCTCAGCTGAGCTACGGGAGCGCGCGCGCGACCAGGCTTGAACCTGACGCGCGGGCAGTAGCGTCAGCGAGAGCGAGGGAGAGGGAGGGAGGTGTGGGGATGACAGGGGGGTCCCACCTATCATCTCCCACCTCCGGACAGGGGGCGGCGATGCTCACCGGCGACGGTGTGGGGCACGGCGACAGCAGGCGAGTGCGGGAATGGGCTCGGGGTTGAGTCGCCGATCTCCTGGAGGTGGAGGGAAGCGCCAGAGAGCAAGGGGTCGCCGACGACGAGGTAGCCGCGGTGGAGGGATTCGGGAGGAGATCGCCGGGGCCGTCCCGTGCTGCAAAAATGGACGGAGAAGAGGGGGAAACGACTCAGTGGAGTGAGGGAGGAGCAACCGAAGAAGAATGAGGGTTGGAGGGGCTTCCTACCGCGCGAATTCCGGTGACCCGATGCAGCGGAGCTCCGTGTCGATCTACGGGCAGGGGCTCCGGGGGCTCGATTGGGTGGCACAGGGGTTCGATTGGGGCGAGAAGAGAGGGATCAAAGGGGAGAGGGAAGTCGGGGGAGTCCCTTTTATAGGGGAGGAGCGGTCCACCGAGCTTGGGTGCGTCGGGAGGAGGCGTGGGCGTGTCTGGGGAGTTGGTGGAGCACGTCCACGACCAGGGGGAGAGAGAGAAGGGGCGGGGATGCGCGTGCGTGAGCCCCGTGGTTGGCCGAGCTAGGCGGTGCCGGGTGCGCGTGCGGGAGAGCGTTGGAGGAGGAGAGAGGAGGGGGCCGACACGATGGCGTGACGCGGACGTCGAGGCCGACCAGCAGGCGAGAGGGGAGAGCCCAAGGCTGTCGGGGGTATTGGAATGGGGGCGGCTACAGTGCGGGAGCGCACTGTAGTGCGCTCCAAAGCGTGCATATGGCCGGCATTGCCGTTGCCCGCGCGCTCTGTAGTGCCCCACCTTGTCCAGTAGCTCCTGGGGGTTGCTTAGATGCTCCTAGGATGCTCTGAGAGGTGAGTTGAGGGGTAGAAGTAAAAAGGAGGGGGTAAAAATGATGCTGCCATCACTGTCCAGGGGTGAAAATGGAGGTTTTACCCAACTTTATGATTGAGTCTTGGCCAGGGAGAGTTACTGGAGGTGAAGTGCAATGCTAGCAAGCTGTGGTAGAAACTTGAAGTGAAGGCGAATAGCAGAAGGGGGTCAGACAAGGTTTTTAACAAAATATGCAAAAGTGTTTGATGATGGTTTGGCTAAGCAAATGGAGTTTGCTTGCCAAGAAATTTAACAGGGGCAAATGGTGATTAGAAATTGGGTTGATCACCAAGTTTGAGCTTGATTGAAGAAAGTTCACAATGTAACTTTGTGAAACCCTAGAAATCAACAAAATCAGATTTCTATAGATCTAGGCATGCATCTCACTTCCCACAAATCCACCACTTGGTGTGGTATCATTATTTGGGGTTTAGCACATGCCCACAAACTTTGGGGTCAAGGGAATAAACTTCATAATGTAAAGTTGTTCAAATTTGGTTCTGAATAGGAATGGTTTTGGAATATTTTGATGAAGCAAATCAATTGGGATTGAGATGAAACCTGGCAAGATCATCACATATGACAATTGTGACTTGCTGGAATTTTCTTGGAATTTATTGAGAATATTTCTTATAGAAATATTTCAAAAGCTTGATTTAAGCAGAAAGTGTTTTGAGGGGTTTTGCCCATGATTTTGAACATGACCATGTGTTGAAACTCATATATATGGAAAATATATGTCCACTGAGTTTTTCTAAATTTTCTCAAATATTTTTAAAGCATTTGAATAATTTTTCCCTATAAAATATCATTTCTGGCTTTAAGAAAAAGCCTTTAAATAAAATATCAAATTAATATTTAAAATTAATATTTGGTGGTTTTGGGAAGTCGTATATATAGTAGGGTCCATATAAAGTCTTTGGGGAAAAAGGATCCACCCAATTTGAGGACTTGTAGTACAAACCTCAATTCAGGGGCTTTTGAAAACCTAATTTAAATAAATCCTTTTTGGCCAAAAATAATTTTTGATAAAAATAGTTTTGGGTACTATTCACATGGCATGATCATTGGGCAAGAAGTTTGGATCAAGAAAGATGAATATGGAGAGGAGTAGAACCTAAGAGTGCCATACACAAACAACCAAACAAGCAAACAAGCAACAATTCAAACAAGCTCATGCACTGAAAAAGTTTTAATTGGTTCCAAATTTTATAAATCCAAGCATAGCAAAGTGATACAACACAGGGTGTGACAGACCTACCCCCTTACAAGAATCTCGTCCCCGAGATTCCTAGGCTAAGTGCTAAAAAGATAAGGGAACTCAGTTCTAAGATAGTCTTCACGCTCCCAGGTTGCTTCAGCCTCAGTGTGGTTGCTCCATTGGACCTTGAAGTACTTGATGGTGCGGCTTCGGGTGCAACGCTTTGCTTCATCCAAAATACGGACTGGCCTCTCACGATAAGTGAGGTCCGGCTGAAGGTCGATGGCTTGATGGTCGATATCTTTGTAGAGGTCGGGGCGGTTGGGTACTTGAAGACACTTCCGGAGTTGTGACACGTGGAATACATTGTGCACGTCTGATAGCTCGGAAGGTAGCTCTAGCTGGTAAGCAACTTCTCCTCGTCTGTCGGTGATCTTGAAGGGGCCGATGTATCTTGGTGCAAGCTTCCCCTTGACGTGAAAACGCTTGGTTCCTTTGAGAGGCATGACACGGAGGTAAACATGGTCTCCAACACGGAAACTCATGTCCCGACGGCGGGAGTCGGCGTAGCTCTTCTGTCGGGTCTTGGCGGTCTTGAGACGCTCTCGGACGAGTTGAACTTGCTCTTCTGCTTCGCGAAGGATGTCTGGTCCAAAGACTAGTCCTTCTCCGGTTTTTGACCAGTTGAGGGGAGTACGGCACTTGCGTCCATACAACACCTCAAATGGTGCCATCTGAAGATTCGACTGATAGCTGTTGTTGTAGGAGAACTCGGCGAATGGTAGGCAATCTTCCCACTTGGCTCCATATGCCAAAACACAGGCATGGAGCATATCTTCGAGTATCTGATTTACTCGCTTTGTCTGCCCACCGGTCTGGGGGTGAAAAGCAGTGCTGAAGGAAAGCTTGGTTCCCAAGGCTTCTTGGAACCTATTCCAGAACCTTGAGATGAACTGGGTGCCTCGGTCCGATACAATCTCCTTAGGAACTCCGTGGAGGCTTACAACCTGGTTGATGTAGAGGTTGGCCAGTTGGTTCCCATTATAGGTGGTCTTGACGGGAATGAAGTGGGCTACCTTGGTCAGGTGATCGACAATGACCCAGATGGAATCATGTCCTTTGCTCGACCTTGGTAAACCGGTGATGAAATCCATCCCGACTTTGTCCCACTTCCACTCAGGCACTTTGAGAGGTTGCAATAGCCCAGCGGGTCGCTGATGCTCAGCTTTTACTCTCTGGCATATGTCACACTTAGCAACAAAGGTGCCTATTTCCCATTTCATACCATGCCATCAGAATCTTGCCTTGAGGTCTTGGTACATCTTGGTTCCTCCAGGATGGATGGAATACGGAGTGTCATGAGCTTCTTGCAAGATCAAGTTCTTGAGCTCTTCTTTGTTGGGTACGTAGATGCGCTTCCCAAACCATACGACTCCTTGCTCATCCACTGAGAATCCTGGGGCCTTTCCTGCCTTGATCTTCCCCTTGATGCCTTCAATGCTTTCCTGTCCCTTCTGGGCTCCCTTGATATCATCCATCAAGGTAGGCTTTGCTTCGAGGTTGGCTAGGAATCCAGGTGCAACTAGTTCCAAGCCGAAGCTCTCAAGTTCTTCATACAGGGCGGGTAGCCTTTCCTTAATCATAGCATTCAAGGAACAAGTCTTTCTGCTTAAGGCATCAGCTACCACGTTAGCCTTTCCGGGGTGGTATTGAACACTAAGGTCATAGTCCTTGATCAACTCTAACCATCTTCGCTGCCTCATGTTCAATTCCCTTTGGGTGAAAATATACTTCAAACTCTTGTGGTCTGTGTATATCTCACATCGCTTCCCCAGAAGGTAATGTCGCCATGTCTTCAAGGCATGAACTACGACTGCCAACTCAAGATCATGGGTAGCGTAGTTCTCTTCATGAGGACGTAGCTGTCTGGATAAATATGCTACGACTCTGCCTTCTTGCATCAGAACACCTCCAAGCCCGGTTCTCGATGCATCACAATATATCACAAACTCTTTGTGAATATTGGGGGTGGCCAAAACTGGGGCTGTGGTCAATCTCTTCTTGAGCTCTTGGAAGCTTTCTTCACACTTATCCGTCCATTCAAACTTCTTGTCCTTCTTCAAAAGCTGAGTCATGGGTCGGGCAATGCTCGAAAATCCTTCGACGAACTTGTGGTAATATCCCGCGAGTCCGAGGAAGCTCCTGACTTCCTTCACATTGGTTGGGGATTGCCACTCAGTCACGGCTTCAATCTTGGCAGGATCCACTGACAATCCTTCTGCAGTCAACACATGACCCAAGAATCCAACTTCATGCAGCCAGAATTCACACTTGCTGAATTTGGCATAAAGCTGGTGCTCTCGAAGCTTGTCTAGGACCAATCTCAAGTGTTGCTCATGCTCTTCTTCAGACTTGGAGAAGACGAGTATGTCATCAATGAAGACGACAACAAACTTGTCCAAGTACTCCATGAAGACCTTGTTCATGAGGTACATGAAGTAGGCAGGGGCATTGGTCAACCCAAATGACATGACTGTATATTCATACAGGCCATACCGGGTTACAAATGCCGTCTTCGGAATGTCTTGGGGCCTGATCTTCAACTGGTAGTACCCTGACCTGAGGTCGATCTTGGAAAACACCTTGGCTCCATTCAGCTGATCGAACAGGTCTTCGATCTTGGGCAGTGGGTACTTGTTCTTGATTGTGACTTCATTGTGAGAACGGTAATCGACGCAAAGTCGGATAGTTCCGTCCCTCTTTGAC
Organism: Elymus sibiricus; assembly: GCA_039707655.1. Taxonomy (NCBI): domain Eukaryota; kingdom Viridiplantae; phylum Streptophyta; class Magnoliopsida; order Poales; family Poaceae; genus Elymus; species Elymus sibiricus. Next base: position 229,876,025 of record CM077675.1, on the reverse strand, counting down.
ACAAATAGAACAGGTGATCCCCAAGGTGAGGCACTAGGGCGAATGAATCCTTTTCTGAGCTGCTCTGCCAGTTGCTTCTTCAATTCAGCCAACTCTTCGGATCCCACTCTATAGGGCTTCTTATAGATGGGTCCTGCTCCGGGCATTAGCTCAATGATGAACTCAATGTCACGGTCAGGAGGCATTCCGGGCAGCTCATCAGGAAATACATCCGGGTATTCACATACTGCTGGCACTTGATCCAACTCAATTCCCGACAGACAATTAACCTGAGGGGCTTGAGTGGGGGCACAGCTGGGGACATACTTGACTTCCACTCCTTGGCTATTGGTTATGGTGACGGTCCTCTTGGCACAGTCCAAGTAGCCTTGGTTCTTGATTAGCCAGTCCATGCCTGGGATCACATCCAAGCCTTCCGACTTCAGGATGATAAGGTCTGCTAGGAAGTCTACCCCGTTGATGTTAATCTCAACCCCCTTACAACCTATCCCAGACTTCATAACTGATCCCGGGGTTTGTATCAACATACGACTACCCAGGGGTGTAGGCTCCATACCACTCTCTAGTGCAAACCTTTGAGTGACAAAAGAATGCGAAGCTCCACAATCAAACAGTACAATTGCTGGGGTTGAGTTGACGAGGAACGTACCCAGTATGACGTCCGGGTCTTCCTGGGCTTCCTCAACGGTGACGTGATTCACACGACCCTTGCCATTGTTGGGCTGGTTGCGGGGAGCTGGGTTCCTTGGTGGCGCTCCACGGCCTTGACCTTGGTTCGGCGCATTGGGGCGCGGTGCATCTGGCTTCTTGTTAGGGCACTGCTTAGAGATGTGTCCAGGCTGACCACACCCAAAGCAAGTGACCTGACCATAGTTGTTGTTGTTATTGTTGAGGTTGTTGTAGGCTGGCCTGGGATTGGCATACTGCTGAGGCTGGTAGCTCGAACGAGGTGCAGGAGGTCTAGCCTGCTGCGGCTGATAGGTTGGCTTGGCTGGGGCTGGCTGCCAGGGGCGAGGCTTTTGGTTGCTGGAACTACCCTTGCTGATCATCTTGCGCTTGCGAGTGTCGTCTATGGCACGACGCTTGTCTTCCAGCATGAGGGCCTTGTTCACCAGGTCGAAGAAGGTCCGACAGTCGCAGACGATGAGCTGATACTGCAGGGTCTGCTGAAGTCGTTCCATGAAGCGTTCCATCTTTGCAGCCTCCGTGTTGACATATTCAGGTGCATACCTTGACAGCAGGTTGAACTTCTGCATATACTCCTTGACAGAGCCACTTCCTTGCTTCAGCGCTCGGAATTCTCTCTTCTTGATAGCCATGATCCCAGAAGGAATGTAGGCGGTGCGGAATCCTTCCTTGAAGTTATCCCAGGTGATCACACGATCGCCTTGCATGACCTTGAATCCATCCCACCAAGCTCGGGCGGTACCTCCGAGGCAGTGAGAGGCATACAACACCTTCTCACGATCCTCATTGCAATTGACCAATGCAAGGAGGTCCTCGATGGTGCGGACCCAGTCATTGGCATCCAATGGTTCAGCAGTCTCGGTGAAGGTTGAGGGAGAATTCCTCATGAACTCAGACAGAGTGGAGCGGCCATTGCCGTTCCTGCCTTGCTGCTGGTTGTTCACAAGGACTTGAGCCATCTGCTGAATAGCAGCAGTGTTGGCTTGGCGTTCCTCCCGGAGAACTTGGAGAAACGGAGCTATGGTCATGTTCTCCGGTGGAGGTGGTGGCGGGGGAATGTCGCCTTGTGGCTGCTCCTGGTGTCCTTCAGCCTGAGCAGTCCCACCAGCTCCCTGCCGCTGGCTGGAGTTGCCGGCTTCAGGGTTGGTGAAGAAGCTGTTGCGGGTTGCAGTCACCATCCTGTTTGGAGCAGCCAAGTCAAACAACCGGGATTGACGAGAGGAGAGGCAATAACGGAGAAAGCGCGCCTAAGGGGGTTGGTATAGTGCAAGTGTGGTAAAACAAAGGTCGAAAGACCAACACATATATTAAGATAAGATAGACGATGGAGTCGCTTACATGTTTCCTAAGGCAAAAGCGCGACTTGCATCGGAACACAAACAACAAAAGCAAACAACAAGCACACATGGTTTCATATGAACCATTACACGGACTCAACTTCGCATGAAGGGTACATGTCTGATCCTACCCTAGGGGTTCTCGGACTCAGGTGGTGGAGTGCTCGGTCTCGTAGCCACGCTCCTCTGGGTCTTCCTCCTGATCATCATTCATACGGGCATCGTCTCCGGTCGAAGGGGTCGGAGAACGAGGAGGCCCATCCCGACGACGCTTCGTCGGTGGGTCAGTGAAGAGCGCACGATACTCCTTCGCACTCATGCGACGACGACGTGTGGGTGCATCTCTAGCTGGGGGTACTCCTCCTCGGTAAGCGACAGCTGGTCGTCCCTCAGGGGCTCCATCCTTCTTGATCCTGTCTGGCTTCGTCTTGGCTTGACGAAGTAGCTCTCGGGTGTGGTGAAGTTCCTCGTGGAGCTTCATGGACTCCTTAATCAGGTTGTGAACCAGACTATCGGTGGAGAGGCTGAAGTAGGTCTCGAACCTGAGTGGTGTGCCATCCTCCTTGGATGGAATCAGCGTCCAACTCTCGCCAAGATCATCCTTTCTGAAGGGTAGGTAGCGAGTAGCTGGCTCGTCAGCCATCTCTGGAACGATATCTCGAAGGTGTAGGAGTGCCTTGCGTGCAGCTGCTTGACTGCGAGTGCCAGGGTCTCCATCTGTGGTCCTTCAAAGAACCAACTAGTCGGGGAGTCGTTTGCCTTCACGACCACATCCACGTGGTACTCCTTCGTGACGGCATCGACCCAATGCTCGTGATAGAGGAAAACGGGTGGTCGGCGATACTGGCACTTTTCCAGGCTATCCTCAAGGAGTAGGGGAAAGCCGGATGCTAGGAGGGCTTTGGGTACGACGGCCATCTACAAGGTTTGAAGGGAGGAGAGTCAGTAGGGTGCTATGTGGAGAATAGAAGAGGTAAAAAGTGCAGAAATTCCTAAGTATGGGTGCTAGGTGTAGTTTTGAAAACGGTTTCATCCTAACTAACGTCCATGCTAACTAAGGGCTTCCTACAGTCAGGATGGCTCTAATACCAGCTCTGTGGGGACCCCGACTCATAAGTCGTGATCACCGAATGCACGTGCACAGTGATCCCAGAGATCAATGCTCACTGAACACACAGAAACTGGAATACAAGAGTCTTACATCCTTACATACCGTCTTACACAAATAGGGGTCAGCTAGGCCAAGTCTTACATAGATAGGGCCGCAAGGGCCAAACACTTAAACATATCAAGCAGCGGAAATCTTGGTCGAAAGCGTGAACCCATGCCATCTGCCTTAAACCTACAGGCATTCTGACTGGGAAGCGTCCTAGTTCGCATGTTCGTCACCAACGAACTCTTCGCCATATTCCTGCTCTTCCATGCCTGGCCAATTAAATAACCAGTGTCAAGCCAATGAGTACTTTGAATGTACTCGCAAGCAACCCAAGTTTTGGAACAAGGTACAGCAATGCATAGTATAGCACTAAGTAGGTAAGTTTTGCAGAAAGCTAGTTTTAGGTGCAATGCATGATCAAGTAACTTAAGTAAGCATGCATCAACCGTTGACACACATTCATATCAACAAGTCACAGTTATCATCATAAACAGAGGTTGAACATCCCATGTCCGTCAACATGCCAAGTTATCGGACTCGGCTCAAGTTTTATCCTGTCACCAACTCATGCATACACACACCAAGTTTAGAAACCATGGACGTAGCACAAGAGCGGTCATCCAACTGTCCTTGACTGTGGACACGGCTATTCGAATAGTTTTACACTCTGCAGAGGTTGCACACTTTACCCACAAGACTCGGGAAACTTCCGTGTCAAGCCACGACTCGCGGTATTGTCCATACCCGAGGTAAGTACCCGAACATTGCCTTTCCCCTAGCGATACTAAACAAAGAGTCCACTCGTTGGTGCCATCCCTCATGATATACATCACACGTATCATCCATGAGGGCACGCAACGGTGTGCCCGGTGCATGTGAAGACAGCGCATGATCGTCCATTCCGGTATGACCCCGTATCGAGAGTGACAACTTCACTCCCGCCACTAGTAATGCGGGCTCTATGCTAGTACCCACCAAGATAATCAACAAAGCCCCGTCCCATAAGGGGTAACCTAGTTGTACATGTAAGGTTGGAGTAACGGTCGCAACTTACACCAATCCGTTTTCGAAAACCACACACACTCACATGCTCTGGTACATCACTTCTTTATCAAGTGGCTACCTAGCTCATCATCATCTCCCTCGGGCATTAGTGGCACCCGACGGGGTTTTCGAAAGTATTTGAAAACACTTTTATTTCCATCACCATGCATATTCCCGTCCCATTTGCGTAGCATCAACTAAGCATCCTAACTACTCCCACCCGCATAACCCTCATAAGGAGGTAGGGTCATGCACGATGCAAGTACCAACGTGAAAGTATCGGAGGCATCCCACCAAAGTGGTCACCACATCATCATGATTAATACAACGAAATAAAGTGCCATATGCCATGCAATGAAAGGTTTCATAGTCATGGTCAAAGGGCTGCTTGCCTGGCTCAACAAAGTCGGGGTCTTCAAAGTCTTTGGGTCCAACTCCCTCGTCAACAGCGCAATCTATCGTCGCGATAAATAACGGTAAAAATAAGCATCACACAAAAACAGAGCACAATCTTTACTTCTAAAATGTTGCCCCACTCTGATAAATACTACAAACTATTCTAAAAACATCTATCTATAGTTTTGTTGTGAGAAACATTTTTAAAACTATTTAAACAGAGGCTAAAAATATTAAAAACTAGGTTTTAATTAAAATCGTTACATAAAACATTCACACAAAAATGCACAAGTGGCACTGTTAAATTCTAAAGAATATTCTAAGATTTATGGTGGAAAAATATTTGGCATTGGATTTTTATTTAATCCTGTGGGATTTTTGGAAAACCTACTGAAAAAGAAAAAGAAAAAGAAAAAGGCCTTGGTGCCTTGGGCCAAATGCCCAGCCGTACCGGGCCCAACCGGCCAGGCCGCCCAGCTGAGCTGCGGGCGCGCGCGCGCGGCCAGGCTTGAACCTGACGCGCGGGCCCCAGCGTCAGCGAGAGCGAGGGAGAGGGAGGGAGGTGTGGGGATGACAGGGGGGGGTCCCACCTGTCATCTCCCACCTCCGGACAGGGGGCGGCGATGCTCACCGGCGACGGTGTGGGGCACGGCGACGGCAAGCGAGTGCGGGAATGGGCTCGGGGTTGAGTCGCCGATCTCCTGGAGGTGGAGGGAAGCGCCGGGGAGCAAGGGGTCGCCGGCGACGAGGTAGCCGCGGCGGAGGGATTCAGGAGGAGATCGCCGGGGCCGCCCCGTGCTGCAAAAATGGACGGGGAAGAGGGGGAAACGACTCAGTGGAGTGAGGGAGGAGCAACCGAAGAAGAATGAGGGTTGGAGGGGCTTCCTACCGCGCGAATTCCGGTGTCCTGATGGAGCGAAGCTCCGGGTCGATCTGCGGGCAGGGGCTCCGGGGGCTCGATTGGGTGGCACATGGGTTCGATTGGGGCGAGAAGAGAGGGATCAAAGGGGAGAGGGAACTCGGAGGAGTCCCTTTTATAGGGGAGGAGCGGTCCACCGAGCTCGGGTGCACCGGCGAGCTCGGGGCCGAGGCCAGGGGTCACGGGAGGAGGCGTGGGCATGTCTGGGGAGTTGGTGGAGCACGTCCACGACCAGGGGGAGAGAGAGAAGGGGCGGGGATGTGTGCGCGTGTGAGCCCCGTGGTTGGCCGAGCTGGGCGGCGCCGAGCGCGCGTGCGGGAGACCGTTGGAGGAGGAGAGAGGAGGGGGCCGACACGGTGGCGTGACGCGGACGTCGAGGCCGACCAGCAGGCGAGAGGGTAGAGCCCAAGGCTGTCGGGGGCATTGGAATGGGGGCGGCTACAGTGCGGGAGCGCACTGTAGTGCGCTCCAGAGCGTGCATATGGCCGGCATTGCCGTTGCCCGCGCGCTCTGGGGTGCCCCACCTTGTCCAGTAGCTCCTGGGGGTTGGTTAGATGCTCCTAGGATGCTCTGAGAGGTGAGGAGAGGGGTAGAAGTAAAAAGGAGGGGGTAAAAATGATGCTGCCATCACTGTCCAGGGGTGAAAATGGAGGTTTTACCCCACATTATGATTGAGTCTTGGCCAGGGAGAGTTACTGGAGGTGAAGTGCAATGCTAGCAAGCTGTGGTAGAAACTTGAAGTGAAGGCGAATAGCAGAAGGGGGTCATACAAGGTTTTTTACAAAATATGCAAAAGTGTTTGATGATGGTTTGGCTAAGCAAATGGAGTTTGCTTGCCAAGAAATTTAACAGGGGCAAATGGTGATTAGAGATAGGGTTGATCACCAAGTTTGAGCTTGATAAAAGAAAGTTCACAATGTAACTTTGTGAAACCCTAGAAATCAACAGAATCAGATTTCTGTAGATCTAGGCATGCATCTCACTTCCCACAAATCCACCACTTGGTGTGGTATCATTATTTGGGGTTTAGCACATGCCCACAAAGTTTGGGGTCAAGGGAATAAACTTCACAATGTAAAGTTGTTCAAATTTGGCTCTGGACAGGAATGGTTTTGGAATATTTTGATGAAGCAAATCAATTGGGATTGATATGAAACCTGGCAAGATCATCACATATGACAATTGTGACTTGCTGGAATTTTCTTGGAATTTATTGAGAATATTTCTTATAGAAATATTTCAAAAGCTTGATTTAAGCAGAAAGGGTTTTGAGGGGTTTTGCCCATGATTTTGAACATGACCATGTGTTGAAACTCATATATATGGAAAATATATGTCCACTGAGTTTCCCTAAATTTTCTCAAATATTTTTAAAGCATTTAAATAATTTTTCCCTATAAAAGACCATTTCCGGCCTTAAGAAAAAGCCTTTAAATAAAATAGAAAAATAATATTTAAAATTAATATTTGATGGTTTTGGGAAGTCATATATATAGTAGGTTCCATATAAAGTCTTTGGGGAAAAAGGATCCGCCCAATTTGAGGACTTGTAGTACAAACCTCAATTCAGGGGCTTTTGAAAACCTAATTTAAATAAATCCTTTTTGGCCAAAAATAATTTTTGATAAAAATAGTTTTGGGTACTATTCACATGGCATGATCATTGGGCAATAAGTTTGGATCAAGAAAGATGAATATGGAGAGGAGTAGAACCTAAGAGTGCCATACACAAACAACCAAACAAGCAAACAAGCAACAATTCAAACAAGCTCATGCATTGAAAAAGTTTTAATTGGTTCCAAATTTTATAAATCCAAGCATAGAAAAGTGATACAACACATGGTGTGACACATTCGCATCATCCGCATTGCATCAGCACTCCGCCGACATCATTTTTGAAAACTTGCATCCGTTCGTAGTTGCCTGTTCTCTCCGTTCTCATCGTTGACCGTTTCGTGACCAACCACACACGCACGCGCCCGCGACATGGGTAAATTTTTTATTTTAAAAGTGTGTATAAAATATTCTCGGAATGGGTCGAAACTTGGATAGCGGTCTTATTATATTGTAGGTAGACCGCCTGCCAAATTTCGTATTCGGAGGTCGTTTGATACCCCAACGGCCAACTGTAGCGATATAGTCATCGGTTAATTATCGGACGTTTTCGGTGTTTAAAAGCTCTGTTGCCGGGCCGCATCTCTCTCTTCTCTCAGCCCACAAGCCCCTACACAGCCCACTTGACCCACCTAGCTACCCCCTCTGCTTCCGGACCGTCCGATCGAGATCAAACGGTCCGAAAACGGACTAAATCAGCAAACCCTAGACCCCTGGCTATAAATAGACACCCCTAACATGCCCTAAACGGAAACCCTAGACCTCTCCCTCGTTTTCCGCCCCCAGCCACCACCCATTGCCTCCTCTCTCCTCCCACCAGCGCCGCGGCCCGCCAGGCCCATCCGGGGCCCGCTCGGGCCCGAAGTGCCGTCGCCGCTCCCCGCACATGGCGCCCGAGCGCCCCGGCTCCGCACCTCCCATGGCCCTCGTGGCTGCCTCGTGGTGCTCCGTGTCGCCCGGCCACCGGTAGCTGTGCCGCCGGAGCGAGCCGTCGCCGCTCCCCGCGCATGGCGCCCGAGCGCCCCGGCTCCGCGCCTCCTAGGGCCCCCGTGGCTACCTCGTGGTGCTCCACATCGCCCGGCCATCGGCAGCCGCGCCATCGGAGCCAGCCGTCAGCGACCCCGACCCAGGCCAGCGTCGGACCTCCTCCTCCCTCTCTCTTCTCTCCCTTCTCTTCTCCCTGTCCCCTAACCTCTCTCTCTCTCCCGTTGCAACCAGGGGCGCTATGACTGTCAGGAGCTTGCCGCCGCGCCGCTTGTTCCTGCTGCTAGCCGGATCTGGAGAGCCGCGCCCAGATCCGTCGTTCCCCGCCTCCGCCGCCTCCTCCTCGCCGGTCTACAACATCACCGCCGTTGCGCCGGCCCTGTTGCCACGGTCGAGGATACAAGGAGGACGTCGCTCGATCCACCCGCTCGCTGCATCGGGCGCCTGGGCCGCCGCTCGAGCCAGGCCCAGTGCAGGTCGCCATCCACCAACCGCTCGCATTAGCTACAAAGCCAGCCCAGCAGCTCCCACCCGGCCCAAGCCCAATGTGAGCGATGCCTACCTATTCCTCGCTTGAGTGATGTTTAGCTATCCTGTGCATAGTGGGCCAATTCAGATCCGACCTTTAGTTCTCTGCGAATTTACCAATTAACCAGGACATTTCAGATTTTCAGCAAAATGCCCTGTTTTTAAAATGTTAATAATTAATCAATCGTGCATCGGATTAAAATGGCTCTTATATGAAAAATGACTAGAATTTTGTGTAGATTCACAATAACCAAGTTTCAACCATGTTTAAAATGTTTAAACTTGCTGTTTGCATTAATTTGCATATATGCCATGCTAAAACGGTTTTTATCATAACTAATTGACCGTAGCTTCGATTTTAATGATCCACACATGTAACTTGACTAGAAAAACATGTAGAATAACATGGTGACAATTATTTTGCTGTTTAACAACTCAAAAGTGGTGTTCTAGGCAGAACAGTACCAAATTCATATTAGCATATGAGGTTGTTTTGGAAATGGTATATGTTGCTACCGCCCTCATTTAACATGCCCAGTTGATGTATGAAAGGATCGATATGGTTAACTAGAGGGGGGGGGGGTGAATAGGCAACTACCAATTTTTAACTTTCCTTTAACGAATTAGGCTTAGCAACAAATAGGTTGGCTAGATGTGCAACTAGGTGAGCAACCTATATGATGCTAACCACAATCAACAATACAAGCAAGCATGATAAACAATATAAGTAGCTTGCATGAAGTAAAGGTAAGAAGTAACCACAAGAGGAACCGATGGAGACGAGGATGTGTTCCCGAAATTCCTTCCCGGTAAAGGGAAGTAGTCTCCGTTGGAGCGGTGTGGAGGCACAATTCTCCCCAAGAAGCCACGAGGGCCACCGTATTCTCCTCACACCCTCACACGATGCGAGGTGCCGTGATTCCACTAGTGGTGCCCTTGAAGGCGGCAACCGGACCTTTACAAACAAGGTTGGGGCAATCTCCACAACTTGATTGGCGGCTCCCAACGACACCACGAAGCTTCACCACAATGGACTATGGCTTCGAAGTGACCTCTTCCGTCTAGGGTGCTCAAACACCCAAGAGTAACAAGATCCGCAAGGGATTAATGGGGGAATCAAATATCTCTTGGTGGAAGTGTAGATCGATGCCCTCTCCTCCAAACCCTAGAGCACCAACAAGATTTGATGGCTAAGGTGGGAGAAGGAGCAAGAATAAGCTTAGGAGCAACAATGGAGCTTTTTGGGAGAAGAGGCGAGTCTCTATGGGGAAGAAGACTCACTTATATAGGTGGGAGAAAACTGACCGTTTTTCTGCCTGCATTTCGTGCATAAGCGGTAGTACTACCCACGAGAGCGGTACTTCCGCTTATACCCGTACTGGAATAACAGAGCGGTAGTATCGCTCTGGGGGGAGCAGTGCTTCCGCTTGATACGGTAGTATCGCTCTGGGGGGAGCGGTACTTCCGCTTGGAACGGACAGCGACACCCGTAGACACCAGAAGAAAAAAGTAAGCGGTAGTAGCCACGGAACCTCAGGGCGGCAGTACCGCTGGAGCGGTACTATCGCTCTGAGGAGCGGTACTTCCGGTTAAATGAAACTCAGGGGCCTTTGGGGGAGGAAGCACTCCATTGTGCCCGGAATGGAAGGAGGGTGCAAAGTGTACGTGATAATTCCTCCCAACCTTTCCAAATGCGGATCCCCTCTTAATAGTATGGATTTTCCTACGACTCAAGTCCACCAACACTAAATCGAAAGAAATACACCGTCTTTTCTTTTAACATCTGAGGGGATGAAAACCGTCTAGTGCCACCTGATAATCTTTGAAAGCTTAATGCACACGATTAGTCCACATAAGTATTATCATCAACCACCAAAACCACTTAGGGAAAATTATGCTCTTACAATCTCCCCCTTTTTGGTGGGTTGATGACAACATGGGATTTGCCAGTATAAGATATGAATTTAAGACATAGGCACACCCACCATCTACAAAATATCGACAGGCTCCCCCTAGATGTGTGCCCTATTTCAATATGCTTTTGGAATGCAAAGAGCACACACTAGGATCAACACTCCCCCTATATTTTATAGACGCGGCCAAATACTTGCACATACGGAAAGAGTGATAAGCAGGTAAGCAAGTATAGGAAACATAAACTCACAATAATGTAGACATAAAGGAAATGAGAGATAGCATATGTCTTACACCATATATAGTACTCACGAGTTCTGACAACATAAACGAAAGCAAACAAACGAGTTCACGAGAGAAGAGATGTGCAAATAAAAAAAATACTCGTGACTCAGCAAATCCCTAAACACTCTCTCCCCCTTTGGCAGCAAGATACCAAAAGGGGCACAGAGAACTAATGCAAGACCAAGTGATGGTAGGCACATGATAGTCAATCGTTGTGCTCATCATCTTCCTCTTCATCTGTTGCAGCAGGCACATCATCCTCTGACTCAACATATGGGCAGTTCTTCTTGATCCATTCGTCCTCATTAGTAATCCTCTCCTCAGATCCACTGTCAATATCTAGACCAATCTTCCTCATGATCCTCTTATCACGGCTACGAGCCTTGTTGGCCTCCACATGAGCCTTGTAGTGTCCCTTGATCTGAAAGCAGAGAAGATTCTTCATTTTGGTTTTGAGCTTGGCAGCCCAAGATGGAACAGTCTGAGAGCGAGGAGCATAGGTGTCATCTGTGTAGTCAGGCTCTGACTCATCATCAGAATCAGTGGGGGGCAATCTCTGGGACAGAGGGCGCAACACCCCAATTCTCCTTCACCCGGAGCTTAAGAATACCATGAGTAACCATGTGATCAGTAACTAGAGGCTCACCAGGGAACTGCGCAGACCAAGTATCCTCAATAAGCTTAAAGAGATAGGGGCCATAGATAGGCAACTTCCTGTCAAGAACCGCTGAGCGAAGCTCCCTCCACTTGATGTGGGAAACATCCAAAGTAGAATCTGTGCCTTTCTCCTTGATGCACATCAATAGCAGATTTACAAGATAAGAGTGAACCTGATCCAAGTTCCCCATGCGAGGAAACAGAGAGTTGTGAAAGATACGGTGTATAATGTCTAGAAATGGAATGAGTTCAGTGCGAGTACCCTTGGCAGTCTGTACTATCCTTTGGTAGCGCACGAGCTTGGACTTGTTATTAGCTGCCACTTCAGTGTGAGGTCAGAGACCAACTGGCTCTCCTTCCCCTGAGTGTGCATATCCCAAAGAGTTCATAAAGGTCTTGCAGTTGGAATGCAAAACTCTGCTACCTGTCATCCATGTCAAGTTCCTTGCCTCATCATTGTGAAAGTGAACAGTGGCAAAGAACTGAGCCACAATCTCGTAGTCAAAACCCTTGTTGAATGCAATAATGCGATCCAGACCCCATTGCTGGCAAAGAGCACGAGCTTCAACAAAGTAGGCAGTGTGAGGGTTGCTGACCATATGCCCCGTGTCGATTGATTTGACATGTGGCACATAGAGGTTCGTCTTGCCCCTCAGGACTCCAACATAAATGAGGGACTGAGTCTTGTTCCAGAAGGGACGGCCAACAAAGGTGGCGGCCTGGGGATGGCGGTAAGGGTTGAGCTGACGAAATTCAAAGAAATCTTGGCTAGACATATCCTGAGGATCTTTGACATCCTGTTTCTTGCTAGCAACCTTCTTCGTGGACTGCCGACGGGGTTGAGCACTTGAATCAGCATTAGCATCATCAGACGTGCGATACCGCTTGAAACCACCATGGCTAGGATTGACGCGATGAGCAGCCGAAGTGGAGCCACCATCACCTGAACCCACAAAGAAGGAATGACAAAAGAAAACCAATGTAAACAAATTGCAGAAGCCAAAAATAAATAGAAAGGATAGGAGATGAAACACCAAGAATTGGGGTCCTGTAGCACAAGCGGTAGTACCGCGGTGCATGGGCGGTACTTCTGCTTGGAGCGGTAGTACCAGCCGTGCAACAGAGGCGAAAAAATTTCTGCGGCAAGGGAGCGGTAGAACCGGTGACGAAAAACCCACAACCTCGATGAACATCTTCTCTACACCTATCTAGCAGTCCTCTCACGTCCTTCTCATGCCAAGTTTGAGCGAGAAATCAAGGAAATCACGAGCATTGCCCTAGATACAAGATCCAAAAATCAAGACCAAAGAGAAGATGATTGAGGGCAATACCGGGGTTCATGGCACGAGGAAGAGGAGGGGATCAACCCCACCGAACGGAAAGGCGAAGGACGACACGGAATGAGAGATCCTGAGCCACCCTCCGGGGGTGTTCCGGTCACCTGGGAGAGGAAGAACCCGAAGGGGGGAACAGTGAATGAGTATGGGGGGAGTTAGAACTCCCCCTGCCCACCACTTGAACCGTCCAGGATTCCTGAAGCGGTAGTACCGCGCTGGCCCGAGCGGTACTTCCGCTTGAAGTGGTAGTACCATTCAAAAACCAGTGGTAGTACCGCTTATGACCAAAAGCCAGCCCCTAGCTTAAAGATAGGACATATGAGGTCCAAGAATTTGAGAAAAACAAATGAAAAACCAAGACATTCAAACACAACAAACATTAGAGGAGTCATTCCAAGCCCATTCAAGAAACCAAACATAAAGAACCATAGACTTAGAATGTCACAACAGACGGATAAGCTCTTCATAAAGTAAATGCCTCACTAGGAGGTGGGCGGTGGCCGAAGCCACCTATGTTTGAGTCTATTGGTATGGCACCGCGAAGATTTTAACCTTGGGCCCATGACCAAAACTCGTCTTTGAAGCACAAGTGTCATAAAAAATGACTAATGTGAAAGACTTGATCGATTTATGCATAATAGGAGGAGGGATAGTTCATTGAGAGAACTAGACCCCCCCTATGTTCATGCCTACATCTAAAACAAGACAAAATGATGAGTATGGAGAGATGTGCAAGTTTTCAATCCACATTGCTCGAATCAATGATATTTAGCTCATGCGTTAACTCGCGAAATCTAGCTTCATCCAAAGGCTTTGTGAAGATATCTGCAAGTTGCTCATTAGTGTTTAGATGAATAAGGTCGATCTCCCCACGCTTGACGTGCTCCCAGAGGAAGTGGTGACGAATATCAATGTGCTTCATCTTGCAATGTTGGACTGGGTTGTGGGAGATCATAATTGCACTTTCATTGTCACAGTAAAGAGGCACTTTGTCACACATGACACCATAATCCTTTAAAGTTTGCCTCATCCAGAGAATCTGTGCACAGCAACTTGCGGCGGCTACATAGTCGGCCTCGGTGGACGAGAGAGAAACACAATTTTGTTTCTTTGAAGACCAACTTACCAAAGATCGACCAATGAATTGGCAACCTCCGGAAGTTGACTTCCTTTCCACACGGTCTCCCGCCCAATCCGAGTCAGTATAGCCAATAAGATCAAAAGATGCACCTTTGGGGTACCATAAGCCAAAGTTTGGGGTATGAGCCAAATATCGAAAGATTCGCTTGACCGCCACATAGTGGCTTTCCTTAGGTGAGGCTTGAAAACGTGCACAAATTTCCACACTCAAGATTATATCCGGCCTAGATGCACAAAGGTAAAGCAAGGATCCAATCATGGAGCGATATACCTTTTGATCCACGTCTTTACCATTGGGATCACTGTCAAGATAGCATTGAAGAGGCATAGGAGTGTTGGCCTTGGGCGGATTGAGCTCATCCATCTTGAATCTTTTGAGCATGTCTTGGGTATATTTGGCTTGGTTGATGAAGGTTCCTTGACTTCGTTGCTTGACTTCGAATCCAAGGACGTACTTCAATTCTCCCATCATGGACATCTGATACGTCTCCAACGTATCTATAATTTTTTATTGTTGCATGCTATTATAGTATCTGTTTTGGATGTTTTATATGCATTAATATGCTATTTTACATTATTTTTGGGACTAACCTATTAATCTAGAGCCTAGTGCCAGTTTCTGTTTTTTCCATGTTTTTGAGTATTGCAGATAAGAAATATTAAACGGAGTCCAAACGGAATAAAATCTCCGGAATGATTTTTCTTGGACCAGAAGAAACCTGCCAGACTTGGAGATGAAGGCAGGAGACCTGCCGTGGCGTCACAAGCCAACAGGGCGCGCCCTAGGGGGGGCGCGCCCTCCTAGCTTGTGGCCCCACGGCAGCCCTCCTAACCCTATTCTTCTTCCTATAAATTCCCAAATATTCCCTGGATACCAAAGAGAGCCACGAAAATACTTTTCCGCCGCCGGAACCCTCTGTTCCCGTGAGATCCCATCTTGGAGCCTTTTCCGGTAATCTGTCGGAGGGGGATTCGATCACGGAGGGCATCTACATCAACTCCATTGCCCCTCCGATGATGCGTGAGTAGTCCACCACAGACCTTCGGGTCCATAGCTAGTAGCTAGATGGCTTCTTCTCTCTCTTTGTTCTTCAATACCATGTTCTTCATGATCTTCATGGAGATCTATCCGATGTAATACTCTTTTGCGGTGTGTTTGTCGAGATCCGATGAATTGTGGGTTTATGTTCAGATTATCTATGAATATTATTTGAATCTTCTCTGAATTCTTATATGCATGATTTCATATCTTTGCAAGTCTCTTCGAGTTATTGGTTTGGTTTGGCCAACTAGATTGGTAATTCTTGCAATGGGAGAAGTGCTTAGTTTTGGGTTCAATCTTGCGGTGTCCTCACCCAGTGACAAAGTAGGGGTAGCGAGGCACGTATTGTATTGTTGCCATTGAGGATAAAAAGATGGGGTTTTCATCATATTGCTTGAGTTTATCCCTCTACATCGTGTCATCTTGCCTAATGCGCTACTTTGTTCTTCATGAACTTAATACTCTAGATGCAGGCATGAGTCGGTCGATGTGTGGAGTAATAGTAGTAGATGCAGAATCGTTTCGGTCTACTTGACACGGACGTGATGCCTATATGCATAATCATTGCCTTGGATATCTTCATAATTATTCGCTTTTCTATCAATTGCTCGACAGCAATTTGTTCACCCATCGTATTATTTGCCTTCATGAGAGAAGCCTCTAGTGAAACCTATGGCCCCCGGGTCTATTTTCCATAATATATTTTCAGATCTATAAACCAAAAATACCAAAAATGTCTTGGTGCAATCTTTTTTACTTTTAGTTTACTTTCCGCTCTAGCAATCCTATCTATCTATCTCTATCAGATCTCATCCTTGCAAGTAACCGTGAAGGGATTGACAACCCCTTTATAGCGTTGGGTGCAAGTGTTTGATTCTTTGTGTAGGTACATCTTTTGGGGACTTGCTTGTATCTCCTACTGGATTGATACCTTGGTTCTCAACAACTGAGGGAAATACTTATCTACTTTGCCGCATCACCCTTTCCTCTTCAAGAGAAACCAACGCATGCTCAAGAAGTAGCAAGAAGGATTTCTGGTGCCGTTGCCGGGGAGATCTACATCAAGCCTATCAAGTACCCATCACAAACTCATCTCTTGCATTTACATTATTTTCCATTTGCCTCTCGTTTTCCTCACCCCCACTTCTAAAACGATTTTCGAAAAGATTTGCCTTTTTATTCGCCCTTCTTCCGTTCGTCTTTTCGTTTGCTTTTTGTTTGCTTGTGTGCTAGATTGCTTGCTTTGTCACGATGACTCAAGAGAATACCAAGTTGTGTGACTTTTCCAATACTAATAATAATGATTTTATTAGTACTCCGATTGCTCCCGCCACTAGTGCGGAATCTTATGAAATTAATGCTGCTTTGCTTAATCTTGTTATGAAAGAACAATTTTCTGGCCTTTCCAATGAAGATGCCGCATCCCATCTAAATACTTTCGTTGAGTTGTGTGATATGCAAAAGAAGAAAGATGTGGATAATGATATTGTTAAATTGAAGCTATTTTCGTTCTCACTATGAGATCGTGCTAAAACTTGGTTTTCATCTTTGCCTAAAAATAGTATTGATTCATGGAATAAGTGTAAAGATGCTTTTATTTCCATGTACTTTCTGCTCGCTAAGATCATCTTCCTTAGGAACAATATAATGAATTTTAAGCAACTTGATCATGAGCATGTTGCCCAATCTTGGGAGAGGATGAAACTAATGATTAGAAATTGCCCCACGCATGGTTTGAGTTTATGGATGATTATACAAATTTTCTATGCGGGATTGAATTTTGCATCTAGGAATATTTTAGATTCCGCCGCAGGTGGTACTTTTATGGAAATCACATTAGGAGAAGCTACTAAACTCCTAGATAATATTATGGCAAATTACTCTCAATGGCATACCAAAAGATCTCCTACTAGTAAAAAAGTGCATGCTATTGAAGAAATAAATACTTTGAGTGAAAAGATGGATGAATTGATGAAATTGTTTGCTAGTAAGATTGCTCCTATTGATCCTAATGATATGCCTTTGTCTTCTTTGATTGGAAATAATAATGAATCTATGGATGTGAACTTTGTTGGTAGGAACAATTTTGGTAATAACGCGTATAGAGGTAATTTCAATCCTAAGCCGTTTCCTAGTAATTCCTCTAATAATTATGGTAATTCCTATAACAATTCTTATGGAAATTATAATAAGATGCCCTCTGATCTTGAGAATAATATTAAAGAATTTATTAGTTCGCAAAAGGGTTTCAATGCTATGATTGAAGAAAAATTGCTCAAGATTGATGATTTGGCTAGGAACGTTGATAGAATTTCTCTTGAGATTGATTCTTTGAAAATTAGATCTATTCCACCCAAGCATGATATTAATGAGTCTTTAAAAGCTATGAGAATTTCTATTGATGAGTGTATGGAAAGAACCGCTAGAATACGTGCTAAGCGTGAATGGCTTGAAAAAGTGTGTTCTCGAGATAATATTGATGAAGATCTTAAAGTGATTGATGTGACTCCTATTGAATCTTTGTTTTGTAAAACAAATCTTGATAAAGATGGGACTGGATATGAGTCAACTTTAGTTAAAAGGCATCCCAATGATTCGGAGTTTATAGATCTTAATGCTAAGATTGATAAAAGTGGGATTGAAGAGGTCAAAACTTTAGTTAGCAATGAACCCACTCTTTTGGATTTCAAGGGCTTTAATTATGAGATTTTTTATTTGATTGATTGTATTTTCTTGTTGCAATCCATGTTGAATTCTCCTCATGCTTATAATCAAAACAAAGCTTTTACTAAACATATCGTGGATGCTATGATGAAATCTTTTGAAGAAAAACTTGAGTTGGAAGTTTCTATACCTAGGAAGCTTTATGATGAGTGGGAACCTACTATTAAGATTAAGATTAAAGATTATGAGTGCCATGCTTTGTGTGATTTGGGTGCTAGCGTTTCCACGATCCCGAAAACTTTATGTGATGTGTTAGGTTTCCATGAATTTGATGATTGCTCTTTGAATTTGCATCTAGCGGATTCCACTATAAAGAAACCTATGGGAAGGATTAATGATGTTCTTATTGTTGCAAATAGGAATTATGTGCCCGTAGATTTCGTTGTTCTTGATATAGATTGCAATCCTACATGTCCTATTATTCTTGGTAGACCTTTCCTTAGAACGATTGGTGCAATTATTGATATGAAGGAAGGAAATATTAGATTCCAATTTCCATTAAGGAAAGGCATGGAACACTTTACTAGAAAGAAAATAAAATTACCTTATGAATCTATTATGAGAGCTACTTATGGATTGCATACCAAAGATGACAATACCTAGATCTATTGCGTTATGCCTAGCTAGGGGCGTTAAACAATAGCGCTTGTTGGGAGGCAACTCAATTTTATTTTTATGCTTTTGTTTTTTGCTTCTGTTTTTGAGTTTTCCACACATTATTACCTCTGTAATAATTGTGTTTTCTTGTTTAAATTAGTGTTTGAGCCAAGTAAGACCTTTGGGATGGTCTACGGTGATTGTTGATTTGATTTTGCTGAAAAACAGAAACTTTTGCTCTCAGTCCAGGAATTTTGTAAATTCACTGGAATGTGCTTTTGATCTGAAATTTTTACAAAAGATTTATATACAAATTTCCATGATTTTCCTAATTTTTCAGAATTTTTGGAGTTACAGAATTATTCGAAGTCTATAGATTGCTACAGACTGTTCTGTTTTAGACAGATTCTGTTTTCTTTGTGTTGTTTGCTTATTTTGATGTATCTATGGGTTGTATCGGGGGGTATGAACCATGGAGAAGTTTGAATAAAGTAGATATTACACCAATATAAATAAAGAATGAGTTCACAACAGTACCTAAAGTGGTGATTTATTTTTCTTATACTAACGGATCTCATGAGTTTTCTGTTGAGTTTTGTGTTGTGAAGTTTTCAAGTTTTGGGTAAAGATTTGATGGACTATGGAATAAGGAGTGGCAAGAGGCTAATCTTGGGGATGCCCAAGGCACCCCAAGCCATATTCAAGGATACCAAAAAGCCTAAGCTTGGGGATGCACCGGAAGGCATCCCCTCTTTCGTCTTCAATCCATCGGTAAATTTACTTGAGGCTATATTTTTATTCACCACATGATATGTGTTTTGCTTGGAGCGTCTTGTATGATATGAGTCTTTGCTTTTTAGTTTGCCACAATCATCCTTGCTGCACACATTCTTTTTGAGAGAGACACGCTGAATCGTGAATTTATTAGAATACTCTACGTGCTTCACTTATATTTTTTGAGCTAGGCAATGTTGCTCTAGTGCTTCACTTATATCTTTTTAGAGCACGATGGTGTTATATTTTATAGAAATTGTTGAACTCTCATACCTCACTTATATTATTTTGAGAGTCTCTTTAAAACAGCATGGTAATTGGTTTAGGTTATGAATTTGGTCCTAATATAATGGGCATCCAAGAGGGATATAATAAAAACTTTCATATAAAGTGCATTGAATACTATGAGAAGTTTGATTCCTTGCATATAGTTTTGAGATATAGAGATGGTAATATGAGAGTCATGCTAGTGAGTAGTTGTGAATTGGACTAACCTATTAATCTAGTGCCTAGTGCCAGTTTCTGTTTTTTCCATGTTTTTGAGTATTGCAGATAAGGAATATTAAACGGAGTCCAAACGGAATAAAATCTCCGGAATGATTTTTCTTGGACCAGAAGAAACCTGCCAGACTTGGAGATGAAGGCAGGAGACCTGCCGTGGCGTCACAATCAACCAGGGCGTGCCCTAGGGGGGGAGGGGCGCCCTCCTAGCTTGTGGCCCCACGGCAGCCCTCCTAACCCTATTCTTCGGCCTATAAATTCCCAAATATTCCCTGGATACCAAAGAGAGCCACGAAAATACTTTTCCGCCGCCGGAACCCTCTGTTCCCGTGAGATCCCATCTTGGAGCCTTTTCCGGTAATCTGCCGGAGGGGGATTCGATCACGGAGGGCATCTACATCAACTCCATTGCCCCTCCGATGATGCGTGAGTAGTCCACCACAGACCTTCGGGTCCATAGCTAGTAGCTAGATGGCTTCTTCTCTCTCTTTGTTCTTCAATACCATGTTCTTCATGATCTTCATGGAGATCTATCCGATGTAATACTCTTTTGCGGTGTGTTTGTCGAGATCCGATGAATTGTGGGTTTATGTTCAGATTATCTATGAATATTATTTGAATCTTCTCTGAATTCTTATATGCATGATTTCATATCTTTGCAAGTCTCTTCGAGTTATTGGTTTGGTTTGGCCAACTAGATTGGTAATTCTTGCAATGGGAGAAGTGCTTAGTTTTGGGTTCAATCTTGCGGTGTCCTCACCCAGTGACAAAGTAGGGGTAGCGAGGCACGTATTGTATTGTTGCCATCGAGGATAAAAAGATGGGGTTTTCATCATATTGCTTGAGTTTATCCCTCTACATCATTTCATCTTGCCTAATGCGTTACTCTGTTCTTCATGAACTTAATACTCTAGATGCAGGCAGGAGTCGGTCGATGTGTGGAGTAATAGTAGTAGATGCAGAATCGTTTCGGTCTACTTGACACGGACGTGATGCCTATATGCATAATCATTGCCTTGGATATCTTCATAATTATTTGCTTTTCTATCAATTGCTCGACAATAATTTGTTCACCTACCGTATTATTTGCCTTCATGAGAGAAGCCTCTAGTGAAACTATGGCCCCCGGGTCTATTTTCCATAATATATTTTCAGATCTATAAACCAAAAATACCAAAAATATCTTGCTGCAATCTTTTTACTTTTAGTTTACTTTCCGCTCTAGCAATCCTATCTATCTATCTCTATCAGATCTCATCCTTGCTAGTAACCGTGAAGGGATTGACAACCCCTTTATAGCATTGGGTGCAAGTGTTTGATTCTTTGTGTAGGTACATCTATTGGGGACTTGCTTGTATCTCCTACTGGATTGATACCTTGGTTCTCAACAACTAAGGGAAATACTTATCTACTTTGCCGCATCACCCTTTCCTCTTCAAGGGAAACCAACGCATGCTCAAGAAGTAGCAACATCTCAAACTTTTTGGTCATTAGTGCGGCAAACTCATCATTGAAAGCTTTGTTAGGAGAACCAAAAATGATATCATCAACATATATTTGGCATATGAACAAGTTCCCTTTGACCCTCTTTGTGAAAAGAGTGGGATCGATTTTCCCAATTTCAAACCCACGGTCTTGCAACATCTCGGTAAGGTGCTCATACCACGCACGTGGGGCTTGTTTAAGGCCATAGAGAGCCTTATCGAGAATGTATACATGATTGGGGAACTTGGGATCCTCGAACCCCGGGGGTTGCTTGACATAAACCAACTCATTAAGAGGACCATTAAGAAATGCACTCTTTACATCCATTTGATATAATTTAAAATCATGATAAGAGACATATGCATGCAACATGCGAATAGATTCAAGACGTGCGACGGGAGCAAAGGTTTCACCGTAGTCGATACCCTCGACTTGGGAGTAGCCTTGTGCCACCAATCTTGCCTTGTTGCGAATGACAATACCGTTTGCATCTTGCTTGTTCTTGAAAATCCATTTGGTTCCAATGACGTTGTGGTTCTCCTTTGATCTTGGCACCAACCGCCACACTTTCTTGCGCTCGAAGTTGTTGAGTTCATCGTGCATGGTTTCAACCCATTACATGTCTTCGAGTGCCTCTTGTACCTTGAGGTGTTCAATGCAAGAAACAAACGCGTGATGTTCAAAAAAGTTTGTTAATTGTCTACGAGTGGTTACCCCCTTTTTTAAGCTGCCTTAGATGTTTTCCAACAAATGTTGGTTGTGCTCAAGCCTTGCAGCCCTCTTTGCGGCTCGTCTCTCTAAGATCTCCTCCATGGACAGTTGAGGGACAACATCCTGAGGAGCATCTTCTTGATTATCTTGAGCGTGTTCATGAGCTTGCTCTTGATCTTGGATAGGGTCTTGATCTTGAGCTTGCTCGGGGATGTGGACTTGATCTTGGGCATCACTTGGTGGGACACCATCATTATGTAATTGATCTTGCCCTTGATCTTGTGCACGTGGTTGAGGTCCTTCACTTTGTTCTTCGGAAGTGTGTGGGTCTTGCGTTGGTGATGGTTCCACTTGAGTGGAACATTGTCCTTCTCTTTCGGCCACAAGGGGTTTCCCAATGGGTAGGAAGTGTCCCACACCCATTCTTCTTATGGCTTGGGGAGGAATTTCATCACCTACATCACAAAGACCACTTTGCTCCAGATGGGAGCCATTATTTTCATCAAACTCCACGTTACACGTCTCCTCAATGAGCCCGGTGGACTTATTGAGGACACGGTAAGCGTGAGAGTTTGTCGCATAACCAACAAATAAGCCCTCTTGAGCTCTAGGTTTAAATTTAGACAAATGAACTCCCTTTTTAAGAATGAAACACTTACACCCAAACACTCGGAAGTACTTGAGGTTGGGCTTGTTACCGGTGAGGATTTCATAGGGAGTCTTGTTCAAGCCTCTGCGGAGGTAGAGCCGATTAGATGCATGACATGCGGTGTTGATGGCTTCGGTCCAAAAGTTGTACGGAGACTTGAATTCCGCCATCATGGTCCTTGCCGCATCCATCAATGTCCGGTTCTTCCTCTCCGCAACACCGTTTTGTTGAGGGGTATAGGGTGCAGAGTATTGATGCTTAATCCCCTCATCACTGAGAAACTCATTTAAGATGTAGTTCTTGAACTCGGTGTCATTGTCACTTCTTATCATTAATATCTTTGCCTCAAGTTGACGTTGAGCTTCATTGGCAAAGTCAATGACAGTTTGTTGAGTCTCACTCTTCTTCTTGAAGAAGTATACCCAAGTGTATCTTGAGTAGTCATCCACAATCACCAAGCAATACTTTCTTCCTTCAAGACTATCAAAAGATGGGGGTCCAAAGAGATCCATGTGAAGGAGCTCCAAAGGCCTTTTTCAGTAGATGATAGTCGTGGGTCGGTGAGCCGTCTCATGTAGCTTTCCTTCAATGTAGGCACTGCAAGCATGATCTTTGGCAAAACTTACATTTGTTAGTCCAAGAACGTGATCCCCTTTGAGAAGACTTTGCAAAGCTCTCATATTGACATGGGCTAGCCGGTGATGCCAAAGCCATTCCACGTCAACTTTAGCCATTAGGAAAGTCGCGGTCTTAGTGGGTCGCTTCGAGAAGTTAACCACATAAAGACCGTTCTCGACATGCCCAACAAAAGCTACTTTAAGAGTCTTGCTCCACAAAAGGGCCACGGTGTCAACACCAAACAAGGTACAAAAACCCATGAGTGCAAGTTGATGAACGGAAAATAAACTGTATGCAAGGTTCTCAACAAGCATGACATTCTCTATGGAGAGATCCAGAGAGATTATCACCTTGCCAAGACCCAATACCTTTGAAATCGCATCATCACCAAATGAAACTTGAGTGGCTACAGATGGGTCAGGATGAACGTCCACCACCAAGTCCTTGATTTCGGTCATATGATTTGTTGCTCCGCTATCAAACAACCATGACACTCCTCCGGAAGCAAATCCCTTGGTGATACCTTTGGCCATAAGGCACCTAGAAATGTGGTTCTCGTTGGGGGTATCGAAGAGTGACACCTTAGTTGGGGTTGAGGATGCAATTGCCACCATAGCCATTGCCATTCCTTCACCATTTGACTCTTCGTTATCAACATCATCATCGGAGGGATACTCTTCTTGAGCCACCAACACCTTTTGAGGCACTTTCTTGGGGAAGTTGTTCTTGTTGGGAAATACTTGGCTTTGTATTTGCTAATGAGTTTGCCACCGTTGTCTTCCCTCTTCTCATAAGGACAATCCACCACAAAATGACTCACATTGCCACAATTATAGCAAGTCCTTACACGTTGCTTGCCCTTGGACCCACTTGAGTTGTTCTTGGAGAAGTTGGGGTTTAAGTTTCTCTTGTTGCCCCAAAATTGTCTCGAAGCAAGAGCCATGTGCTCATGGTAGGCATATTTGGTGTCTTCGGGGCAACCATCCTCTTCTTCTTATTCTTCTTCTTCTTCTTCTTCAGTAATACCCTTGGCCTTCAAAGCAAGGTTGGGAGAAGATTTCTTTGACCGTTGGACACGAGCTAAGGCGTTGTCGGCGGTCTTGTTTAAGATGTTCATGGCAATAAAATCATCCAACACATCGCTTGAGGTCAAGGAGTGAAAGTCCGGTCTTTGACGGATGACGGAGGACATGGCCTTGCTACCATGATCTTGAAGAGCAACAGCAAGAGTTGTCACTCTTCGATAAAGCTCACGAGGTTCTTCATCATCAAGCATCACAAACTCATCACACTCATCAAGAACCACCTCAAAGTTTGACCGTTGAATGCTCGAGCTGCTCTTGTACATGGAGACAATGTGTTCCCAACAATCCTTAGCACGAGTGAATGGACGCAAGTGAGCAAGATCTTCAATGGGGACAGCTGCTTGAAGGATGAACAAGGCGGAATGATTGGGTTGATTGTCGGCCTCTTCTCTTGGAGTGAGGTTTCTTGGATCATGTGGATAGTATCCTTGCTCAATGATTCTCCAAAGTTGTGTTGAGCTGTGATTCAAATGAGACTTGATACGAAAAACCCAATTAGCGAAATCATTCTTAACTAGCTTAGGAGGAGGACCAAGATTAACTATATGAGGTGGGTGCACCGGTCCTCCATAGACAGCAGGAGGGGGTACCAAGGCAAAGGTACCCGTCCCACTAGTTCCTTGAGGAAGCTTGTTCATATCGGTGCTAGCCCCCTCCTTTTTGGAGTGAACATCCGATGACGAGTTAGTGGGATTACCCACTAGCAACGGATCAGTAGAAAGCTTGAGACCCTCAAGGAATTCTTTGAACATGGATTTGACCTCGGCCGTCATGGAAGATTTGAGAGAGGTTATGGCCTCATTCAAATCCTCACGAGAGACCGTGCTCACACCCACGGCCTCGAGTAGTTCACTTGACCGCACCTCTTTGCCAGCCATACTCTTCGGGTGGTGAAACCCTTGAAAAGAGACGTGGCTCTGATACCAATTGAAAGGATCGATATGGTTGACTAGAGGGGGAGGGGGTGAATAGGCAACTACCAATTTTTAACTTTCCTTTAACGAATTAGGCTTAGCGACAAATAGGTTGGCTAGATGTGCAACTAGGTGAGCAACCTATATGATGCTAACCACAATCAACAATACAAGCAAGCAAGATAAACAATATAAGTAGCTTGCATGAAGTAAAGGTAAGAAGTAACCACAAGAGGAACCGATGGAGACGAGGATGTGTTCCCGAAGTTCCTTCCTGGTAAGGGGAAGTACGTCTCCGTTGGAGCGGTGTGGAGGCACAATGCTCCCCAAGAAGCCACTAGGGCCACCGTATTCTCCTCACGCCCTCACACGATGCGAGGTGCCATGATTCCACTAGTGGTGCCCTTGAAGGCGGCAACCGGACCTTTACAAACAAGGTTGGGGCAATCTCCACAACTTGATTGGAGGCTCCCAACGACACCACGAAGCTTCACCACAATGGACTATGGCTTCGAAGTGACCTCTTCCGTCTAGGGTGCTCAAACACCCAAGAGTAACAAGATCCGCAAGGGATTAATGGGGGGAATCAAATATCTCTTGGTGGAAGTGTAGATCGATGCCCTCTCCTCCAAACCCTAGAGCACCAACAAGATTTGATGGCTAGGGAGGGAGAAGGAGCAAGAATAAGCTTAGGAGCAACAATGGAGCTTTTTGGGAGAAGAGGTGAGTCTCTATGGGGAAGAAGACTCACTTATATAGGTGGGAGAAAACTGACTGTTTTTCTGCCTGCATTTCGTGCATAAGCGGTAGTACTACCCACGAGAGCGGTACTTCCGCTTATACCCGTACTGGAATAACAGAGCGGTAGTACCGCTCTAGGGGGAGCGGTACTTCCGCTTTATACGGTAGTACCGCTCTGGGGGAGCGGTACTTCCGCTTGAAACGGACAACGACACCCGTAGACACCAGAAGAAAAAAGTAAGCGGTAGTAGCCACGGAACCTCAGGGCGGCAGTACCACTGGAGCGGTACTACCGCTCTGAGGAGCGGTACTTCCGCTTAAATGAAACTCAGGGGCCTTTGGGGGAGGAAGTACTCCATTGTGCCGGGAATGGAAGGGGGGTGCAAAGTGTACGTGATAATTCCTCCCAACCTTTCCAAATGCGGATCCCTTCTTAATAGTACGGATTTTCCTACGACTCAAGTCCACCAACACTAAATTGAAAGAAAGACTCCGTCTTCTCTTTTAACACCTGAGGGGATGAAAACCGTCTCGTGCGACCTTATAATCTCTGAAAGCTTATTGCACATGATTAGTCCGCATTAGTATTGTCATCAACCACCAAAACCACTTAGGGAAAATTATGCTCTTACAATGTAGTTGTTCAAGCTTCACCTCTTGCCATGATAAAAAACATTTAAAGTGATTGTATATTGAAACAACATTAACCTCATTTCTCATAATATGGAGAGTTATTATTTTTATTTTATGAATGTTCCCCTTCTCTATTTAAAAATGCTTTAATTCCATCTTCACCTTATGCCATGAACACCCATGTTAAACAACATTTATTGATGAGTACCTAAACGAGAGTGAACTAAATAATTCGAATGTGGAGTTTTGTCAATATGCAACCCCTTGCATATTGAACTTCACTTAATTTGTAGTGTTTAATTATTGCATCTTGCCATGCCTTGCATAATTAAACCGGACATGCATCATATTTGTTTGTGCATCATGTCATGACTATGTTGTGGTGTTTACCATATCATTTGTTTGTTTCCGGATTGCTTCTTCTTGATAGAGTTCCGAAAGCGTTCAGAGTGTGAGGATTCATTCGACTACGCTGTCGGTGTCAAAACCGGCGGATCTCGGGTAGGGGGTCCCGAGCTGTGAGACTAGGATCAATGGTAACAGGAGACGAAGGGGACAAGGTTTTACCTAGGTTCGGGCCCTCCTATGGAGGTAATACCCTACGTCCTGCTTGATTATATTGATAGTATGGGGATTACAGAGTTGATCTACCTCGAGATCAAGTAACTAGACCCTAGATGAGTTCTGTTGTTCTACAACCTAAAACCCTCCGGCTTATATAGACGCCGAGGGTACCTAGGGTTTACACATAGTCGGTTGCACATCAAAGGGAAAAAACATGCCTATCTACTGTCGACATCTTGGAGGACACGCCTATGGCTCCCTGAAATTTCCGCCTCGGCGCCCGGGCCCTCGATCTTCTAATGCTCATCCGGTGGCCCATATAGTCCAGCCCATGAGAAACAGGTCGGCTATCCGAGGACCCCTTAAACTAGGACTCCCTCAGTAGCCCCCGGACTAGCCTCCAATGCCGAGTTATATTCGGACAATCTTGTATGTCTTCGGCTTGCGAGGCGAGTCCCTCCATCCCTTCTTGTTCGGCAACCATCCTATCATCGGCGAAATCCAAAACGTCGCTGGACTGCTGGGTCCACAGTAATAATGTTTCTCGGTTTTTGCGCATCGCGGGGAGGCGAGCGGTTCAGTAGCTTTTTACAAAACTACCCCCAATACAAATGAGGCACCGCCCATTTAAACAAACTGAGCCGTGGTCCAAGCCACTTCTTCTTCCCCTCCACCGGAAAAACCTCCAGTGAAAGGTTTCCACCAAAGATGGCGAGCGCCCCCAGTTCCTCCTCGGATCCTTACGGATCCCGTCCCGGGGACTAGACTAGCTGCTCCATGTCGCTTCTTCGACTTCACGAGCTCGAGACCCAAGGGTACCTTCCTTCCTCGGATCTGACGGCTGTCCGCGCCGGTCTGACATCATTCAGCGGCGAGGCCCTCGCGGAGAATTTTCCCCATCCACGTAAGGGGGAGCATGTATGCTTTGTGCCATTCCTCCTGCGAGGTCTCGGGTTTCCCATTCATCCGTTCCTGAGAGGGTTACTGGTGTTTTATGGGATCCAACTCCACCACCTCACCCCAGGGTCCATTCTGCATATCTCGGGCTTTGTCGCCCTTTGCGAGATGTTCCTGGGGTGCGAGGCACACTTCGAGTTGTGGAGAAAATATTTTTGCCTCGTTCCTCGCACTCGAGACAAGACAATTTTCGAGGTCGGTGGAGCCGAAGTATGCCGCATAGCGGGGACAGGGTACCCCGTGGGGACACCGAAGGAATCCGAACTATGGACTTCGGAATGGTTTTATATCGAGGACGTCCCTTTATTCGATCCAGCTCGGAGGGGTCTGCCCGAATACTCCGATGCCCCTTTGAGGAAAAGGTACAACTGGCGCCCGAAGAGCCTATCCCAAGAGGACAGCGTTGAGGTGCAGCGCTTAGCAGCCCGTGTGAGGATACTAGCCCATCATAAGCTGACCATGATAGACGTCATGGCCGCTACCATCTCATGGTGCGTCCAACCCCTCCAACAGAGGATACACCCCTTGTGGTGTTACAACGGGACAAGCGATACTACTCGCTCCCGAAGACTGGGTCCTGCCGATCAAACGGCATTGGCCGCCACACTTGCCGACCTATACAAAGGGGAGCAAGAAGATTTCATTCAGCGATCGACCAAGGAGGGATACTCAAGCCATAACCCCATCGAATGGGTGAGCCTTTCAATCCCGTGACCACAATTCGGGTTTTCAATTTATCCCTTCTTGACCGAAGTCTTTTATCTTTATGTATACAGGAATGGAGGAGTTTTATCGAGGCAGTCAACTGTCCGGCCCCTCAGCCCGAGGACTATTCCCGTGATGATGATCTGGGCTATCATGAAGACCCAGACCTGTCAATCGAACTCGAAGATGGGGTTTTCTACCAAGAGGGCCTTGACGGCTCCAAGGTGGCCATTATCGCCGATTACCCTGGGTCCTTCCCTTGTCCTGCGATAAGCAAGAAGAAGAAAACATCCCGCAAGAGGCAAGTGTCCTCCACTGGCCCCAACGCGCCGGTTTCTACACCCAAGCGCCGTAGATCCGCGCGACATACACCGGCAGCGGCGGCAGCGCCTGGATTGGAAAGCAACAAGGATCCAACAAATGAGTCGGTCGCTAGGGCGAGTGCGCCTACGAGTTCATCCCAAAGGTATTTCGCTTGATAGCTTGATTTGGTACCATGATTTGATAAGGTCTGACAAGAGACCTTTTTGTAAAAATATTCAGGCAAAGGGTTCGGCCGTCACCCGCCGAGGACGTCGCAAGGACGTCTGGTGGTGCTCAAGATTCCAGGCCTTCCGCCCATGCTGATCCTGCTGCGGGAGCCCCCACCGCCCATTCCACCCCAGCTGATTCTGGTGACGCTATATCTATCACCAAATCAGAGGTTGGAAGTGCTATGCATCATTGGCGGCGACGAGAAGCCGTGCGCCTTCCGGCCTTTTCCGAACAAGAGTTCGGCGCCCCGCGCACGGCGGATGCACACCTCGGAGCCGCCCGAGCTGGGTTCGGAGAGGCCGTGAAATTGATATCGTCCAGCCTGCAGGTGAGTAGTCGTTTATTAAAGTCCGAACACTCGTGTAGACTCAGTAGCCCCCGAGCCTTAAATTGGTCGGTACGACCGAATTAAGGATCCCCGTATTAATTTACTGGTAATGTAGGCCTCGAAGCAGCAGTGCGAGCAACTGGCCAAGGAACTGGAAGCCAGCCGAACACAGGTCGAATCTGTGAAGGCCGAACTGGAGCAAGTGAAGAGCTTTACTCGGGAGGCACACGGTTAGTATACATATTCTGCTGACCTTTAGTATATCCCCATGCTTACGCAAGGGTACTATGTAGCAGCTGAATCAATAGCGCAATTACAAAAAGATTTGGATGTAGCCCGAGAATCTCAGCAATATGCCGAGTCCCAGCTGGAAGCTGGCCATCGCGTTTTACAACGACATCTTGAAGAGAAGAACCGCCTGAAGGAGGAGAACAGACAACAAGCCGAACAGATTGAGAGCTTAAAGGCTCAATTGGCCCAGGCCCAAGGAGAAAACCAGAATTTACAGAGAGGCATGTTCGGTAAGTGCGATTTTAACATCGGAAAGTATCTCTTATGAGTGAGGTGTGATACGCATGCCGTGACTCATATGCAGGTCTATTTTCCGGGCGACCCGAAGAGGAAATCGGATCCTATCAGGGGAATCTGCTAAAGGAGCTGTCCGCCCTTCATGAGCGGGCTCGGAAGGCCATGAAGAGCATGGTGAAGGCACTATGGCCTGCCGAGCAACCTCCAGAGGGGATGACCGAACTAATCGATCGCTTCAAGGGAGCCCGAGCTAGGTTCGAGCTGTGGAAGACATCGGCTTGTCGGGAGGGAGCACGAGAGGCGTGGGCAATGATCAAGACCCGCTATACCGGACTTAACCCCGAGCGTATGGCTCAGGTTGGGCCAGTAGGGTTAGATGGACAAGAAGTGCCGCTCCACCTGTTTACGACCAGGTGATGCCTGCCGCCCGTCTCTGATACGTCTAAAACGTATCTATAATTTTTGCTTGTTCCATGCTGTTATATTATCATTCTTGGATGTTTTACAATTTTTTAACTACAACTTTATATTATTTTTGGGACTAACCTATTAACCTAGAGCCCAGTGCCAGTTCCTGTTTTTTTTCCGTGTTTTTGAGTTTTACAGAAAAGGAATATCAAACGGAGCCCAAATGGAATAAAAATCTACGGTGAATTTTTATGGACCAGAAGAAGCCCAGGGAGAGTTGGAGTTGGGCCAGGGGAGCCACGAGGCCACCACAAGCCTGGGGGGCGCCCCCCTAGGGCGCGCCCCCTAGCTTGTCGTCACCTCGTGGCCCATCCTGACTTGTTTCCACCGCCATAAATTCCTATAAATATAGAAACCTCCGAAAATAAACCTAGATCGGGAGTTCTGCCGCCGCAAGCCTCTGTAGCCACGAAAAACCAATCGGGAGCCCGTTCCGGCACCCTGCCGGAGGGGGAAACCATCACCGGAGGCCATCTTCATCATCCCGGCGGTCTCCATGACGAGGAGGGAGTAGTTCACCCTCGGGGCTGAGGATATGTACCAGTAGCTATGTGTTTGATCTCTCTCTCTCTCATGTTCTTGAGATGACACGATCTTGATGTACCGCGAGCTTTATTAATATAGATGAATCTAATGGAGTTTTCCCCTCTCTATCTTCTTGTGATGAATTGAGTTTTCCCTTTGAAGTTTTCTTATCGGATTGAGTCCTTAAGGATTTGAGAACACTTGATGTATGTCTTGCGATGGGATATCCGTGGTGACAATGGGATGTTCTATTGATCCAGTTGATGCATGTTTTGGTGATCAACTTGCGGGTTCCGTGACCTTGGGAATCTATGCATAGGGGTTGGCACATGTTTTTGTCTTGACTCTCCGG
The DNA here is from genome assembly GCA_039707655.1 of Elymus sibiricus. NCBI lineage: Eukaryota > Viridiplantae > Streptophyta > Magnoliopsida > Poales > Poaceae > Elymus > Elymus sibiricus. The sequence goes on along the minus strand of CM077675.1, from coordinate 229,844,592 downwards.
TAGAAACTTTGGGGAACTCTTTGAAGTTCTTTGTGTTGGATTGAACATGATGAATCTGAAATTGTGTGATGCATATCGTATAATCAAGCCCATGGGTACTTGTGGTGACATTGGAGTATCTAGGTGACATTAGGGTTTTGGTTGATGTGTATCTTAAGGTGTTATTTTAGTACGAACGCTAGGGCTGTTCGTGACAGTTATAGGGATAGCTCATAAGATTGATCGGAAAGATAACTTTGAGGTGGTTTCGTACCCTACAATAATTTCTTCGTTTGTTCTCCGCTATTTGTGACTTTGGAGTGAACTCTTTGTCGCACGTGAGGGATTTACATATGATTCAACTATGTTAGTATTGTTGAGAGAACTTGCACTAGTGAAAGTATGAACCCTAGGCCTTGTTTTCAAGCATTGCAATACCGTTTGTGCTCACTTTTATCATTAGTTACCTTGCTGTTTTTATATTTTCAGATTACAAAAACCTATATCTACCATCCATATTACACTTGTATCACCATCTTTTCGCCGAACTAGTGCAGCTATACAATTTGCCATTGTATTGGGTGTGTTGGGGACACAAGAGACTCTTTGTTATTTGGTTGTAGGGTTGTTTGAGAGAGACCATCTTCATCCTACGCCTCCCATGGATTGATAAACCTTAGGTCATCCACTTGAGGGAAATTTGCTACTATCCTACAAAACTCTGCGCTTGGAGGCCCAATACGAGTCTACAAGAAGAAGGTTGCGTAGTAGACATCAAGCTCTTTTCTGGCGCCGTTGCTGGGGAGGTGAGTGCTTGAAGGTATATCTTTATATCTTGCAATTGAATCTTTTAGTTTCTTGCTTTATCACTAGTTTGGTTTTATAAAAGAAAATTACAAAAAAAATGGAATTGAGGTTGCCTCATATGCTTCATCTTTTTAATGTCTTTCGTGAAAATGATGGAAAGGAAAATTGTGCTCAAGTTTTAGAAGAAGAAGTTATTAAAATGTTTGGCACTAAATCTTTGAGTGATGAGCATGATTGCAATATTGTTAGTATGAATTCTTTGAATATCCATAGTACTAATGATGATTGCACTAGTCATGATAAAAAGATTTCTTATAAGCATGTCAATTTTTGTGGAGTGCATAGAGTTTGTGAAGACATGCCTAAAAGGGAAGATAGATTTTGTAAGAGGCATAAGTATCTAGAAACTAAATGGTTGCAAGAGAGGCTATATGTTTGTGCTGAAAGACTTAATATTTCTTGCCGTCCTTGTGAACTTTGCAATGAAAGTGATCATTTTAATTTCCAATGTGAATTATTTCATGATCGAATTGTGTCCAAAAATTGTGATAGCCTCATTACCCTTGAGCATCATAATGAACTTAGTCTATTTTTGGGGTATGAAGAAATGAAACATAAAACTAAGGATGTTCCAGCTTGGGTTCTCATGAAAATGATTGATTTTGATCTAAATGAAATCTATATGTATTGCGTGGTAAATTGCATTGAGAATCCTTATATTGCCAATTACGTAAAGACAAGAAAACAAATAGAAGATGAAGAGAATACTAATGAAGGGGAAGAGGTTTCCCAATATCCTCTTATGATGAATCAGGTAACGAGGAGGAACTTTTTATTCAACCAATCTCTTCGAAAAGAAGCTTGGAGGAATTAAATAAACCCACACAGAATGTGGTGAAGAAGAAGAAAAGAAGGAAAAGTAAAGGTAAAGAGGTATCTCTCCCAAATAATGACACCCCTCATAATCTTGAAAATCTTTTTGGCACCAACTTAGAAAATTGTGATGATAATAATTGTTATACGATTGGTGCTATTCATACTATTAATGATGAGAGTGATTATGCTTATGTTATGCAAAGCCACAATCTTGGGGATGCTATGTTTGATGAGAATGACATGTTTGAGAATTTATTTGCTGCAATTAATGTTTGTCCCAAGCTTGGGGATGCTATGTTTAACGAAGATGATATTTTTAGTCCCCCAAGTTTTGATGTGCAAATTTATGATGATGGCATACCCCCTATTTATGATGATTGCAATATTTATGAAAGTGGGTTTGGAAGAGTGTCAACTTTAGATAATAATTATCCCACTGTTTTGGAGGGTGTTGAATCTTATTATAATGATAAAAGTGGATTTGGAGAGGTCACGACTTTATTTATTAATGATTCCACTATTTCGGAAGAGGTTTCAATTGACTATGATGAGAACAAAGTTGCTACTTATGATGATTATTGTGATGATACTTATGTTATAAAGAGTAGTGATAATTATTGTCATAATTTTGAATATCCTTTTACTGAACATTACTCTTTTAATGTGGAAACAATTTTTAGTATCCGAGCTTCATATGATACTCCCACCATTAGTCATGAGAAGAAATCTTCTTGTGTGGAGAGTAGTAAAATTTCTATGCTTGTAGATCATGAAAAGAATGCTTTATGTGCTGGTTATATTGTGAAATTCCTTCATGATGCTACTGAAAATTATTATGAGGGAGGAACATATGCTTGTAGGAATTGCAATAATATCAAGTTTCCTCTCTATGTGTTCAAAGTTTTGAAGCTATGCTTGTTTTGCCTTCCTATGCTAGTTGATTCTTGCTCCCATAAATTGTTTGCTCACAAAATCCCTATGCATAGGAAGTGGGTTAGACTTAATGTGCTTGTCATGAGATTCATGATGCTCTTTTGCATGTTTCAATTATTATTCCTATGTGAGCATCATTGAAATCATCATGCCTAGCTAAAAGGCTTTAAAGAAAAGCGCTTGTTGGGAGACAACCCAACACTTTTACTTTCTGTTTTAGTGTGTTCACATGATTAAGCTACTGTATAATCATGTTTTATGCCTTTTATTTCAATAAAGTGCCAAGTAAAGCCTTTGGGATAGTATGGATGATAGTTGACTTGATTCTGTGCAAAAACAGAAAATTTTGCTCTCACTCCAGGAATTTTGTAAATTTACTGGAGCGTGATTTTAATCTGAATTTTTTACACATGATTTATATACAAATTTCCTAGATTGTCCTAATTGTTCAGAATTTTTAGAGACAGGGAAGTATGGTTACACTACAGATCTTCACAGACTGTTCTGTTTTTAACAGATTCTGTTTTGCATGCATAGTTTGCTTGTTTTAGTGTTTCCATAGCTTATATTCAGTGATATAAATTATGGGAATAATATAATACAGTAGGTATTATGTGAGAACAATTATGAATCTTGTATTGACAGTACCTAAGTGAATGATCTTTGGTTATTATACTAACCCATCTCACGAAGTTCCGTTAAGTTTTGTGTGATTGAAGTTTTCAAGTTTTGGGTGAGATACCGATATGAGGAGAATAAGGAGTGACAAGAACCTAAGATTGGGGATGCCCAAAGCACCCCCAAGGTAATATCCAAAGAATACTCAAGGGCCTAAGCTTGGGGATGCCCCGGAAGGCATCCCCTCTTTCGTCTTCAACACTATCGGTATATCTTACATGGAGCTATATTTTTATTCGTCACGTAATATGAGTTTTGCTTGGAGCGTCATTTTATTTTGTTGTTCTCTGATAGGTGTTATTTATAATCTTGTTTTTCAATAAAAATTCCAAGAATTGCCTTAGGATGCTTGCATTGCATGTTTTGATATGTGCTGGGTAAAAACAGAAACTTCTGCTGTGGTGTTTCAATTTTCATATTTTACTGGAACGTGGAAAGTTTCTGAAATTTTTACACAGTATTGTCATATAAATTATTTAGCATTTCCTAAATTTTCATAATTTTTTGAGTTACAGAAGTACACTGTTTTCATAAATTGCTACAGACTGTTCTGTTTGGACAGATTGCTGTCATAGTTTTGTTATCTACTTATCCTATAGTTTCCATAGCCCATATTGGTAGATATAAATTGTGGAAATGATAGTAGACAGTAGATGATGTTTGATAATTATTATGCAACTTGTCTTGGCAGTACATAAAGAGTTGATTTATTATTATGTGTACTAACCTATCTCACGAGTTCTTTTTGAGTTTTGTGTGGATGAAGTTTTTGAGAATAGGTGAAACCGGGATATGAGAGGATTGAACGAGATACAAAAGCTCAAGCTTGGGGATGCCCAAGGCACCCCAAGTAAATATTTCAAGAAGTATCAAGCATCTAAGCTTGGGGATGCTACGCATCCCACCTCTCTTCATCAACAATTATCGGTTAGCCTATGTTGAGCCTAAATTTTTATTCGTTCACATGAAGCGTGCTATTCTTGGAGTGCTATTATTTTTCTTTTGCTTGCTGTTTGAATAAAATACTCAGATCTGAAAATATTTATTGAGAGGGAGAGAGTCCTCACACAGCTACTTAATTGTTTGACTACTCATTGATCTTCACTGATATCTTTTGAGAGTAGCTTGTCATTTCCTCTCATGCTTCACTTATACCTTTTTGAGGGATAAAATCTTTATGCTCATGTGCTTCATTTAAATTTGTTTGAGCTTGTCGAAAAAGCAATAGCAATATATGAAACTAGTCCCAAAGTGATAGATATCCAAGGAGGATATAATAAAAACTTTCATGAAGATCATGGGACAAATTAAACTTGATTCTTTGCAATAGTTTTGAAACATGATGATAGTAATATGTGAGTCATGTTAGTGAGTAATTATGCTTAGTAGGAATATTGGTGTTAAGGTTTGTGATTCCCTATGCATGCACGAAAGTCAATAGTTATGCAATGAAGTTACATCCTACTTGTGGTGCATTATTCGGTGTTAGTTATGACTCAATGCTCACTTATGTGATTTTCCGTTCCTTGGTTTGGTTGCTTCCCAATCTATTTGCTAGCCTCTATTTGTACTAAGTAGAAATACTACTTGTGCATCCAAAATCCTTACACCAAGTTTTGCCTTATGAGTCCACCATACCTACCGATATGCGGTATTTCCATGCCGTTCCAAGCAAATTTGTATGTGCCATCTCTAAATCTTCAAAATAAATTTTCTCTTTTGTGTGCCCGTACCGCTCATGAAATGGTGGGGAGTATCCAATATTTTTCCATGCTAGGTGTGTTATTCTCATGATATGTGTTGATTCACTATCATTCACGAGAAAGTGGCTGGTATTCGGGATGCCCAGTCCCATGCTCAAAATTCAAATCAAAATATAATGAAACAAAACTCCCCCAAGATTGTTGTTTGTATGGACGGTACCCGTGGATTCGGCTCGCCGTGGAGTGTGATTGATTGGTGGAGGGGGAGTAAAAACTTTACCATTCTGTTTGGGAACCGCCTATAATGTATCTAGCATGGAAAGTATTGTGAACTACTTTGTCATTTTCGTTGACAGGAAAAGCATGCCACTCAAAATATTTTTCTCTCTCAATTTAAATCTTGAGCTCTGTCACCTCTACAAATCCTTACTTCCCTCTGCGAAGGGCCTATCTATTTACTTTATGCAATTTTTATTTTTTTTGCTTTGAGTCTCCATCTTCTCTTATAAGAACCAACTAGGGGGCACTATGATCGTACTTGAGCATTGGGCATAGCTAATATTTGAGTGTGTTTCATGAATGGATCAATGATTGAGCATGATGGGCTAGGGATAACTTTCTTTAGTGTTGATATTTTGAAAGACATGGTTGCTTGTTGACATGCTTGAGTATTGAAGTCATTATGTTAAAACTAGACTATTGCTTTGAATCATTTACAAGTCCAAATGTCCATGATATACAAAGAAGAAAAAATATGATGAACATGTTGGGCAGTATTCCACATCAAAAATTCTGTTTTTATCATTTACCTACTCGAGGACGAGCAAGAATTAAGCTTGGGGATGCTGATACGTCTCTAACGTATCTATAATTTTTGCTTGTTCCATGCTGTTATATTATCATTCTTGGATGTTTTACAATCTTTTTACTACAACTTTATATTATTTTTCGGACTAACCTATTAACCTAGAGCCCAGTGCCAGTTCCTGTTTTTTCCGTGTTTTTGAGTTTTACAGAAAAGGAATATCAAACGGAGCCCAAATGGAATAAAAATCTACGGTGAATTTTTATGGACCAGAAGAAGCCCAGGGAGAGTTGGAGTTGGGCCAGGGGAGCCACGAGGCCACCACAACCTGGGGGGCGCGCCCCTCCTAGGGCGCGGCCCCTAGCTTGTCGTGACCTCGTGGCCCATCCTGACTTGTTTTCACCACCATAAATTCCTATAAATATAGAAACCTCCAAAAATAAACCTAGATCGGGAGTTCCGCCGCCGCAAGCCTCTGTAGCCACGAAAAACCAATCGGGAGCCCGTTCCGGCACCCTGTCGGAGAGGGAAACCATCACCGGAGGCCATCTTCATCATCCCGGCGGTCTCCATGACGAGGAGGGAGTAGTTCACCCTCGGGGCTGAGGGTATGTACCAGTAGCTATGTGTTTGATCTCTCTCTCTCGTGTTCTTGAGATGACACGATCTTGATGTACCGCGAGCTTTATTAATATAGATGAATCCTATGGAGTTTCCCCCTCTCTATCTTCTTGTGATGAATTGAGTTTTCCCTTTGAAGTTTTCTTATCGGATTGAGTCTTTAAGGATTTGAGAACACTTGATGTATGTCTTGCGATGGGATATCCATGGTGACAATGGGATGTTCTATTGATCCACTTGATGTATGTTTTGGTGATCAACTTGCGGGTTCCGTGACCTTGGGAATCTATGCATAGGGGTTGGCACATGTTTTCGTCTTGACTCTCCGGTAGAAACTTTTGGGCACTCTTTGAAGTTCTTTGTGTTGGATTGAACATGATGAATCTGAAATTGTGTGATGCATATCGTATAATCAAGCCCATGGGTACTTGTGGTGACATTGGAGTATCTAGGTGACATTAGGGTTTTGGTTGATGTGTATCTTAAGGTGTTATTTTAGTACGAACTCTAGGGCTGTTCGTGACACTTATAGGGATAGCTCATAAGATTGATCGGAAAGATAACTTTGAGGTGGTTTCGTACCCTACAATAATTTCTTCGTTTGTTCTCCGCTATTTGTGACTTTGGAGTGAACTCTTTGTCGCACGTGAGGGATTTACATATGATTCAACTATGTTAGTATTGTTGAGAGAACTTGCACTAGTGAAAGTATGAACCCTAGGCCTTGTTTTCAAGCATTGCAATACCGTTTGTGCTCACTTTTATCATTAGTTACCTTGCTGTTTTTATATTTTCAGATTACAAAAACCTATATCTACCATCCATATTACACTTGTATCACCATCTTTTCGCCGAACTAGTGCACCTATACAATTTGCCATTGTATTGGGTGTGTTGGGGACACAAGAGACTCTTTGTTATTTGGTTGCAGGGTTGTTTGAGAGAGACCATCTTCATCCTACGCCTCCCACGGATTAATAAACCTTAGGTCATCCACTTGAGGGAAATTTGCTACTGTCCTACAAAACTCTGCGCTTGGAGGCCCAATACGAGTCTACAAGAAGAAGGTTGCGTAGTAGACATCAGTCTCTCACAGGAAGACTGCTCCCTGGACACCATAATCGATAATCTCGATCAGCAGCCAGATGTATGATCATATGTAGCTATGTACTTTTTAATCGAAGAATTACTCCGTCTGTGTTGTGAACTTTGTCTTAACCGGCCATCGGCTTTAGCCTCCCGCGCTAAGAGCTTGGGAGTGTTCCTTGTAAAGTATCACCCGACGGGGAGGGAACTATGTTCGGGGAACTAGGCAATCCGGCCATGTGGTGCGAACAGACAGAAAGCACACAGGGACATATGTTATATTACTGCTTAGCGTAAGAAACATCTTCTGAAGAAAATAGTACCGCTATCGATACCTTTCTTCAGGGTGCTACGTGGATCGTAGGTGGAAGGCCGTATACTGTTAGTATGTGATGAAGGGCTTTTGTAAGAGAAGAAACCCGAGTAGTGGTTATGACGACCATAGTCTGGTTAGCTAGTCCCGTCGTAGCCGATCAATTGTCTACTGAAGATAGCTAGCTTTTGGCTTCACCCGTCTGAGGTACGTATCCGGATGACCCAGTCGTAACAATCGCAGAGGTGCTCCCTTTACCCTCTAGCCGAACAATCGGGAACGTAGAGGGTAACCACAGGAGCGAGGCAACCCAGCTTGGCAAAGTCTTAGTTCGAATTGATGCATATGACGGCTTAAAATGACAAGGGAAACATGCACACACAATAAATGTGAGTAAGTGCTTATAATATAAAGATGTTGGGTTCGGAAAAGAAGCTCCCAGGTACTGTGTTCGGATTTAACACTTAAGGGTGTAGGCCGAAAATCTTTAGTACGAGATCGGTTGAACCGAACATAGAGTTGGGAGGAGAAAAGAATTCAAACCTGCCAAAAATCAAGGTGGGAGGGAGAAGAAATAACAAAGAAAAGAAAGGAAAGAGAAAAGTAAAGAGTAAGACGACACCGGTCTAGCCGTAGAAGCGCCGAAGACGAGCTGCGTTCCATGGGTTTGGTTCAAGGCGGTTGTCCTGCGGGTTCCAAAGACGGTAAGCCCCTCCTGTGAGTACTTCGTCGATGAGGAAGGGGCCTTCCCATTTGGGCTTGAGTTTATGCTTCTGCTTCTCCGGGAGCCGTAGGACGAGTTCGCCCATGTTGTATGCTTGTGCCCTGACCTCCCTGCTCTGGTAACGCCGGGCCTGCTGTTGATAAAAGGTAGAACGGGCCCGAGCTATGTCGCGCTCTTCTTCCAAGGCGTCCAAGTCGTCTTGCCGATCTAACTCGGCCTCCCTTTCCTCGTACATGCGCACCCTTGGTGCATTGTGAATAATATCACAAGGAAGGACCGCTTTCGCCCCATAGACCATGAAAAACGGTGTGTATCCCGTTGATCTATTCGGGGTGGTGCGCAAGCCCCATAGAACGGAGTCGGGCTCCTCTACCCAATGACAATCGGACTCTTGAAGAGACCGGACCAAACGTGGCTTAATGCCGCTCATTATGAGGCCGTTTGCTCGTTCGACTTGTCCATTAGTCTGCAGGTGATAAACCGATGCGTAATCGAGCTTGATGCCCATCTTTGCGCACCAGTCTTTGACTTCCTGGGCCGTGAAATTGGATCCGTTGTCAGTTATTATACTGTGCGGGACACCGTAACGGTGTACCACGCCAGAGATAAAGTCAATTACTGGTCCGGATTTGGCTGATTTTACAGGTTTGGCCTCTATCCATTTGGTGAACTTGTCGACCATGACCAGTAGGTATTTATTCTTCTTGGTCCCCCCTTTAAGTGGTCCGACCATGTCCAGCCCCCAGACCGCGAAGGGCCAGGTGATCGGAATAGTCCGAAGAGCTGTTGGGGGCATGTGACTTTGGTTTGCGAAGAGTTGACACCCCACGCAATATTTGACAAGTGACTGGGCGTCCGCCCGAGCTGTAGGCCAAAAGAACCCAGCCCGGAAGGCCTTGCTTACTAAGGCTCTTGCTGCGGCGTGATGACCGCCCATCCCTGCGTGGACTTCGGCTAAGAGCTGCCGCCCTTCTTCCTGAGATATGCACCGCTGTAGTATTCCGGTGGTGCTCTTCTTGTATAACTCACCTTCGTGTACCTTAAAGGCTTTGGAGCGCCGAACTATACGTCGCGCCTCCGTCTGATCGTCGGGGAGTTCTTTGCGAAGGAGGTAGGTGAGGAAGGGCTCGGTCCATGGTGCGATTACTGCCATGACCTCGTGAGCCGAGGGCGTTTCGTCCATTACGGAGCCGCCGGTGATTTGATCTCTGGTTCGTTTACGGGGGGAACAACCTCGCCTGCATTGGTTAGATCGGCGCCCTTTTGATCGTCCGGCCAAACCACGGATGGCTTAAAGAGCCGTTCCAGGAAAGTGTTTGGTGGGACAGGGTCGCGTTTGGCTCCTATGCGAGCCAGTATATCGGCAGCTTGGTTGTCGTCTCTGGCGACGTGGTGAAATTCCAGCCCCTCGAACCGTGCGGATATCTTGAGGACAGCATTTCTATATGCCGCCATCTTTGGATTCTTGGCATCGAACTCACCGTTGACTTGAGAGATGGCCAGGTTGGAGTCTCCCCATACCTCCAGCCGCTGTATGCCCATTGAGGCTGCCATCCGAAGACCGTGCAAGAGGGCTTCGTATTCGGCTGCATTGTTGGAGTCGGCATACATGATCTGCAACACGTATCGAACGTTGTCACCTGTGGGGGATGTGAGAACAACTCCAGCCCCCAGTCCGGCCAAAGTTTTGGATCCATCGAAGTACATCGCCAATGGGAGTATGTACTATATTCCCTGGGGAGCTCGTCTTCTGTCCATTCGGCGAGGAAATCTGCCAACACCTGAGATTTAATAGCTCGTCGTGGTTTGTAGGTAATCTCAAAAGGAAGGAGCTCAATGGCTCATTTAGCTATGCGGCCGGTGGCGTCCCTGTTATTGATTATATCATTCAGGGGTACTTCGGATGCCACCATGACCGAACACTCTTGGAAGTAGTGTCTTAGTTTCCGTGATGCCATAAATACTGTATAGGCTATCTTCTGGTAGTGCAGGTATCTGGACTTGCATTGCGTTAGTACTTCTGACACGTAATAGACCGGCTTCTGTATCTGGAATTTGTGTCCCTCCTCCTCTCGTTCGACGACGAGCACTGCGCTAATGACTTGGTTGGTGGCCGGTATGTATAATAACATGGGATCACCCGCGCCTGGTGCTGTGAGTATGGGGTTACTTGCCAGGAGTGTCTTAATTTCTTCTAGCGCAGCCTTTGCTTCGTCGGTCCATTCAAAATTCTTGGTCCGTTTCAGCAATTTATACAGCGGTAAAGCTCTTTCACCGAGGCGAGAGATAAAGCGACTTAACGCTGCCACGCAACCCGCCAGCCTTTGGACATGCTTTAGCTCTGTGGGAACTGCGAGTTCTGATAAGGCACGGATCTTGGCCGGATTCGCTACTATTCCTCTATGGGAAACGATGAATCCGAGCAATTTACCAGCGGGAACTCCGAATACACACTTCTCCGGATTGAGCCGAATATCGTATTCGCGTAGGCTGGCAAAGGTTTGCCTTAAATCGTCGATCAAATGGCTGACGTGTTTGGTTTTAATGACCACATCGTCAACGTACGCCTCGACTGTTTTGCCAACCTGTTTTTCGAGACAGGTCTGGATCATGCGCTGGTATGTTGCCCCAGCGTTCTTTAGCCCGAATGGCATTGTGTTGAAACAAAATGGCCCGTAAGGGGTGATGAATGCGGTTTCCACTTGATCGGATTCCTTCATTTTAATCTGATGGTATCCGGAGTAAGCATCGAGGAAACACAACGAGTCGTGTCCGGCTGTGGCGTCAATGATCTGGTCTATGCGTGGTAGTGGGAAAGGGTCCTCGGGGCAGGCCTTGTTGAGGTCTTTAAAGTCGACGCACAGCCGCCAGGATTTGTCTTTCTTTGGTACCATAACCAGGTTTGCCAACCATTCGGGGTGCTTAATGTCCCGAATGAATCCGGCCTCTAGTAATTTAGCCAATTCTTCACCCATAGCTTGTCGTTTGGGCTCGGAAAAGCGGCGCAGAGTCTGCTTGACGGGCTTAAAGCCTGGGATGATGTTCAGACTATGTTCTGCCAGCCGCCGTGGGACGCCAGGCATATCGGAAGGATGCCAGGCGAAGATGTCCCAGTTTTCTCATAAGAAAGCTCGCAACGCTTCGTCCACTACGGGGTCGACCTGAGCTCCGATGGACGCTGTCTTGTTGGGGTCCGTCGGGTGCACCTGAAATTTAACGATCTCCTTTGCTGGTTTAAAGGACGTGGGTTTTGGCCTCTTACTGAGGATCACGTCGTCTTTGTCTACTGTTGACCGGAGTGCGGTCAGCTCTTCCGCAGCAAAGGCCTCAGCTAAAGCCTCGAGGGCAAGAGCTGCTGTTTTGTTTTCGGCCCGAAGGGCTATATTTGGATCACTGGAGGTTGTGATCACCCCGTTTGGTCCTGGCATCTTAAGTTTCATATACCCGTAATGTGGTATAGCCTGGAATTTTGTGAAGGCGTCACGTCCCAATAAGGCGTGGTAGCCGCTGGGGAAGGGCACGATATGGAAGAGAAGTTCTTCGGAGCGGTAGTTGTCGGGCGTGCCGAACACTACGTCCAGGGTGATACATCCTGAACAGCGCGCCTCCTTCCCCGGGATTATACCCCGGAAAGTTGTGTTGCTATGCTCGATGCGAGATCGGTCGAACTGCATTTTTTCTAGAGTATCCTCGTAGATTAGGTTTAAACCACTGCCGCCGTCCATTAGCACCTTGTGTAACCTGAATCCATCAATGATGGGGTTCAGGACTAGTGCGGCCGGTGAATGACCGGGAAGAATGGCTGGTCGGTCAGCATCTCCGAAGGTAATGGGTATGTCTGCCCATGCACTGGTTGCTGCCACGTGATATACCTGTTCGAGTTCTTTAAGAGCTCTTTTCCTCCTGTTCCTCGAAGGGAACGTTTCGTAGATCGTCAGGACTTCGGCGTTATATTCTGATGGTGCTGTTGAGCGCCTGTTCGGCGGTGCTGCCTCAAGAATGGATTCACCGCTTTTCGCGATCTGCCTGACGACCCAGCAAGTCTAAGGCTGTGAGTCGGAGCTGTGTTCAGCAATACGGAGTGTATAGGGCAAGGTTTATCCAATAGTCCATCCAGGACAGTACTGACCCCTGAAAGGGGCCTGTTCCTCTTTTTTGCGGGCTCAAGCGTGGCTGGCCGGTTCGGAGGTATCCTCTTTTGCCGATCTCCGCGAGGGTATTCGGTAAAGGTTGGCTCCGAAAATAGCCGCTCGACTTGCCAAGCACTTTCCATGGCACAATACTTCTGTACCAAAATGGACAGCTCGATAAAGTCACTAATGTGTCACTGCGCCAGGGCGTTGAGAATTCCTTTGTCATGGCAGTTACAAATGAAAGTTGCCATTGTCTCTTGATCACTGAGGCCCCGTACTTTGTTTTTGGCGAGGAGGAGTCTGGCCCAGTAATGATGAACCGTCTCTCTTGGGAACTGTTTAATGTCCCGTAAGCCGGAAGACTTGGGGGCCGATGCGATGCTTGAATGATCGGCTTGGGAGGTGAGTGGGAAAAAATTTGATTCCACGCCACGACGAGAGTTTGGAGTCACGGACTCCAAACTATGTGAGGGTTCAGGGACCAATTCCGGTATGTCTTCGGGACGAACTCCTGAGTCCAGGTTGTAGGCGGGGTCTTGAGGACCGGAGACTGGGGTGTAAACCGTTTTTAATTCCGGCAGCTGGGGGGATGAGCCCCCGGCCGGACACTCGACGGTGGCGATAAGGTGGGTGACCGTGGGGACGCGAATTTCCCTGCTGTCGGGTTTAAGCCCGAGCCGGTCATAGACTGGGATCTGATCATCGGCCACACGCATGGTTTCCATCCGGTCATATAGCTCGTTGAGAAACGAGGCGATGGTAGGATGGTCGTCGCTAAGGCGAGTGGGGTCGATATACGTTTCGGGGTCGCGCAAGAGCGGTCCCGGATTCTGTTCCACCATGGCTGATCCGGTCACAACGACCGGACTGGGTGATCCAGAGGAGGTGATGCCCGATGTCTTCGGCGTCGAGGCGTCAGGATCTGCGGGTTCCTCCATAAGGGTCAAGGGTTTCATCAAGACGAGTTCTCCCCGTGAATCGGCGATGAACTCTAAGGTTCCGAACCTGATTCCTTGATCGGGGGAGTGGGTTCCCGATCTGACCTAGGTGGCTGATCGGGCAAATGTGCGACGAGATGTCGCTGCTTGCAAGGATCTGACCTGGGGCGTGAGTCCCCTGGGTGTAGATCTCATTGCTTGAAACTAGGCAAGCCATCGATTCCTTCTGGCGATCACAGCGGAACTCTCAATGAAAGCACCAATGTCGGTGTCAAAACCGGTGGATCTCGGGTAGGGGGTCCCGAGCTGTGAGACTAGGATCGATGGTAACAGGAGACGAAGGGGACAAGGTTTTACCCAGGTTCGGGCCCTCCTATGGAGGTAATACCCTACGTCCTGCTTGATTATATTGATAGTATGGGGATTACAGAGTTGATCTACCTCGAGATCAAGTAGCTAAACCCTAGATGAGTTCTGTTGTTTTACAACCTAAAACCCTCCGGCTTATATAGACGCCAAGGGTACCTAGGGTTTACACATAGTCGGTTGCACATCAAAGGGAAAAAACATGCCTATCTACTGTCGACATCTTGGAGGACACGCCTATGGCTCCCTGAAATTTCCGCCTCGGCGCCCGGGCCCCCGATCTTCTAATGCTCATCCGGTGGCCCATATAGTCCGGCCCATGAGAAACAGGTCGGCTATCCGAGGACCCCTTAAACTAGGACTCCCTCATACGCCCCGTTCGTCTACTTCACGGATTCGTTCTTCTTCCATGTGGGATCTCAGGCAAGATGAACATTTCCCTGGATACCACTACCATAATTGCCATGCTAGTTGTCTCGTTTCTATCGCTATGTCTTGCTACCTACCACTTGTTTGCTAAGCCTTCCAAAATGCCATGATAAGCCTCTAACCCTCCACATCCCAGCAAACCATTGTTTGGCTAAGTTACCGCTTGCTCAGCCCCTTCTTATAGCGTTGCTAGTTGCAGGTGCAAGTTGTTTTCATGTGCCAACATGGATATTTTGAGATATCACAATATTATTGCTATTTAATCTAACGCATATATATACTTGGTAAAAGGTGGAAGGCTTGGCCTTTTGCTCAGTGTTTTGTTCCACTTTTTCCACCCTAGTTACTTGTGTACCGGTGTTATGTTCCATATTGAGCACTCCTAACATGCTTGGGGTTGTTATGGAGACCCCCTTGATTCGTTTTGGGATAAAACTCGTCTGGCAAGGCCCAACATTGGTACTACATTTGCCTAATAACTAATAAATTAGCATAGGGCGTCATGAACCCGTGGATAATTTAATCAACCCCCGGGCTAATGCTCCTCATGAGTGTTGGTCCAAAATAGAGCACTGTGCGGGGCAAACCCAGGGCAACTTGGGTGAGTTCTATCAGGCCACCATACGCATCGCTTATCTGTCGTGTCCTGAGAACGAGATACGCGGCTCCTATCGGGTTCGTTGACACGTCGGGCGGTCTTGCTGGATTTGTTTTACCTTTCTCAAACGTCTTGTGCACCGGGATTCCGAGGATACTTCAGGCTACCTCGAGGTTGAGTTTTAGCCCCGGGATTCCAAGGATACTACAGGCAATCTCGTGGTTGAGGTTTTCAGACGCAGCTTCTGGTTAGTTTGTGATGGATGAGTTGGAGCACCCCTGCAGGGTTAAATCAATTCGAGAAGCCGTGCCCGCAGTTATGTGGCAACTTGGAAATTTGTTTAACATCCGGTCATAAAAAAATTGAAATAAACTCAAATAAAATACACCAACTGTGTGCGTAACCGTGACTGTCTCTACTCGTGAGTTCTGAGCCGAGAGAGAACACAGTGGGGTTATGTTTGACTCGTAAGTAGGTGTTCAGGATCACTTAGTGTAGATCATGTCCGTTTATGCGTAGATCACCCCTCTTATTAAGTTAGCCACCCCTCTTATGTCTCTACTCGTGGGTTCATGTCCGTTTATGTGTAGATCACCCCTCTTATTCTTGTACTCGTAAGTTAGCCACTCAAAGAAATGCTTAGTGCTTGCTGCAGCCTCACCACTTAACCATACCTCACCTATTAAGCTTTGCTAGCGTTGATACTCTTGGTAATGAGATTGCTGAGTCCCTGTGGCTCACAGATTACTACAACAACAATTGCAGGTACAGGTAATGCGATGATTTGACGTGAGAGCGATGCTTGTTTGATTTGGAGTTCTTCTTCTTCTTCTTCTTCATCATCAATCTAGGATGGTTTCCAGGCCGATAGCCTGGGATAGCAAGGATGGATGTCGCTTTTATCGTTTGATTTCGTCTATAGTCGGACCCTGCTTTTATGGATGATGATTGCAATGAATGTTTGTATTTGAGATGATCATGATTTAGCTTGTGGCGAGTGTACGCCAATTCCATATACTCATGTCCTCTTTACATGTACTTGTAACGATATCCACTCTTGCGAAATGACGAGATGCGCTTCTATCCCTGTCGAGGCCCTCGAACCAAAATAAGGATAGGATCGTATCTTGGGCGCTACAAGTTGGTATCAGAGCAGTACCGACCTAGGAGCCACCTTGATTGATCGAATTTGGCGAGTCAAGTCTAGTGAAAAACTATTTTGAGTCTAGTTATATATCGAAGAGTAGGATTCTTTTTACTCCTCTTCTATGCTCTGGTGAGGAATCCTGACGTAGGAATTTTAATTCTACCCCTCTTCCCACTAATTTTTTTAGGATCACGCGGGTATTTTGGAACCTCTATGATGCCGATGTGACGGAATTCTATATCTGGTGCCTCCTGTTTCCGAGGAGTAGAGCTCCAAGGGGTTCTTGACACATAGTTATTGTTCAGTTTCCTTAGTATCTCAGGACGAGGATGTTTGAAATTGCTTCAATACTATTTGTGGCGAGAGGAGTTTGGCGTCACCCAGTACTGGGGAGAGCATCCAGATGTACTGCCATGTTTAGTATCGTTGTGATTATGAGGGTCTGAGGTAGATGAATTTCCGAGGCGTCTGGTTATGTGTTGCAGATCTGATACATTGGAGAGTAGTATTACTGCTAGGAGTTGAGTGATGGATTTTACTCCGTGTATCTGTGGACCCGATTGCATAACCAAAGATTCTGGAAGTTCTCAGGTGGGAATTCAAGTAGTTACCTAGGATTGTCCTTCCAATGAATGCATAATGGGTTATGTATTTGTTTCTGGCTTAAATTTGCAAGATTCATCCTTTGTTTTGTTGGAGTATGGTAATTCGAGTTGCTTCGATGTCAACTGTTGATTTCATGTCTTTCCGAAGTGGTGTTCTCATATTTATATGGGAGTACTAATCCTTTTCCTCAATCAAATTGCCTTGTCAATTCTTGTTCATCCGGAGTGCTTCTCTTCAAGATAATTCAATCTCTTCCTATATTTGCAAGATCTATCCTCATATTTGTTTCCGGAGTTCGTTTCATCCGTCCCAAGTTGTCTTTGTTTTTTCCCCACCCTCCCGCCCTTTTCTTCAACGATTAAATTATCATCGAAGTGCCTTTCTTTTCATTGATGCTTCTGCTATATTTTCTTCCGTATTGTATCCGGTGATTTGTTCTGAAGATGCCTAGGTGGTAAGTTCATCATTCTTCGTTCTTGTTTTGTTTCCCGGTGGATTCAATTTAACCTCTTGATGTTCATCATATCCTTTCAATCGCTAAACGCTTTCTCATTTTGGAAGTTCCTATCCAAGCCTCTCTTGTTATTCATCCCTCTCTCTATTCTATCCGGAGTGGCAAAGATAGCTCAGAAGATTCGTGTTTCCATTCAAAATCTTTTCAATTATTTCGAGGTTCTCAACTTCATCAAGTTCTTAATCTGTACCGGGGCAATCTTTCTTTCTAAGAAATTGTTTCAACGGTGGCTTCTTTTGAGTGGGCCCATAACCCACATGTTTCCGGAGATCTCAAATTCTTTTCAAACATCACATAAGAATGAAATCCATCAGTCATATCCCATCTCGAAGACCACTTCTAAATCATTTTCATCGTTGGCTCAACCTTTCTTTATTCATTGTCCCGGGGTGTCTCGGTAATTCTTGGTGGTGTTTCTCGTCATCATTCTCAACTTGAAGACTGAAGAAGAGTTTATCTTAAATCTTTCTCCATTCTTTTGAAGATTTGTCATCTCAGCTTGTTGTCTTCCTCTCCAATTATTTTCCGATCATGAGTAATTCCTCCCATATCTATCCGGAGCATTTCAGAGTTGTCTTCATTTCTCGATCCTTTGAAGGCCACCATTTTAGAAGATTTCCTCGCTCTCAGCTTTCATCTTTCGTTCTCAAATTCATCTCAATTGATGTATCTTCGTTCGTTCGATATTTTCATCGTTCATTCTCAATTCATACCAGTGGATCATGCTCTCTTCGTTCTCATGTAGCTCCATTCATTCGTCGTATCCTCATTCATTTCAAATTCTTACCGGTGCTTTGTTCCAGAATTCTTCAAGTTTGTGCTCTATCTCTCTCTTCAATCTTTTTCAAGAAGAATAAGTAGTATGCATAATCCGTTGTGTGTCATCAATTTAACTTGATGAAGGATAAGCATAACATAATTCTTATTCTTGTTGGTCAAGGTGATTTCAATCCTTCTTTCCGAGTTGTTCATGATATCAAATTCTTGATTCTAAGTTGCTCATCTTTTTCTTTTTCGGAGTCCCAAGTTTTCTAAAGAATCTCTTCACGAAGCTTCATCTAAATCATGGCAAGGCCTTAATCTTATTCTCTTCAACCTTCAGTTCTTTTGATTATTCTTTTGTATACGGAGGTTCTTCATGGTGGTTTGTCAAGGATTTTGTCCATTCTCGAAGTGTTGTTCAAGATTCTTGTTGGAGGACCTCAAGTATTCTTTGTCTTGTATTTCAAAGTGCAATTTATTCTCCCTTATATTTTGAGGTGGTGTTATAGCATTCTTGATTCGTGAGGAGTCTCAAAGAGAAGTTGTCAAGAATGAGACACGTAAACCCATCATTTCATTCTCGGAGTTATCTTGGATTGGATTTCACCTAAAGCCTTTCCTAAGGATTGTTGCTATGATGCTTATCAATGATCCGAGTTCTCAATGTATCCTCTTAGTGAAAGAAGTTTTATCTCTTCATGATCTCAAGAAAATCAATTATTTTCGTTAGTGGCCGGTTGTCAACTTATAATTTTGAAATGTTTTCATAAGTCCACAACAAGCTTATTCTTTTTGTTGTTGATTTTCCAACAACTCCATTAAATCCTTCTTCCTAAGGATGCTTTTCAATTCAATTATGATAGAAGTTGTCATTTCCTTCTCCATTCTTCTCAAATCTAGCTTCTATTCTTTTGTTCCGGAGGTTTTGTGATATTGCTATCTTCGAACCATCATCTCGCTTTGTCAAGATCATGTTCTTCCCTTGCTTGTCCATTTAACCGGAGTGTTGTGTCCTTGTTTCAAGCTCTTTCCATCTTATCAAGTCTTGCCTCTCTTATCAACCGGAGTGCTGTCTGAATTCTCTCTTTATTGTTCCTTGTCTATCTCGTTTCAACCGAAGTGCTGCCCAAATTTCTTTTGAATTCTTGCTTGTGCCTCGTGTCACTCTTCATCTCCTTGCAACATCCAAGTTTCGTTGATTTCACTCATTTCTCAAAGAAGCAACTAAGTTTTACCTCTTCTTTCCTTTCTATTCCTCTTCTCATTCTATAATCTCAGGTTGAGATCTCTTGTTAGTGGAGGAGAGTTGTAACAGCCCGAGACCGACGCTCCAGACGCCTTCCATTTATTTCAAGATTCACCGTGTGTTCCTTTTGGTTGTCGCATTCATCGTCACATCATTCGCATCATACGCATTGCATCGGCTCTCCATCGACATCGTTTCTGAAAACTTGCACCCGTTCGTAGTTGCCGGTTCTCTTCATTCTCATCGTTGACTGTTTCGTGACCAACCACACACGCACGCGCCAGCGACATCAATAAAATATTGTTTTTAAAAGCGTGTATAAAATATTCTTGGAATGGGTCGAAACTTGGCGAGCGGTCTTATTATATTGTAGGTAGACCGCTTGCCAAATTTCGTCGCATTCAGAGGTTGTTTGATACCCCAACGACCAACTGTAGCGATATAGTCGTCGGTTAATTATCGCACGTTTTCGGTGTTTAAAAACTATGTTGCCGGGCCGCATCTCTCTCTTCTCTCAGCCCACAAGCCCCTACACAGTCCACTTAACCCACCTAGCTACCCCCTCCACTTCCGGACCGTCCGATCGAGATCAAACGGTCCGAAAACGGACTAAATCAGCTAACCCTAGACCCCTGGCTATAAATAGACACCCGTAGCGTGCCCTAAACGGAAACCCTAGACCTCTCCCTCGTTTTCCATGCTGCCCAATCCCCAGCCACCACCCACTGCCTCCTCTCTCCTCCCACCAGCACTGCGGCCCGCCAGGCCCATCCTGGGCCCGCCCGGGCCCGAAGCACCGTCGCCGCTCCCCGCGCATGGCGCCCGAGCGCCCCGGCTCCGCGCCTCCCAGGGCCCTTGTGGCTACCTCGTGGTGCTCCACGTCGCCCGGCCATCGGCAGCCGCGCCATCGGAGCTAGCCGTCAGCGACCCCGACCCAGGCCAGCGCCGGACCTCCTCCTCCTTCTCTCTTCTCTCCCTTCTCTTCTCCCTATCCCCTAACCTCTCTCTCTCTCTCGTTGCAACCAGGGGCGCTATGACCGTCAGGAGCTCGCCGCCGCGCCGCTTGTTCCTGCTCCTAGCCGGATCTGCAGAGCCACGCCTCTTCCTCGCCAGTCTACAGCAGCGCCGTCACCGCACCGGCACTTTTGCCGCGGTCGAGGAGACGGGGAAGACGCCGCTCGATCCACCCGCTCGCTGCATCGGGCGCCTCGGCCGCCGCTCGAGCCAGGCCCAGTGTAGGCCGTGGTCCACCAACCGCTCGCGTTAGCTGCAGATCCAGCCCAACAGCTCACAGCCGGCCCAAGCCCAATGTGAGCAATGCCTACCTATTCCTCGCTTGAGTGATGTTTAGCTATCCTGTGCATAGTGGGCCAATTCAGATCCGACCCTGTTCTGTTTTTTTAGTTCTCTGCAAATTTACCAATTAACCAGGACATTTGAGATTTTTAGCAAAATGCCATGTTTTTAAAATGTTAATAATTAATCAACCGTGCATCAGATTAAAATGAATCTTATATGAAAAATGACTAGAATTTTGTGTAGATTCACAATAGCCAACTTTCAACCATGTTTAAAATGTTTAAACTTGCTATTTGCATTAATTTGCATATATGTCATGTTAAAACGGTTTTTATCATCACTAATTGACCATAGCTTCGATTTTAATGATCCACATATGTAACTTGACAAGAAAAACATGTAGAATAACATGGTGACATTTATTTTGCTGTTTAACCACTCAAAAATGGTGTTCCAGGCAGAACAGTACCAAATTCATAATTGCATATGAGGGTGTTTTGGGAAATGGTATATGTTGCTACCGCCCTCATTTAAAATGCCCAGTTGATGTAGTTGTTCATGCTTCACCTCTTGCCATGATAAACAACATTTAAAATGATTGTATATTTAAAGAACATTAACCTCATTTCTCATAATATGGAGAGTTATTATTTTGTTTATGAATGCCCCCCTTCTCCATTTAAAATTGCTTTAATTCCATCTTCACCTTATGCCAAGAACACCCATGTTAAACAACATTTCTTGATGAGTACCTAAACGAGAGTGAAATAAATAATTTGAATGTGGAGTTTCGTTAATATGCAACTCGTTGCATATTGAACTTCACTTAATTTGTAGTGTTTAATTGTTGCATCTTGCCATGCCTTGCATAATTAAACTGGACATGCATCATATTTGTTTGTGCATCATGTCATGACTATGTTGTGGTGTTTACCGTGTCGTTTAATTGTTTTTGGATTGCTTCTTCTTGATAGAGTTCCGAAAGCATTCAGAGTGTGAGGATTCGCTCGACTACGCCCCGTTCGTCTACTTCACGGATTCGTTCTTCTTCCAAGCGGGATCTAAGGAAAGATGATAATTTCCCTGGATATCACTACTATTATTGCCATGCTAGTTGTCTCGTTTCTATCGCTATGTCTCGCTACCTACCCCTTGTTTGCCAAGCCACCCAAAATGCCATGATAAGCCTCTAACCCTCCACATCCCAGCAAACCATTGTTTGGCTAAGTTACCGCTTGCTCAGCCCCTTCTTATAGCGTTGCCAGTTGCAGGTGCAAGTTGTTTTCATGTGCCAACATGGATATTTTGAGATATCACAATATTATTGCTATTTAATCTAATGCACATATATACTTGGTAAAAGGTGGAAGGCTTGGCCTTTTGCTCGTTGTTTTGTTCCACTCTTGCCGCCCTAGTTACTTGTGTACCGGTGTTATGTTTCATATTGAGCGCTCGTAACATGCTTGGGGTTGTTATGGGGACCCCCTTGATTTTCGTTTTGGGATAAAACTCGTCTGGCAAGGCCCAACATTGGTACTACATTTGCCTAATAACTAATAAACTAGCATAGGGCGTCATGAGCCCATGGATAATTTAATCAACCCCTAGCCCAGTGCTCCTCATGAGTGTTGGTCCAAAGTAGAGCACTATGCGGGGCCAACCCAGGGCAACTTGGGTGATTTCTATCAGGCCACCGTACGCGTCGCTTATCCGTCGTGTCGTGAGAACGAGATACGCGGCTCCTATCAGGTTTGTCAACACTTCGGGCGGTCTTGGTGGATTTGTTTTACCTTTCTCGAACGTCTTGTGCACTGGGATTCCGAGGATACCTCGGGCTACCTCGAGGTTGAGGTTTTCCATCGGGATTCCAAGGATACTCCGGGCAATCTCGTGGTTGAGGTTTTCCGACGCAGCTTGTGGTTAGTTTGTGATGGATGAGTTGGAGCACCCCTACAGGGTTCAATCTTTTTGAGAAGCCGTGCCGACGGTTATGTGGAAACTTGGAAATTTGTTTAACATCCGGTCATAGAAAACTTGAAGTAAACTCAAATAAAATACACCCATTATGTGCATAACAGTGACTGTCTCTACTCATGAGTTCTGAGCCGAGAGAGAACACGGTGGGGTTATGTTTGACTCGTAAGTAGGTGTTTAGGATCACTTAGTGATCATTGCTAGTTCACGTCCTTTCATGCATATATCACCCCTCTTATTCTTGAACTCGTAAGTTAGCCACTCAAAAAAATGCTTAGTGCTTGCTGCAGCCTCACCACTTAACCATACCTCACCTATTAAGCTTGCTAGTCTTGATACCTTTGGAAATGAGATTGATGAGTCCCTGTGGCTCACAGATTACTACAACAACAGTTGCAGGTACAGGTAATGCGATGATTTGACGTGAGCATGATGCTTGTTTGATTTGGAGTTCTTCTTCTTCTTCTTCATCGATCTAGGATGGGTTCCAGGCCGGCAGCCTGGGATTGCAAGGATGGATGTCGCTTTTATCATTTGATTTCGTCTGTAGTCGGACCCTGCTTTTATGTATGATGATTGCAATGAATGTTTGTATTTGAGATGATCATGATTTAGCTTGTGGCGAGTGTAAGCCAATTCCACATTCTCATCTCCTCTTTACATGTACTTGTAACGATATCCACTCTTGCAAAACGACGAGATGCGCTTCTATCCCTGTCGAGGCCCTCGAGCCAAAATAAGGATAGGATCGCATCTTGGGCATTACTGTATTGATGCCCTGCGACGTGCATTCCTTTGGGATGGCTCCGACAAAGTAACTGGTGGCAAGTGTAAGATCAATTGGGAGCGGTTTTGCCGTCCTAAAGCCATGGGCGGTCTGGGAGTCCTAAATCTGAGCAAATTTGCCACGACGCTATGTTCAAGGTGGCTTTGGAACGAGTGGGCGGAACCGGCAAAGCCGTGGCTGGGACTAGGCACTCCTTGCAACGAGGCCGACAAGGACCTTTTCGCGGTGGCAACAAAGGTCATGGTTGGTAATGGGGATAAAACTTGCTTCTGGACGTCCCCTTGGCTTGACGGCCTAAGGCCAATGGACATTGCCCCTAAAATCTTTCAGATTTCAAAAAAGAAAGGTTGCTCCGTGAGGAAGGCACTCACTGATGATCACTGGCTATCCCAAGTTGATATTATAAATGGCATCACCACCGAGCATATACAAGAGTTTGCCACCCTTTGGGAGAGTTTGGATGGGATAACCCTGGACCACGACATACAAGATATGATCACGTGGAAGTTTACGCAGAGCGGTAACTACTCCACATCCTTGGTCTATTCGCTTCAGTTCGAGGGGCGCACCTCCACGCCACTCATAATGATCGTCTGGAAGGTTTGGGCTACACCAAAATGCAAGTTCTTTGCTTGGTTGATCATCCACAATAGAGTTTGGATGGCGGATAGGCTGCATCGAAGGGGGTGGCCAAATTGATGTTTGTGCCCATTATGCTACCAAGATCAAGAGAAAGCGGCCCACCTACTATTCCAATGCCGGTATTCGGTAACGGTTTGGAAAGCGATAGAGACGAAGACCGGCCTGGACGATATTGTCACAACAGACTGGACGGACATGCAAAGTGTCAGACAATGGTGGACCGAGATTGCACTTGCACGCTCGCTGAATGGAAAAGGAATGGCCTCCCTCCTTATGTTGATCTCCTGGGAATTTTGGAAGGAGAGGAACGCTAGGGTCTCCCGGAACGTCTCCGCGCCTTCGATGATCCTCGTGGAAAAAATCATCGTCGAGGCAAGACTTTGGGCTTTAGCAGGTGCCAAAGGGCTAGGTGTAATTTTACATAGCGTGTAGTTGTTTTACCTTCGCCATTATATGGCTGTTGTCTTCGGACTCTGTTACAACCCTCTCTTAATTAATGAAATGGCAAATCTTTTGCCTTGTTTAAAAAAAACTATAAGTTTAAATCCATCTCATCCTTGATCATCATGTTGTGTAGAATTACACATGTAGTGATGATATTTGAGAGCTATTTCTTATCCCAGTAGCGAGAAAGACTTCAAACGATGGTAAACCTAGCTTGCAACACACCAAATGTCATCTCAATATCCTTTTGGCATGCTTTTGTGCTTGAGGAAGATACTTTGTTTCTGGTTTCAGACTTACCGATGATCTTCACAAATATTGTCCACGAAGGATTACCCCATGATATAATCATGTTCATTGATGCTGTAGTTGCAAGACCGACCTTTTCCACTAGCTAGTTGCGCAAAAAGATGTGATCTATGCAATACATCGATATCATTTAGCGACCTCGGCAATCCAAATAAGCAATGCCAAATCCACAAGTCATGCAGCTCCGAGCACAATAGTGGTTTTACGTTTATGGCCGGTGTATTGTTTGGCCCAAGCAGTATGGCAGTTCTTTCACCTTCAATGCATGCAATCCACACTCCCAAGCCTGCCCGGCCATCCTCTTACTTCGTTCATCGCCATCAACTTCTTTGTGTGCTCATTGGAAGCTCGGAGGTACTCGGAACCAAAAACCCGGATCATTGTCTTCAAACACTCGGACACATTTGAGCGCGATATCTTCTAATGCAAAGATACTCATCGGTGTAGTGGGCCGAAATGCCACATGACATCACTCTCATTGTCATCAATATTTTTTAGTATTCACTAAATCCAAGCAAACCAACAACATTCCTCCGGCGAGTGAAGAATCGATAATTTTGCTTGCAAGTTTCGACAATGCAAAAAGAGATCTACGCATTTAATAACGCCTATGGAAGAGGCGAGCCGGATAGGTTGTTACCTCGGCAAAGTAGCCCTTCATGAGCATATTGTGGCTGAGAGCTCGGTGTCACAAAATGAAAAGACAACCAACCATTGATCCGCGATGCTTTTTCTTCTTGTTAGTTTCAAATTCTTGGACGAGATGCAACAAGACGAGGTGATCGACATCGTCATCAAAACGCATCTCCTCTATGTCAGAATCATCCAACGATGACGATGAACTCCAAGCATGCATCTAGAAAAATAAAGCCACGACTTTGTCACAAATTGCATGTCGGTCGAAAATGAAATCGCAAGGGAAGCTCGGTATATTACCTTTTGCTGGTAGCAAAGTCGTCGCCTGTAACTTCCCAATCATCGGTCGAATGCAAATCCGTCGCCACCATCACCCTACTTCTACTTGTCCCCCTACCCGCGGCTTCGACGCGCTGATGACTGTGCGGCTCAAGTGTTGCCCGAGCAGTCGGATCTGCTCGCAGCGAGCCCCCCCCCGCCCCCCTGACATGGTGCTCTGAGAAGGATCCATGGCACCAACGGCTGCCGCCCACCAAGACGCGCAAGGGATAGAGGGAACGGCAAAATGGAGGGATAAACCAGACATATGAAGGAAGTGGGCTGATATTTACAGCTCCCGCAATTTATTTTACCAGACGGGCTGTTTTACAAGACATGGTCGGTATGATTTTTTGTCCCGGACCCGTAAAACAGCGGTTATTTTGTGGACAGACCAATATGCGGAGTCTGCGAGAGTTGGTCTAAACCTTTCCTTTGTTAGTACGCAATAGCAAATGTTCTGTGATATTGGACTCTGGCTCTAGAGCAGAAAACATCTAGCAGATCCCTTAAAGAGACAAAACTATAAAATAATTGTATCTTTACGAGATTGAATGGAAACCAGTGTTCAAGAAAGCGTTTTCAAGCGACGCTTAAGCGCTGAGCGATGGCAAAGCGCTTCGCTTTTGCCCTAAGCGGTAGATTAAGCGTTTTTTTAAAATTTGGCCAGAATTTGACTTTTTTGAACTAATTTTGCTTGTCTGCTTGAGCAATAATGGCAATATGCCATTTATCTTATTATTACGCTCTGTTTGGGAACTATTTCCTTCATATGCTGGCAAAATTATGGCCACATGATCTCTATTAGGCTATGACTATTGGAACTAAACTGCATTTTAGTTGTTATGTTGCCCGCTAAACGTGGGCATGGGCAGCCCGGGCCGGTGACCCGGGCCGGGCCGGGCCGGGCTTTAGGTTTGGGCCGGGTTCGGGCTCAGAAACGAGGCCCGGTTGGCAGTTCGGGCCGGGCTCGGGCTTGGGAAATAGGACGTTTTACATGGAGGCCCGGCCCGGCCCGGCCCGAAGTTCACAGTTTTAGTCTGTTTGGGCCGGGCTCAGGTCTGAAAGTTGGTGTTTTTGGCCGGGCCGGGCCGGGCTCGGGCCTGGGAATTTTAGTTCGGGCTTTACAAAGCCCGGCCCGGCACGGTGGATGCCCAGGTTTATTGCCCGCCATGTGAATCTGATGTGCATTCGCTATGGTGTGAACTGTATTTTAGATGCTATTCAATTACACATATGCCATGTTTCCTATTTTTCTGTGTATATTATTCAAAATTTGTCAAATTCTAGCCAATTTCAAAAAACACTTAAGCGAGGTTAAGCTGCGCTTAAGCGCTCATTGCTCTAAGTTGTGGCCTTCCGCTTCGCTTACGCTTTCTGCTTTTTTGAACATTGGCAGAAACTAACATGATCAGACCCTTTAAAATTGTTTGACCCATTTTTTTAGAGAAACCTTAAAATGAGCCTCCAATCCCTTAGATTTTTCTGATTCAGGGCAAATTTTATAGTTCAACTTAGAAAAAAAGATGGTTGATGGGAGGGAAGTTTCACGTCCAACCGACAGAATAGTCTCCATTCCAACCAAGATCCATCGTGTCGGTCTCGATTCTGGCCAAATTTCCAGCGGGCAAGCCCGATTTGGAGCGATTCTAGTTGATTTCGACGGGCCGACGCGAGCCCCGTGCGCTGCTCCTTGGGAGGGACATGACATGCAGCTGCCGTCGCAACTATTTGTGGACAAGAGGTACATCGGCATTATCGACGAGGTGGTGGCGCTGCACGAGCAGTCATGGCTATGGTCAATGCTCCGCCGCGCAGCCAGGCGCAGGCAAAGCAGCGTGCGAGGTGTGCAACGATGCGCCTGATTCGTCGTGTGCGGAGGCGGACTGCAAGGTGTGTGGTGACAAGGATTCAAGGAGAAGTGGTTAGAGAAAGAAGAAGACCACATGGAATATTCGGTTTTATGATAATTTTTTGCGAGATCTGTTTCGTCACAATGCATGATACTGTAAAATAGGTTTAACATTTCTTTATAATGCTTTTACGGTACCACGATAGAAGGGATCTAGCAAGATGCTCTTAAGCTGCTGAAAGCTACAGCTGCTTGTATTGCATACTACTCTGTGTATATATATATATATATATATATATATATATATATATATATATATATATATATATAGGTATGAGGTCGGTACAGGCTGACTTGTTTTGTGCTTGACAGCCCAGGACAACCTAGTGCTAATTAGGATGAAAAAATAGAGTTGCTGCTGCTACTAGTTATGCAGCAGGCTTATCTTACTAACATTCTCCTCCTAATTCTACTAGCTACATAGGACACTAGGATTTTTTTTCGAAAAGGGACGCTTTATTACTAAAAAGATTTAAGAATTACACCCTGCCTCTGCATAACTAAGATGCACACAACCAACAAGGTCCTGACAACAAGTCAAAATAAAAAGAAGAAGACGCAATACACATCTAAAGTATATTTGTATAGCGCCTAAACCGTAGGTGGCCCAATCCTAAGATCATGCTGCCACCCATGTCGGGTAAAAGTATCCCTCGTCGTAGCCTCCAATCGTGTACACACCTCCGTAAATAGGTCTTGATTCTCCACTCGTTGTAGAGAGGACCATAAACAAAGCGTCCCGGTACATCTGTAGGTAACCTGCATTAGCGAAGTACTTTTATCATTAAAAACCTTATCATTTCTACATAGCCAAAGTGACCAAATCACGGCAAGCGCTCCCACCCCAAGAAGAATTCTAACCTGTGATCAATCCCATGTAACCAGTTGCCAAATATATTAGCAACACTACAGGGAGGATACAAGCCAGAAGCTATTTGGATGACTGACCATATAGAACGAGCTAATTTACATTGGAAGAATAAATGTTTAATTGTCTCATCATGCGGACAAAATACACATTGCGTACTTCCATGCCAATTCCTCTTAATAAGGTTATCTTTAGTAAGAATGACTCCGCGACGAAGACACCATGCAAAGATTTTATTCTTAAGTGGTATCTTCATCTTCCAGATCTTCTTATTATTATCAACTGGCACGCCAGACTGGATCAAAGCTCTATACATAGACTCCACTAAGAATTGCCCATTCCCATGTAGGTTCAAACGGAAGACATCGGACCCTTGTGACAACTGAACCGTGGTTAACTGTTGGAGAAGTATGTTCCATGATTGGAGTCTAGGTCCAATTAAATCTCTTCTGAACGTCACATTTGGCGGAAATGATTCAAAAACCTTGGCAATAGTATCACCCTTGTGACGCACAATATTGTATAGAGCTGGATATTGTTCCCGGAGAGTAGCATTACCTAGCCACTCATCCTCCCAGAATCTAATCTCCAAGCCATCCTTAATTGAGAAGGAACCATAGCGGAAGAAATATTTCTTCGTTGAGATTAGTCCCACCCAAAAATGAGAGTCCCCAGGCTTCCAGTATACCTGGGATACCGCCTTTGAATCCACATATTTTCTCCTTAGGAGGGTTTGCCATACACCGTCTCCCGTCAATAACTTAAACAACCATTTGCCGAGGAGGGCCCTATTCTTAACCTCAAGGTCATGAATGCCCAACCCACCTTGGTCCTTGGGACGGCAAACCACACTCCAATTAGCCAGTCGATATTTCTTTCTCTCGCTATCCCCTTGCCAAAAGAATCTTGATCGGAAGTAAACCAATCTATGTAAAACTCCTTTTGGCAACTGGAAGAAGGAAATCATACATAGTACCATGTTACTTAGTACTGAATTTATGAGAACTAACCTTCCACCTAGAGATAACAGTTTACCTTTCCAACTACTAAGTATTTTTTGTAGTTTCTCCTCGACGTGTTCCCATTCAACATTTGTGAGTCTCCGATAGTGTATCGGTATCCCCAAATAAGTGATCGGAAACTGGCCAAACCCGCATCCGAACAGGTCAGCATACAGATGGGCCTTGCCTTGTGCCTCGCCAAAACAAAACAATTCACTTTTATGGAAATTGATCTTAAGCCCCGAGCGTTGCTCGAATGCTGATAAAATTAATTTCAGATTTCTTACTTTCTCGAGGTTATGATCCATAAAGAGAATCGTATCGTCGGAATATTGAAGGATAGAGAGGATACCATCCACAAGATGATTCACTACCCCATCAATTTGGCCATTAGCCTTGGCATGCTCAATCATGACCGCCAACATATCTGCCACTATATTGAATAGCATGGGCGATACTGGGTCACCTTGTCTTAATCCCTTTTTTGTTTGGAAATAGTTACCGATGTTATCATTGACTTTAATGGCAACACTACCTCCAGACACGAAACTATGGATCATTGCACGCCACTCTTTAGAAAATACTTTCATTCTAAGAGTATGTTGGAGAAAAGACCACTTGACTTTGTCATAAGCTTTTTCAAACTCGATTTTAAGAACCACCCCATTTAGTTTTTTCCGATGCAATTCATTAACTGTTTCTTGAAGGACAACGACCCCATCTAGGATGTTTCTGCCTTGCAGAAAAGCAGTTTGAGAAGGATGAACCACATGCTCAGCTACCGAATTTAGCCTGATCGTCGCTACCTTAGTGTATATTTTAAAACTAACATTAAGGAAGTAGATTGGATGATACTGTTGTATCCTTTCAGCCTCATTAACCTTAGGTAATAAAATAATTTCACCAAAGTTTAAGCGAAACACCTCTAGTTGCCCATCATGAAGGCAACCAAACAAGAGTAGGAGATCATGTTTGATTACCTCCCAAAAGATCCGGTAGAACTCAGCTGGAAAACCATCTGGGCCCGGTGCTTTGTTGTGTTCCATTAGCAAAACCGCCTTTCTGAATTCCTCTTCAGAAAATGGAGTAGTTAGAAGGCTATTTTCAGCATATGAAACCTAGGGGATGTCATCTGTTCGAGACTCATCCATCGAGAAGTTTCCTTCCTTAGGGTTCCAAATAGGTTTTTATAATAACTAGTGATATAAGACTTAAGTTGCTCATGCCCTTCAATCTTGCCCTCCTCCTGTCGTAGGGAATGAATAAGTTTCTTCTGGTGTCTACCATTGGTGACACCATGGAAATATCTTGAATTCGAATCACCTTTCAGGATGAATTGAGCATTTGAATGTTGGTACCACTTGAGTTCCTCCTCAAACAGCATGTGAGCTATTTGAGCATTTGATTGTCTCTTGATCTATATTTCAATGTCAGAGAGTGGTCTAATATCTGCCAGAGCTTCTAAATCATCAATAATAGATGAAAGATGAAGCTTCTCCTTTTTGAGTATACCCGCAGTGTGCCTAGCCCAACCACCAAGCAACTTATGTAATGCACATATTTTGTTGTTCCATTTGTGTATTGGGGTAAGCCCGACAACCGGTTTATCCCACACCTCCTTGACCATTTCATGGAATCCCTCTCGATGCAACCATCCTAGTTCAAACTTGAACTTGCACCGGTGCTGTGGTCGTGGCAATCCAGTGGTTAAGACGATGGATGCATGATCTGAGATAGCCTCTATACGAGGTAGAGCGCGGACAGAAACCATTGGGAATTTGGATTCCCAGTCGGTATCCATTAAAACACGATCTAGTCGTATGTCGGTTCCGGAAGACTGTTCGCCCATGTGAGCTATCTTCTAATCTATGACATCGTTGAAAAGGAAAGGCCAATGATTATCAAACCTACCACGACTTTTGTCATTTGGAAATCATAACAAATTAAAATCCCCACCACCAAGAATGGGGTAGGGATTATCTTTCGCCAGATTAACCAGTTTGCGGAGAAAAACAGCCTTGAGCACATCCTTGGCTGCCCCATACACGCAACGAGGGTCCATGTGAAGTTGTGAGTTTTGTTTTGGATATGGAGTTTGATATGAAACTCCCCCTCCGAACTAGCCAGAACATCCATAGTCCCTGTGTTAACGCCAAGTAAAATGCCCCCAGAACGACCTCGAGGTGGCCGTGAAATCCAATTATAGTCTATCTCGCCAGAAAGACGGTTAAGTAGACTTACTTAGAAATCACATCTCCCCGTTTCAGATAAAGCCAAAAAATCTGAATTGTACTCCCAATTACATTCCGCAATGAATAGATGTTTAGCCAAGTCACCAAGACCTCTGCTATTAAAGAACATGCCATTCATGAGGAAACAATACGAGATTTAGAACATTTCACCCTCTTAGAGGGTTTGCGACCTTTTTTTGTACGGCGAGACTTGGATTTACGACCGGAAGCTGTAAGCTCTATCAAAGAACTAAGCCCGGGTTCCACCAAGACGACATCTGAAACCTCCCCTACTACATGAGTGAGTAGCTGACCATCTGATGTGGCATGTAGCTCCTCCTCATCTAGATGTGAGATAAATGATTTGCAAGAAACTTGTGAAGTAACCTTTAATCGATCATATTCCAAATGTTTCAAAGCATTTGAGGAAACAGAAATATCATGCTCATTGTTTCCTAGACTAACACCCACATTATTCAACTTAGAAACGATGGATGCAGTAGAAAAGGATAAAAATGATTTGGGTGATGATGAAGTACCTTGGTTATCGAGGTTCTGCACTGCTTTACGCCACATAGCCTTGGCTAATGAATCCTCATCAGTGTCCGTCCTTCCATCGTCGTCCATCGCATGACGGCCACTGTGGCGTATGGGTGTCATCCCCGATGAAGACTGTCGCATAAGAACATCCGCTGGAGGAGGGGATGAGGGTGAAGTAGCAACCCCCTACCCGGCAGTCATGACCGCCGGTGCACACGTCGTCACCGCCGAAGATGGTGTGTCTAGACGTGGGACGAGCAGTGATGTGTTCAAGGTTGAGACGGACGCATCCGGCTCCAAGCGAGACCGAAGATCAGCTGTGGGTGCACCGCTGCTTGGCTGCAGCCCCGAGGCTGGCCCTTCATGTCCCAGGTCACCGACTGCATGCATGCATTGCTCCACATTAGCATGCATGTAATGCTCCACATGAGCATGCTCACACTCCACCACGTGACTTGCATCTGCATGTTGGGCAGGCTTTACGTGAGCCGCTGGATGCCCACTGAACATGCGCGCTATAGGGTGCTCCAATGAACCATCAGCTGCCTGTACTGCCTTGGAGACTGCCGGCTTCGTTGATGCTATCCGTGTTGTCGACGGCGTGTGCGACGCCACCTCAGCAGGAGGATATTCCGAGCGTCCCGTCGAGCCGTCGGTGGCCTGGAGCGATTGGCAGGCAGGGCGCGTCGACGTTGCTGTCCGAGAAGGTGACAACGACTATGATGTATCTACCGCCCGTGGCATCGCGGTCGAGGAGGACTCCTGTCGGTGAGCCCGTGGGGACCCTTCGAGACAACCACATAACTTGGAGTTGGCTCGAAGATCTGCGGCGAGCTCCATGCCCCTCGGCGTCTGTGGTGAAGGGTTGAATGGTGTGACCGCCATCAGTATAGGACCACGACCCGGTGCACCACCGGAATCCTGACTCGCGAGTTCACGACTATGAACCCGAGTCACATGTGTAACATTTGCCGGAGCAGAACTAGAAGCCGGAAGGCTGGATGGGTTCCCGGAGTGTTCCGAGGTGTCCATCTCATCATCCTTCTCCTTCGCACCGTTGTCATCGTCTACATCATCATCCTTTCATCTCCAAGTAAAAGGGACAAAGTCTGGATCCGGGATGTATCCTACTGGCTCCCTCCTAAATGTGAAGGCGTAGCCCTTAAGGTTGACCACCACATCTATTGCAACAAAAGGTCCAGACTCGTCATTATCCTTAGACAAAATCTGAGAGTTGTTCATAGCCACGAGAATACGGACAATTCCACGGCGACGCGGGCTAATAAGATCCACATTCAAAGTCTTGCCCATCAAAGTACCAACGGCCCATAAGCCCCAAAAATGACGCACTGTATGGGGAACCCCCTCGACATGTAGCCAAATCTGCTGAAGCTCGAGCTTATGTGGGACCTCCTCTGACCTCCGTGCTGAAACGGTCATCTGTGCATTGACAGTCGGAACGGACATCTGGATACCATCCACCCTATCCAAGTCCTCGAATGACGGAAAGCTAACAAGGTAAGCATCAGACCCGTGTTGGATAGCCTCCCACTTCCACTGATCACGTATCGGGCATCTCCTAGCAATCTGGCCCTCGACTACACTAGCCGGTACCATCACACCAATAACCTGAACATGGGCGATCGGGGTCTGTGTCGATGCCAAGTGATCCTTCACCACAGAATCTAGCAACTAGGAAAAGTAGGTCTCCTCAGCACCAACTCCCGAAACAAAAGCATTGGGCCTCGGGAGTTTGAGGACTGGGCATCGCAACGTAGGGTGAGCGGTTTTGTCATAGATATAGCAGTAGTGTTGCACAGTGCAATCCTTCGTTTCATGCGTATCAACCGCACACTTCTAGCAACGAACCCCTTTCTTAGCCTTGGTCTTGGGCGTTGTATCCACCTGCACATCAGACACCGGAGCTACCAGAGGTGGGGCATCGACAATTTGTGGCTGCACAACCTGGTGAT
The DNA here is from genome assembly GCA_039707655.1 of Elymus sibiricus. Taxonomy (NCBI): domain Eukaryota; kingdom Viridiplantae; phylum Streptophyta; class Magnoliopsida; order Poales; family Poaceae; genus Elymus; species Elymus sibiricus. Next base: position 229,810,394 of record CM077675.1, on the reverse strand, counting down.
ACTGCCCATGTTGATATGACTGCACGTGCTGCGGATGTATATGTTGCTACTAATATTGTTGCCGAACCGGGACGTGCTGCGGAGTGATTCGTCTCCGTCGTATCTACTTTTCCTAATGCTTTTGCTCTTGTTTTGGATTCTAATTTGCATGATTTGAATGAAACTTACCCGGACTAACGCTGTTTTCAGCAGAACTACCACGGTGTTGTTTTGGTGCAAAAATAAAAGTTCTCGGAACTAGATGAAACTTTTTTAAGAATTATTTTACAATAAATAAATAATACTAGAGCAAAGAACCATCGGAGGGGGTGCCCTGGCTGGGCACAATACACCAGGGCGCGCCACCCCCTCCAGGCTCACCCTGGTGGGTTGTGCCCAGCTCGTGGCCCCACTGACCCTGATTTCGGCACTATAAATTCCTATTTTTGAAGAAAACAAATAGGAGAAAAAGTTTCAGCGCGTTTTACAATACGGGGCTACCGCCACCTCCTGTTCTTCATCGGGAGGCCAGATCTGGAGCCCGTTTGGGGCTCCGGAGAGGGGAATCTTCAGTCTTCGTCATCATCAACCCTTCTCCATCGCCAATTCCATGATGCTCCCCACCGGGAGTGAGTAATTTCTTCGTAGGCTTGCTGGTCGGTGAGGAGTTGGATGATATTCATGATGTAATTGAGTTAGTTTTGTTAGGGCTTGATCCCTAGTTTCCACTATGTTCTGAGATTGATGTTGCTATGAGTTTGTCATTCTAAATGCTTGTCACTAGGACCCGAGTGCCATGATTTCAGATCTGAACCATTTATGTTATGACCATTATATCTATGTTCTTGATACGATCTTTCTAGTCATATGCACCTGCTACGTGTTATGATCCGTAAACCCCGGAGTGACAATAGTCGGGATACTTTCCGGTGATGACCGTAGTTTGAGGAGTTAATGCATTCACTATGTGTTAATGCTTTGTTCCGGTTCTCTATTAAAAGGATGCCTTAATATCCCTTAGTTTCCTTATGGACCCCGCTGCCACGGGAGGGTAGGACAAAAGATGTCATGCATGTTCTTTTCCATAAGCACGTATGACTATTTACGGAATATATGCCTACATTACATTTATGAACTGGAGCTAGTTCTGTGTCACCCTAGGTTATGACTGTTATATGATGAATATTATCCAACGAGTTCACCGATCTAGTGCCTACGAGTTTTCCACATATTGTTCTTGCTAAGTTACTATTGCTAATGTTACTGTTATACTTGCTACAAAACCATTGCTATCACTGTTACCGTTACTGTTACTGTTACTATTGCTATCAAAACTGTCATACTATTGTGCTACTGATCACTCTGCTGCAGATATTTAATCTCCAGGTGTGGTTGAATTGACAACTCAACTGCTAATACTCGCAAATATTCTTTGGCTCCCCTTGTGTCGAATCTATAAATTTGGGTTGAATACTCTACCCTCGAAAACTGTTGCGATCCCCTATACTTGTGGGTTATCAAGACCTTTTTTGGCGCCGTTGCCTGGGAGCATAGCTATATTTGGTGAGTCACTTGGGATTTATATCAATTGATCACTATGAAGAATCTAAAGGATACAAGAACCGAGATTTTTTCCTCTAAGACGAGGGGAGGTAAGGAATTGCCATCTAGCTCTGTACTTGATTCACCTTCGGTTATGAGTAAGCTTGCAACACCACCACATGCTATTAATCCTGATATGTCGCAAGTTATTGATGATTCTACTTCTGCTATGAATGATGCTTATGATGATGCTAGTACCATGCTTGATGATAATGTGCCACTAGGTGGATTTCTTGATGAACAAATTGCTAGAGCTAAAGAGAATGAAATTATTGAAACCGATGAGATTACTGAAACTGATGAAGTCTTTGAAACTGAGAACTATGAAACACCTATTAGACCTAGTTCTCCTAGATTTGAAATGCCTAAGATACCTGAAGGTTATGTTATGGATGAGGAGATAGCTAGAGAAATCCTTTCTTGTAAGGATAGAGATGATCTTAATAAATTATTATGCAAGTATAAGGAAAAGACTTTGAATGCTAAAATGAAATGTGATCCTAAGTTTTCTACTTCACCTATCTTTGTTACCGATAAGGATTATGAATTCTTTGTCGACCCAGAGTTAATTACTTTGGTTGAATCTGATCCTTTCCATGGCTATGAAACTGAAACTGTAGTGGCACATCTTACTAAGTTGAATGATATAGCCACCCTCTTTGCTCATGATGAGAAGATTTTCTATTACTATATTCTCAATTTATTTCCGTTCTCATTAAAGGGTGATGCTAAGATATGGTACAATACTCTTGCTCCTGGTTGTGTGCGTAGTCCCCATGATATGATTTACTACTTCTCTGAAAAATATTTTCCTGCTCATAAGAAACAAGCCGTCTTACAGGAAATATTTAACTTTGTGCAAATTGAAGAAGAGAGTCTCCCACAAGCTTGGGGGAGGCTTCTCCAATTGCTTAATGCTTTGCCTAATCACCCTCTTAAGAAAAATGAAATACTTGATATCTTCTATAATGGACTAACTGATGCTTCTAGAGACTTCCTAGATAGTTGTGTTGGTTGTGTTTTCAGGGAATGAACTATTGAACAAGCTGAGGAACTATTGAATAATATATTGAAGAATTATGATGATTGGACTCTCCCTGAACCACCACTTAAACCCACTCCAAAGAAGAGGGGTATCTTATTTCTCAGTCATGAAGATATGCAAGAGGCGAAGAAATGTATGAAGGAAAAAGGTATTAAAGCTGAGGATGTTAAGAATTTACCACCTATTGAAGAAATACATGGCCTTGACGCACCACCACCTCAATAGGTGGTAGAGGTAAATTATTTATTAAAGTTTGATGAAAGTGATATCCCTTACAATAAACATCCTAGTCAATTCTTATATGAGTTTGATAACAACATTCGGAAACAAGATCACTTCAATGCAAATGTTCTGAAACAATTGAAATATAATTCTGATTTGATTGCTCGCTTGAGTGACTTGTTATTTAGAATCAGTAATGATGTTAGAGGTGTAGGAAAACATGCCTCTATGGTTCAAACCCTGTTAGAACAAGTTGCTAAATCTCAAAGAGAATTGCTTAATGAAATGGGTAATAATATGAATGGTCATGATATTAGAGTAGTGACTAGAGGAGGTAGAATGACCCAAGAACCTCTTTATCCTGAAGGTCATCCTAAAAGAATTGAACAAGACTCTCAAATAATTAACACTAATGCACCTAGTCCTTCCAAAAAGAAAAAGAAAAATAAAAATGATAGGACTTTGCATACCTCTAGTGAACCTGAGATAGAAAAACCTCCTAAAGATAATGATATCTCTATTTCTGATGCTGAAACTCAAACTGGTAATGAACATTCACCTAGTGATAATGAAAATAATAATGATAATGTTCATGAAGATACACAACCGAATAATGATAAAGAACAAGATAATGATGTTGAAATAGAACCTGCTGTTGATCTTGATAACCCACAACCTAAAAAAAATGATATGATAAAAGAGACTTTGTGGCTAGAAAACCCATGCCTTTTCCACCTAAACCATCTAAGAAGAAGGATGATGAAGAATTTGAACACTTTGCTGAAATGATTAGGCCAATCTTTTTGCGTACCCGCTTAACTGATATTTTAAAGATGGCCCCTTATGCAAAATACATGAAATAGATCATCACTAATAAAAGAAAGATACCAGAAGCTGAAATCTCCACCATGCTTGCTAATTATTCTTTAAGGATGGAGTACCTAAAAAACTTGGAGATCCTGGAATACCAACTATACCTTGCTCCATTAAAAGAAATTATGACAAAACTGCTTTGTGTGATTTGGGAGCTGGTGTTAGTGTTATGCCCTTCTCTTTGTATAAAAGACTTGATTTGAATAAACTCACACCTACTGAAATATCTTTGCAAATGGCTGACAAATCAACTGCCATACCTATCGGTATTTGTGAGGATGTGCCCGTTGTGTTGCAAATGTTACTATCTTAACAAACTTTGTTATTCTTGAGATGCCCGAGGACGACAACATGTCGATTATCCTTGGTAGACCCTTTTTGAATACTGCAGGGGCTGTTATTGATTGCAATAAAAGCAAAGTCACTTTTCATATCAATGATAATGAGCATACGATGCACTTTCCTAAGAAACAATTCCAAGTGAATGGTATAAATGTTATTGAAGAATCTCCAACACTCACTATTGGAAGTTTTCAACTACCTCTACCTACTGCCAAAAAGAAATATGACATACTTATTGTTGGGGATATGCATATCGCCATTGAGGTAACTTAGTGTTTTACGAAAGTTCTTCGGTTTCATGCTAATCGGAAGTGGTTGTTAATAAGACTTGATTAAACTTATTAATGGATCATTTTTTAGAGGTATGAAGTTGATGAATCTAGTATGCACAACCTTCTGCTTCCACCGTTTGTTTTCTATTTTAATTATTCAAATAAAATAAAATGCCATGTTTTTCCTGTTTTCTGTTTTCTCCGTGCAATAAAAAAATGACCCAAAAATAAAAGTTCTCAGAATGTTCTGAAAATTTAACACGATTTTTTCTAAATATTTCCGAATTTCTGGTGCAAATAACATCAGAGGGGGGGGTGCACCTGGTGTCCGCAAGACACCAGGGCACGCCAGCAGCCCCAGGCGCGCCCTGGTGGGTTGTGCTCCCCACGTGGGTCCCCTCACTTAACCCTTTATCCCCATGTTATCTCCTACCTACAGAAAAAATCACCATAGCTCTCACTCTCGTGTTCTTGCTCTCAAACCTGCGGATTTTGATCTCTTTGCTCGAAGCTTCGTTTCCGAAACTGTTTTGGGGGATTGCTACTTGGTATGTGACTCCTCCATTGCTCCAATTAGTTTTTCATTTAGTGGTTTATTTTTAGAATAATTAGCTACTCTTGGTGCTGCTGTAGATGGGCTTGCATGTTGAATTCTTAGAGTTCTGAGTAGTTTGAATGCTTAATATGGCCTCTATGCATCCTTAGGAGTAGTTGCTATCAATCTTACGAAGTTTTGTTGACAAAAATTTTGAAGACTAAAATTTTCAGAAATTTATTTATAGGAATAAGATGGATTTCTTTAGGAAGTTCTCCTCCAAGAAGAATGCAAAAGGAGTCATTGGGAAATCATCGGGCAATGACCTCCACTCTCCGAGAATGGCGGAGGTGCGGCCGTGCGAATAGCCGCATAATGCCTTCATGGAGGAGGCTGAGTTCCATCAAGAGTTTGCCTAATTCGTTGCAAATGTTGGCTGACTGATTTCGTCACAGCTAAGTGTGACCAACACCACCTCCTTACAAATTCCTTTGTGCAAAGTTTTCATTTTCTGAGTAGGAATAATCCTCCTGAGGTGCTGTTTAAGTTATATGCTGAAACCCGTAAGATACCGCTCACTGACTTTTGTGACATATGTTTCATCCCTTCTGATGGGGAATTAAGAGAGCCTAGACCAGCGGAGTTTGAGGACTTTCTCCACACTTTAACAGTGGGTGATGAAAGAGGCGTGTCAAATGACACTGCCACCAGTTTGCAGTTTACTTCTGTACATTACTTTGCTTTGTTCATTGCAAAATGTTTAACCGCTAGGGAGAAGGTTGGTGCACTCAGTGCCCCCGACTTCGCCATTTTACGCCGCGCACTGCACAATGATCACACCTTTAGCATGGGGGCTATTATTGCACGCCGCTTACACCTTAACAGGCCTAAGGGCAAGATACATGGTGGTATTTGTGCTACTCGCTTAGCGAGACACTTTAATGTTCAGATTCGCCCACATGATTATCCCTTGTCCCAAGTTTATCTAGATCACAAGGCATTGCAGGATCATCAATTTATTGATGCAGCTGATTCTTTTCATAACATTCGCCACAACTTATTATTCAGCGTGGTTACCCGTGATGTTATCCTGTTGCCTGCACCTGCTTTGTTTGATTCTACTGCCAGGAACGGATACGGGATCATGCCAGAGGACATTACAGCCTACCGGAACAACCTGGCAACGGCTGAGGAGGAACCCCAAGAGTGGGACGCTCAGGTGCCGTCGCCACCGCACTTCAACTTAGGACCGGATGGCTATTACGGATGGTGATTATCAAGCTAGGCCAAAAGCCTAAGCCTGGGGGAGTACGTATATCCACCGACATTATATTCATGTTTACACATTTCATTCCAGTTGTCGGTGACCACACTTTTTCATTGTATTATCCATGCTAGATTTATTTTCGTGCTTTCTTCTTCCGTGTGTGAAAAACTTTGAGAAAATCCAAAAATATTTCCTACTTCTTTTCGGTTTTTCTTTCTAGTTTAAATTGATTGTAGTAGCAAAAGAAAATCCAAAAAGATTTCTCGTTTCTTCTTTTACTTGTCGGGAGCTCTCCCGTGTAAATAGTTTTTCTCGTTTTTTTCCCTCTTAAATTTGCTTTCTTCAAGAAAAAACAAAAACTCTAAAAAATATTTCAGTGTTTTTCTCTGAAATACTTTTCCTTTTATTTGAGTCGTACCAAGGAGAAGACCACAATGAAAATGTTGAGTGGCTCTCATATGCATTATTGTTAATCTAACAAAGAGCCCATGTTACTTTGTCTTCTCCTCTTGAATAAAATGTTTGCAGATTCCATCTTAGTCCATGGCACTCTTGCACTAGTATTATTTTCATATCATTCGGTCGTGCAAGTGAAAGGCAATAATTACGATATTTGACGAAGTGACTGTGGCAGAGAAAAGCGGGTATGAACTCAACTTGTTTTTGTTTTTGTAAATATGTTTAACCTAGTATCCATGATTCAGCATATTATGATCAAACATGTTTGCAAAGACAATTAGAGATTATAGTTGCTCATGCCATGCTTAAGTAGCTAGGAGTGGACAATGATTTATCTTGGATGTCAACATGCATTAAAATGGTTTTGATGTGGTATGATGATATGGTATCCTCCTCTGAATGTTTCAAGTGGCTTGCCTTGTCACATGTTCACGCATGTAGTTGAATCAAAACCAACATAGCCTTCATGATATTTATGTTCATGGTGTCCATATCCTACTCATGCTAGTATTCAATGTTTATTATTCACAATGCATGTTCATGACCGTTTTCGCTCTCTAGCTGGCCGATTCTCAACCTATTTGCTAACCTTCACCTGTACTAAGCGGGAATACTGCTTGTGCGTCAAAATCCTTAAACCAAAGTTATTCCAGATGAGTCCACTATATCTACCTATATGCGGTATTACCCTGCCATCCCAAGTAAATTTGCATGTGCCACCTCTAAAATTTCAAATGAACATCTGTTTTGTGTGCCTGGACCGCTCATGGAGCGACAGGGGGCGGTCAGTATCTTCCATGTTAAGCAGTTATTCTCATGATGAGTGTTTATTCACTCGTCCTTGCACGAGAGGGCGGTAATAAGGACTCCCAGTCCCGAAATATTTTTGCAAATAATGAAACAAAACTCCCCCAGGAATGTTGTTGGTATGGACGGTACCCGTGGATTCAGCTAGCCATGGAGTGTGTTTGTTGGTGGAGGGGGAGTAAACCTTTACTTACCGCTTGGGAACCGCCGCTAATGTGTTTAGCATGGAAGATATTGATAACTCTTGGTCATAACGTTGACAGGAAGGGTGTACCTCCCAAAATTATATCATTCTCTGATTTAAGCTTTGAGCTCTGGCACCTCTGCAAATCCCTGCTTCCCTCTGCGTAGGGACTATCTATTTACTTTTATGTTGAGTCAGCACCTTCTCAAATAAGTGCCAGATCTGAGAGCACTATTGTCATCCTCATGCACTGTGTATAGTTAATGTTGGATGCGGCATGACTGGATCTTTTCTACCATGAATTACAATGTTTAGTCGCTGCTTGAACTTTGGAGGTGCTCTGCATTTATGTTTTGCGGTCTCAGAAAGGGCTAGCGAGATACCACTGTTGTCATATTATATCTTGATTGTTTTGACAAAGTGTTTGCATTTGAGATATTTTATTATTGTTCGCTAGTTGCTTATGCCATTGATATGAGTTAATATAATTTTTAAGAGTTATTGTTGACATGGTTAGCCATAATCTTTGCTGAAAACCTGTGTGCTACTTAAGCATATATATGTAAACTAGAACAAAAGAGTTCGTAAAAGTTTTTCTTTATCACTTTCAGTTTGTCAACTGAATTGCTTGAGGACAAGCAATGGGTTAATCTTGGGGGAGTTGATACATCTCCATCGTATCTACTTTTCCTAACGCTTTTGCTCTTGTTTTGGACTCTAATTTGCATGATTTGAATGAAACTAACCCGGACTGACGCTGTTTTTAGCAGAACTACCATGGTGTTGTTTTTGTGCAGAAATAAAAGTTCTCGGAACTGGAGAAACTTTTTGGAGAATTATTTTACAATAAATAAAAAATACTGGAGTCAAGAACCACCGGAGGGGGTGCCCTGGCTGGGCACGATACACCAGGGTGCGCCACCCCCTCCAGGCACGCCCTGGTGGGTTGTGCCCACCTCGTGCGCCCACTGAACCTAATTCCGGCACTATAACTTCCTATTTTCGGAGACAAAAATAGGAGAAAAGGTTTCATCGCGTTTTACAATACGGAGCCGCTGCCACCTCCTGTTCTTCATCAGGAGGCCAAATCTGGAGCCCGTTTGGGGCTCCGGAGAGTGGAATCTTCGGTCTTCGTCATCATCAACCCTTCTCCATCGCCAATTTCATGATGCTCTCCACCGGGAGTGATTAATTTCTTCGTAGGTTCGCTGGTCGGTGAGGAGTTGGATGAGATTCATCATGTAATCGAGTTAGTTTTGTTAGGGCTTGATCCCTAGTATCCACTATGTTCTGAGATTGATGTTGCTATGACTTTGCCATGCTTAATGCTTGTCACTAGGGCCTGCGTGCCATGATTTCAGATCTGAAATTTTTATGTTATCACAATTATATCTATGTTCTTGATCCGATCTTGCTAGTCATATGCACCTGCTATGTGTTATGATCCGTAAACCCCGGAGTGACAATAGTCAGGATACTTTCCGGTGATGACCGTAGTTTGAGGAGTTCATGTATTCACTATGTGTTAATGCTTTGTTTCGGTTCTCTATTAAAAGGAGGCCTTAATATCCCTTAGTTTCCTTATGGACCCTGCTGCCATGGGAGGGTAGGACAAAAGATGTCATGCAAGTTCTTTTTCATAAGCACGTATGACTATTTTTGGAATACATGCCTACATTCCATTTATGAACTGGAGCTAGTTCTGTGTTGCCCTAGGTTATGACTGTTATATGAGGAATATTATCCAACGAGTTCACCGATCCAGTGCCTACGAGTTTTCCACATATTGTTCTTGCTAAGTTACTATTGCTAATGCTACTGTTACACTTGCTACAAAACCATTGCTATCACTGTTACCGTTACTGTTACTGTTACTACTGCTATCAAAACTATTATACTACTGTGCTACTGATCACTTTGCTGTGGATATTTATTCTCCAGGTGTGGTTGAATTGACAACTCAACTGCTAATACTTGCAAATATTCTTTGGCTCCCTTTGTGTCGAATCTATAAATTTGGGTTGAATACTCTACCCTCGAAAACTGTTGCGACCCCCTATACTTGTGGGTTATCACGGAGGGTGATGAAAACCATGTTGCGTAGCTCCACCAGCAAACTGCTGCTGCACCGGCTTCTTCTTCTTCTTTCGTTTTTTAGCCGTCTATGCTGCAGCTCCCCCCGGATGGAACTGCGGAGGGACGGACACCCCGGTTGGCGGGCCCCGTACACGGGAGGTTGCCCGCCCGCGATGGCCGTTCCATACTGTGACATGTACTGCCCTCCATGGCCATAACCAGCGGGTTGTTGCTGTGACAGACCATAGTTGAAGACTGACGTTGAACCCATCTACTCATGTGATGGAGCGGAGTAGCCCAGCACCTGAACCGGAGGGCGCGGAGGTACGGGAGTCGCCCCCACGACCGGAGGGGCTTGGAGATTTGGCCCTCCTATGGTTGCAGCGCCGTGCGCCATCGGGGGAACGGCCGCCATGGGGCACTGAAGTGCCGCCGAGTAGGAACGGCCGTTGGAGGAGTTGCCGTAGAAGTCGACATCCGTGGGGGGTGCAGAGGCGCGGAGGAGATCAATGTGACAGCGGCTAGAAGAGCAGTCGACGGCGGCGCGATCGAGGGGACTCCAGCGAACGCGAGCTGCTGTTTACGGAAGCCTTCCCAGATCGCACGCATACGCTTGCTGAGAAAAGCCCATGAACACTTAGGGCCCGTCTCCTTCAGCGCATGCATGGGCCCGCAGCCCGAGGTCACCTGGTTTTGAATTTCCTCCGAAGACGCCACTGATCTCGGTGAAGTAATGACTCCAGATCTAGGTGACGACACCGTCACCGGAGAGCTCTGTCGCCTTGCCAAGGGGAAAGACCATCTGGCTGCATCTAAGAACTGCCCCAGCACAGGCGGGGGTGTCACCCGCCGCGGTGGCAAGGGGCCACGCCAAGCCCCCATACGTGGTGGCCTTGCAATTCTCAGGCCGACCGATGAGGACACTGTCATGCGAGCGAATCCTAGTGGCGACTCTGTACTATCCAGCACAGGGCACTCCACATCAGCGAATCCCTCCTGCTCCCTGCCAAACGGAACATACGATGACGGCGACCGATGCTCCCAGAAACGAAAAGCTGGCGTCGGAAATCCCGCATGTGTCCAGAATTCTTGGACTAGCTCTGCCTCGGTCTTCTTCTTCCGTCGATGCACCATGCTCCACTCTCCATCTTTAACGTCCTCCCTAAGAACTTCCAGGGCCAACCGCACACCAACCGCTAGCGCATCCTCCTCATCGGAGGACCCGCTTTTTGATCCCACGCAGGAAAATCTAGATCCGGACGAGTCTTCTATCGCAGCGACGTTGCCGGCCCAGCAGATGCCGACGGAGGCGCAAGGGTCAGTCGCCTTCCCTTGTTCGACAGAGGCATCTTATATTGTAAATGCAGGGAGTACCATTAACAACTTAGTAGCAATCTCAGGACAAAAGGATTATGCTAACGCCCCCCCTAATCCTTGTGTATCTACTTGATCTTGACCATTCCAATTTTGAGACATGGCTCCTCAAAATTCACATGCCCCCGCTAATTTTGTCAAGATGACAGCGAGCTAGTTTTGTGAATTGATGTAGTTGGTGCTGATGCTTCAATTTTTTAGATAGCTTCTGATGAAGTGGTATCAAAGGTCAATATGTTTGTTGCCTACGTGGAAGACTGGATTTTTGGCTAGGGTTGTTTTGTTATCCATCATTGCCTCAAATGCCATAGTTTTTCTTCCATGAAGTTCACCAAGCAATCAAGCTGGCCAAATTCCCTATGCTGCAGCAGTTGTGGCTGCCACATACTCCACCTCACAGGAAGACCGGGCAACCACCCTTTGCTTGAGAGATTGTCAACTAATCAAGCAGCTGCCAAGCAAGAGCAGCGTGTCACGTGGAGATTCATGTGGACAACGCCATTGTCAAAAGTCGCCTCGCCCCTTCATACCCAAAATATCTTGCTGAAACCTTTATCAACCTTCACAAGTTCCGAGTAAAGCTCAACCATGAGAATGCGACTCCATAGTTCGAGGTGGGAAGCTTTTGGTCTTCTTGATATCTAGGCGGGAGATCGAGGCCAACCCTGCAATAACCTATAGTGATAGAGATATTTCTACTATTATAATGTTTGTGTATCATGTGCGTCTCATAAACATCATTCATATTAATTAATTAACTAATTAATTCATCTAAATATTTATTTTGCCATTTTGTTAAACGTTAAGTAAGTAAACCCCTTCCTCTTTTCGATCTTCTGCGTCGAGACTCTAGCCCAAACCTTTGACATACTCTTTTTGTGACACCTCGGAGCTATCCAAATTGTTTTACAATTATTCTCAAAAAAATGTTTTGCAATTTTAGCACAACCCTAGCTAGCACCTGTATTTCAAACCTATTCATTCAAGTGAATAGAATTATTTTTTAAAGTTTGCTAGATAAACGAAGTCCAGATGGGATGTATAATCTTTCGGACGTGTTACAGTCTAGAGAGGCCACATGTAAAGTTTTGTCCAAATATCTAGTTAATATAGCCAATAAATAAATCAGTTTACTAAATTGATGAGCTGGAAGTTTACAGGGCTGTGGTAGCACTTTTGTGATAAGTGAAGTGACGAACCCACATAGAGCAAATAGAAAGGAATTACAAATCCCACAACTAGGCTATTACTTACGCGGTTACGTATGCACCCACACCGTAGTTTGGAAATAGTCTACTTTAGCAAGTTGCTAGGAACACAAATAAAAGGGTATCTTTTATCTACACTAAAAACAAAAAATAAAAGTGAAAAAATTAAAGGGATTAAACTAAGTGAAACGGTGCTTGAGTAGTAAATGTTCTCGAGGGAGTTGGAGTCATCACCACAAGTGTGATGCTGAGAACACATGATAAACAGGTCTCTCTATTTGTATCACTAAGCCACTTGTATATGATCTCACATGGGCGGAGCCAATAAGGTACGCATCTCCAATCCGGTTACCGCGTACACTTGTGCCACCACCATGCTTCCCCACTCCGGTTATCACAACAATGATTAAGGGGAGTGAACTCCCTGTTGTCACGGCCTTAAGTTCTAGGGTTCTCCACTAATCCATATTGCAATGACCAGGGACGAAGGGAGATGACTGCCACCACCTACCCTCCACAACCATGCTGCACACTAGCATCACTTGCCTCTAGTCCACAAGTGGCTAATGCTTCACGACCACTCTTCACAACACCATGAGACAATCAACGCAATACATATAAAGAGAATATTGGTTCTCTTATTCAACAAAGTACTAATCATGCAAGGGTTCATCCACTTCCTAAGAACTAACACACTACTCAAACATCATAGAGGGAGAGGGTAGTTACAAGCCGATGAGAATCCGGTGGAGGAGAGGAGGATGGTGGCGGCGGTGCAGGCAGTGGTGATGAAGATGATGGCGGCGCCAGTGGTGAAGACCGCACCAGCCCGAAGGCCGGTGCGCGTGGTGGAGGCACCCCTTCTTCTTCCTCTTGGCTTGGACCTTCTTTCTCTATGGAGGTGGTCTTGGAGCAACAATGGAGATGGATGACGGCTGCGTGGATGAATGAATGGGGAGATGGCGGCGGCTAGGGCTGATGGTCCTTATACGAAGGCCTCCTAGTATCTCCTTTGTTGAAGTGGTCATCCAAGGGCTGTAGATGAGCCTTATCTTGTCCAAACACTTCCTTATGAGCCAAGGATCCCGTGGGAACAATTGGGGATGGAATCGATGAAGAATGCCGCCTTGAGAGGCAACTTTCGGATCTGTGTGCATGTCAAACGACCGCCGAAACAACCACACACGGTCGCATGAAAGGTTGTCTTTCAATATGTCCTGCATCGGTAAAACGGTCATCAATTCTTCATACGAACTCGGAATTTAATGTTCTTGGGCTCGTTGGATTCGTATGAACAGCGCCAATCCATTTATGCTCTTAGATCTTGATTTGGACAACTTTGAAAAAATGACCTTTTCCAACCTCTGAAATGGCTAAGTCTGCCCCCACGGGTGTCTCTGTATTGAACCCATCCTTGATCATTTCATCGTGCTTAGTCCTAGGTTGCTCCAATACACCTGTAGATGCAAGAAAACAAAGAAAACTAATAAAAACCGAATAAAACACTAAATGTAAAATGCTCACAATGATAAGTGCAAAACCGGTAATCATGCATAATAGACACATATTTGGTTCAATGGGACATAGTATATATAGAGAACATGCAACAAATGAGCTCTGTAAATGCGTAAAATATAGAGCTATCAACCTCCCCACGCTTAAACCTTGCTGGTTCTCAAATAAGAAGGCTGACTACCAAAAGCTCACTGTTACCAACTCTAAAGCTTACGTTGAACCAAATCCCAAAGTGATATCCATGTTCATCGTGCAAGCATGCAAAAGTTAACCAACAAGGGAGTAATACAAGCAGTTATCCCCTTAGTTTCATTGCCATGGAGGTTGAGAAAGAGGAAAATATTTTTGTGGAGCCCAAATTCCCATTGCCAAAGGTTCAGAGAGGGGGTCAATATTATGTTAGGAACACAACATTAACTATCATAGAGAAAAGAAATCAAGCATTAGCGATTGCTTCAAAAACACCAACCCGAGGCATACAGGGTACAACAGCAAGATCGTCTGTCTGTGTTATTCAACCGCGCAACTACCGATGCAACACTGAGTGCAAGCCTATGCCTCGCACTTAAGGGAAAGATAGAAAAATGGTTGGGGTTTTGAGAAGTCAAAAATTAAGAAAGTCTTGCATCAACGCAGCTGACCATTAGGCTATGGAGAAGGCCCTATGATCGATGTTAACGCAATGAGTAGTGATCACCATGCAACTAGGATGCACATAGAGCTATGAATATGTGGGGTGCATCTAACTTGCTTGCTCATGAAGACCTTGAGTTTTTGAGGATGGTCGTTTTCGGAATATACAAGCCAAGTTCTGTAATGTAGGTTCCCCACTAGTATGAAACATAGGAAGCTCATGAAACTTTCTACTCTTCAATGCATGAAGTGGTGCTACTTTGAAGCACAAGTGTATACTAAAAAGATAATGGTGTTGCTCCTTCTCCCTTCCTCACCTTTTTCTTCCTTTTTCTCTTTTTTCTTCTATGGCACCTCAGTGGTGCATCTTTTATTTGGTCTCTCTCTTCTTTTTTTTGGAGCAACACCTTACAAGGTTGAATGATACACTTTACGTTGACTCACTTCAACTGAATGTAATCATAACTCATAATTGAAAACACAAGAGAAACTATATATGATGAATGCCTCTGGCAGTGTACCAGTATGTGCAATGATCCGACGTAGCATAGACATAAAAAATGGACAAACCATGAAAATGTCAAACTAGCCATACTATGATCATGCAAGGAAAATGAAAACATGCCTCTAATCATGTAATGTAATATGATGGTAGTGCATGGCGATATGCTCGGAATGGCTATGAAAATGCCATGTAGGTACATATGGTGGCTGTTTTGTGGAGATGGGGTGTTTTATGTGTAGGAGAACAAGAGAATGTTCTTCCACGTGTTTGGATGTACCTGCGAAGATTGCTCCAAGTCCCATTGTGAGAGTGGGCAATGCACGGTACCGTAGAGGCTAGCAAAAAAAGATAAATGGAAGTGCAAAGGCTTAGAACTCAACACTACACAAGAGAATCACGACGTCATGTTGCATAAGACTTCAAAAGCTAAGTACCCCAAGGGGATAGTTTGGCGGAGATAAACCCCGTTACGCGTCCTGGATCAACCAAAGATGTTGGGTTCATCAGCAAAAAGCGTCTACAATCATTCAATCGCCAATCAAGCGATCACTAGTCCCCAACTTATGTAATTAGGTGAAAGAAAGGCAACAATTCAACGGACTCCTTTATTGGGTTTTTGATAAAAGAACATTGCAATGTTTTTTAGGAGATAACAAGATTTTCACAAGCTAAGTTAAACAAAGGCAAAGCAAGCATGTCAAAACAGTGGGATACACTATTACATGAAAACCTTATGATAAAGAGCATTGCATAGGACACTACACATGAAAATGTAACCTCCCCACACTTAGAATTAAACTAGGGAAAATTATGAAAACAAATAGAAAATGCAGTTATTGAAAGAGAGCGTGAGAAGTGGTTACCTCCTCTAAGCTTAGTTAAGCAAAGGGTTAGACACTTTTACCGTTGATGTGCATATGACCTCTCTTCTAATAGGCATTGACCTTGCTTCATGTGATCTCCTTGTTGTGGTCCGGTGTATACCCTCCGATAGAACCTGCTGAAAATGAAACTAAAAGAAAACAAAGTATTTTTGTGGTTTTCAGGTTTTTCATTTTTTTGTAGGACAAAGGATTAGCATCACAAGTGATAAAAAATATGTGTATCAACAAGATCGGTTCATCAACCAAAGCACCTCGCTTAAGTCAACAAACTATGTCTAGACGTCCTATAGTTACTCAGATTGGGATGAAGTGCATGTGAGACAAAATAAAAAACACAAGTGTGCAGCTCCTAGGTGCCTAATTAAAAGAGATATCTCACTTAAGGTGAGACTCACTACTAAGGAAATTTTATTTGAGCGAGATTCATACTGGAAAACATTACCAGGCACTTGTTGATGAAGTTCATCAAGTTGAAGCAACCAAGTGGCTTGTATGGATCTTTGAGGTTGGCACCATATCATAGACGTCACCACATAAGGTCCAAGCTTGTGCGAAAATAACACATGAATAAAAACATTGGTTCCATATACGGTACCCAACCGGAAAAAAGGAAGTAAATGAAAACATAGTTTCTATAGAGAATTATTGGCTACGTAGTTTCACAGGTAATTAACACTAATTACAAAGCAAAGAATATGTTAGAAAAAACCTCGTCGACCTCAGACGTCAAAAATGAATCAAATGGAGGTGTTATTGCCCTCATGCGGGTGCTCAAACGACCAGGTGCGGTCATATAGAATGTTGTCATTCGTTTTGCAGGGATGCTCCTTTGTGGTCGCCAGGGAATACGACCGCTCGCGCTCGTACGGTTGGTTGTCTTCCATTCTGGACCTACCGTTGCTCACGGCCACGAGCTCATACGAGTGCATGTACGACCATGACGGTCGTATGGAACACTGTATTTCTTCTGGAGCTGCAGAACTGCACAAAATGTTTTTGCGGTTCCTCCTCACGTTAAGCACATGTCATAGTTGTAATAAAAATTGGAGGAGGTATGCAACAAAAATCTGGGCTACCGACATGCTATAAATTTTACCAATGAAAACAGTTAAAACCAACTCAAATAGCAACTACTCAAAACAAAAATAAAAGTGCCAATGCAACACGAATGCAACTAGACTCAAGAAACAAAGCTAAGAAAGACTCCTACTTAATTCCAGGTTACCTCCTAGACAGTGCTTTATTTATAGCCATATAGCTAGGCTTCGGTGCTCCATTAAGTCACTCATCGGGGTCCCAAGGGATGTCAACCCCAAGTGTCAGACCAGACTCCGACCGGAGTTTGGAGCACCTCACAACAAAGCTTGGTCGAAGTCGTACTCACTTCTGGTGCATCGGCATCATATATATAAATTCATACTCGCTTCTTGGCGAGTATCGATGCATCTGGTTCAATGAAGATGCATGCATGGTTAGTAGCTGCAATTTGACACTACTTTTATAACCGGAAGGATATGGAGCTATAAGGAAACCATAAACCTCTTCTTCTTCATCTTCATTGTACCTGGGAATGTTAGTATCCAAATTTGCAAATTGAATATCAAGGCTATTATCATCTATAAGATTTTGCAATTTACTCTCCAAAGGAGGTCTATGGAGAGCCTGCAGAAAATCATCCCATATATCATCAAGATTAATTTCAGAATATGCAATTTGGGATTTTGTCCAATATCGACAAATCCACAGGTAGAGAGGAGTAATCATACATCAAGGGTGTTGCATCGCTCTCTGATATCTCTTTTAATGCAAGCAACACACACTCCTTTTGTGCTATCTCATCCCTAAGACGAATGCCAATTGGTGTTTCATCAAAAGGAGTCATCGGAGGCACATCAAGAACAATGCCAATATCTAGTTCATCTCTAACAATAAACTTTGAAACATCAGCCCTCAGTATATTCTCCGGTGAAGAATATTCAAGCATCGTTTCAATAGGTTCCATGAAAGCTCTAATAGAACATAGATATGATAGATGATCATCGAGCTTGGAATTAATGGTGTCTAGAAATTTACCATGATTGGTAGGAGTTGTTGGAAGGGGGGCCTTCCCTCCTTCATATCCATGTTCCTTCTCTAGATTATCTCCTAGACACACTTCTTGGAAAGTGTCTCCCTTGTTTTTTCTCCCATCGCTCGATTATCTCCTTAGATTCTTTTATGAGGTCATGTTCCTGCAACATAGATGCTTGGGAAGCACCAATTCGCTTCTCATAATCTTTAATAAAAGGGGTATTATGGAGGTTGTTAGTAATACACCATTTATGAATACTCTCCAATAAACCCATATGTTTCAAGACCCCTTCATGTTGTAGAGAAAGCTTCTTCACCCTTTTCATCAATTCTAATGTTCTGTAAACGAGCATGAGTTCCTCAACATATTCAACACATTCAGATGGAAGGCATTTACGGTTGTATGATGCTATAAAAGGGATAGGGTGAAATTTGCAGTTGTAGCACATATGGCAAATGGACTTACAATGCTTACAAGATAATATGAGTATAGATTCAACGCTAATATCCAATGCCTCCAATTTATCACCCACTTCAATACCTTTAGAAGAATGTCTGTGTTGAGCATAGATTGTTCCTCTCTCTCTGATTTGTTTCATTGCAGCCATCCTAGTTCCCACAGAAGACATCTCAAAGCAAAATATTTTTTTGGTATTTTTGGTTAAATAGCAACAGACGTAAATAAACTATATGTGAACGGGTAAGTAATAATCAAGCACTATGCTCCCCGGCAACGGCGCTAGAAAATGCTTGATGACCTGCAAGTGCACAGGGCTGTTGTAGCACTTTCGTGATAAGTGAGGTGTCAAACCCACAAGGAGAAAATAGGAAGGATTACAAATCCCGCAATTACGCTATCACTTACACAGTTACGCACGCACCAAACCGTAGTTTCGAAATAGCCTACTTTAGCAATTTGCTAGGAACACAAATAAAAGGGGCGTTTGTCTAAACTAAAAACGAGACATAAAAGACAGAAAAATTAAGGGGTTAAACTAAGTGAAACGATGCTGGAGTTGTAAACGTTCTCGATGGAGTTGGAGTCATCACCACAAGTATGAGCTCACAACACAAGATAAACATGGCTCTCTATTTGTATCACTAAGCCACTTGTATATGATCTCACGTGGGTGGAGCCAATAAAGTACGCATCCTCAATCCGGTTACCGCGTACACTCGTGCCACCACCGTGCTTCCCCACTCCAGTTATCACAACGATGATTAAGGGGAGTGAACTCCCCGTGGTCACGGCCTTAAGTTATAGGGTTCTCCACTAATACCTATTGCAATGACCAGGGACGAAGGGAGAATAGGACTGTCACCACCTACCCTCCACAACCATGTTGCTCACCAACATGACTTGCCTAAATTCCACAAGGAGCTAAGTCTGCGCGAGCGCTCTTCACAACACCGTGAGACAATCAACGCAATACATATAAAGAGGGGATCGCTTATTCAAAAAAGTACTAATCATGCAAGGGTTCATCCAATTCCTCAAGAACTAACGCACTACTCAAACATCATATAGGGAGAGGGTAAGTTACAAGCCAGCGAGAAGCCGGTGGAGGAGAGGAACATGGTGGCGGCGATGGTGATGGCGGTGGCACCAATAGTGGTGATGGAGATGATGGCGGCGCCGATGGTGAAGACCGCACCGGCCCGAAGGCCAGTGTGCGTGGTGGAGGCACCCCTTCTTCTTCCTCTTGTCTTGGCCCTTCTCTTCTCTATGGAGGTGGTCTTGGAGCAACAATGGAGATGGAAGACGGCTGTGTGGATCAAAGAATGGGGAGATGGCGGTGGCTAGGGTTGACGGTGCTTATATGAAGGCCTCTCGGTATCTCCACCGTTGAAGTGGTCATCCAAGGTGAAAGTGTCCTGGACTAGGGAGTACTCACCACATCGTCTCCCGACCAGGTGGGTCGGGCCGAGGACCCCCATGGAGGTTCACTAACGGGCTACTTCGGGCAGCCCATGGCATATATGAGGATGATTCCACAAGACTTGCTAATCAAGACAAGGACTCCTCTCCACTAACGTAGCCAAGTAGGTCTCTTGTTATCCTAGGCCTCCGGTGCATTATATAAGCCGAGGCCAGACTATTCGATAGATCATTGACACCCATACACAACATCATCACCCCTAGGGTTTAGACCACAAACTTACGATATCGAGGTAGATAAACTCTATACTTGTTACACCATCAATATAACAAGAGCAGGACATAGGGTTTTACCTCCATCGAGAGGGCCTGAACCTGGGTTGAAGCCTCGTGTTCTTTGTCTTCTGTTACCACAATATAACAAGATCGGATGTATCATGTTATAGCACGGAGGAAGCACAAACTAATTTTAAGACCAATTTTCGGATTGGCACCAAAAGACTTGATTCAATGTAGACGTAAAGTTTTTTACATGAGTTTTTTGGTTTTTCGAGCTTGTAACACCTTTAACCTATTTTACATTTTCCTTTAAGAAGGTGGGACATCCTCTTGATCGAGGTGTTCTTTGTGATGGTTGTGCTTGGGAAATCTTTTCCGACGTGCAGTTCGTCATCTTTCCTACCGACCTGCACCTCGGTGTTGTCAAAACGTACAACAATTGAACTAGTTCCCGAGGATATATGATCCTAGGGTCGGCCATGTTGACCAACCCAAGTCTCGGGGGCTACTGCATTGACGATTCAATGCAGGAAATTTAAGTGCAAAACAGTTTCCGAGGAGATTATGATCCTCAGGTTGGTCGGCCGCACCCAACCTATGTCTCGGGGGCTACTGCACACCGTGTTTCTATTCCTAAAGTATGTTGTCGAGCAAGGACTTGATCCTCAGGACGATTTTGCGAATCAACCTGAGTCTCGGGGGCTACTGGGATCAGCGGTTTGGTTTTATATCCCGAATTTTAGGCTGACATGCACCTTGAGGGATACTGGCTATATATCTTGGTAGAGTATAAATTGCACCAATTGGAAACATTGTGTAAAGAATCAGCCCAAGGCCGAGGTGGTGCACCACCTCAGAAGCAGTCTGGCGTAAAGCTCAGATCCGAGTGTCTGGCTCCATAGAGGGCTTTTCCGGCATTAAGCTCGGCTGAACTCCTTCAAGTATTTCAATAATGAGGTAATATATGACACCTCAGATGCAGATCGATGTTGGAGCTCGGCTGCAAAAAGACACCTCAGATGCACTCCGACGTTGGAGCTCAGACGCAGGAGGACACCGTCGCATGGGAAAAACCTCAAACACGAGGCGCGGCGTAAAAACTAACAAGGCATTTATAAAGGCCAAGAACTTAAAGGGATCCTCGGATACCCTATGTGTGAACTCTTCGGATTCACCTCGGCGGTCCTCAAATCGAAGATGGGAGGATTTGTTGGACCAGCTTTCAAGACCGACGGTCGAAGATGAAGAACAGTTCGGAAGAACTGAGGAGCATCCCCAACTTGAAGACCGGTTCAAGGGGCCTACTGATAGTGTCCTAGACTAGGGGGTACTCACCACGTGGTCTCCTGACCAGGTGGGTCGAGCCGAGGACCCCCATGGCAGTTCACTAACAGGCCACTTCGGACAGCCCATGGCATATACGAGGAAGATTCCACAAGACTTTGTAATCAAGACAAGGTCACCTCTCCACCGACGTAGCCGACTAGGACTCTTGTTATCCTAGGCCTGCGGTGCCTTATATAAGTCGAGGCTAGGCTAGTCGATAGATCATTGACACCCATACACAACATCATCACCCCTAGGGGTTTAGACCACAAACTTACGATCTCGAGGTAGATCAACTCTGTACTTGCTACAGCATCAATATAACAAAAGCAGGACATAGGGTTTTACCTCCAACAGGAGGGCCCAAACCTGGGTAAAAGCCTCATGTTCTTTGTCTCTTGTTACCAATCATCCGATCTCATAGCTAGGGATCCCCTACCCGAGGTCTGTCGGTATTGACACCAACACAAAGGTTCTAGACGAGCCTTATCTTCTCCCAAACCCTTCCTTATGAGCCAAGGATCCCGTGGGAACAATTGGGGACTAATACATCCTTTTTGCATCATGTTTTTAGTTGATATATATTATGTTTTGAATCATTATTACACTTTATGATGCAATCCTAATGTCTTCTCTCACTTATTTTGCAAGTTTAATACAAAGAGGGAGATTGCCGGCAGCTGGAATTCTGGAGCGGAAAGGACCACCGAAGAGCTGGATATTCTCTCGAACTCCAAATTAGCTGAAAATTAACAGAGAATTATTTTGGATATATAAAAATTATTGGCGAAAGAGTCAACCAGAGGGGACCCACAAGATGGCCATGAGCCAGGGGCGTGCCACCCTAGCTTGTGGGCCACCTGGCAGGCCTCCAACGCCCATCTTCTCCTATATGATGTCATTGGCCCTAGAAAAAATCATAAGAATACTTTCGGGATGAAGCGTCGCCGTCTTGAGGCGGAAGATGGACATGAGCACTTTTGCTCTCCGGCGGAGCGATTCCGCTCGGGAAACTTCCCTCCTGGAGGGGGAAATCAAAACCATCGTCATCACCAACGCTTCCTCCATCGTGGAAGCACCAATCTTCATCAACATCTTCACCAGCACCATCTCATCCCAAACCCTTGTTCATCTCTTGTATTCAATCTTTGTATCCAAACCTCAGATTGGTACCTGTGGGTTGCTAGTAGTGTTGATTACATCTTGTAGTTGATGCTAGATGGTTTAATTGGTGGAATATTATATGTTCTGATCCTTTCATTACACCTCTGGTCTTGAACATGATGATGCTTTGTGAGTAGTTACTTTCGTTCTTGAGGACATGGGAGAAGTCTTGTCTTAAATAATCATGTGATGTTGGTATTCGTTCGATATTTTGATGATATGTATGTTGCTCTTCCTTTAGTCGTGTTGTGTGAACGTCGACTACATATTTGGGGCCTAAAGGAAAGCATTGGGGAATGATAAGTATATGATGGGTTGCGGGAGTGACATAAGCTTAAACCCTACTTTATGAGTTGTTCCGTAAGGGGCTGATTTGGATCCACGTGTTTAATGATATGGTTAGATTTATCTTAATTCTTGTTTCGTAGTTGCGAATGCTTGCGAGAGGGGGTAATCATAAGTAGGTTGTTGTTCAAGTAAGAACAACACCCTAGCACTGGTCCACCAACATATCAAATTATCAAAGTAGCGAACGTGAATCAACTAAACATGATAAACCATGACTAGACGAAATTCTCATGTGTCCTCGAGAGCGCTTTGCTTCATATAAGAGTACGTTCCGGCTTGTCCTTTTGTACAAAAAAGGATTGAGCCACCTTGCTTCACCATTCCTACTATTGCTACTTGTTACTTGTTACAAATTACCCTGCTATAAAACTATCCATCACCACTACTTTTAGTGCTTCTAGGAACTTCCGTACAAAAAATCACTTGTTATTTCCTTCTGCTCCTCTTTGGGTTCGACACTCTTACTTGTCGAAAGGACTACGATTGATCCCCTATACTTATGGATCATCCATACTCTTTTTTGGCACCGTTGCCAGGGAGTGAAGCGCCTTTGGTAAGGAAACACTTTTGCTAGGTGCTGAAATTTATTGTCACTTGTTAATATGGAATATAATCCTTTGAGGGGCTTGTTCGGGGTATCTTCACCTCGTACGGAAGTGGCAAGAACCGCTCCTCAACCTACTGAAAATATTTACTATGAAATTCCTTCGGGTATGTTAGAGAAACTGCTTGCTAATCCTTATGCAGGAGATGGAACAATACATCCTGATATGCACTTGATCTATATAGATGAATTTTGTGGATTATTTAAGCTTGCGGGTCTATCCAAAGATGGTGTTAAGAACAAGGTTTTCCCTTTATCATTTGAGGGAAAGGCATTGATTTGGTATAGGCTATTGGATGATGCTGGTAGATGGATTGGGACCGGTTGAAGCTGGAATTCCATCAGAAATTTTATCCTATGCATTTGGTTCATCGTGATCGGAATTATATATACAAATTTGGCCTTGTGAAGGAGAAAGTATAGCTCAATCTTGGAGGAGGCTTAAATCTATGATGCACACATGCCCCAATCATGAGCTTTCAAGGGAAATAATCATACAAAACTTTTATGCTCGGCTTTCTCATGATAATCAATCGATGCTCGATACTTCATCTATTGGTTCCTTTATAAAGAGAACAATTGAACTCAAATGGGATCTTCTGGAAAGAATTGAACGTAACTCTGAAGATTGGGAAATCGACAAAGGTAAAGAGTCAAGTATAAATCTTGAGTTTGATTATGTTAAATCTTTTATAGAAACTGAAGCTTTTTCATAAGTTTAGTGCAAAGTATGGACTTGACTTTGAGATGGTAGCTACTTTCTGTGAATCATTTTCTACTCATGTTGATCTCCCTAAGGAGAAGTGGTTTATATTTCACCCACCTATTGAACAAACTAGTGAGGAACCTGTTATAGCTAAAGAAGAAACAATCATTTATAATGTTGATCGAGTTGTGCCTACTGCTTATATTGAGAAACCACCTTTTCATGTTAGGATTAGAGAACATGCCAAAGTTGTAACTGTGGTTAATAAAAGTAATATCAAACCACATAGACCCTCTGAACGAATAAAGGTAGAACCTAAAGCTGTAAATTTTAAGGATCTATTAGTTGATAAGGTTGATGGGCATGTTATATATTTCTGTGATGAAACATCTCGTATTGCAAAACAAGATTCTAAATATAAACATAGACCTGTTGTTGGCATGCTAGTTGTTTCTGTTAAGATTGGAAATCATTGTTATCATGGATTATGTGATATTGGTGCTAGTCTTAGTGCTATTCCATTTACTCTTTATCAAGAAATTATGTATGATATTGCACCTGTTGAGTTAGAAGATATCGATGCTACTATTAAGCTTGCAAATAGAGAAATTATTTCACCACTTGGGATTGTTAGAGATCTTGAAGTCTTGTGTGGTAAGATCATATACCCTACTAATTTCCTAGTTCTTAGTTCATTACAAGATAATTTTTGTCCTATTATATTTGGTAGATCTTTCTTGAAAACTGTTAATGCTAAAATTGATTGCACTAAGGAAACGGTTAGTGTTAACTTTGGTGATGCATCTCATGAATTCAATTTCTCCAACTTTTGTAGACATATGCATGAGGAATAATTGCCTAGTAAACATGAATTAATCGGTCTTACTGCTATTGTTGTGCCTCCTACTGATTCGTTAGAACAATATTTGCTAGACCATGAAAATGACATGCATATGAAAGAAAGAAAAGAAATAGATGATGTTTTCTTTAATCAAGCACCTATCCTTAAACATATTTTGCTTGTTGAAACCTTGGGATACCCTCTACCTCCTAAGAGTGATCCCGTGATTGAATTAATGAAACTACCTGATACACTGAAATATGCTTATCTTGATGAAAAGAAGATATATCCTGTTATTATTAGTGCTAACCTTTCAGAACATGAAGAAAAGAGATTACTTAATGTTCTGAGGAAGCACCACGCTGTAATTGGATATACTCTCGATGATCTTAAGGACATTAGTCCCACTTTATGTCAGCACAAGATTAATATGGAACCATATGCTAAACCCGACGTTGATCATCAACGTCGTTTGAATACTAAGATGAAGGTTGTGGTAAGAACTGAAATACTAAAGCTTCTAGAGGTAGGTATAATTTATCCTATAGATGATAGTAGATGGGTAAGTCCCGTTCATTGTGTTCCTAAGAAAGGAGGCACTACCGTTGTTACTAATGATAAAAATGAACTTATCCCACAAAGAATTGTAACTAGTTATAGGATGGTAATTGATTTCAGGAAAGTAAATAAGGCTACTAGAAAGGATCATTACACTAGTAGAAAACAGGCCTTCCGTTTCAACCTTTAGTCCAGGTTTTGCTTTGGACCGGGACTTGTGTCCATTAGTCCCGGTTCCAACGGCTAGGAGCTGTCAGGGGGTACGGGCCCCATTAGTCCCGGTTCATTTGGGACATATAGTCCCGGTTTGTATCACAAACCGGGACTAAAGGAGTGGTGGCAGGCTGGTGTCAGCCTGGGGCCCCCACAAGCCCTTTTAGTCCCGGTTTGTGATACAAACCGGGACTATAGATGGACCTTTAGTCCCGGTTTGTATAACCAAACGGGACTAAAGCTCTCCCTATATAAACCCTTCGTCCAGCCCGACTCCATTTCTCTGTTTTCTCCATTCGAATTCCCCTCTCTGTTCTTCCCCTAGCTCGAGCTCCTCCCTCCATTTTTGCCAAGATTTGTCAAGATTTGAAGCACCCCAATCCATCCAAGTGTCCACAAAGGTTAGCAACTTTGTCCTTTCATCTCTTATTGCTAGATCAGCTCGTGCAATGCTTTATAAGTATATTGATTTGTGGGTTTTAGTTTGGGTGTAATTATGTGGTAGTTTTTTTGATTTATATGCAATTTGAGCTCAAATTAACTCCTTAGTTTGCATATGTGTAGGTGTGGTTTACTTAGTGTGCCTTCCCGTCCCCGTCCTAACCACCGTCGATCGACCGCACCGTCCCGTCGCCGGCACCACCTTGGTGAGCCTCTTCTTGTGTTCTTATCATTTTTATAAATAAAATCGTATTTGTATGATTTAGATAGTTACTTGCATAGTTTTCTTACTTGTATGATTGTTGTTATATATAGTGCCATGGTTATGATATCCGTGCCCGTCGGCCCTCATCCGGTTTATGATTCAGATGTGGTATATTCTCTTTTATAACTATTTCTTGCATTTCGTGTTAATGACAATTATGCCCATCAAGTTGATATAGATATTTTTATCTAGGAGGTAGTTGAACCGGAAATGCCAACCGACCCTATTGTCGAGAAGTTAAATTTAGTTGAAAAAGAAAACGAGGATTTGAAAGAAAAATTGAAAAGAGTTGAAGAAGAGAAGATGAAATTGGAGTTGTACGTTCCCGATGTCGTCGATGATCACAAGATCAAGATGGATGCAATGCGCTTGATGTTGGGGATATGTACCTAGGGTAGGGTCTTAAGCCTGACCTACATACCCTACCTAAAGACACCACATTGGAGAATTTAAAGATTACAAGATTACAAGGAAGGCTCCAACTGAAATCACCATGACGCATGAGTCACTCGACAGAAAATCCACTCGGTCGTGTGGCTCACTCGGATATGCGAAGACCGACAGTCGACAAGGCAGTCGAACCACCATCTGGCGTTATGGCATCAATGCCCCACTTTGTAACATAGGAGGTGAAGGGGTGGCGCACTCTATATAAGCCACCCCCCACCACTAGACTGAAAAGGCCCTCATTCTTCTCCTCTCTCTCATCTCTCTCACCATTAGGCTTAGACATGGCTCAGGCATGGAGATCCGTTCTCCGCTCTCTCCCACACGCATTGTAATCTCCGGATATATACTCAGATAAAACAAAGCCTCTCCGGAGCACGAGACGTAGGGTTGTTATCTCCACCGTGAGAGGTCCGAACTCGCTAAAATACCGTGTCACCCATATGCATCTCGGTAGATCATGCTCATTTACCCTACCCCCTTCGTACTGTCGGAATCGTTCCCACGACAGTTGGCGCCCATCGTGGGGCATGGCGTCTATCGAGCCATGGTGCAAATGGTTTTTTCTTCTATTTTCGGCAGCGGATCAACGACCATCGCCAGAGAAATTTGCTGCTGGAGTTTTGGTCATCGCACCATTCGCACAAACAAAAAGATCAGGGAAGTATCCATTCTATCTAGTCTATTTACAATAAATTACCTAACAATGAGTTGATCTTTTACTCATGTAGGAACGTCGGCGCGGTCCGCCCGTCGTCTCCGACTCCTTCTACGGCGCCGACGCCACGCTTCCACGCACCGGCGTTGACGCCGTCCGCCTGTGATCGTCTCCGGCCTCGACGCCGTCGTCAAAACCCTCACGCACGACGTCCTCTTCATCCGGTTAGCTGCGCTGCGACGTCCTCGGCGTTGAAGGCGCAGATCTGTCGACGTGTACATGCCGAGGGCAGGCTGCACCCCACGCGCACGACTCCGGCGATCACATCCCGACCTCGAATGCCATGGTCGGGTTCATCGTGCCCGCCGGCGTTTTGCTCGCACCGAGCACGTCCTCGAGCTGTTCATCGTGCCCGCTGACGGCGTCGTGCCCGTTGAAGTGCTGCTCCGTGCCGAGCACGCCCTCGAGCTATCAGTCGAGCCCGCCGGCGCCGTCGTGTTCGCCGGCATGCTGCTCCGGCAGCCGCAGCCCGACCTCGAGCTGTTAGTCTTGCCCGCCGATGTCGTCGCGTCCGTCGACATGCTGCTCCGGCAGCCGAAGCCCGACCGCGACGTCGGTAGCGTCCACATCAAGCTCCCGAGCTGTTCTCCGGTGTCCTCGACGGCCCCGTCCCCGGCGAGTTCGACGCCGCAAGATCGAGTCCGGCAAGACCCACGGCGCAGAAATAAACAGCATGCAGTGAATGCGCCATGAAAAATGGGAAACATCCATAACATGCAGGACCGGTCTTAACTCTTGCTTAATTACCACTAATTCATGTCTCTTGCATGCAGGTCGTGCGTTGGACGTGAGCAACTCCTCCATCAATGCATTGGGGCGTTTTGATCCCTCCAAAAATACATCTTGCGTACTGGCAGGGTGACTCGCGGGATGCATCCCTTAGTCGAGTAGTTGGAAAACGCTCACTTCCTGGTAACTCGGACCGGTAGTCTGACTCCTTGCCGTGGCGCCGAAGACGGGACGGACAACGCCCTAGTGCGCAATAACGCTTCGACTGCCCAGCATGGCGCAGGCACTCGGCAACTCCTCCCTCCGGCGCCGACTGCTCGACTTGGCGCGAACACCCGAGACCTCTTCTCACCTTGACATCAGATGCACTGCAGTATCTCACGCCACGGGAGACACAGGCCCGCCGTGACCGGAATTCAGAGGATGGCTACATCTCGCGTGCACGACGGCTGCTCTCACCGGCGTTAACTCGGACAGGATCGGATCACTCGGACACGCCCTCGTCAACATGTCTGCGCGTCGTCATTTGTTGGCCGTCCTGTGCGCCGTCACTCCGTTGAACGCGTCTTCGTCACTCGTCCGCCCCGCACGCCGTCACTCTACTGGACGCTCCGTCGTCACTCGGCAGCTTCGCGCATCGCCACTCGGCGAGACGCTCCATTGTCACTCGACCGTCCCGCGCACCGTCACTCTACTGGACGCTCCGTCGTCACTCGGCAGCTCCGCGCATCGCCACTCGGCAAGACGCTTCATCGTCACTCGACCGCCCCGCGCGCCGTCACTCTACTGGACGCGTCGTCATCACTCGACAGCTTCGCGCATCGCCACTCGGCGAGACGTTCCATCGTCACTCGACCGCCCCGCACGCCGTCACTCTACTGGACGCTCCGTCGTCACTCGGCAGCTTCGCGCATCGCCACTCGGAGAGACGCTCCATCGTCACTCGGCCGCCCCGCACGACCGTCACTCTGCTGCACGCTCCGTCGTCACTCGGCAGCTCCGCGCATCGCCACTCGGTGAGATGCGTCGTCATCACTCGACAGCTCAGTTCATCGCCACTCGGCAAGACGCGTCTTCGTCACTTGGCCGCCCCGTGCATCGCCACTCAGCCGGACGTGTCTACTTCGCTCGACCGCCCCACGCGTCGTCAGACAGCTAAGTCATTCTTCACAGACTGCATTCAATTAGTTAATTATTTATGCATTACCGAGTGTCAAGTAAGTCGCACATGATGTTCACTCGGAGGCCACGCCACCGGGTGTACCCCTACGCTCGGTTCTTTATCTTCACGTCGGATCCTTCACTTTCACAAGTTCACTCGGATCCTTCACTCTTTAGACTCTTGCTGGTTCCGGACCAGCAAGCACCTGGCACACCCAGCGGGTGTCTATGGTTGGAATTTACATGAATCATTTCAACAAACATCAAATTACTTCAAATTTTTTTTGTGTTAGCTTGTGTTATTTTTCATACACAGGTTACCTGGACGCCTCTATGCGCCATTCTCTACGACACGCTGGGCTCAGACGCCCCGCACGCCGTCACTTGGTCGGATGTCTCCGCGACAACATTCTCGACTAGGCCGCCCCGCGCGCTGTTACTTGACCGCCCTGTGCGTCGCCACTCGGTGAGATGTATGTACCTCATTCGGATGCTCAGCGCATCGCCACTGTGCTGGACGCGTCTACATCACTTGGCCGCCCCGCGCGTCGCCACTCAGCCAGACGCGTCTACTTCACTCGGATGCCCCGCGTAACACCACTCCGTGCGGCCCGTCTTCATCACCCAGTCGCTCCACGCGCCGTCACTCAACTGGACGCTCCTTCGTCACTCGGTCGCTCCGCGCGCCGTCACTCAGCTGGACGCTCCTTCGACACTCAGCCGTTCCTCGCGCCGTCACTCAACTAGATGCTCCTTCGTCACTCGGTCGCTCTGCGCGCCGTCACTCAGCTGGACGCTCCTTCGACACTCGGCCGCTCCACGCGCCGTCGGACAGCTAAGTCACTCTTCATACACTGCATCCAATTAAATAGTTATTTCCTCATTACCGAGTGTCGATGAAGTCGTACATGACGTTCACTCGGAGGCCATGCCACCGAGTGTACCTCTGCGCTCGGTTGTTTATTTTCATGTCGGAACACTTCACTTCCGCTTCTTTTGGGTCCAGTACTCAAACGAGTTCAGTCGGATCCTTCACTTGCGCAAGTACAGTCAGATCCTTCACTCTTTTAGACCCTTGCTGGTTCCGAACCAACAAGCACCTGGCACACCCAGTGGGTGTCTATGGGTATTATTTTCACAAATTATTTCAGCAAAGATCAAATTACTTTGATAAATTTTTATGTTGGCTTGTGCTATTTTTCATACACAGGTTACGCGATCACTCGACGCATCTGTGCGCCATCTTCGTCGCTACTCAGGCTCAGTCGCCGCAACGATCATTCGTGTGTTTCCACTTGTTCGGATGCCTTCGCGACGACATGCTCGACTCGGTCGCCCCGCCCATCATCACGTGTTCAGACGCCCTCTCGATGACGTACTGGACACGGCCGCCCTGCGTGCCGTCACTGGGTCGGACGCCTCCTCGACATACATGACTTGGCCGCCCCGCGCGTCGCCACTCAGCCGGACTCGTCTACCTCACTCGGATGCCCCGCGCATCGCCACTCCGTGTGGCACGTCTTCATCACTCGGCCGCCCCGCGCGCCATCGCTCAGCTTAGCTGCGACTCCGTATCGCCTAAGTCAAAAACTACTCCGAGTGCGGACATCCTCCGCATTCAGGGGCTTAGCTGCGAACCTGACTTCGCCTAAGTCAAAAACTACTCCGAGTGCGGACATCCTCCACACTCGGGGCTTAGCTGCGATTCTGTATCGCCTAAGTTAAAAAACCACTCCGAGTGAGGACATCATCCACACTCGGGGGCTTAGCTGCGATTCCGTATCGCCTAAGTTAAAAACCACTCCAAGTGAGGACATCATCCACACTCGGGGGCTTAGCTGTGATTCCGTATCACCTAAGTTAAAACCACTCCTAGTGAGGACATCATCCACACTCGGGGACTTAGCTATGATTCCGTATCACCTAAGTTAAAAACCATTTCGAGTGAGGACATCATCCACACTCGAGGGCTTAGCTGCGATTCCGTATCGCCTAAGTTGAAAACTCTTCCGAGTGACGAGCGCTTCTCTTACTCAGGGGCTTAGCCGCGAACAAGTTTTCGCCGAAGTTAAAAACCCTGCCGAGTGAATAGCATCCCATTCACTCGGAAACTTAGCTGCGAACCAGTCTTCGTCTAAGTTAAAAACTCCCCCAAGTGACGAGCACTCCTCTCACTCGGGGACTTAGCCGCGAGTCAGACCTCGCTTAAGTTAAAGGCTGTTCCGAGTGACAGGCAACACTTTCACTCGGAAACTTAGTTACGAACCAGTTTTCGCCTAAGTTCAAAATTCTTCCGAGTAATGAGCATCCATCTCACTCAGAAACCAAACAAACTTAGCCAAGCAAAGGATTGGAAAGCAAACATGCAAACATTGTCTCTATCGGACCCCCGCCGACGCAAGCACTCGACGCCGGTCTCGGGGACTACACCCAGTGGGTGCACTCAGCGTGCCCCCACTGGACCTACTATCACTCGACCAGGTCCGGCCTGTCGAGTGACAAGCGACTATCAAAACAAATCTAAGACCCCTGCCGATGTCACCGCCATTCGACAGCGGTCTCGGGGACTACACCCAGTGGGTGCACTCAGCGTGCCCCCACTGGACCAGAAACCACTCGACTAAGACCTGCTCTACTCGAGGGGAAAACAAGCAAGTATGCACCAGAAGAAAACGCATATCAAGACGTAATTGATCAGGGTGAATGACAAAGATTCCAATCGACGCAGACTTCTGTGAAGCCCTAAAATGCATTCGGAATTTTTGTGTCTTATCAGAACCTGCATCGATCCCTTTTTCACTCGAACCCCGATCCATTCGGGGGCTAATGTTGGGGATATGTACCTAGGGTAGGGTTTTAAGCCTGACCTACATACCCTACCTAAGGACACCACATTGGAGAACTTAAAGATTACAAGATTACAAGGAAGGCTCCGACTGAAATCACCATGACGCATGAGTCACTCGATAGAAAATCCACTCGGTCGTGTGGCTCACTCGGATATGCGAAGACCGACAGTCGACAAGGCAGTCGAACCACCATCTGGCGTTACGGCATCAATGCCCCACTTTGTAACATAGGAGGTGAAGGGGTGGCGCACTCTATATAAGCCACCCCCACCACTAGACTGAAAAAGCCCTCATTCTTCTCCTCTCTCTCATCTCTCTCACCATTAGGCTTAGACATGGCTCAGGCATGGAGATCCGTTCTCCGCTCTCTCCCACACGCATTGTAATCTCCGGATATATACTCAGATAAAACAAAGCCTCTCCGGAGCACGAGACGTAGGGTTGTTATCTCCACCGTGAGAGGCCCGAACTCGCTAAAATACTGTGTCACCCATATGCCTCTCGGTAGATCATGCTCCTTTACCCTACCCCCTTCGTACTGTCGGAATCGTTCCCACGACACTTGAAGATTAGAAAGATTAGAAAATATGCCATTAATAAAGAGGCTTGGTATCATTATGCTGTTGGATCAATTTTTACCATAGTTGCGATTTTGATCGCATTTGTTGTTGCATTTAAAATGTTTTAGCTAGATAGTTTTATGTTGTTTTATGAGAATAAGTTTGTATGAACTTTATGTATGAACTTGTATTAATTTGGTCTTCTCGGTGTTGTGTAATGAAGATGAACCGGCAATGGATGTACGTTGACCGACGCTCTCCCCAGTTCATTAATGGCGTGCAGAGTTTTTTGCGTGCGGCCGAGGCAAACAAGCGGGATGGTTTTATGTGTTGTCCATGTGGTGTGTGTAAGAATGATAAGACTTACTCTAGCTCAAAACAGATTCACGTCCACCTGTTTACGTCCGGTTTCATGCCCGGCTATAATTGTTGGACCAAGCACGGAGAAACAGGGGTTCTAATGGAAGAGAATGAAGAAGAAGAGGATGACGAGAACTATCCTGGATGTCCTGAATATGATGGTAGTACAATGGGGGAAGAGAATGAAGAAGAAGAAGCTGAGGCATCAGATGAGCCCGCTGATGATCTTGGTCGGGCCATTGCGGAGGCAAAGAGAAACTGCGAAAATGAAAAGGAGAAGTTGAAGTTGCAGCGCATGTTAGAGGATCACAAAAAAGGGTTGTACCCAAATTGCGAAGATGACAACACAAAGCTCGGTACCACACTCGAATTGCTACAATGGAAGGCAGAGAATGGTGTAGCTGATAAGGCATTTGAAAAGTTGCTGGAAATAATGAAGAATAAGCTTCCAAAGGACAACGAATTGCCCGACAGTACATACAAAGCAAAGAAGGTTGTCTGCCCTCTAGGATTGGAGGTGCAGAAGATACATGCATGCCCTAATGACTGCATCCTCTACCGCGGTGAGTATGAGAATTTGGATGCATGCCCGGTATGCAATGCATTGCGATATAAGATCGGTCGCGATGACCCTATTGATGATGTTCAGGGCGAGCGCCCCGGGAAGAGGATTCCTGCCAAGGTGATGTGGTATGCTCCTATAATACCACGGTTGAAACGTTTGTTCCAAAACAAAGAGCATGCCAAGTCGTTGCGATGGCACAAAGAAGAACGTAAGAAAGACGGGAAGTTGAGAGTACCCGCTGATGGGTCGTAGTGGAGAAAAATCGAGAGAGAGTGGCCGGACTTTGCAGATGACCCAAGGAACGTATGGTTTGGTTTAAGTGCAGATGGCATTAATCCATTCGGGGAGCAGAGCAGCAAGCATAGCACATGGCCTGCGACTCTATGTATCTATAACCTTCCTCCTTGGTTGTGCATGAAGCGGAAGTTCATTATGATGCCAGTGCTCATCCAAGGCCCTAAGCAACCCGGCAACGACATTGATGTGTACCTAAGGCCATTAGTTGATGAACTTTTACAGCTTTGGAATAAAAAAGGTGTACGTGTGTGGGATGAGCACAAACAGCAGGAATTTGACCTGCGAGCGTTGCTCTTTGTAACCATCAATGATTGGCCTGCTCTTAGTAACCTTTCAGGACAGACAAACAAGGGATGCCATGCATGCACGCACTATTTAGATGATACCCAAAGTATATATTTGGACAAATGCAAGAAGAATGTGTACTTGGGACATCGTCGATTTCTTCCGGCCAAGCATGCCTTAAGAAAGAAAGGCAAGCATTTCAAAGGTGAGGCAGATCACCGGAAGAAGCTCGTCCTCCGTACTGGTGATGACATACTTGATATGGTCAAGGATTTACAAGTAATATTTGGAAAGGGTCCTAGCGGACAATCTGTTCCGACTGACGCTGAGGGACGCGCACCCATGTGGAAGAAGAAATCTATATTTTGGGAGCTAGAATATTGGAAAGTCCTAGAGGTCCGCTCTGCAATCGACGTGATGCACGTGACGAAGAATCTTTGCGTGAACCAGCTAGGATTCCTAGGCGTGTATGGGAAGACAAAAGATACACCGGAGGCACAGGAGGACCAGCAACGTGTGCACGAAAACGACGGCATGCATGTGCAGTATGAAGGTCCTGCCAGCTACGCTCTTACCAAAGCAGAGAAGGAAATCTTCTTTGAATGCCTGCTCAGTATGAAGGTCCCATCTGGCTTCTCGTCGAATATAAAGGGAATAATAAATATGGCGGAGAAAAAATTTCAGAACCTAAAGTCTCATGACTGCCACGTGATCATGACGCAATTTCTTCCGGTTGCGTTGAGGGGGCTTCTACCAGAAAATGTTCAATTAGCCATTGTGAAGCTATGTTCATTCCTCAATGCAATTTCTCAGAAGGTAATCGATCCGGAAATCCTACCAAGCTTACAGAATGATTTGGTCCAATGTCTTGTCAGTTTCGAGTTGGTGTTCCCACCATCCTTCTTTAATATTATGACGCACGTCCTTGTTCACCTAGTCGAAGAGATTGCCATTCTGGGTCCTGTATTTCTAGACAATATGTTCCCCTTTGATAGGTTCATGGGAGTCTTAAAGAAATATGTTTGTAACCGTGCAAGGCCAGAAGGAAGCATTTCCAAGGGCCATGAAACAGAGGAGGTTATTAAGTTTTGTGTTGACTTTATTCCTGACATTAAGCCGATTGGTGTTCCTCAATCGCGGCATGAGGGGAGACTGCGTGGAAAAGGCACGCTTGGACCAAAATCAATAATATGTACGGACGGGCATTCTTGGGCGCAAGCACACTACACAGTTCTACAGAATTCTACCTTGGTCACTCCATATATCGAGGAACACATGGATATTATACGCTCGAAGAACCTGGAGAAGTCTGACCCCTGGATTCAACGTACACATATTGAGGCTTTCGGCGGTTGGTTGCGAACACATCTCATGAATGACGACAATGTTGAAGATGACTTGTACTTGTTGGCCAAGTGACCATCTTCGACTATATTGACTTTCCAAGGGTACGAGATAAATGGGAATACATTTTACACGATCGCCCAAGATAAAAAGAGCACCAACCAAAACAGTGGTGTTCGCTTTGACGATGCGGCAAACACCAAGGAAAAGGACACATATTATGGTTACATAGAGGAGATATGGGAACTTGACTATGGAGGTGATTTGAAGGTCCGTTTGTTCCGGTGCAAATGGGCCAATCTGACTGGAGGAGGGGTAATGGTAGACCCGCAGTACGGAATGACAACAGTGGATCTCAACAATCTTGGGCACACAGACGAACCATTCGTTCTAGCCAATGATGTGGCGCAAGTTTTCTATGTGAAGGACATGTCTACCAAACCGAAAAAAGGGAAAGATAAGAAAGCGGATACATCATACGATGAGCCAAAGCGCCACATAGTTCTTTCTGGGAAAAGAAACATCGTGGGAGTGGAGGACAAGACAGACATGTCAAGAGATTATGAAAAGTTTGATGAAATTCCTCCCTTCGCAGTGAAGACTGACCCAAGCATCATGTTAAATGATGAAGATTGTCCATGGTTACAGCGCAATAATCAAGGGACACACGCGAAGAAAAAGTTTTATACCCCAAGATCCCACTCTGGGATGTGACTGGCTGCACCGTCATCACTTTTCTTCTCTAGTGAGTAGCCGGGATGGTTCAGTTTGTACACGAAGTGCATCTAGTTTTTGTTGTAACCCTCTCCACTTTTTACCACTTGCTATGTGGGTGAAATGATGGTACCATGCCAAGTTTCAACCTTTTCAGAGTTCATTTGTGGTGCTTTTTCATTTCAGGGTCATTTAGCTCAAAACAAATCATTAAATGCATGAAAAATAGCAAATGAAGTTAGATAGGGTTGAAATTTTAGTATGTGGCTTCTAATGGTTCATATTGAATGCACAAAAAGTCTGGAGTTGAAATAAGTTAAAAAAAATTTGAAATCCTTTTGTAACAGACAAGTTTTCGTCCGAAACCCTGATACTTCGAAGGAGATTGTCCATTTTGTACACGAAGTGCATCCAGTTTTTGCCGTAACGCTCTCAACTTTTTAGCACATGCTATGTGGGTGAAATGATGATACCATGCCAAGTTTCAACCTTTTCAGAGTTCAGTTGTGGTGCTTTTTAATTTCAGGGTCATTTAGCTCAAAACAAATCATTAAATGCATGAAAAATAGCAAATGAACTTAGATAGGGTTGAAATTTTAGTATGTGGCTTCTAATGGTTCATATTGAATGCACAAAAAGTCTGGAGTTGAAATAAGTTTAAAAAAATTGAAATCCTTTTGTAACAGACGAGTTTTCGTCCGAAACCCCGATACTTCGAAGGAGATTGTCCATTTTGTACACGAAGTGCATCCAGTTTTTGCTGTAACGCTCTCAACTTTTTAGCACATGCTATGTGGGTGAAATGATGATACCATGACAAGTTTCAACCTTTTCAAAGTTCAGTTGGGTGATTTTGATTAAAACAAATGAAGGTATAAAACTAAAAGAGTTAAACAGAATCTGATTTTGATTAAAACACCTATTTAAATTAGCCTAAAAATTCCCAACTTTAACATAATGATAAAACATACTAATATTAAACAACAGGAAAAAAATCACTCAAAAATCTATTTTTAAACTAAAGTTATTCACAAATTACTGTTTCACACAAATTTCAAATGAATTCAAATTTAAACTATTTCAATTTGAAAACTACTGGCACTAACAGAAAGTTTGTAATTGTTTTGACCTAAAGCAAAAAGATTCATTATAAAACTATAAATATTCTAACAGTTATTCCAAATATAAAAACAGAAATTAGAAAAACAAAACAAATCAAAAAAGAGAAAATACAGCTGTAGTCCCCGTTGGTACACCAACCGGGACTAAAGGTCCCTTCCCGCGCATAATTTGGGCCGCCGAAAAGACCTTCCCGCACGGAATCCCGGGAGGACCTTTAGTCCCGGTTGGTGATACCAACCGGGACTAAAGGTCTGTAGTCCCGGTTGGAGCCTCGACCCGGGACTAAAGAGTCCCTCTATATATGCAGGACTTTGCCGTTTCTTCCCCAACCTCTCCCATTCTGCCCCCCGACGCCGCCCCTGCCCCGACGCCGCCAGGCTGCCGGAGCTCCCCGCGCGCCTCTTCTCCCTCGACCTCGCCATCGCGCTGCCAGGCTGCCCGTCTTCAACCTCCTGCCGGAGATCGCCGTCCCCGACCCGCTCGCTCCGGCCCCTCTTCTCCCTCGACCTCGTCGTCGCCTCGACCTCGCCGTCACCTCGACCTCACCGTCGAGCCCGCTGTCGCCTCAACCTCGCTGCAGAGACCGCTGTGAGCCACTCTCCTCCCTCTCCTCCCTCTCCTCCTGAAGCCCCCCTCCCCGTCCGCCATTGCCGCCATGCATGGCCGCCCCTCCCCGTCCGCTATTGCCGCCATGCATGGCCGCCCCTCCCCGAGCCCATCCCCCACCTAGAGCCACCACCGAAGATGCCCGAGAGCCGCCGCCCCATCCATCTCCGGTGTAGGAGCCCCGCCGCCCCGTCCATCTCCGACGTAGGAGCCCCGCCGGTGCCGCAAACACACACACACACACACACACACACATATTGTTTAAAAACATGCAAATATTTTCTAATTGTTAGAACATCTTTTTAGTGTTATGAAAAATTTTGTGGTTGGTATGCAACATTTTTTCATTAAACAATGTGTTAAGAAAATTGTAGTAGATGGATAAGTAGATTGATATTGTTAGATGATTTTGTTTATGATGCTTTTTATGTTTTAGTTGTTTTATCTTTTAGTTAATTAGGAGTCCTAGGAAAAATTGTATGTGTATGTTAGATTAGAGAAAAATTCTTGGGTTTTGAAAAAATTAGTGATTAAACGATAAGAAAATGTTCTCATAGGAATTTGTCTCGACGTCGACGATGCCTGGCCCGCATCCTCGTCGGCGTCGAGTCGGCGTCGACA
Source organism: Elymus sibiricus (assembly GCA_039707655.1). Lineage (NCBI taxonomy): Eukaryota > Viridiplantae > Streptophyta > Magnoliopsida > Poales > Poaceae > Elymus > Elymus sibiricus. The sequence continues at coordinate 229,771,540 of CM077675.1, read as the reverse complement.
TCCTTGAGAGGCGAATGTCCGGGACTGGGCTCCGCCGGGCTGGCACTGGGAGGTGCTACCTTCCCGGGCTCGGAGCTTGGTGAGGAATCCTGGTCTCGTCGTCGACCCGGAGCTTCTTTGGTGGCGGTCACGTGGGCCACTTTCGGTGCAGAGGGAGCGGGCCCCCGCAGAGGTGGTACGTCGCCGTGTCAGGGAGGAGGACGAGCACGTCCATCGCTACATGGCGGCGTTGGACGCTAGGTTCAACAATACCTGGCAGATTCTTCAGGGATCTCACCCGAGTTATGATCCCGTGATGGTTCCTTATCTTTGGGTGTCCACCACCCGCGACTCAGGAACCGCTAGTGACTTAGATTATTCGATAGTATTCAATCTGTATTAGTGATCTTATATGATAATATTCGAGATGTATTAGTTAATATTTGATGATGCATTAACTGGATTATTCGAGATGATGTATTAGTGATATTATATTCGAGTTCATTATAAATGTATTAGCGATATTTTATCGGTATAATGCGTGTGTGACTTTCGGTCTGTCGTTGCTCCTTGTGTGACTTTCATGTGTGTTCTTGATGGAGGAATCCCGACTGTTGTCGTGGGGGGCGCCTCCTCTTCTTCTCTTCTTTGCGATATATTCGTCGGTATAATGTGCAAGAAGAGAAGAGGGGGGGCGTCCATCACCGACGGTCGAACTATTACTATGAGAGAGTGTCCACCAACATATATACACCACTATATCAGTGTGAGAGAGTGCGCACCAACACACCATGAGATATGAGAGTTATTTAAGGAAAGCCTCGACGGACCGAAAGTCACACACGCATTAGGATCCAAGCGTGCCGTAATTCTTAAATCATGAACACAGGAAATGTCGTCGTCATCAGACGACGATAGGATCCAAGCGTGTGAACTTTGCGGTGAAGATAAGGGTCTTTGCGACCAGCCTGGGCTGCGAGACGGCAGGTTCTTCACCATGAAGCTTTACGAGGACTTTGATATTTCTACGGTACGCAACGATGACAACTGTTTTTTCGTAATTAAGCATGACTTCTGTTTCTTTCCTTCAACGCGTAATTTCTGTTTTATACAATTCGACTAGTTCATCCCCTGTCATGCAAGACAGTATTTCTTGGAGAGGCTCAGTTTCGAAGAGCACGAGAGTTTCGAGACGAGGACAGCCAACCTGAGGACTAAACATGGTCACACATTTCTGGTGAAAGTAATGAATACACCTAATAACACAGAATTAGGGTGCTCAAATTGGGAAGCTCTTTGCAAGGCATATGGATTTCAGGAGGATATGGAAATAACCTTCGATCTTCGTCCTGAAGATCATATTGAAGGAAACATCAACATTTGGGTGGATGTCGATATGCTTCCTGTTTTACCTCCATGTGAGTTTGTCAACCATGCATATTTGTCAAGTAATTTGCATTCTATATTTAAAAATATTTGGTGTTCATCCATACTAAATTTGTTAATTTATAATTTACAGCTTATTTTGTTTCTTCGAGTGAAACACAGAACATAATCGACACGACACACTACACTTATGGATCACATATAACTTGGGAGGAGAAGGATGATCTTATCAACTTTGTTATTGGTGTCCTAGTTGGTAGGGAGATCTTCCCGTATAATTTGGGAACTGGCCCAAATTATACATTGTACAGGACACTAGTGCATAGGTTGAGGGCGGATGACATTCGCCGAAATATCTTGGTAAGAGTTGCTAATTAAGTACACTAGTACTATTGCGTAAATGGTATTGATTACATTGCTAACTAGGCTACTATTATGTTCTTCAACAGAAACTGCCAAATGAAGTTGTGCCTCCGTTGATGCAACCCGAAGGTAATATGACAATTAAAAGCCCCTTCCAGCCCGAGTTCTCTTTTGCATACTCGACTGAGCGCAAACCACCAAGACGGCTCCAAATTTAAGCATGGGGACAAATAAAGAAGGATCGCAAGCCACAAGTTGGAGACCGTTGGATCTCTTTGCTTCATCATGGAGACATAGGTGTTATTCTGTTTTATGTCATTTTACCTAGGAGGGAGGACTAGGTCCTATGAGGGAGGACTATGTCATTTTATCTTTTTTTGTTTTATGAGATTTTAACTTGGTATGATTAAGATGATGATGATGAGTTGTTAGATGAGTAAGATGATGATGAGTTATATGACATATATTTGATTAAAGTGGATGGATGCAAGTGATCATGTTGAATTAGAGGGAAAAATTAAATGGAAAACACAAAATGAAAAGAAAAAATAAACAATGAAGCCCTAACCTTTAGTCCCGGTTGGTGCTACCAACCGGGACCAAAGGTCCCCATGCCCTGGCGCGCTCTGCCGCCCATGTGGCCAGGGTTTAGTCCCGGTTCGTAGCCAACCGGGACTAAAGCCTTAGACCCTTTAGTCTCTATACTTTAGTCCCGGTTGGGGAACCGGGACTAAAGGCCCTTCCCAACCAGGACTAATGGCCTGTTTTCTACTAGTGTTACCCCTTGCCTCTTATTGACCAAATGTTAGAAAGATTGTCTAAGCATACACACATTTGCTTTCTACATGGATATTCTGGCTTTTCTCAAAGGGATTTCTATTTATTTGCCCCTCATTGCTTAGTCCTCCACCGAGCCACCGACCCTCACCAATGCCCAAATGGGGGGTTGCCATTGGTCAAGGGAGTTGATTGTTAGCCACCGTTGTTACTGATGAGTGGGACACACGGTACCACATGGCGCTCTCACAATTGGTCGGGTATGTGCTCGCATGCATGTGTAGTCCCATCGGGGTCACGTCGGCATTTTCACACCGCGTGGTTTCCCATGCGAGGAGTCACGCCGCCGGCATGCCCCAGGCACCTGTTAATGCATTTTATAGCCGCGCGGCGCACCGACGTTCACCCACTCCGGTCCCAATCCCCTCCCCTCCCCTCGCTGCCCCATAGCCTTCTCCGCCGTGCGCCTCCACCAAACCCTAGCCGCGTCCCCTTTCGCCGCCAGAGAAATAGCCAGCCATGGTGGTGGGGGGGGGGGAGGCAGCAGCTGGGAGCGACGTCGTGCGTTGTTCATTCAGGGCATGTCACGCACTGAAAGCACATTTGCTCCCTTGGTGGTTTTGGTAATTAATAACAACATATATGTCATTGTACTCATGTTTCCACTAAGAATATTTCAGGAAAAGTCCAATGATGGGATGGCTATAAATTGTGAGGAGATACCCCAAGATGCAAGGAATGGATTGGCAAAGCTTCAAGCTAGAAGACTCTCCTTTTACTTTGTGAGAAATCACTTTGAGTCCATAGGAAAGCCAATACTATTAAAAGGGGGTAAGGTATTGTTGGTGAACAAATTGCTCCACGTGCACAAGTGCTAGCCACCAAAAACACCCACAAGCTCTCCCACAAAAATACTCTGTCAAAACCCTAATCCACAAAATCGGTGCCACCAAGTTTTCATCCGGCCCTACCGATTTTCTACCCAAGATAGAACCCGAGCCAAACCCTACCATTTCGGTACAACCGAGACTGCATCGGTGCAACCGAGTTTTGGTGACCACGGTTCGGGTGACTGATTTCATAGAATCGGAAATTCTGAGTTTATGCTTCGGACTCACCAAGTTTTGGGAACTGCCTTCGGCCACTCGTTTCGGTACCACCGAGATTCCTATATCGGTCTCACCGAGATTTCGAAAGTTGCCACATTTTGAACAGATCGGTACAACCGAGTTTTGCTTCGGTTTCACCGAGATGGTCAATAATGTTGTAACGGTTGGATTTTTGGAGATGCCTATATATACCCCTCCACCACATCCCACTCGAGAAAAGCACTCAGAACAGTTCCCCACTTCCCATATCCAGATTTCTGAGAGAGAACCACCTACCCTTGTGTTGAGATCAAGATCATCCACTCCAACCATATGGATCTTGATTTCTAGCCTCCCGAAATTGCTTTCCACCCAATCAACCCCTTCTACCAAGCAAAATCTATGAGAGAGTGATTGAGTGTTGAGGAGTCTATCATCTTGAAGCACAAGAGCAAGGAGTTCATCATCATTATCAAGCCTATTACCTTTTGGAGGGTGGTGCCTCCTAGATTGGTTAGGTGTTGCTTGGCAGTATCCTACTTTGTGTTGTGGAGTTGAACCAAGAAGTTTGTACGGGCAAGGAGATCGCCTACTTCGTGAAGATCTACCCATAGTGAGGCTAGTCCTTCGTGGATGGAAGCCGTTATGGAATAGTCAAGGTTGCTACTTCGTGGACCCTTATGGGTGGAGCCCTCCGTGGACACTCGCGACTGTTACCCTCCGTGGGTTGAAGACTCCATAAACATGGATGTACGATAGTGCCACCTATCGGAACCACGGGAAAAATCTTCGTGTCTACAATTGTGTTTGATCTTCTAACCCTTACCTCTATTACATGTGCTTGTCTTTACTTTCCGCTGCTATACTCTTAGACATGCATGTGTAGGGTGTGCTTGACTTGCTATCATTGCTAAAATCTGCCCACAACTAAAATTGGGAAAAGGTAGAATTTTTATTTGGTCATGTAGTCTAATCACCCCCCTCTAGACATACTTTCGATCCTACAAGTGGTATCAGAGCTTTGGTGTCCATTGCATTGGTTTCACAACCTAGGAGAGTATGGCGTCTAGTGAGGGAAATTACCACCGTGGGGGCCCATACTTTGATGGTAATAATTTTGCTAGTTGGAAGCATAAGATGAAAATGCATATTCTTGGTCATAACCCCGCCGTTTGGGCTGTTGTTCGTGTTGGCTTGCAAGGTGAATTCTTTGGTGATGGAAAGGAACCGGATCGTGAAGAGACCGCGGATGAATTGAAGATGTTGCAATACAATTCCCAAGCATGTGACATTCTTTTCAACTGCCTATGCCCTAAAGAATTCTACAAAATCAGCCGTCTTGAGAATGCAAAGGAAATTTGGGATACTTTAGTTGATATGCACGAAGGTACCGATTCCGTCAGAGAATCTACGTTGGACATACTTCAAAGTCAACTTGACAAGTTCAAGATGAAGGATTGTGAAGGAGTTGCGGAGATGTACTCTAGGCTTGCTCTCATCACCAATGAGATTGTCGGATTAGGAAGCGAAGAAATGACCTACAAATTCATCATCAACAAGATACTTAGAGCTTTGGATGGAAAGTATGACACCGTGTGCACTCTAATCCAAATGATGCCAAACTACAAAGATCTCAAGCCTACGGAAGTCATTGGTAGAATTGTTGCTCATGAGATGTCACTCAAAGACAAGGAAGAACTTCACAACAAGTCTAGCGGTGCTTACAAAGCCACAAGTGATGCTCCCGCTACTTCAAGCGACAACCTTGTGACCAATGAAGAGATAAGCCTCATGGTCAAGAAATTTAACAAGTTCTACAAGAGTAGAGGCAAAGAGAGGAACTCCAACTCAAGATATGAAGAAAAGCATTCATCTAGTCGTGACCGGAATTGTTACAATTGTGGAAGGCCCGGACACTACTCCAATGAGTGCACGACGCCCACAAAAGAAGGGAAGAGTCACCTATAAGGAAGAGCTCAAGAGATGAGTCACCTCGAAGAGAGAGAAGGAGTAGAGATGATCGTTATGAACGAAGACCCTCAAGGAGAAGTAGAGACTCAAAGAAGAAGGACAAGTACACCAAGAGCTACTCAAGAAGAAGACATCAAGCTCATGTTGGTGACTGGGTTTCCGGCTCCGATTCTGACAACCAATCCGAGAGAAGCTATCACTCCGACTTCGACTATAGTCAAGATTGTCGGATTCCGGGCTCCGCAAAACCCTCAAGGTTCGAACACAGGGGAGTGTGCGAAGATCCCCTACAGCCTCGCCCTACCTAGCTCGCTACTCGATGGTTAAGATGATGAACTCGCACGATGACGAGGAAGAAGATGCACACGGTGATTTACCAAGGTTCGGGCCGCTGCGAAGCGTAATACCCTACTCCTGCTTTGGTGGATTGCCTCTCAAGGAGGTGTGGTGGATGATCTAGTACAGTGTTGAGGAGCCTCGTGAGGGCTCTCGAGTGGTGTTCTTGGCCTTCTGCTCGTCTTGTGGTGAAGTGTTCGTCCTTTCTACGGTGCAGCCTAGCCTCTATATATAGCAGTGGCCTGGATCCTCTTCCCTTATCGCAATGGCGGGAAGGGATCCCACAACGGCCAAATTTGAAGGGGGACAGGAGTACATCCCCACCCTGTCCAAAGGTGGTCTTCGCCTGCAAAAGGGCTGCCGATGGTGCAGAGGTGGGCTCGGCGATGACATCCGTCCTGCGGGGCTCGTGGTCGTGGTCTTGTTGCGCCGGAATGGAAACCTTAGGGTGGTGCTTTGGAAACCCGCGTACGTCCTTGCTCCCTTTGCACCAAAGGCGAAACTGCTCCGCCTGGCACACTGGCGCTCGCCTGTCCTCCCTTGCGTCATCCTTGACTCCTGAGGCCGGGTTCTGCAAAGAGATCTCCGCCGCTCCGGAGGGGGCCTGAGGGGGCCTTCTCCTTGCTGGTCTTGGTGCCGCTTCCCTCGTGAGCTCGGGTCCTCGCGGGGCCTTGTCTTGGGTGCAATCCCGCCAGGCCGCGTCGGGCCGTACTGGCCGGCGGAATGGGCCGCGCCCCGGGCCACAGGCTGGCAGGTCTGGGTACCCCCGTTCCTAGAACACCGACAGTAGCCCCCGGGCCCAAGGCGCGCCCGAGTTGGCTTCTAGGCGAAGCCGCTGAAGGTGGCCCGAAGCGCCGCAGGCCCCGATCGCCTGTGGGCCGGGCTTGACACGCGGCAATCTCCGAGAGGCCGTCACCTCCTCTTCTTCACGCCGGCTCGACAATTTGTCAAGTGTGTCATATTGCTTGGCGGACGCCAGCAGCCGTGTTTGTTTCCCATCGCTCTCGCCGTCTGTTCCCCCCTCTTCTGCGGCTCTCGCCTTTTCCGTCAAATCCCTGCGCGCGCACCGCCCCGCCTCCTCGCCATGGCCCCCAAGAAGAGAGAGGGCGAGGGCTTGAGCGCGCCGACGACCACGCCGGCGACGGAGCCTGCGCTGGGCCGGTCCTTGGTGGTGAATCTTGAGGGGTTGGAGAAGGTCCAGCTGGTGGTCGCCGCCAGTTCCAACGAATGGGGGCAACCAAGATCTGGCTGGGCTCGCGGCCTCGGAGCGAGCTCGAGACCTCCGCCATCCCCCTTCATCTCCATGCCCTTCTCTAGGGCTTGCTGCCGCCGTTCTCGGGCTTCCTCTCTGCCGTGCTCTCGCATTACCGGATCCACGCACTTCACCTCGACCCCGGCTCCCTTGTCCTCCTCTCGGCCTTCGCGTTTCTATCTGAGGCCTTCGTTGGTGTCTCTACCTCCGTGGCCTTGTTGCGCCACTTCTTCTCCCTCGAGCTGACCTCGGGGGAACAGTGCTCTGGGTGTGTGTCCCTGAGGGCAGCAGACGCATCTGCTGTGGGGCCCCTCGATGCCGGACTCTATCCGAAGGCTGAAGGGTTCCGGCGGCAGTGGGTGTACGTCAATGCCGCTGAGGCCGGCCCCCTGTTCCAACCTCTGCTGGCCCCCGCAGTGTCGAATCCCGGGTGGAGGCATGAGGAGCTTGCCGACCCGCGGCTTGCGTAGGTCCTAGCCAGGCTGGCGAGGCTGAAGAAGGCGGGCGTGACGATGGCGATGGTGTTGCGGGAGTTCACACGCCAACGAATTGCTCCCCTTCAGCGCCATTCCCGCCCGATGTGGGCCTTCACAGGTCCTCTCGATCCCATGAGGATCCAGGTCCCGTCTCTTTCTCCCGGCGTGCTGCGCGAGCTGCTCCGCCGCCTGACCGGCGGTGAACCTGACGAGCTTCCCCGGGATGGCCTCCCCTTGTACAACTACAAGGACCGGGAAGCCCTCGTCCTGAAGATGCCGTGTTTCGATGAGCGGGGACTCCTCCCTCCAGAGGGAGCGCGTCCCCAGGGTGCCCCCTTCGCGGGGGCCCTGTTCCCCGGGAACCCTGAAGTCACGACCCCTCCCATGGCTGAGGTGGGGCGTCCTTCGCCACCCGCTCCCGCTTCGGGTCGGCCCGGGGTCGAGGGTGACACCCCGTCATTGATGGATGCTGCCGTCTCCGCCGCTGGGTGCCAGGCGCCGGTCGTTGGTTCCTTGTCCCCCTGCCTTCGCGCCGGTCGGAAGGGGAAGGCGCCCAGGGGCGGCCGCTCCTCGGCGCCATGGGCGCCGGTGAAGAGGAAGTGGATCGCCGTGGATGAGTAAGCGCATGCGTCCCCTCACCCTTCCCTTTTGCGCTCCCCGTCTGAGTTCCTGTCCAGCAGGCTCCCCACCGGTGAAGGAGGAGCCGGGCCGACACCGCCTACTCCTGCGGCCGCCGAGCTCCTTGTGGCCTCGTCCTCCGTCAGCTGCAAGGTTCTGGCTGCCAAGGCGCCCTTACTCGAGCCTGCTCAGCCCCCAGGTGGCCTCGAGCGGGAGCCTCCTACGATCTTCTCTGCCTGTGGCCTCCAGCTCCCTGGGGTGGGGCCGCGCTGTGTCCTCGGCCCCCCTTCGCTCAGTGATGTGGGGTCTCAGGTGGCGCGTCCTTCTTCTGGGGCAGTCAGGCGGGAGCCCCCAGCCCCCGGGCACTCGTCCGGGATGGGCGGGCCCTCGCATGTCTCCTCCGTCCATACCGGGGAAGGCGGAGACCCTGGCTGGGCCCTTGAGCTCGCAGGTGACCGGACCACCGTGCGGCGGGGGTTGCTCCAAACTGCGGCAGAAGCGCTAGGACGCCTGGGGGTGGAGTTCGCCAACAACGATGCCCGCTTGGAGATGGAGCGCCAGCGCCTCGCACAGGAATGGCATCGTCTCGAAGTCGCCGTGAATTTCGACCGCCTGCAGCGCGAGCGCGCCCGTGTAAAGGCCGAGGAGTCCCTTGCAGTGGTGGTGGAGGCCCGCGAGCACGCCTTTGCTGAGGCTCAGGAAGCCGACTGCCGGCGCAGGGCTTCCGAGGAACGCCTCGAAGAGCTTCAAGCCCTCAACGCCGCCCTTGAGAGGCAGGTCCAGGTGCGGAGGGCCACAATTGATGGCCCAGCAATCGAGTCCCTCGCCGCTGGTGCAAGCCCCTGCGTGCCCGTAGACGCGTTGGCGATGGAGGCGCTAGAGCAGAGCCTGGAGCAAGAGAGGCTGGAGGTGAGGGAGCGTCGGGTGTCGCTCGCTGAGGAATCCCTCGCCGCTCGCAAGGCGCAGGCTTAAGAGGAGGTCGACAGCAAGGTGGCAGAGGTTCGGCGCTCCCTTCTTCAGGACTATCGCACCAAGCTAAAGCTTCAGGAGTCTCGTTTCTGCAGGCGACACGACTAGTTGAAGGGCGAGGCGAACGACCTCAGGAGGAGGTTAGCGGCGGTGGAACGTCATCAAGAGGCCGCGGCGGAGGCCCAAGCAACTGCCGAGGCCGAGCTGTCCTCCCTCCTCAAGCAGGTGGAGGGAGTGACCTCCCTTGTGGAGAACGCTTCGGACGAGGCAAATCGGGCCCGCGGCCTTCAGCACACGCGCTCCAAGATGTTCCAGTCCCTCGAGAGGAGGGCCCACCGTGCCTTGAGTGACGTTTGTGGCGAGAGCGTCGCGAGCCCCCTCGTTCCTGACGACTCCGGGTACTTGAGCTTCTTCTCCAGGGTCATGGAGTGCCTTGAGAGGGGCGCGGAGAAGATCAGTGATCTTGTGGAGGAGAAGCGCCGTGATTCCCTTGTGCAGGCGGCCTCGCGCGTCTCCACCCACCTCCTTCGCTTCGACCGGCACCTCGACTTCGAGGCGGTGCTTGGTCCTGTTCCTGAGGTGACTCGCATTGCCCTTGCCAAGTGGTTTGAGGACCATGTGGAGGACTTGATAGCGGAGCTTTCATCTGACGAAGCCGGGGGCCGTGCCGGAGCCGGGGAGCACGAGGCCGACGGTGGTGGTGATGACGAGAGCGGTAGCGACCGCATGTCCCCTTGAGTAGCCTTCTTGTTTACCTGGCAAGGTTATGCATGTGGCCTAGTGGCAACTCTAATGTATTTTGAAAAATACCGTTGAACATGCTCCCGAATGACGAGGTGTGTTGTGCCGCGCTTCCTTTTGCCCGGGGTTCCTGCCAATCCGATTGACACGCTCGCGGTAGGCTTCTGCGTCAGGGAGGTTTAGCAACGGCGCTTGTGAGGGGTCCGGATGTCCTGAGGGTTTCTTCTTTTGGTGAGTGAGGCAGGTTGGGAGCCCTTTTGGCACTCTGTGTCTACAGGCCCCAGTCCCGCACATTCCTCTACCACCGTAAAATACGTCCAGACCACCAGGACGCAACTACGAGGTGAGGCCTCGACACCCTTGATGCCGACCGGATCACCAGGACGACACCAAGGGGCGAGTGGCTATATGACCGGTAAGGCTACTGAGGCACGCTGATCGGGAGCCCCCTTTGACGCTCAAGTGGCTCTACGTCCGCAGGTCCTAGTCTCGCACATTTCCCGACCACCGCAATGTGCGTCCGGATCACCAGGACGCAGCTACGGGGGTGAGACCTCGACACCCTTGACGTCGACCGGATCGCCAGGACGACATCAAGGGGCGAGTGGCTATTTGATCGGTAAGGCTCCTGAAGCGCGTTGCTCAGGAGCCCCCCTTGACGCTCAAGCGGCTCCCCAAAAAAATTTGTTTCCTGCCCCAGGAGGCGCGGGCCTCCTGAGGCTCCGAGATGGCATGTCGGGCCGTGGGTGGAGCCCCCGAGCGAGTATGAAGCGGTGCGCGCCTGCTGACTCACCCGGGAGCGTCACGCGAGGATCCGGGCGCCAAGGCCTTGGCAAGGTGCGAGCACCGTGCCCCCTAGCCCCCGCTCGCGGGGTGCAAAGGGGAAGAGGAGTAGGCGGGTGCTTGCCCCGAAAAAGCGAGGCACAAAACAAGGACTATCATCAAAGAGAGCGACTTCCCTTCCCTTCAGAAGAAAAAAGCAAAAAACACCAAATTCTATTCCAAAAGGCGGCAAGTTCGAGTACAAAAGGATTCTCAAAGGCAGCAACTTCGAATACAAAAAGGAGCAAGAAACGGCCGCGTCCGGCTCTTAGGGTAGTCTTCGTCTTCGTCTTCTCCCAGCGCAGAGCGTAGGGCTTCCACGTTGCGTGAGCATAGCCATTGGAGGGCAGTGTTGTCCACCAACGCGGAGCATGGGGCTTCCACATTGCGTGGGAAGGGACCCCTCCGCGTCCTCGGGGGGCCCCGGGCATATACAGCCCACTCATTATTACGTGAGAGTGTCACGGGTTGGTCCCGGGGGTGTACAGGGAGCTCCATGCCCCGCAGACATGAAGCCCACTCACAACCCCCAGGCTTGGCGTGGCGAAGTAGGGTTGGCCCCGGATGTGCCCTCGAGCATAGGGGGTAGCCCCTCACACTCCCCGACGGGAAGGCCCGCCTCAGGGTAAGGCCTTTGGCACCCCAGAGCCCGTGCCCGGGTGCCGTCGTCGTGGTGAAGGTGCGACCTCCTGTGCTGCAGGTCGTGCCCGGTGGGGCCCTTTCGTTGCGTGCGAGGCCGGCACCCCGGGCAGTGCCCCAGCGCGCCTCGCTGGGGTGCCCGGGGTCCTCACACAGGTACTCGAGACCCTGCCCCCCGGCCGGGCAAGCCAGGCCTGAGGACATGGGCGAGTACGCGAACGCCCGCTGGTGATCGAACGAAACCCGTACGGGAGACATGGGCGTAGGTTCCACCCTCCGTCCCCAGGCGGGCATCGCGCGCCCCGGAGACATGGGCGTGTGTTCCACCCTCCGTCTCCAGGTTGGGATCATCTGGCCTGAAGACATGGCCGTGTGTTCCACCCTCCGTCTCCAGGTTGGGATCATCTGGCCTGAAGACATGGGCGTGTGTTCCACCCTCCGTCTCCAGGCTGGGGCCATCCGACCCGGGGACATGGACGTGCATTCCACCCTCCGTTCCCAGGCAAGCGACCCCCGGTCCCCAGACCCAGATGCCTGCTCAAGGCAGCTCCCTACCAGCGGGTGCGGCTCGCGAAGGTGCCTACGCCGGGCGTCCTCGCGAGTCCAACCCCGCAAGCTGCCCTCTCGAGGCTGTGCATACCATCCTGGACGAGAGCCGCTCGCGAGGTCGCGTATGCGCCTCCTGTCGCCGAGGTAGCCGTCGTTGCTTCCTTCGCGGCCCGGGCGCTCGCCAACATGGTCGTCGTAGAGTTGATCGAGCCCCCGGGCGCCATTGTAGTCGAGCCTCTGGTCCTCCTCCCTAGTCCCGGTGGGCGTACTGAGGGGCGCGAGGCGACGCCCCTCTCGCGCAGTCAGCACCTCCCACCGGTCTCTGCCAGCGCCTGCAGCCAGCTCCTGCATCCCCGGCGACTCGGGCCAGGCCCCCAGCGAGCGTAGGTCGTAGCAGACGTCCCGAGCACGCCCATGCGACCCAGGCGCCGAGCCAGTCGGTTGGGTGAGTTCACGGGCACGAGCCCCGCCGAGATACGCCTGGGTCCCGCCGGTGGTGCTGACGCTCCTGGGAAGACGCCTGGCCCAGTCACCACGGCGATCGCGTGCGGAGCGGTGGCGCTGCAACTCATGCGCCACGAGGAGCGCGACATCTCTGTGCGTCGGGTGGTGGCAGACCCGGGGGGGAGGCGGCATGGCCCGGATGCGGGGAAGGGCCGGGGCGGCAAGGGCGTGCCATGTGGTTGGTGAAGGCGGCAGCCCCCGGCGCGTGTTGAGGGCCGGCCGGTGGTGGTGCCCGCCGACGGGGAGGCAGAGCGACGCGGGGTGCCGAGGCCCACCGGCGCCGCCCGCGCCATGCGGGTAGCTCGCCGCTCAGCACGGGCCCGACGTCCTTTTGCCATGAGTGCGGCGAGCGGAGGCGAGGCGAGGCTTGCGCGTGGGCTCCGACACGGATGGCGGCGGAGAAGAGCGCGGCTTGAGGAAGACTTCGACACGCCCCCTACCTAGCGGGCCAAATGTCGGATTTCGGGCTCCGCAAAACCCTCAAGGTTCGAACACAGGGGCGTGTGCAAAGATCCCCTACATCCTCGCCCTACCTAGCTCGCTACTCGATGGTTAAGACGATGAACTCGCACGATGACGAGGAAGAAGATGCACACGGTGATTTACCCAGGTTCGGGCCGCTGCGAAGCGTAATACCCTCCTCCTGCTTTGGTGGATTGCCTCTCGAGGAGGTGTGGTGGATGATCTAGTACAGTGTTGAGGAGCCTCGTGAGGGCGCTCGAGTGGTGTTCTTGGCCTTATGCTCGTCTTGTGGTGAAGTGTTCGTCCTTTCTACGGTGCAGCCTAGCCTCTATATATAGCAGTGGCCCGGGTCCTCTTCCCTTATCGCAATGGCGGGAAGGGATCCCACAACGGCCAAATTTGAAGGGGGACAGAAGTACATCCCTGCCCTGTCCAAAGGTGGTCTTCGCCTACAAAAGGGCTGCCGATGGTGCAGAGGTGGGCTCGGCGATGACATCCGTCCTGCGGGGCTCGTGGTCGTGGTCTTGTTGCGCCGGAATGGAAACCTTTGGGTGGTGCTTTGGGAATCCGCGTACGTCCTTGCTCCCTTTGCACCAAAGGGGAAACTGCTTCACCTGGCACGCTGGCGCCCGCCTGTCCTCCCTTGCGTCATCCTTGACTCCTGAGGCCGGGTTCTGCATAGAGATCTTCGCTGCTCCGGAGGGGGCCTGAGGGGGCCTTCTCCTTGCTGGTCTTGGTGCCGCTTCCCTCGTGAGCTCGGGTCCTCGTGGGGCCTTGTCTTGGGTGCAATCCCGCCAGGCCGCGCCGGGCCGTACTGGCTGGCGGAATGGGCCGTGCCCCGGGCCACAGGCTGGCAGGTCTGGGTACCCCCGTTCCTAGAACGCCGACAAAGATGAAGGTGTTGCTGGACTTGCACTCGTTTCCTCCAACTCCTATGACATATTTGATTCACCAAATGAAGGGAGTGGAAGTTACTTCATGGCTAAAGGCCCCAAGGTATCACACCCCGAATATCTTGACTTCGATAGTGATGAGGACAACTTACTTGGAGATGATGACTTGCTATGTGATAAAGCTAGTGATATTAGTCAAAATGTGCTAGATAATGATCATGCTAATCAAGATGAGTCGTGTGATGACGATAATAAGGAAATAGAACGACTAACTAAAGAATTGAACACTCTTAAGTTAGCTCATGAATCTACTTTAGAAGATCATAGAGAGCTTGTAAGAACTCATGAGAAGCTATGCTTCGAGACGCTCAACTTGGAGCAAGAGCATCAGTTTCTTAAAGCAATCAATGACAATCTCTGAAAGAAGACTTCTTCTTATCTAGCCAAACGACTACTCTTTTCTACATTCATGCCACAAGTTAAGACTAAGCAATCTAGTAATAAAGGTAAGAAAGGTTCTTCAACTTGTAGCAATAAAAATGATAAATCAAATGATATTGCTTCTAGTAGTTCTATTGATTCCATTAATGATTCTCTTAGCCAAGTTACACTTGAGCAAGAAAATGATCTATTGAAAGGGATTATAGAAAAGGGTATCTTCAAAAGTCTTGCCGGATGTAAGCAATTTGAGGAAATTGTACGCAGGCACGAAGGCTACCGGAAGAACCATGGCATTGGCTACTTCAACGCAAATGGAGTTGAATGGGAAGAAGGTCCATACCCCAAGCCCATGTTTGTTCCTCAAAGGGAGAAGTATCAACATACTCTTCCCAAGGGAACAAAAGCTCAAGATGACCTTCCACCACAAGATCACAAGCTCAAGGGCAAGGACAAGCTTCAAGAGGAGATTGACTCATATGAAGATGAATCCCAAGCTTTGGTCAAGTGGGTTCCCAAGGCTTCTACAAGCTCAACTTCTACAAGTGCCACTTCAACACCGAGGATTCCCATCAACTTGATGTGGGTCCCCAATAAGAAGCACTAGAGAAGTTCTTGAGGCGTGACTCCGCCAATGAAATTCACTCACATTCATTATTGGCAAGGACTAGTTGCAATCAACATCAAAATTATGCAATAGTTCAAGGAGTCACACATTCCCTCAAAGGTAAGCAAGGGACAAGGTAATTAATGAATCCATGGACATCATCATGTATGCTTTGCAGTCCATGTCCATAGATATCCTTGTATTTGTCTCTTGTGTTTGGGACTAACCCATGTAGGTGAGGAGAGTAAGAAACAAAAAGGATTGCTCCCAACTCAAGATGATCTTCATCAACTATGAGCATCCACCACTACATCACCCACATGAAGTCTTATACGACAAAACCCAAGGTTAGTTTATCCCTCTTAGGGGGATGTCACATCAAGGGGGAGATTTACTCTAAGACTTGAGTTAAAGCAACTCTTAGAATGTGACAACATTAAATGCTTTATGTAAGAATGCCTAGGACCCCTCTCTAGCTATCTATGCTTTCTCACCTCAAGTTCTATTCATGCTACATCACAAAAACTTGAACAAGCACTTGTCGAACCCTCTATGTGAGGAGCACTCGGAGTACCATTTCGTCAAGGCTGACCTCCAAAACTTCCCTAAAGTGCAACTCGGTGTCACCAACCAGAAAATCTTGGTTCCACCGAATGCCTAGGGTTGATCTGTCTTTGCACCTCGGTACCACCGATACCATAATCTCGGCTTCACTGAGTTTCCCTGTCAACAGACAGTAGAGGTACTCGATGACACCGAAATTTTAGTATCGGTGACACCAACACTGAAGGGTACTTAATCCGGCAGACCCGGCGTTTTGAAATTTCATCTTCAAACGCCAAGTCCCCAACCCTAAGCTGCCGTACCAGGACCCTTTGGTCGTCACCCTTTCCTCCCCGAGTGCCTTCACCATTGGGATCCACATCGTCGACGGAAATCTCCACCGTCGTCGCCGCCGTAGCGGATTCATCTACAAGCTAGGGTATGAATTCGGCCCCTTGTACGCCCCTCTATCTGATTCATGCGCATTAGGTTACCTCCATCTACAATCCACACTATGCAATCGTTCTATCCCACAAGAAACATCCATAGATTAGAAAACGAGGAAATTCTGGATCTAAACTCCCGCGGAATGCATCTCGGTGACACCGAGTCGATAGAATCGGTTCCACCGATTCAGTTTTCTGGGTTTCTAAGAACCACTTCGGTGAGACCGAGTAGTTCTTTTCGGTTACACCGAAAAGGCTGCCCAAGTTTCTGTTAAGCAAGTGGTTAGTCTCGGTGACTCCGAAAATTTCAACCCGGTGGTACCGAAATGTATTTTACAGTAGTTCATACCCAAAGTTTCTGAGTTTAAATTTTGAAAAATGTTTCTGTTTTTGTGATGCTCAACCTTTCTGCTCTTCTATACTCCATTCACAGGGACAGTATGTCAGCTTCAGGTGATAGTCAGAATGACTCCAGAGAGCTTAGCAGTGATGCAAATCCAGGCACTAGTCCTGAGCCTAACTCATCTTCAGAAGATCCAGGCACCCCAAGTTCTCATGGGTTGCCTAAGGCTGCTACAAGAGCTAGGAGAAAATTGAACTCAGATGAAGAGGACTCTGATTTTGTGCCAGAGGAGGTTCTTGCCAAGCAAAGGCAAGACAAAGCAGATAGAGCTGCCAAGAAGTCTGCATCTGAGGCCACCTCATCTAGGAGGCCTATCAGGAAGGAGTATGCCAGCACAGAGGCTATGAGAGCACCAGAGAGTGCTAGGGCTTCCATGTCAATAGAGCCAGCCAGAAGCTCTATGCCCAAGAAGCCAGCTAAGAAGAAGAGAAGCAGGAAGAGAATTGTTCATGTTGTTGGAAGACCTACTTCCATGTATGAAGATCCAACAAAAGCTGAGGAAGAAGTGGAAGAGCCAGCTGCCAAGGCTCCTCCCAAGAAGAAGAAGAAGCTTCTAGCAGATGCTATGCCCAAGGATGCACCAGCTAAAAGCACCAAGTCTGCTCCCAAGAAGCCTTCAGCACCCAAGAAGCCCAAGAGGACCACCAGATATATCCCTCTTGCTGGCAAGAACAAAAGATATACCACTATGGATGAAGAGGAAGAAGTTTCTGTGTTAAGGAAGCTCAGACCCCATCTGCCAGCTCATGATGATACTCATCCCATAGCTGAGGACATGAAGAAGAGGAAAGACTCAAGGCTGAGGCTATGGAGAGCAAATGACCCTTATGCCTCCAAGAGAAGGACTGTTGTTGATCCTAGATTTCACACCAAGGAGCAGCAGGATTTTTATGAGACTGTCTTGCTAGACAAGAGCACAGCTGTCAGTGATATGAGATATGTAGACTGGGACTACATTAAGAAGAATGGAGATTATTTTCCCCATGTGCAAGAGAACTTCAAGGCCATTGACATAGATGCATTTGTTGGTAGAGAGTTTACCCCTTGGAACGATGAGATGATCATGCAATTCTACTCCATAGCTCATTTTTATGGAGATGGTAGAATGGTCTGGATGACAGAAGGTGTCAGGTATGAATCCAGAGTGGAAGAGTGGGCTACCATCTTAGGAGCCCCATAGGTAGAAGATGGTGATTTGGATGTGTACTCTGAGGCCAAGATGAATCATAATTCTATGACAACGATGTACAAGGAGATTCCTGCTGACTATGTGCATTCACATAAGTTTGGCCCAGTATATTATCTGCAGGCAGGACTGACCACCACCAACACCATCATGAGGTACACCTTGATGCCCAAATCAGGAGATGACAAGATGATCCGAGGATACTCTATAAACATGTTGCATCATGTAGACCTTCACACCAGATTCAGGGTCATGGACTTGATTGTTGAGACTGTGAAGAGGACTACTGCTGATCAGAAAAGATCATGTGGATATGCACCATATATTCAGATGCTTATCAATTCAAAGCTTGAAAAGAATGTATATACACTTGATCGACCACATATGCCTCTCCAGCCTGAGTTTGAGGATTATGTTGTGGTGATGAACCCAGATAATCCCACTTCATCTACTGCACAGGTAGCAGCTGAGGCAGCCAGAGCCACTAGTGCTCCAGTGCCAAGGACAAGGAATGAGCAGTTGTACCTCATCCTTAGCTCAATCCAAGGCATGCAGAATGACATCACAGAGATTCTGAAGAACCAAAAGAGTCTGGAAAGGATTGTTGAAAACAAGTTTCATACTTTGAACAACAAGGTGGATGGGCTGACAAAGACAGTTGATGAGCTCAAGAAGGAGGTGGACTCAGTACCCCTTCCCCACACCTCAGAGGATGATGATGATGATGATGATGACAGTCGCCCTCTCAGGCCCAGCACTCAGTTCAAGACCCAAGCTAGATCTGCGACAGTGCCAGCTTCAGAGTTGAGACCATCCTCATCAGCACCTGCTGCAGCTCCTTCAGTCCCACTAGCTCCATCAGCACCTCCAGTGTCTACTCCAACCACTTGCATGACAACGGCAGAAGTCTTCACGGATGCGGTTCTCTCGACTCCTACATCAACAACTGGAGGAGATCAGTCCCAGAGAGACGATTAGTCCTATACCATTGAACTTTTTGGTAACTTGTTGCCAAAGGGGGAGAAGTTGCATAGATCATTAGGGCTGAGAGAGAGAGAGAGAGAGAGTTGCTTTTTATCGCTCTCCAAAACTTTAAAATATTTTGGTTGGTCGTTTGCGTTAAACTTGTTGGTGTTTGATCATGCACTTCTTATGTGTTGCTACTACGTCTTATCTTTTGAGATGCTTATGAGATGATCATTCACTTCTTGCTTGATGTGTTGTGCTATGTTGTTCATTCATATTATTCTCGCACACCACCAAGCTGTATGTGACATGGAAGAGTGCCCCATGAACCTAATCGATTATGCATTTGCATTCAAACGCAAATTCTAAATAGTGCACAAATTTAGGGGGAGCTCTTGCGTATCACATCCTTCTCAAAGCGATGACTCTATTCATTGATTATATCATATGTCGAAGCTTTGATCTATATGTTGTCATCAATTACCAAAAACGGGGAGATTGAAAGCACATTTGCTCCCTTGGTGGTTTTGGTAATTAATAACAACATATATGTCATTGGACTCATGTTTCCACTAAGTATATTTCAGTAAAAGTCCAATGATGGGATGGCTATAAATTGTGAGGAGATACCCCAAGATGCAAGGAATGGATTGGCAAAGCTTCAAGCTAGAAGACTCTCCTTTTACTTTATGAGAAATCACTTTGAGTCCATAGGAAAGCCAATACTATTAAAAGGGGGTAAGGTATTGTTGGTGAACAAATTGCTCCACGTGCACAAGTGCTAGCCACCAAAACCACCCACAAGCTCTCCCACAAAAATACTCTGTCAAAACCCTAATCCACAAAATCGGTGCTACCAAGTTTTCATCCGGCCCTACCGATTTTCTACCCAAGACAGAACCCTAGCCAAACCCTAGCATTTCGGTACAACCGAGACTGCATCGGTGCAACCGAGTTTTTGTGACCACGGTTTGGGTGACTGATTTCATAGAATCAGGAATTCCGAGTTTATGCTTCGGACTCACCGAGTTTTGGGAACTGCCCTCGGCCACTCGTTTCGGTACCACCGAGATTCCTATATCGGTCTCACCAAGATTTCGAAAGTTGCCACATTTTGAACAGATCGGTACAACCGAGTTTTGCTTCGGTTTCACCAAGATGGTCAATAATGTTGTAACGGTTGGATTTTTGGAGATGCCTATATATACCCCTCCACCACATCCCACTCGAGAGAATCACTCAGAACAGTTCCCCACTTCCCATATCCAGATTTCTGAGAGAGAACCACCTACCCTTGTGTTGAGATCAAGATCATCCACTCCAACCATATGGATCTTGATTTCTAGCCTCCCCAAGTTGCTTTCCACCCAATCAATCCCTTCTACAAAGCCAAATCTGTGAGAGAGTGATTGAGTGTTGAGGAGTCTATCATCTTGAAGCACAAGAGCAAGGAGTTCATCATCATTATCAAGCCTATTACCTTTTGGAGGGTGGTACCTCCTAGATTGGTTAGGTGTTGCTTGGGAGCCTCCTACTTTGTGTTGTGGAGTTGAAACAAGAAGTTTGTACGGGCAAGGAGATCGCCTACTTCGTGAAGATCTACCTATAGTGAGGCTAGTCCTTCGTGGACGGAAGCCGTTATGGAATAGTCAAGGTTGCTACTTCGTGGACCCTTATGGGTGGAGCCCTCCGTGGACTCGCGCGACTATTACCCTCCGTGGGTTGACGACTCAATAAACGTGGATGTACGATAGCGCCACCTATCGGAACCACAGGAAAAATCTTCGTGTCTACAATTGCGTTTGATATTCTAACCCTTACCTCTATTACATGTGATTGTCTTTACTTTTCGCTGCTATACTCTTAGGGGTGTGATTGACTTGCTATCATTGCTAAAATCTGCCCACAACTAAAATTGGGAAAAGGTAGAATTTTTATTTGGTCAAGTAGTCTAATCACCCCCCCCCCCTCTAGACATACTTTCGATCCTACACGCACCTTTTGGGTCGACGAGGCGTCGCTCCTCGCTCGTTGCGGTGTGATGGTGCCGCTGAACACGCATCTGTTGTCCAGCTGGCACATAAGCTTGGGGGGCTCACGGTGGAGCATGTCCCCATTGTCGGCACGCCGGCCATGTCGTGCGCGATGCCTGTGTTTCGGGAAGGCTTGCCGCCGGAGGAGCGGTCGAAGCTGCGCTACGTGCTCGGCAGCCAGCGGTGGCCGGAGATCTTGGCGGAGGAACACGCTGCCCACATATCACACTACGACGGTCGCTACCCGGCTTCGTGGAACAATATCAACGAGAGGTACGCCTTCTGGGAAGGACTGACCTTCCCCGATGTCATGGTCGCATGTCGCGCGTAGCTCGGTCTGGAGGAGGGCGTCCGGGTTTCGCCGCCGCTGGCCACGCCCACATCTTGAAAGCACATTTGCTCCCTTGGTGGTTTTGGTAATTAATAACAACATATATGTCATTGGACTAATGTTTCGACTAAGTATATTTCAGAAAAAGTTCAATGATAGGATTGGCAAAAGGATTGTGGAGATTGTGGAAATACCCCAAGATGCAAGGAAATGGATTGGCAAAGCTTCAAGCAAGAGGACTCTACATTTTACTTTGTGAGAAATCACTTTGAGTCCATAGGAAAGCCAATACTATTAAAAGGGGCTAAGGTACTGTTGGTGAACAAAATGCTCATACGTGCACAAGTGATAGTCACCAAAAACACCCACAAGCTATTCCACAAAAGTCTGTCCAAAGTCAAATATCCAAAATCGGTGCAACCAACACTCTCCACTCGGTGCCACCGATTCCCATACTCAGACAGACCCATGCCAAACCCTACTTTTTCGGTGCAACCGATTCTGCTTCGGTGCCTCCGAGTTTAGGTTGCCAACTCTCTGTTTAGCCATCTTCAGTCTTCGGTACCACCGAGATTTGCCTTTCGGTCTCACCGAGTTTCTGGACCAACTCTCTGGATAGCCATTCACCTGATCGGTAACACCGAGAAGTGTGGATCGGCGCCACCGAGTTTCTGGACCAACTCTCTGGTAAGCCTTGGTCAAGAATCGGTACCACCGAGATGTAATGATCGGCGTCACCGAGTTCGCGCAATCTGACCGTTGGTCACCTTATCGGTGCAACCGAGAGTTATATATCAGTATCACCGAGATTCAAAAGTTGCCACCTTTTGGTCACTTCTATAACACCGAGATTAACACATCGGTATCACCGAGTTAGTCATTTTGTGTGTAACGGTTGGATTTTTGGGGATGCCTATATATACCCCTTCACCACCACCCACTCGAAAGAGAAGCACTCAGAATTATTCCATACTTGCCCCATCCAGTTTTCTGAGAGAGAGCCACCTACCCTTGTGTTGAGGTCAAGATCATCCACTCCAACCATATGGATCTTGATTTCTAGCCTCCCCAAGTTGCTTTCCACCAATCCCATCTCTTCCACCAAGCCAAATCTGTGAGAGAGTGATTGTGTGTTGAGGAGTCTATCATCTTGAAGCACAAGAGCAAGGAGTTCATCATCATTGCCGAGCCTATTACCTTTTGGAGGGTGGTGCCTCCTAGATTGGTTAGGTGTCGCTTGGGAGCCTCCTACTTCGTGTTGTGGAGTTGAACCAAGAAGTTTGTAAGGGCAAGGAGATCGCCTACTTCGTGAAGATCTACCCATAGTGAGGCTAGTCCTTCGTGGACGGAAGCCGTTATGGAATAGTCAAGGTTGCTACTTCGTGGACCCTTATGGGTGGAGCCCTCCGTGGACTCTCGCGACCGTTACCCTCCGTGGGTTGAAGACTCCATAAATGTGGACGTACGATAGCACCACCTATCGGAACCACGGGAAAAAATCATCGTGTCTACAATTGCGTTTGATCCTCCTACCCTACCTTTACTACTCATGCTTGTTATTACTTTCCGCTGCTATACTCTTAGACATGCATGTGTAGGGTGTACTTGACTTGCTATGAATGCTAAAATCTGCCAACACTAAAAATTGGGAAAAGGCTAGATTTTATTTGGTCAAGTAGTCTAATCACCCCCTCTAGACATACTTTCGGTCCTACAAGTGGTATCAGAGTTTTGGTCTCCATTGCATTGGTCTCACAACCTAGGAGAGTATGGCGTCTAGTGGGGGAAATTATCACCGTAGAGGTCCGTACTTTGATGGTACTAATTTTGCTAGTTGGAAGCACAAAATGAAAATGCATATTCTTGGTCATAACCCCGCCGTATGGGTTGTTGTTCGTGTTGGCTTGCAAGGTGAATTCTTTGGTGATGGAAAGGAACCGGATCATGAAGCGACCGCGGATGAATTGAAGATGTTGCAATACAACGCTCAAGCATGCGACATTCTCTTCAACTGCCTATGCCCCAAATAATTCAACAAAATCAGCCGTCTTGAGAATGCAAAAGAGATTTGGGATACTTTGGTTGATATGCACGAAGGAACCGAGTCCGCGAGAGAATCCAAGTTGGATGTTCTTCAAAGTCAGCTTGACAAGTTCAAGATGAAGGATGGTGAAGGAGTCGCAGAGATGTACTCTAGGCTAGCTCTCATCACCAATGAGATTGCCGGCTTAGGAAGCGAAGAAATGACCGACAAATTCATCATCAAGAAGATACTTAGAGCTTTGGATGAGAGATACGACACCGTGTGCACATTGATCCAAATGATGCCCAACTACAAAGATCTCAAGCCTACGGAAGTCATTCGAAGGATTGTTGCTCATGAGATGACACTCAAAGACAAAGAAGAGCTTCACAACAAGTCTAGCGGTGCTTACAAAGCCACAAGTGATGCTCCCACAACTTCAAGCGACAACCTTGTCACCAATGAAGAGATAAGCCTCATGGTCAAGAAATTCAACAAGTTCTACAAGAATAGAGGCAAAGAAAGAAGCTCCAACTCAAGATATGAAGAGAAGCGTTCGTCAAGTCGTGACCGCAATTGCTACAATTGTGGGAAGCCCGGACACTACTCCAATGAGTGCACGGCTCCCTACAAACGAAGAGAAGAGTCACCTAGAAGACGAAGCTCAAGGAATGGATCACCTCAAAGAGAGAGAAGGAGTAGAGATGATCGTTATGAACGAAGACCCTCAAGGAGAAGTAGAGATTCGGAGAAGAAGGACAAGTACACCAAGAGCTACACAAGAAGAAAATATCAAGCTCATGTTGGTGAATAGGTTTCCGGCTCCGACTCCGACAACAACTCCGAGAGAAGCTATCACTTCGACTCCGACTATAGTCAAGATGATGGTGTTGCCGGTATTGCTCTAGTGACTACCAACTCCTACGATCTATTTGATTCACCAAACGAAGGGAGTGGAAGTTGCTTCATGGCTAAAGGCCCCAAGGTATCACACCCCGAGTATCTTGATTTCAATAGTGATGAAGATGATTTGCTTTGTGATGATGACTTGCTCTTTGATAAAACTAGTGATGTTAGTCAAAATGAACTTGATAATTCTCATGCTAGTCAAGATAAGTCATTTGATGATGATAAGATGAAAATAGAACAACTAACTAAAGAACTAAACACTCTTAAGTTAGCTCATGAATCTACTCTCGAAGATCATAGAGAGCTTTTGAGAACTCATGAGAAGCTATGCTTCGAGAAGCTCAACTTGGAGCAAGAGCATGAGTTTCTTAAAGCTATCAATGACGATCTCCGAAAGAAGACTTCATCTTATCTAGCCAAACGACTACTCTTGTCTACATTCATGCCTCAAGTTAAAACTAAACAAACTAGTAACAAAGGCAAGAAAGGTTCTTCAACTAGTAGCAATAAAAATGATAAATCAAATGATATTGCTTCTAGTAGTTCTATTGATTCCATTAATGATTCTCTTAGCCAAGTTACACTTGAGCAAGAAAATGATCTATTGAAAGGGATTATAGAAAAAGTGGTAACCCCACTTGTGCTTAAACGATGAGTATGACCTATGATCAAGTATTCTTACTTGGCTCCTAAGTCAATATACTCATATATAGATGACTCCGTCATCGCCAAAGTGCTTGTTAGATGCTAGTATGTATGTGCATGTTTGTCATGATTTCATTTGACATCTTATTGAGTGAGCATGTTGGTCTGCATTTATTTACTCATTCGAGGAAATCCAATTGTTGCTATTTGGCTTTGGATTTTTCTTTTGACCAATTGGATGGACAAGAATGCCTAGGACCACTCTCTAGCTATCTATGCTTTCTCACCTCACATTCTATTCATGCTGCATCACAAAATTTGAACAAGTACTTTTCGATCCCTCTGTGTGTGCAGCACTCGGAGTTCCGTATCGACAAAGGACTGACCATTAAAACCTCCCAAGTGCATCTCGGTGGAACCAACCCATAATTCTCGGTCTCACCAAATGCCTAGGGTTGATCTGGTTTTCTATCTCGGTACTACTGATTCCATATTCTCAGTTACACTGAGTTTCCCTGTCAACTGACAGTTGAGGAACTCGGTGACACCGAAAATTTAGAATCGGTGTCACCGACAGCAAAGGGTATATATGCTGTGGACCCGACGCTTTACAATTCAATCTTCAAACCATCGCGCTCCAAAACCCTAAGCTGCCGCAAAGGACCCCCTGGTCGTCGCCTTGCCTCCCCGTGCGTCTCCGCCGCTGGGATCTTCGCCGTCGACGGGCATCTTCGCCGCCGTCGCCGCCATAGCGGATCCGTCGCCAAGCTAGGGTACGGATTCGATTCTTCTTGCGCTCCCCATCCGATTCTTGCGCAATGAAGTTGATTTTATCTATAAGCCATAGATTGCAATCCTCTCTATCCTCTAAAACTTCCAGTAGATAGCGAATGATCGATTTTCTAGGGTTTACCGTCCGCCTGATGGAACTCGGTGGAACCAAAGCAAACAAATCGGTGTCACCGATTTGCCAATCTGTGCTGCTGAGAACTATCTCGGTGAAACCGAGTACTCCTTTTCGGTCTCACCGAAAGGAGTGCCAAGTTTCTGTTAAAGAGAAAGTCAGTCTCGGTAGCACCAAAATCTTTGCTTCGGCTGTACCGATTTTCATATGACAGAATGTAAACCTTGAGAATCTTTTGTTCAAACTTTCAAAAATAGCTGCATTTTGTGATGACTCATCTTCTTCTGCTCCTCTATACTCTATTCACAGGGTCAGTATGTCAAGTGCTGAGGACAGTGAGAACAACTTCCAAGAGCAGAACATTGTCATGAGTTCAGGCACTAGTCCTGAGTCCCGTTCCTCTTCAGATCCAGGCACCCCCAGTTCTCATGGGTTGCCCAAGGCTGCTACTAGGGCCAGAAAGAAGCTGAATTCAGACGAGGAGGATTCAGATTTTGTGCCAGAGGAGATTCTTGCCAAGAAGCAAGAGAAAGCTGCCAAGAAGTCTGCTAATGAAGCCACTTCTTCCAGGAGAGCTGTCAGCAAAGTCTATGCTAGCTCTGAGGCTATGAGAGCACCTGAGAGTGCTAGGACAAGAATGGCTCTTCACCTTGAGTCACCCCAAGGAAATCTATGACTAAGAAGGCAGGAGAAAAGAAGGCCAGAAAGAGGATTGTCTCTGTCACTGGTAGGCAAACTTCCATGTATGAGGACCCTGAGGAGGCTGCTGGTGCTGCTGCTGAGGAGGAGGAAGAACATGTTGAGAAGGCACCTCCTAAGAAGAAGCAAAAGAAGCTTATGGCAGATGCTATGCCAAAGACTGGCACATCCAAGAGCACCAAGTCTGCCCCCAAGAAAGCTACTGCTGAAAAACCCAAGAGGTTATCTAGACAAATTCCAGCTTCTGAAAAGAACAAGGGAACAACCTCCAGAGTTGAGGATGAGGATGCTATGTCTGCTTTGATGAAGCTTAGACCACACCTTCCTGTACACAATCCCAGCCATCCACTTGCTGAAGATATGAAGAAGAGGAAGGATTCTGGTTTGAGGGCATGGAGAGTTGTTGATCCATATGCCCAAAGGAGAAAGACAGTTGTGGACTACAGATTCTACACCAAGGAGCAACAGGATTTCTATGAGACTGTGCTGCTTGACAAGAGTCTAGCTGTGAGTGACATGAGATACGTTGACTGGAAATACATCAAGGAGAATGAAGATTACTTTCCAAATGTTCAAGACAACTTTCACTGCATTGGCTTGGATGAGTTTGTTGGCAAAGAGTTTACAGCATGGAATTATGAGATGATCATGCAATTCTACTCCACTGCACATTTCTATGGAGATGGTAGGATTGTATGGATGACTGAAGGAGCTAGATATGAGTCCACTGTTGATGATTGGGCTGCCATCTTAGGAGTCCCAGAGGTGCAGGATGGTGACTTGGATGTTTACTCAGAATCCAAGGAGAGCCACAATGCTATGGCTAACATGTACAATGAGATTCCTGCTCTCATGTGAAGTCTCACAAGCTAGGTTCTATCTATTTCCTCTAGGCTGGCCTCCGTACCATGAACACTATTTTGAGGCATACCTTGATGCCCAAGTCAGGAGATGAGAAGATGATCCGAGGCTACTCCATCAAACATGCTGATCCATCTTGACAGACACACCAGGATTAGAGTCATGGATTTGATTGTTGAGACAGTGAAGAGGGGTGCTGCTGATCAGAAGTGCTCTTGCTGCTATGCACCCTATATCTAGATGCTCATCAACTCCAAGCTGGAGAAGCACATCTTTGCTCTGGACAGACCCCACTTGCCCCTACAGCCATATTTAGAGGACAACGTTGTGGTGATGGACCCAGAACATCCCACATCAGCTGCAGCTCAGGCAGAGGCAGAGGCAGCTAGAGCCACTAGTGCTCAGGTCCCTAGATCCAAGAACGAGCAAATGGATCTCTTGATCTCATCAGTTCAAGGCATGCAGAAGGACATTAAGGACGTTCTGGACAATCAAAACAGTCTTGTCAGGATCTTTGAGAACAGGATCAAGACCTTGAATGACAAGGTGGATGGGCTGACCAAGACAGTCAATGAGCTCAAGAAGGAAGTTGACTCTGTGCCTCTTCCTCAGTCTTCTTCTGATGATGATGATGAGGATGACTCACCTCTCAGGCCAGGCACACACTTCACTACCCAGGCCAGATCAGCCACAGTGTCAGCTCCAGATTTGAGGCCCTCTTCATCAGCACCTGCTACTGTCACCTCAGCTCCATCAGCTCCAGTTCCTCCAGTTGCCACTCCAACTCCATCCAGGACATCCGCTGAAGTCTTCGCCGACGCAGTTCTCTCGACTCCTTCATCAACAACCGGAGGAGATTAGCTATATATCTTTGAACTTTTTGGTAACTTGTTGCCAAAGGGGGAGAAGTGTATATAGATCTTTAGGCTTCGAGTGAGAGAGCGTTTGGTTTTTATCGCTTTTTCAAAAACATTTGATCTTTTCGTTGCTTGTGTTAAATGTTTGTTGGTGTCTGATCATACGCTTAATGATTGCTACTGCTATTTCCCATCATTATGCTGCTTATGAGATGATCTTTCACCATTGCTTGATTGTGTTGTGATATGATGTTCACTCTTACTATTCTCGCACACCACCAAGATGTATGTGACATGGAAGAAGTGCCCCATGTACCTAATCGCTTGTGCATTTGCATTCAAACGCAAATTTAAAACAATGCACAAATTTAGGGGGAGCTCTTGCTTATCACATACTTCTCAAAGCGACGATTACATTCTTTGATTATATCATATGTCGAAGCTTTGATCTATATGTTGTCATCAATTACCAAAAAGGGGGAGATTGAAAGCACATTTGCTCCCTTGGTGGTTTTGGTAATTAATAATAACATATATGTCATTGGACTAATGTTTCCACTAAGTATATTTCAGATAAGTTCAATGATAGGATTGGCAAAAGGATTGTGGAGATTGTGGAAATACCCCAAGATGCAAGGAAATGGATTGGCAAAGCTTCAAGCAAGAGGACTCTACATTTTACTTTGTGAGAAATCACTTTGAGTCCATAGGAAAGCACTATTAAAAGGGGGTAAGGTACTGTTGGTGAACAAAATGCTCATACGTGCACAAGTGATAGTTACCAAAAACACCAACAAGCTCTTCCACAAAAGTCTGTCCAAAGTCAAATATCCAAAATCGGTGCAACCAACACTCTCCACTCGGTGCCACCGATTCCCATACTCAGACAGACCCATGCCAAACCCTACCTTTTCGGTGCAACCGATTCTGCTTCGGTGCCTCCGAGTTTAGGTTGCCAACTCTCTGTTTAGCCATCTTCAGTCTTCGGTACCACCGAGATTTGCCTTTCGGTCTCACCGAGTTTCTGGACCAACTCTCTGGATAGCCATTCACCTGATCGGTAACACCGAGAAGTGTGGATCGGCGCCACCGAGTTTTTGGACCAACTCTCTGGTAAGCCTTGGTCAAGAATCGGTACCACCGAGATGTAATGATCGGCGTCACCGAGTTCGCGCAATCTGACCGTTGGTCACCTTATCGGTGCAACCGAGAGTTATATATCGGTCTCACCGAGATTCAAAAGTTGCCACCTTTTGGTCACTTCGGTACCACCGAGATTAACACATCGGTGTCACCGAGTTGGTCATTTTGTGTGTAATGGTTGGATTTTTGGGGATGCCTATATATACCCCTTCACCACCACCCACTCGAAAGAGAAGCACTCAGAACTATTCCATACTTGCCCCATCCAGTTTTCTGAGAGAGAGCCACCTACCCTTGTGTTGAGGTCAATATCATCCACTCCAACCATATGGATCTTGATTTCTAGCCTCCCCAAGTTGCTTTCCACCAATCCCATCTCTTCCACCAAGCCAAATCTGTGAGAGAGTGATTGTGTGTTGAGGAGTCTATCATCTTGAAGCACAAGAGCAAGGAGTTCATCATCATTGCCGAGCCTATTACCTTTTGGAGGGTGGTGCCTCCTAGATTGGTTAGGTGTCACTTGGGAGCCTCCTACTTCGTGTTGTGGAGTTGAACCAAGAAGTTTGTAAGGGCAAGGAGATCGCCTACTTTGTGAAGATCTACCCATAGTGAGGCTAGTCCTTCATGGACGGAAGCCCTTATGGAATAGTCAAGGTTGCTACTTCGTGGACCCTTATGGGTGGAGCCCTCCGTGGACTCTCGTGACCGTTACCCTCCGTGGGTTGAAGACTCCATAAACGTGGACGTACGATAGCACCACCTATCGGAACCACGGGAAAAAATCATCGTGTCTACAATTGCGTTTGATCCTCCTACCCTACCTTTACTACTCATGCTTGTTATTACTTTCCTCTGCTATACTCTTAGACATGCATGTGTAGGGTGTACTTGACTTGCTATGAATGCTAAAATCTGCCAACACTAAAAATTGGGAAAAGGATAGATTTTATTTGGTCAAGTAGTCTAATCACCCCCCCCCCTCTAGACATACTTTCGGTCCTACACATCTGCAGGAGGCAGCAACGGTTCTAGTAGCAGTCGGGGCTTTTGCATTACAAAGACGGAGCCAGGGACGAGATCTGCAGTGCGTGGCGCCGTCCTGCGTATCCCGAAGCCGGAGCCGGGGACAAACTCTGCAGTGTGCGGCACTGGCTTGCGCATCCCGAGTTCCCACGACGCCCCTCTGCTAGTCCCAAAGCCCGAGCCCGGCACTAGCTCGCGCGACCCCCTGCTCGTGCCCAAGCCATAGCCCGGGACGGGCCATGGCGGGCCCCTGCTCGTTCCCAAACCGGAGCCGGAGCCGGAGCCGCCGCTGCTGGCAGAGTACAGGGGCCGGTGGTTCGCGAGGCCGGCGACCCTTTAGACATGTCGGGGTTCCTCCTGGTGTTGCATGAATCAACAAAGGGGCCGCAGCGCCACCCCGATAACCTGGTGGACTCGTCGGGCCTGCGACAGGTGGTCGTTGCCTCGGTGGTCGATGTCACCATCAACCTCGTGAGCGAGGACGAGGACGACGGCAAGCAGGAGCGGGGCGACGAGGACAACTCCTCAGGCATCAGCAACGGCTCCGACGTGGAGGACGACGAGCTTTAGCTAGGTTTAGGGATTATATATGTACAAATTTTAATCTTTAATGAAATTTGGTGTTGTTTGAATGTCCAAATTGAATGCCAGTACCTATGCATGTTTGGATATCCAATTTGTGCCATGTTTGCTTGTGTGTGACAACTGGTGACCCACATTTCATTAATTTGCTAAAATAATTGGGTGTTTTCAATCAAACATTGCCAAATTTTCAAACTTGTTGTACTCCAAACATGTCATATTGCAAGTTTAATATTTTCCCCACAAACTAGTGCACAAAAGATGGCTCCATGCAAAGAAATTTTAGTTTTTGAGCCTTTTTCATTTTCTCTTTTTTTTTCAAAATGAGGTCGAATTTGAAGTGTTGTCCATTGGTACAAAAAGGTTTAGAATTCCTACTTTCCTTGTCCCAAGTTCATCCACCACCAACATTGGAGCATAAAATGATTTGTTGCAATTTTAGGACCAAACTACATCACACTTGTAGTTCAAATTTCGGCAATTTCTGACAATTCACTAATAGACAACTAAATGGATGGAATATAGTAGTAGTACTCTGAAATTACTGAAACTTGGTCAGTGGCCATCCAATGTGACCTACTTTTGGTGAAAAATGAAATGGAACAAATTTCAAAACTATTTGAGGCACTTCCTTCACACAAAAAAGTCGTTTCTAGGACTTGGAAAATGAATATTTAGCTTTTTGTTACCAAATATTTGTAAATTCTAATGGAAACATTGTCCACAATGGTAACACCAATACTTGTGCCAAATTTGGGCAAGTAATCATGGGGTCAAACTTGAAGTGTTGACAATGTTTTTGTTTCAAACTTGTTACTTGGCTTGTCCCAAGTTCATCCACCAAACCAATATTTTCAGGATTAAACTAATTTGGTTGACTCAAGTGCATCCACCACACCAGATGGTTTCAACAAAGGGAAAACAATTCACACACCCGATGGTATAATACATATAGTGACTAAACGGTGGGTCGATCATTCGCTTCCTTTTGTAAATAAAAAGGCGAGGAATGTTTCAAAAGACACGTACACATACTTGGTTGGTTGGCCCTTGCGCCTCTCTTTGAGTGTCTGGTCTCGGGTTCGAGTACTCTTCCTGGCTTAATAAGCCACCTCTTTTTTCGCCAATTCTGCCACATACCACCGTGCAGACGCTGACAGATGGGCCCACCGTTGGAGTCCCACGCGCCTGTAATTGCGCCCACCACCGACGACCGTATTGCGGCTGACATGGGTGTCCTACATGTCAATGACACCGCCCACCATCTGCGAGCGTGCCCCGCTGACAGAGATGTCCAACAAGTCAGTATATGTGCCCACCATCTACGAGCGCGCAACCGCTGCCAGGGGTGTCCCACACGTCAGTAACCATGCCAAGTAATGGTCAAAGGCTTTGACCCAACGGCAAACCCCCGTTTGGGCTTGTGTGAGGGTGGGCCACGCGATGGAGGGGAAAAGTGAGGACTGCCAAAGAGCATGGGCAAAGCTGAGGAGAACTAAGCAATGAGGGGCATGAAAATAGAAATCCATTTCTCAAATACCTCTAGCAAAAGAAGATATAGAGAAAACCACCTTTACTTGTCCTTTTGGCACTTATGCTTATAGACGTATGCCTTTTGGTTTATGCAATTCACCTACTACTTTTCAAAGATGTATCACTGCTATATTCTCTGACTTTCATGAAAATATTGTTGAGATATTCCTGGATGATTTATCCATTTATGGAACCTCTTTTGATGATTTCTTAAACAACCTTGATCGAGTTGTGCAGAGATGTGAAGAAACTAATCTTGTCTTGAATTGGGAGAAGTGCCACTTTATGGTGAATGAAGGTACAGTTCTTGGGCATAAGATCTCTGAAAGAGGTATTGAGGTAGATAAAGCTAAAGTTGATGCAATTGAGAAAATGCCATGTCCTAAAGATATTAAATGTATTTGATGTTTCCTTGGTCATGTTGGTTTCTATAGAAGGTTTATTAAAGATGTTTAGGCCTCTCACCAATCTTTTGCAAAAATATATTCCATTTGTTTTTATGATGATTGTGTAGAAGCCTTTGAAATACTTAAGCAAGCCTTAA
The DNA here is from genome assembly GCA_039707655.1 of Elymus sibiricus. NCBI lineage: Eukaryota > Viridiplantae > Streptophyta > Magnoliopsida > Poales > Poaceae > Elymus > Elymus sibiricus. Next base: position 229,739,039 of record CM077675.1, on the reverse strand, counting down.
TTTCTGCACCTATTATTCAACCAACTGATTGGAACCTACCCTTTTGAAATAATGTGTGATGCTAGTGATTATATTGTTGGTGCAATTCTAGGACAAAGAGTTGATAAGAAATTGAATGTTATTCATTATGCTAGTAAAACTCTAGACACCGCTCAAAATAATTATGCTACCACTGAATAAGAATTTCTAGCAGTTGTGTTTGCACGTGATAAATTCAGATCCTATATAATTGATTCTAAAGTAATAATTGACACCGATCATGCTGCTATTAAAAATCTATAGAAAAGAAAGATGTTAAACCTAGATTGATTAGGTGGGTTCTCTTACTTCAAGAGTTTTATTTGCATATTATTGATAGGAAGGGAGTTGAACACCCCATAGCAGATAATTTGTCTAGGTTGGAAAATGTTCTTGATGACCAACTACCTATGTATGATATTTGTCCTAATGAGCAATTAGTTGTTGTAAATCCATCTACTTCTTGGAATAGTCCATGGTATGCTGATTATGCTAATTACATTGTTGCTAAATATAAACCACCTAATTTCACATACCAATAAAATAAAAGGTTCTTATTTGACTTGAGACATTACTTTTGGGATGACCCACATTTATATAAAGAAGGAGTAGATGGTATTATTAAACGTTGTGTACCTAAGCATGAACATGAACAAATCCTACGGAAGTGTCATTCCAAAGCATATGGAGGGCACCATGCGGGAGATAGAACCGCACATAGGGTACTCCCCCCATTCCCTTATACAAGGCCACAAACTCAGATTACACGTACCAAGGTAAAATTTAATGAATGTTTTGCAAGACAATTTTTCTTTTTGTTAACCGAGATCATTAATACACTACATGCATGCAAGGAAGAAATGAGAAGGAAGTAGCTAAGTGTCATGATCACTACATGCATATAAGTATTAAACAAGTTGCTAGTACGAGGAAACATCATTAATTCTTGCATCGATTACCGTTGGTGGCCTTATATAGGTGCAAAATGTATTTTTCAAAGTGGCCAAGTATAAGGGAATGGAAGGAGTATTACGGTCTTGTTTTTATTGGTCTACTCTCTTCAAGGATGCACGTAAGTTTGTCCTTTCTTTTGATGAATGTCAAAGAATTGGTAATATTGGTAGACATCAGGAAATGCCAATGAATTATTCACTTGTGATTGAACCATTTGATGTTTGGGGCTTTGATTATATGGGACCTTTTCCTTCCTCTAATGGGTATATTCATATTTTAGTTGTTGATGATTATGTTACTAAGTGGGTAGAAGCTATTCCAGCTAGTAGTGCTGATCACAACACCTCTATTAAAATGCTTAAAGAAGTTATCTTTTCGAGGTTTGGAGTCCCTAGATATTTAATGACTGATGGTGGTGCACATTTTATTCATGGTGCATTTCGCAAACTCTTAGCTAAATATGATGTCAATCATAGAATTTCCTATCCATATCATCCTCAATCTAGTGCTCAAGTTGAATTGAGCAATAGAGAAATAAATTTAATTTTGCAAAAGGCCGTTAATAGATCTAGGAAGAATTGGTCTAAGAAACTAGATGATGCATTGTGGGCATATAGAATTGCTTATAAAAATCCTATGGATATGTCCCCTTATAAAACAGTCTATGGATCCTTAGTTATCCTATGATTTAGATGAATAAGTTTTAGTATGATTTAGTTTCGAGTGTTTTCTTCGTGATCTATCTATCTATGTAATCTAGTGTGAGAGTTATATAATAAAGAGTAGTTTGAGTTTATTTGCTTTACTTCCTTGCATCAATCCTAGCAATGAAAAGAGTAAGAAGATCATATGCTAATGCCATGGGAAGTGATGAATTCACATAAAAAGAGTATAATTGATAAAATTTGTTGCAAGTTAACAAACATAGCATTGGTCATTGATGCAATATATGAAAAATTAGTAATGAAAGAGAGGTCTCACATATAAATATATTATCTTGGACATCTTTTATGATTGTGAGCCCCCATTAAATCTTCTATGCATGATCAACTAGTTGACGTTGGACAAGGAAGACAATGTAATGAGTTATGTTTGCTTATATTCACATAGAAGTTATATTGTCATGGATCCTCTAACATGTGGTGCTTGCTCATAATACTTTGCTAGCCAAAACTTCAAACCAAGTAGAGATACTAATTATGCATCCAAAAACTCTTAAACCCAGTTTCTTGCCATAAGAGTCCACCATATCTACCTATGGATTGAATAAGATCCTTCAAGTAAGTCGGAATCGGTGCAAAAGCAATAAAAACTGCTCCTAGATACGTATGATCTTTTATTGGAAGGGAAAATAAGCTTTGTACGAACTTGTGATGGCAAAGAAACAAAAGCCAGAGAGTGCATAATAAAGTTTGCTATCATAAGGAGCAATATAAAGTGACATTCCTTTCCATTAAGAGCATGCACATCCAAATAAAAAGCGCATGACAACCTCTGCTTCTCTCTGTGAAGGGACTATCTTTTACTTTTCTATATTTAATATTATGCAAGAGTCAATGATGTTAATCCCTATTCCATTCTTGTTATTATCTACTTGGCAAGCATCATGTGGTTGGGAAATATCCATGCACATATATCCGGTTGGATGTAGGTGATCATGAGTTATTATTGTTGACATTATCCCTGAGATAAGCTATTGGGTGGTGAAAAGTAAACCCCTATCTTCCGATGTGTCTGATTGAAACTTTTTTGCTTCACAAATATGTCGTGAGTGTCAGCAATCATAGAAGACTAAATGATAGTTGAGTATGTGAACTTGCTAAACGAAGCTCTGACATAGACTCCTTCTGAAAATATGATGGATTGCAATTGTTTTAATGACTAAGAACATAGTTTGTTAGTTTTCAATAAGTTTATGATTCATACTTGAGCCTGTGGGTGGCTTGTCACTTGTTCATGAGAAGTTTTATGATATTATGTTACTTCTATGATAATGATAATGATGCTTTCATGTTCGTATTTTATTTTGTCGACACCTCTCTCTCTATCTAAGCATGTGGTCATGATTATCGAGTTCGACTTCCGCTTGAGGACAAGCGAGGCCTATGCTTGGGGGAGTTGATACTTCCATTTTGCATCATGTTTTTCCGTTGATATTTATTATGTTTTGAATCATTATTACACTCTATGATGCAATCATAATGCCTTTTCTCTCTTATTTTGCAAGTTTCATACAAAGAGGGAGATTGCCGGTAGCTAGAATTCTGGACTGGAAAGGACCACCGAAGAGCTGGATATTCTCTAGAACTCCAAATGATCTAAATATGGCATAGATATATTTTTTAAAATATAAAAAATATTGGTGAAAGAATGAACCAAAGGGGACCCACGAGATGGCCATGAGCCAGGGGGCATGCCCTACCCCCAGGGCGCGCCACCCTAGCTCGTGGGCCACCTGGCAAGCCTCCGACGTACATCTTATCCTATATCATGTCATTTTCCCTAGAACAAAAAATCATAGGAAGACTTTCGGGATGAAGCGCCGCCGTCTTGAGGTGGAACCTAGGCAAGAGCACTTTTGCTCTCCAGCGGAGTGATTCCGCGAGGGAAACTTTCCTCCGGGAGGGGAAATCGAAGCCATCGTCATCACCAATGCTTCCTCCATCGTGGGAGGACCAATATTCATCAACATATTCACTAGCACCATTTCATCCCAACCCTAGTTCATCTCTTGTATTCAATCTTTGTCTCCAAACCTTAGATTGGTACCTGTCGGTTCCTAGTAGTGTTGATTACATCTTGTAGTTGATGCTAGTTGGTTTAATTGGTGGAAGATTGTATGTTCAGATCCTTAAGCATATTCATTACACCTCTGATCTTGAACATGATGATGCTTTGTGAGTAGTTACTTTCGTTCTTGAGGACATGGGAGAAGTCTTGTCTTAAATAATCCTGTGATGTTGGTATTCGTTCGATATTTTGATGATATGTATGTTGCTCTTCCTTTAGTGGTGTCGTGTGAACGTCGACTACATGACACTTCACCATATTTGGGCCTAAAGGAAAGCATTCGGGAATGATAAGTAGATGATGGGTTGCAAGAGTGACGGAAACTTAAACCCTAGTTTATGAGTTGTTCCGTAAGGAGTGGATTTGGATCCACATGTTTAATGCTATGGTTAGACTTATCTTGATTCTTCTTTTGTAGTTGTGGATGCCTGCGAGAGGGGGTAATCATAAGTGGGTTGTTTGTTCAAGTAAGAACAACACCCTAGCACTGGTCCACCCACATATCAAATTATTAAAGTAGCGAACACGAATCAACTAAACATGATGAACCATGACTAGATGAAATTCCCATGTGTCCTCGAGAGCACTTTGCTTCTTATAAGAGTATGCTCCGGCTTGTCCTTTGGTACAAAAAAGGATTGGGACACCTTGCTGCACCATTTCTACTATTGTTACTTGTTACTTGTTATGAATTACCCTGCTATAAAACTATCTATCACCGCTACTTTCATTGCTTGCAGAAACTTCCGTACTAAAAATCACTTGTCATTTCCTTCTGCTCCTCATTGGGTTCGACACTCTTACTTATCGAAAGGACTACGATTGATCCCCTATACTTGTGGGTCATCAGGGACGAAATTGATGAAGAATCATGTCTCAAGAGGCAACTTTCAGAGTTGTCTGTGCGTCAAACGACTGTGTGTGGTCGCATGAAAGGTCGTCTTTCAATGTGTTGTGCTCCGGTAAAACGGGCATCAATTCTTCATATGAACTCGAAATTTAACGTTCTTGGGATTGTTGGATTCGTATGGACAGTGTGGATCCATTTATTGTCTTGGATATTAATTTGGAAATTTTTGAAAAAGAGACCTTTTCTGATCTCTGAAATGGCTAAGTCTGCACTCGTGGGTGTCTCAGTATTGAACCCATCCTTTATTCTTTCATCGTGCTTGTTCTTAGGTTGATCCAATACACTTGTAGACACAAGAAAACAAAGAAAACTAATAAAACAAAATAAAATACTAAATGTGCAATGCTCACAATGATAAGTGCAAAAACTGGTAATCATGCATAATAGACACATATTTTGGTTCAATGGGACATAGTATATATAAAGAATATGCAACAAATGAGCTCTGAAAATGCGTAAAATATAGAGCCATGATAAATAAAATTTGCTAACGGGCCAACCAACTTATCTCTCTCTCATAAACACTAGTGCATAGCCCACCTAGCCCCACTACCCCTATTGTATAAGGCAACCCTCGCAATTAGGGGAATCCCTAATTTTTAAGAGACCCCCTCCTTCCTAACCTAGCCACCTTCCTCCCCATCTCAGATCTGAGCTCCACCTCCCTTTACCTCTCCCTTTAAATTCCTCTTCACATAGAGTATGCCTTTGAAGCATTTCTTCCAACGGAGGATCGAAATTCATTCATCTCCAATAGATAACATTTGATGTGCATTCCACTTCTCCCCCTTTGGCATCAATTTTCAAGAAGGATTTAAGTCCTCTTGTTTGTATTTGTCAAAGTGTAAGAATCATCAGTTTGCACAACTAAGCATGATATAGCTAGGAAATTATAGAGGAGAATCATTGAGCAATCTGGTTGTGGAGAATATCAAAGAAGTATTTGAATAATCTAGATCTTGTCTGTGCATTTTGGTTTATCCGGGTGGATTTAATCGGAGATTTGTCAGTGACATGGTACGTGCATCGATGAAACCGAGCTAATTTTATTCGGTTTGTCTGACATGCCATGGAATGGGTGATTGAGTGGACCGCTTGCACCAAGTAAGTTCTCTTCGGCATGATCGAGGACATATTTATGATTGCAGCTATCTTAGTGTCAGTGAAATGTTTTCAGTTGGAGAGACCGATTGCACATAGAACCGAACTACTTTTTCAAGAACTCAACTCACTAGCAATGATTTCAGGCAAGAAAATATTCGCAAGGAATTTGAAATGATTTGAATTGGATTGGACAGACAAAGAAAGATAATGGTTGAGGTTTTTTCTGTGATCAAACACTGGTGCAGCGATGTGCTATACAAACAGTTTTTAACCCCTTTCCGTGACGTACTTTGAAACCGTCGCCTTGCATGTGTGGGCGATAGGGGGGGTCCATCCCACACGACACAGAACAATTGTCGGCGATGGTGTCCAACGAACGCAAATGTTTGGCAAAACTACGCGTATCGGATATCCGTATCTATCACAAACGAGATTCACCGGTCAACCGTTTGATATATGGTGGACTTCCCATACGGCCCATCCTTGCAACTCGTGTGAGATCACACTAATATCACAAACACTTATATTGGACAAACCGTTGGCGATATTTGACTAAGACGATAATTTAACCATCGTACAAGTATCAGATAGGTTTAAGAAACGTCTGAATGTCGTACTCGCGTCCGACAGGATAAGTATCGTACGCGCTATTCTGTGGTCCAACATTTGCGATGCATACTACATCACAAACAGTTTATCATTTTAAACTATGTGTGACAGAGATTCTATCACCAACGTTGAATTCGGTTGCACCGTTTGTTATATTATCTGAAATCACACACGGTTTGCAAACAGCAACTGTGTGCATGGGCACACACGTTTTCTATTTGTGAAATGTGTCGGATCATGAGGTATATCACAAACGTTGAGACTTACAAACCGTGTACGGCGTATTGACCCGCAGAGCATTTTTTTATCGCTAAAATTTAAAATTGTACATAATTTGAATTTGAAAGTAGGGAGTAGCTTTTTACATATACATAGATAGGTACATCAACCAATGCATTATTCCATTCACAGGTACATACGTTCAAGAATTACGTCAACGGAAGAATTACATAAGCACCAAATAAAGAATGATGAACGATGGTTGAATACTTGTATTAAAGACGGCAAAGAAAGAGGCAAAAGATATTCTGATTGCTGTAAAAGGTGAAGCGGAATGCCCGTAGTGTGCCCTCCTCCATGTCGTATGCACACACGACTCTAGCCCAATTCCTTGTGATGGCCGACCGCCCATCCTTCAATATCTTCATGAGTTCCAGATAGTCATTCTAGTCTGGTAGAAATACATGTACATTTGCATGTCCAACAATCATGTAGTTTGAGAGGTGATCTTGGGTAGACTGCGTTGGGAACCACTGCAAAGGAAAAAGATACAGAGATTGTCATCTAACAGCTCATTATGCGCAGTAAAAAAGGGTACATAGTTCTGAGTTAATATACTTCATATCACTGTTGTCTTGGACAAACTATAAATAAATAGTTTAATTGCCACATTTTGACCCATTGTACTAGCAATCTTTATTAGTTACCTCACATGATGCTCTCTCCGTCCCACTATATAATATCTAATTACATCCAATCCACAAACATATTGGATGTATTAGTGTCTTATATTATGGGGCGGAGGGAGTATACCATGGGAAACAAATATAGCCATGTGAACCACAAACCATTAAAATAGGCATATGCTCACTACATCAGGCTTAACAACAACCAAATAAAGTCATTCATAATGGTATTATTGAATTTGGTAGCTGACGATGCCAAAACATCGCCATAGAACGCGACTTCCATAAATGACAAAAGGGTCTCATTGGCGATGAAGGAAAATTCCTGACAGCAAAGCAGAGTAGATCAGATGCATACTAAAAACAACCAAATATAGGTATATGCTAACTACAGACAACCAAACATAGGCAATGAAATTGAACTAAACAATTCATACTCCAGCATATCAAATTGCACTTTTGAACATTACAATTCATACTCCAGCATAGCAAATTCCTGACAGCAAATCAGAGTAGATCATAGGCATACTACAAACAACCAAATATAGCAATTGAAACTGGAAAAATCATAACCACAAACCACCAAAAACCTTTAAAGGAAGCATATTCTCACTACAACAGACTTAACAGCAACCAAACAGTCATTCATATCAGTATTGTTGAAATTGCATAGAAGATAGAATGCGTCATGTGCTTAAAAATCAAATTGTATGATTCAACATCACATTGTGAGAAAACTGAAATAAACACGGGCGTGTTAAATACACCAGCTTTCACGGGAACCAATTGTATGATTGAACAACCTAATCTAGCAATCAAACTGGACATATGTTCACTACAAACAACCACATATCACACTAAACAAGGTATATGCTCACTACAGACAACCAAACGCATCAGCACTGAAATTGAACTGAACAATTCATACTCCAGCATTTCAAATTGCACTTTTGGACAATTCATACCCCTTAGAAGAGCCTGGACTGGGGGTGCGCACGGTGCGCTCCCTGTGGTGGTAGCTTAGCTCCTTGCCTTTGGAAGAGCATGTCTGTAGGGTGACGTCCCTGATGTCGTGGATGAACTATTTCCCCTTGCAAGAGACGGATAGGGCGCCCTTGTCGTCGTCGTCGTCAATGAGGTCTGACTTGGCAGCTGACGATGACGAGCCACCGCCATATATATAGAATGCAACCTTCAGAAATGACAAAAGTGTTGGAAATATGCCCTAGAGGCAATTAATAAAGTGTTTATTATTATCATATTTCTCCGTTCATGATAATGGTTTATTATTCATGCTAGAATTGTATTGACCGGAAACTAAATACATGTGTGGATAATAGACAAATACTATGTCCCTAGTATGCCTCTACTAGACTAGCTCGTTGATCAAAAGATGGTCAAGGTTTCCTGACCATGGACATGAGTTGTCATTTGATAACGGGATCACATCATTAGGAGAATGATGTGATGGACATGACCCAACCGTTAGCATAGCAAATGATCATTCAGTTTATTGCTATTGCTTTCACTATGTCAAATACACGTTCCTCTGACCATGAGATCACGCAACTCCCGGATACCGTAGGAATACTTTGGGTGTATCAAACGTCACAATGTTACTGGGTGATTATAAAGGTGCACTACAGGTATCTCCGAAAGTGTTTGTTGAGTTGGCATGGATCGAGATTGGGATTTGTCACTCCGACTATCGGAGAGGTATCTCTGGGCCCTCTCGGTAATACAGCATCACAGAAGCCTTGCAAGCACCGTGACTAAAGAGTTAGTTGCAAGATGATGTATTACGGAACGAGTAAAGAGACTTGCCGGTAACGAGATTGAACTAGGTATTGGATACCGACGATCGAATCTCGGGCAAGTAACATACCGCCAGACAAAGGGAACAACGTATGTTGACATATGAGGTTCACCGATAAAGATCTTCGTGGAATATGTAGGAACCAATATGAGCATCCAGGTTCCGCTGTTGGTTATTGACCGGAGAGTCGTCTCGATCATGTCTACATCATTCCCGAACCCGTAGGGTCCGCACACTTAAGGTTCGATGACGATTTAGTATTATATGAGTTATGTGATTGGTGGCCGAAGTTTGTTCGGAGTCCCGGATGAGATCACGGACATGACGAGGAGTCTCGAAATGGTCGAGAGGTAAAGATTCATATATTGGAAGGCTATATTCGGACGTCGGAAAGGTTCCGAGTGATTCGGGTATTTTTCGGAGTACCGGGAAGTTACGGGAATTCACCGGGAGAAGTAATGGGCCTTATTGGGCCATACGGGAAAAGGAGAGGCAGGCCACGTGAGGAGGCGCACGCCCCCCCCCCCCCCCTTGCCCAAACCGAATTGGACTAGGGGAGGGGGCGCAGCCCCCTCTTTCCTTTCCCTCTCCCTTCCCCCTTTCCTACTCCGTATGGGAGGTGGAATCCTACTAGGACTAAGGAGTCCTAGTAGGACTCCCCACACTTGGCGCACCCCTAGGGGGCCGGCCTCCTCCCTCTCATCCTTTATATACGGGGGCAAGGGGGCACCCCAAAGGACAACAATTGTCCCATAGCCGTGTGCGGTGCCCCGATCTCCGTTTTCCACCTCGGTCATATTTTCGGAGAGCTTAGGCGAAGCCCTGCCGGAATCACTTCACCGTCACCATAGCCACGCCGTCGTGCTGACGGAACTCATCTACTACCTTGACGTCTTGCTGGATCAAGAAGGCGAAGAACGTCACCGAGCTGCACGTGTGTAGAACTCGGAGGTGCCGTACGTTCGGTACTCGATCGGTGGAGCTTGAAGGATTGTTCGACTACATCAACCGCGTTGTGAGACGCTTCCGCTAACGGTCTACGAGGGTACGTAGACACACTCTCCCCTCTCGTAGCGATGCATCTCCATGGATAGATCTTGCGTGAGCGTAGGAAATTTTTTGAAATTCATGCTCCGTTCACCAACAGTGGCATCCGAGCCAGGTCTATGCGTAGATGTGATTTGCACGAGTAGAACACAAGTGAGTTGTGGGCGTGGGTGTATACATATTGCTTGCTGTTACTAGTTGATACTTGATTCGGCGGTATTGTGAGATGAAGCGGCCCGGACCGACATTAAGCGTACGCTTACGCGAGACAGGTTTCACCGCTAAGTGCACTCGTTGCATAAAGGTGACTGGCGGGTGTTTGTCTCTCTCACTTTAGTTGAATCGGTTTCAATGAAGAGGGTTCTTTTAGAAGATCAAAAAGCAATCACTACACCACGTTGTGGTTTTGCGTAGGTAAGAACGGTTCTTGCAAACCCGTAGCAGCCACGTAAAACTTGCAACAACAAAGTAGAGGACGTCTAACTTGTTTTTGCAGGGTATGCTGGTGATGTGATATGGTCAAGACATGATGTGATATAAGTTGTTGTATGAGATGATCATGTTTTGTAAGTTATCAGGCAACCGGCAGGAGCCTTATGGTTGTCTCTTTATTGTATGCAATGCCAACGCTATGTAATTGCTTTACTTTACCTCTATGAGTTAGCAGTAGTAGTAGTAGTAGCAATAGCCGGCGAGACGACCACGACGCTGCGATGGAGATCAAGGTGTCACGACGCTACGATGGAGATCAAGGTGTCAACCCGGTGACGATGGAGATCATGACGGTGCTTTGCTGATGGAGATCAAAGGCACAAGACTTTGATGGCCATATCATGTCACATATATTGAATTGCATGTGATGTTAATCCTTTTATGCATCTTATTTTGCTTAGGACGACGGTAGCATTATAAGATGATCCCTTCACTAAATTTCAAGATAAGTGTTCTCCCCTAGTATGCACCATTGCGAAGGTTCGACGCTTCTAAGCACCACGTGATGATCGGGTGTGATGGATTCTTTCGTTCGCATACAACGGGTGTAAGCCAGTTTTACACACGCGGAATACTTGGGTTAAACTTGACGAGCCTAGCATATACAGATATGGCCTCGGAACACAAGAGACTGAAAGGTCGAACATGAGTCATATAGTAGATATGATCAACATGAAAGATGTTCACCATTGATAACTAATCCACCTCACGTGATGATCGGACGTGGTTTAGTTGATGTGGATCATGTTACACTTAGACAACTTGAGGGGTGTTAATCTAAGTGGGAGTTCTTAAGTAATTTGATTAATTGAACTTCAATTATCATGAACATAGTCTAAATAATCTTTGCAATTGTATGTTGTAGATCAATGGCCCGCGCTGTAGTTCCACTGAATTTTAATGCGTTCCTAGAGAAAGCTAAGTTGAAAGATGATGGAAGCAACTATGCGGACTGGGTCCGTAATCTGAGGATCATCCTCATTGCTGCACAGAAGGCTTATGTCCATGATGCACCGCTAGGTGTCGCGCCCCCTCCCTCGTCTATTGACGTTATGAACGCCTGGCAGACACGTGTTGATGACTACTCGATAGTTCAGTGTGCCATGCTTTACGGCTTAGAACCGGGGCTCCAAAGACGTTTTGAGCATCACGGAGCATATGAGATGTTCCAAGAGCTGAAACTTGTATTTCAAGCTCATGCCCGGGTCGAGAGATATGATGTCTCCGACAAGTTCTTTAGCTGTAAGATGGAGGAGAATAATTCTGTCAGTGAGCATATACTCAAGATGTCTGGGTTGCATAACCACTTGACTCAGTTGGGAGTTAATCTTCCAAATGATTCGGTTATTGACAGAATTCTCCAATCACTTCCACCAAGCTATAAGGGCTTTGTGATGAACTATAATATGCAAGGAATGGAAAAGTCTATTTCCGAGCTCTTCGCTATGCTCAAAGCTGCGGAGGTAGAAGTCAAGAAGGAGCATCAAGTGTTGATGGTAAAGAAGAGCACTAGTTTCAAGAAGGGCAAGGGAAAGAAGGGGAACTTCAAGAAGAACGGCAAATCAGTTGCTGCTCCCACGAAGAAACCCAAGTCTGTACCCAAACCCGAGACTGAGTGTTTCTACTGCAAGGGGACTGGTCATTGGAAGCGGAACTGCCCCAAGTACCTGGCAGATAAGAAGGCGGGCAACATCAACAAAGGTATATTTGATATACATGTTATTGATGTGTACCTTACCAATACTCGTAGTAGCACCTGGGTATTTGATACTGGTTCGGTTGCTCATATTTGTAACTCGAAACAGGAGCTATGGAATAAACGAAGATTGGCTAAGGACGAGGTGACGATGCGCGTCGGGAACGGTTCAAGAGTTGAAGTTATCGCCGTCGGCACGCTACCTCTACATCTACCCTCGGGATTAGTGATGAACCTAAATAATTGTTATTTGGTGCCTGCGTTGAGCATGAACATTATATCTGGATCTTGTTTATTGCGAGACGGTTATTCATTTAAATCAGAGAATAAAAGTTGTTCTATTTTGATGAATAATATCTTTTATGGTCATGCACCGCTTGTGAATGGTTTATTCTTGTTGAATCTCGATCGTGGTGATACACACATCCATAATATTGATGCCAAAAGACGCAAAATTGATAATGATAGTACCACATATTTGTGGCACTGCCGCTTAGGTCATATTGGTGTAAAACGCATGAAGAAACTCCATACAGATGGAATTTTGGAATAACTTGATTATGAATCATTTGAGACGTGCGAACCATGCCTCATGGGCAAGATGACTAAGACTCCGTTCTCCGGAACAATGGAGCGAGCAACAGACTTGTTGGAAATAATACATACCGATGTATGCGGTTCGATGAGTGTTGAGGCGCGCGGTGGATATCGTTATGTTCTCACGTTCACAGATGATTTGAGTAGATATGGCTATGTCTACTTGATGAAGCATAAATCTGAAACATTTGAAAAGTTCAAAGAATTTCAGAGTGAAGTAGAGAACCATCGTAACAAGAAAATAAAGTTCTTACGATCTGATCGTGGAGGAGAATATTTGAGTTACGAGTTTGGCAATCACTTAAAACAATGTGGAATTGTTTCACAGCTCATGCCACCTGGAACACCAGAGCATAATGGTGTGTCCGAACGTCGTAATCGTACTCTATTAGATATGGTGCGTTCTATGATGTCTCTTACCGATTTGCCACTATCATTTTGGGGTTATGCATTAGAGACAGCTGCATTCACTTTAAACAGGGCACCATCTAAATCCGTTGAGACGACACCGTATGAACTATGGTTTGGTAAGAAACCTAAGCTGTCGTTTCTGAAAGTTTGGGGATGCGATGCTTATGTCAAAAGGCTTCAGCCAGATAAGCTCGAACCCAAAGCGGATAAGTGCGTCTTCATAGGATACCCAAAGGAGACCGTTGGGTACACCTTCTACCACAGATCCGAAGGCAAAGTATTCGTTTCTAAGAATGGATCCTTTCTAGAGAAGGAGTTTCTCTCGAAAGAAGTGAGTGGGAGGAAAGTAGAACTTGATGAGGTAATTGTACCTCCTCTGGATAGTAGTACGCCACAGAAAGAAATTTCTGTGACATCGACACAGACCAGAGAAGAAGTTGATGATGATGATCATGAAACTTCGGATCAAGTTGTTACTGAACTTCGAAGGTCAACCAGGACACATTCCGCACCAGAGTGGTACGGAAATCCAGTCTTGGAGGTCATGTTGCTAGAAAACGATGAACCTTCGGACTATGAAGAAGCGATGGCAAGCCCGGATTCCGAAAAATGGCTTGAGGCCATGAAATCCGAGATTGGATCCATGTATGAGAACAAAGTATGGACTTTGGTAGACTTGCCCGATGAATGGCGAGCTATTGAAAATAAATGGATCTTTAAGAAGAAGACGGACGCTGATGGTAATGTCACCGTCTATAAAGCACGACTTGTTGCTAAAGGTTATCGACAAGTTCAAGGAGTTGACTACGATGAGACTTTCTCACCTGTAGCGATGCTAAAGTCTGTCAGAATTATGTTAGCAATTGCAGCGTTTTATGATTATGAAATCTGGCAAATGGACGTCAAAACGGCATTCCTTAATGGATTCCTTAAGGAAGAATTGTATATGATGCAACCGGAAGGTTTTGTCGATCCTAAAGGTGCTAACAAAGTATGCAAGCTCCAGCGATCCATCTATGGACTGGTGCAAGCATCTCGGAGCTGGAATACTCGCTTTGATGAAGTGATCAAAGCGTTTGGGTTTATACAAACTTATGGAGAAGCTTGTATTTACAAGAAAGTGAGTGGGAGCTCTGTGGCATTTCTCATATTATATGTGGATGTCATATTATTGATGGGAAAGGACATAGAATTTCTGGAAAGCATAAAGGGTTATTTGAACAAAAGTTTTTCAATGAAGGATCTCGGAGAAGCTGCTTACATATTAGGCATAAAGATCTATAGAGATAGATCAAGACGCCTCATTGGACTTTCACAAAGCACATACCTTGACAAGATTTTGAAGAAGTTCAAAATGGATCATTCAAAGAAAGGGTTCTTGCCTGTATTGCAAGGTGTGAGATTGAGTAAGACTCAAAGCCCGACCACGGCAGAAGACAAAGAGAAGATGAGTGTCATCCCCTATGCCTCAGCCATAGGCTCTATTATGTATGCCATGCTGTATACCAGACCTGATGTGTGCCTCGCTATTAGCTTGGTGGGAAGGTACCAAAGTGATCCAGGAGTAGATCACTGGACAGCGGTCAAGAATATCCTGAAGTACCTGAAAAGGACCAAGGACATGTTTCTCGTTTATGGAGGTGACAAAGAGCTCGTCGTAAAGGGTTACGTCGATGCTAGCTTTGACACAGATCCAGATGACTCTAAGTCACAATCTGGATACGTATTTATTCTTAATGGTGGAGCGGTCAGTTGGTGTAGTTCCAAGCAGAGCGTCGTGGCGGGATCTACATGTGAGGCGGAATACATAGCTGCTTCCGAAGCAGCACATGAAGGAGTCTGGATGAAGGAGTTCATATACGATCTAGGTGTCATACCTAGTGCATCGGGTCCAATGACTATCTTATGTGACAACACTGGAGCAATTGCTATAGCAAAGAAGCCCAGGTTTCACAAGAGAACCAAGCATATAAAGCATCGCTTCAACTCCATTCGGAATTTGATTAAGGATGGAGACATAGAGATTTGCAAAGTACACACGGATCTGAATGTGGCAGACCCGTTGACTAAACCTCTTCCACGAGCAAAACATGATCAGCACCAGAATGCGATGGGTGTTAGATTCATTACAATGTAATTGACTCTAGTGCAAGTGGGAGACTGTTGGAAATATGCCCTAGAGGCAATTAATAAAGTGTTTATTATTATCATATTTCTCCGTTCATGATAATGGTTTATTATTCATGCTAGAATTGTATTGACCGGAAACTAAATACATGTGCGGATAATAGACAAATACTATGTCCCTAGTATGCCTCTACTAGACTAGCTCGTTGATCAAAAGATGGTCAAGGTTTCCTGACCATGGACATGAGTTGTCATTTGATAACGGGATCACATCATTAGGAGAATAATGTGATGGACATGACCCAACCGTTAGCATAGCAAATGATCGTTCAGTTTATTGCTATTGCTTTCACTATGTCAAATACACGTTCCTCTGACCATGAGATCATGCAACTCCTGGATACCGTAGGAATACTTTGGGTGTATCAAACGTCACAACGTTACTGGGTGATTATAAAGGTGCACTACAGGTATCTCCGAAAGTGTTTGTTGAGTTGGCATGGATCGAGATTGGGATTTGTCACTCCGACTATCGGAGAGGTATCTCTGGGCCCTCTCGGTAATACAGCATCACAGAAGCCTTGCAAGCACCGTGACTAAAGAGTTAGTTGCAAGATGATGTATTACGGAACGAGTAAAGAGACTTGCCGGTAACGAGATTGAACTAGGTATTGGATACCGACGATCGAATCTCGGGCAAGTAACATACCGCCAGACAAAGGGAACAACGTATGTTGACATATGAGGTTCACCGATAAAGATCTTCGTGGAATATGTAGGAACCAATATGAGCATCCAGGTTCCGCTGTTGGTTATTGACCGGAGAGTCGTCTCGATCATGTCTACATCATTCCCGAACCCGTAGGGTCCGCACACTTAAGGTTCGATGACGATTTAGTATTATATGAGTTATGTGATTGGTGGCCGAAGTTTGTTCGGAGTCCCGGATGAGATCACGGACATGACGAGGAGTCTCGAAATGGTCGAGAGGTAAAGATTCATATATTGGAAGGCTATATTCGGACGTCGGAAAGGTTCCGAGTGATTCGGGTATTTTTCGGAGTACCGGGAAGTTACGGGAATTCACCGGGAGAAGTAATGGGCCTTATTGGGCCATACGGGAAAAGGAGAGGCAGGCCACGTGAGGAGGCGCACGCCCCCCCCCCCCCCCTTGCCCAAACCGAATTGGACTAGGGGAGGGGGCACAGCCCCCTCTTTCCTTTCCCTCTCCCTTCCCCCTTTCCTACTCCGTATGGGAGGTGGAATCCTACTAGGACTAAGGAGTCCTAGTAGGACTCACCACACTTGGCGCACCCCTAGGGGGCCGGCCTCCTCCCTCTCATCCTTTATATACGGGGGCAAGGGGGCACCCCAAAGGACAACAATTGTCCCATAGCCGTGTGCGGTGCCCCGATCTCCGTTTTCCACCTCGGTCATATTTTCGGAGAGCTTAGGCGAAGCCCTGCCGGAATCACTTCACCGTCACCGTTGCCACGCCGTCGTGCTGACGGAACTCATCTACTACCTCGACGTCTTGCTGGATCAAGAAGGCGAGGAACGTCACCGAGCTGCACGTGTGTAGAACTCGGAGGTGCCGTACGTTCGGTACTCGATCGGTGGAGCTCGAAGGATTGTTCGACTACATCAACCGCGTTGTGAGACGCTTCCGCTAACGGTCTACGAGGGTACGTAGACACACTCTCCCCTCTCGTAGCGATGCATCTCCATGGATAGATCTTGCGTGAGCGTAGGAAATTTTTTGAAATTCATGCTCCGTTCACCAACAGTGGCATCCGAGCCAGGTCTATACGTAGATGTGATTTGCACGAGTAGAACACAAGTGAGTTGTGGGCGTGGGTGTATACATATTGCTTGCCGTTACTAGCTGATACTTGATTCGGCGGTATTGTGAGATGAAGCGTCCCGGACCGACATTAAGCGTACGCTTACACGAGACAGGTTTCACCGCTAAGTGCACTCGTTGCATAAAGGTGACTGGCGGGTGTCTGTCTCTCTCACTTTAGTTGAATCGGTTTCAATGAAGAGGGTTCTTTTAGAAGATCAAAAAGCAATCACTACACCACGTTGTGGTTTTGCGTAGGTAAGAACGGTTCTTGCAAACCCGTAGCAGCCACGTAAAACTTGCAACAACAAAGTAGAGGACATCTAACTTGTTTTTGCAGGGTATGCTGGTGATGTGATATGGTCAAGACATGATGTGATATAAGTTGTTGTATGAGATGATCATGTTTTGTAAGTTATCAGGCAACCGGCAGGAGCCTTATGGTTGTCTCTTTATTGTATGCAATGCCAACGCTATGTAATTGCTGTACTTTACCGCTATGAGTTAGCAGTAGTAGTAGTAGCAATAGCCGGCGAGACGACCACGACGCTGCGATGGAGATCAAGGTGTCACGATGCTACGATGGAGATCAAGGTGTCAACCCGGTGACGATGGAGATCATGACGGTGCTTTGCTGATGGAGATCAAAGGCACAAGACGTTGATGGCCATATCATGTCACATATATTGAATTGCATGTGATGTTAATCCTTTTATGCATCTTATTTTGCTTAGGACGACGGTAGCATTATAAGCTGATCCCTTCACTAAATTTCAAGATAAGTGTTCTCCCCTAGTATGCACCGTTGCGAAGGTTCGACGCTTCTAAGCACCACGTGATGATCGGGTGTGATGGATTCTTTCGTTCTCATACAACGGGTGTAAGCCAGTTTTACACACGCAGAATACTTGGGTTAAACTTGACGAGCCTAGCATATACAGATATGGCCTCGGAACACAAGAGATTGAAAGGTCGAACATGAGTCATATAGTAGATATGATCAACATGAAAGATGTTCACCATTGATAACTAATCCACCTCACGTGATGATCGTACGTGGTTTAGTTGATGTGGATCATGTTACACTTAGACAACTTGAGGGATGTTAATCTAAGTGGGAGTTCTTAAGTAATTTGATTAATTGAACTTCAATTATCATGAACATAGTCTAAATAATCTTTGCAATTGTATGTTGTAGATCAATGGCCCGCGCTGTAGTTCCACTGAATTTTAATGCGTTCCTAGAGAAAGCTAAGTTGAAAGATGATGGAAGCAACTATGCGGACTGGGTCCGTAATCTGAGGATCATCCTCATTGCTGCACAGAAGGCTTATGTCCTTGATGCACCGCTAGGTGTCGCGCCCCCTCCCTCGTCTGTTGACGTTATGAACGCCTGGCAGACACGTGTTGATGACTACTCGATAGTTCAGTGTGCCATGCTTTACGGCTTAGAACCGGGGCTCCAAAGACGTCAAAACTCGAGGAGTCTCGGATGAGATC
Organism: Elymus sibiricus; assembly: GCA_039707655.1. Classification (NCBI taxonomy): domain Eukaryota; kingdom Viridiplantae; phylum Streptophyta; class Magnoliopsida; order Poales; family Poaceae; genus Elymus; species Elymus sibiricus. The sequence continues at coordinate 229,720,220 of CM077675.1, read as the reverse complement.
ACGGACATGACGAGGAGTCTCGAAATGGTCGAGAGGTAAAGATTCATATATTGGAAGGTATATTCGGACGTCGGAAAGGTTCCGAGTGATTCGGGTATTTTTCGGAGTACCGGGGAGTTACGGGAATTCACCGGGAGAAGTAATGGGCCTTATTGGGCCATACAGGAAAAGGAGAGGCAGGCCACGTGAGGAGGCGCACGCCCCCCCTTGCACAAACCGAATTGGACTAGGGGAGGGGGCACAGCCCCCTCTTTCCTTTCCCTCTCCCTTCCCCCTTTCCTACTCCGTATGGGAGGTGGAATCCTACTAGGACTAAGGAGTCCTAGTAGGACTCCCCACACTTGGCGCACCCCTAGGGGGCCAGCCTCCTCCCTCTCATCCTTTATATACGGGGGCAAGGGGGCACCCCTAAGGACAACAATTGTCCCATAGCCGTGTGCGGTGCCCCGATCTCCGTTTTCCACCTCGGTCATATTTTCGGAGAGCTTAGGCGAAGCCCTGCCGGAATCACTTCACCGTCACCGTCGCCACGCCGTCGTGCTGACGGAACTCATCTACTACCTCGACGTCTTGCTGGATCAAGAAGGCGAGGAACGTCACCGAGCTGCACGTGTGTAGAACTCGGAGGTGCCGTACATTCGGTACTCGATCGGTGGAGCTCGAAGGATTGTTCGACTACATCAACCGCGTTGTGAGACGCTTCCGCTAACGGTCTACGAGGGTACGTAGACACACTCTCCCCTCTCGTAGCGATGCATCTCCATGGATAGATCTTGCGTGAGCGTAGGAAATTTTTTGAAATTCATGCTCCGTTCACCAACAAAAAGGGTCTCGATGGCGATGAAGGCAAAATCCTGACAGCGAAGCAGAGTAGATCAACGGCGGGGGGCATGGAGGAGATCCAAGGAGGTTGAACCCGAAGGGGTGGGCGTGCGTCACTTAACCTGTGTCATAGCCCGTGTCAATCCATCATTGTCGACGAGCTCGATGTCGTAGCCGGCTACCGGGACATACAGACATGCGCGAGCTCGCTTATTAAAAGCACCGGGTCCATCATCATACTGAGATTCCCCGGGGGGCCTTGGCGGCCACCTCTCCGTCGTCCAGCGGACAGGCCTCGAGATACCTCTTTTTGGCCATTCTCTCCTCCAGCTCCCAGGGAAGCATAGCCAGGTTGAGGCAGCGACACTCTGGAGTGTGGGTGAGGATGGGGACAGGGATCTGTGGGAAATAGGGTGCTTCGCAGGCCGACACTATGGGGTGGACTAGAGTTGTGTGTGCATTCGACATGGAGGAGCACTATTGTCGATTGCACGGACGACTCTAGTCCAACCCCCTTGTGATGGATCTTCATGAGGACTTCGAGATAGTCACGGGAAGGCCCGTAGAGGATGACGGTGGAGTCGGGGGTGGCGGCGGCGGGGGCGGCGGCGGCTGGCTAGCTAGGGTTCGAGCGAGGGAGGGGAGTGGTGCGTGCGGGAGCGGAGGTTCTCCTTTTTTTACGTAATCTGAGCAGAGGTTTTGTGGTAGGGAGGAGGGCAGGTGGTGTTTGAAGAAATGTCGCGCGGCTACTGAAATTTTTACTAGGCGGGAATGCCAGGATGCCGGGGCTACTGAAAATTTAGATTACGGGATTGAAGTGGCGCGGCCAGGATGGGAGCAACAAACATCGCACACAGCAGAAACATAATATGTGTGTGCTACCAAATAGGAAAACCCCGCAGAACCGCCATTTTTCAAATGGCTCAAGGTGGTAGATATTTTTACGAGGGAAGTCTCGTGGAACCCAATCGTGTCCGGCGCCCACCAGTGGACCGTGCTGATGTGCCAACGGCGGAGGAAATGATTTCTATTGAGTGTACAATCGCAAACGGTTGTTACATTCGTATCGTTTGCTATTTACTCCTAGAATAATAATATATATAGGAGCATTTCGTCAAAAAAATTGTGGGAAAGGGGTCAGAACACATACACGCCTGCATGTGGAACAAAAATATGTATGCACTGGGTGGTTTGATCATTCAAAATACCCAATGCGCAACTTTGATGTGGCACATTTCTCCTCCGTCGCCACTTCATGTCGGTGGAGGGGGAATCCTAGCCACGAATACATGCCCCCAAACATGTCTTGCGTATCACTCATGCCGTAACACGAAAATGAAACATATACATGAATCCAGCATGGTCAAACCACCCCATCTCTTTTCCGGTCAAAGGTGGACTATGGCCCATGCGCCTCGCAACACGGACATCCCTACCAAAGAATCAACATTTTGGTCAAACCTCTCCCGCTGTCGATCGAAAGGATGGACGTCCACCGAGGCCCATGAATGGGCGTGACGCTGATAACCACGTGGTGGAGTGTCGAAGACAGCCATCACCTGCTTGTGGTGCAAACATATGTACGGAAATGTTGTGTTTGCGTTTGAATTCATTATTATATACCTCATGTGGAACTTTTATGTGTCACATGCTTTGGAACAGGAAAGACCCCCCTCCCTCCCCCCACAGAGAAAGTGTTCATGACGCGTACAACTAGTATGGCGAGCGTCGATGGGAACGATTCACACATACGTACACGTGTGCTCAGACTTAGGTAAGGAAACTCAAATGACCTATATAATATATACCATAACACAAATCAATTGAAGAATCCACCATGGTAAACTCTCTCTCTCGTTGTCAGTCAATGTGATGGACATCCACACGGGCCCAGGAATGGACTTTCCAACGACAACCACACGAAGGAGTATCCAAAGACAATCACCGTCCAAGCGTGGATCAAACATATGCATGGAAGTGTTGTGTGATGTTTACATACCCAGCACACAAACTTTAGCATGGCACACCTTCCTCGGGAAACTTAAAGTCCGCACGGAAAGCGTGGTTCACGACGCGTAGTATATATATATACCCACCCCCCGTTCGAGCCGATGGGAGACATTCATGCGTACACTACACGCACTCAAATTATACCATGTAACCTCACACCCATGGCCTACCGCAAACATCGACCAAAAAAGAATCCACAATAATTAACCTCTCTCATTGCGGTACAAAAGTACGTGAGGCCACAGATGGGAGTGACACTAATAATTGTGCGAGGGGGGAGGACAACCACCGCCTCCATGCTGCCCTAACATATGTGCGGAGGTGTTGTGTGATGTTTTGAATACCCAATGCACACCTTTCATGTGACACCTTCGCAAATCGGAAAAAACGGAGGTTCACAACTTGTACAATGAGCACGCGCGTGCACACATGCGCCCAAACTTTCGTCTGTAATCTCACCATGATATTCGCCGAAACATGGACTAAGATGAATCCAGCTTTGATCAAACCCCTCTCGCGCGCGCCATCCAAGGTGATAGACCATGCGGGGGCAACGAATGGGTGTGTCGGTGGTAAACGCATGAGTGAGTGTACGAGGACCACCACCGCATGCATGAGACACAAACATATGCATGAAAAAGGTCATGATCGAGATGCTTTAAATATATACCCAATGCATGACTTTAGACGTGGCACGTGTGGCTCACCTGAAGCTGTCAATGGTTAAAACCGTTACCCGCATCCCCATGGGTGTTTACTCTATTAGGGCACGGAGAAGTGCCAGCTTGAATTCCCATGGGGAAGATGGTGGGTCAAATACCTTACCCAGCATGCAGGACGGGGATTGGGATGGGACATACATAGCATTACCCGCCTTAACCACGAAGTAACTTACATGTGGGCTCTGAAATTAGTAGACCCCGCGTAATTTGCGCCCTCGGTCACCCAAATTTCCACATATCCCACCCATCTGGCCTAAATAACCCTAAGAAATACTGTTTTTTACTGAAATACTATCGAATGTTGTTCTTAAATGCATGTTGGGTTTCCCCACGGGGATAAAGAAGTGGAAACGGGGATGAGAAACTTTTTATCCCCGCGCACGGGTACGGAGACAATGACAGGAATGGGAGGGCGGTGATGGGGACGGGGATGGGAAACTTTTTATCCCCGCACACGGGTACGGAGACGGTGACGGGAATGGGAGGGCGGTGATGGGGACAGGGATGGGACTCCAATATACCCGCCTAAGTAATCCCCATTGTCAGCTTGATGCCTAACTAACCGGACAACCCCACGTGGTGGCGCGCATACGACGCGTATTGTGTGCCGGACCCCACACCCCCACTCGTCCCACCACACCACCGTCACTTCGAGGCATGCATGTCAAACTCTTTTATGTAGTGCACATGTGACAATAGGAGTGCAGTGCTAAAATTTGATTTTTAAAGAACATTAAGACATTTTATACATTAAATTGATTCCTTAGGTATTTAATTTGTTAATTTCAAATTTGAACTATATGCACATGCGGTTGTGCGCCCGAATGGATTAGAAATTCATTTTTTGTCTTGGGTGCATGTTTAGTCCCCATGGAAGGAAAAACAATAAATTTCCAACATCTCAGGGCCACAAACATTGACTCTTGGCTTTCAAATTCCAGCAAACGCCCAGCTAAGCTAGAATTCATGAAACATTGATATGATTTCATTATAGGGACCTTATAGGTCGTGGTAAATAAATCGTCCATTTTGAGAGAAGTTTTCATCTAAGCTTCTTGCAAACGGGGGCTTATTAATAGATGCAACACAGAACCGTCACGTTTACATCGCAAACGGTTTATAAATCCAAACTGTTTTTATTTAGTCCGCGTATTAGCGTTGGTTAAAGTCAAGCTTTGTAAACTTTGACCAAATTTAGAAAAAAATGTTAAAGTTCACAATTAAAAATTATTACCATTAGATTCTTTATTGAATGTACTTTCACATCATATATTTTTTTATGGTAATTATTTCTATTTCTTTCTTTAAAGTTGGTCAAACTGTATCAAGTTTGACTTCAGTCAACTCTAATATGTAGACTAAATAAAAACGGAGGGAGTAAGTGACGTAGCTTCGCAGAAAAACAATACACGCCCCGCGATCTGTGCACGCAGATATGATTTGACGGAACGCATGCTAGCAGGTCGCCTCACAGGTGACCGGGATGCGTGCGTGAAGGTGTGTGAATTGATGGGAGGCGTGTTCGCTGTGCAGTTTCGCAGGGAGACGTGCCGTCGGGCGTGTGAATTGATGGTGCGCATGCCAGCAGTCCGGCGTGCAGGCGGCTCACCGGGAGGCGAGCCGTCCCTTTAAACCGCCGCCTACCTCCCTCTCAAGTCCCAACTCCCTTTTATTAACCGCGCCTGAGCCGCTGGTTTTAACATTCTCGCTACACACAATCCTCTCTCACCCCCTGCATCCTCGCCGCCGTTCTCAATCGTCATCACCGGCCTCCCTGCACTATGGGAGAGAGTAACCACATCGGTGCCGGCGAAGCACCCGAGCACAGCGTGAAGGTGGACACATAGATTGCCGTCGTCGGAGATGACGTATCGCACGGACAGCAGCGCGGCCTTGATGTTGTCACCGCCGCCGTGCTTCCCCAGCCGGAGCCGGTGGTCCACAGCGACTCCGACGAACACTCCAGCGACGACAACGACTCGGACGGAGAACTAGTTGGTCATATATATCCATTTTTGGTAAATACATATAAAAGGCTGATTGGTTTGCTACCAACATTTGGCATTGCTGCCAATATTTGGCAAAATCAAAAGTTGTCAACATTTCGCAACCTTTTGTGAGATTGATAACGAGAATTGTTATGCAACCAATATCTAGCCAACATTTGGCAGTTGCTAAAATATGGCATGCCAACTTTTGGCATCAAACCAATTAGCTTCGATTTAGGGTTCACGTTGTCGCATGATATATTATGTTTCATAAACTCTGCCTTGCAAATTCGCATTATAAAATATACGGACGTCACATTTTTTACTATGTATAGGTGCTATCTGACGATGTGGACAGCGAGGATGAAGACGTCCAGGAGAGGTTCAAGAGGCAAACGCTGAGAGAGCTTATGGCTGGAAAGCATAACAGTCGTGTCAGGAAGAATGGGGGCTATGGATGCCCGTTCTGCAACCATAAGATTAACAACACGTACTCTAGTGTTCTGACGCATGCAAGAGGACGATTCGTTGGCTCCTTCAAGCAGAAGTATTCTCGCAGGATAGCGCACGCCGCGTACGCCCAGTTCCTGGAGAATCTTAACAATCAAGCATGAAGATGAGATGTTGGATTGAATCTATCTAGTTTGTGTGTATTATATCTATGCTTGTGTATTATATTTTTTCCCGAGATTGAAACTGTGCGACGACTTTCATTGTGCGGTATCTCCGTCACACCGGAGTGCTAGTTTACTTGAGTTGAGTGTAATATTTATATAGGATTTATCACACACGGTTGGATCTAATAAACTGTTTCCTCTGAAGCACATTATTCTAGGACAGAAAACCCTCAGCACCACTTCAAAAAAAAACTCAGCACCCACACGTCACAAAACCCTCGCCTGCTCCCCTCCCCCTCCCCCTCCCCAGTAGAACCTACACTAACGCTAGTACTCTGGGCTCTCCATGCATGTCATCGCCTATCCCCGCGGCAACCACTTAGCTCGACGCCTGTCGTCGCCGCCGGCTGCCCCAAAATGCCACCGCATGTCTCCACTGCCGATTGTCGTGGCATATCGGCACTGACTTTCTCGACACTGCTTGCTGTCGACCCAGCTCGCCCGATTGGGGAATCTTCGGAACTAGTTTTTTCCCCATGAAGAACCAGGTAACTAATCTACTGAAATATTTCTGCTCATCTCTTATCCCAATCCGTCGGCCCCTTTTAATCACCCGTCCGAAATCACCATGGATTCATGTTTCTTCTAGCTGATTCGAGAGTTTTCATTCATAGAGTGTACTGTGCAAGGACACATCAGGGCTATGCAGCCTCGGCCAAAAAACCGAGGAGTTTCATCTCACCGTACCAGACAACTTCACGAAGTGCACGGTATGTTCAATCTCACACTACCGGTGTTGACATGCATGGCCTATACTTTTTCTGAACCTATACTATATATTGCTACATTTGGGTAAAAGGCGTCACATGCAGCATTTGCGTCAAATGTGATTTCTTCTCTTCTTCTTATTCTTCTCCTATATTAGGCAAATTAATGTTGTATTGTTCTTTCGTTTACTCTCATATATATTTGCACGACAACATGGTTACATTATCTGTTTACTTGTAATTTCTTGTCCTTTCATATGAACTGTTGCACTGTTCTTTTAACTACTACTCACGGACTATTATGTTACCCTGTTCTTTAACAATCTTATCAATTCCTGCAGTACATCCCTTGCTTTGCAACGACAACTGTAACGCTAAATCTTACCCTTTACATAAATGAAGACTCCAGGGATGTCATATTGAGCACAAACCATGGATTTACAATCGTTGTTTCTGTAAAACTTGATGAAGATTGTCACTCCTATTTTGAAGAAGGCCTTTGGGGAGAAATTTCTAAGTTTTATGTACTGAAAGCTGGCACTAAAAATTACGCTGCACCTAAAAGAGCCTTACCATATGATAAATGCTAACTTCCCCGACGACATTCTCCGTCCATGCTTTGTGGGAAGTAAGTGTTATTTCTATTATGTGCATGTTGACTTGCGTAGCAATATCAATGTAATTGTGTAGTATTTCAGCAACCAATTGGGATTTCATTTTCTTAATCTGTTAAAACTGTTCCTACCTAGTAACTTGTAATTACCAATGCACTATTCTTCTGCACTGATCTAGCTACATAATCAATATCCTCCCACTGCTCTACTCTTGGCAGAAAGATACGCCGGTGGCCTTCTCCGGACGTGGATGTCGAGGTTGCCAACTAGCAGAGGCGGGCTGAGCCAGAAACACAAGCGCCTCTGATAGGCCCAGACCTCATCAGCAGCCTCCCCGACGATATGTTGAGAGTCATCATCTTCCTCCTCCCTATCGAAGATGGCGTGCGCACAACTGTCCTCTCCCGGCGGTGGCGCCCCCTATGGCGCTGCGCCCCTCTCGGCCTCATCAGCGAGCACATGCTCTGCACTAGCTATCGCAAATGCTTGGATGCATTGTCCTAGATCCTCGGCACACACTGTGGCCCAATCAAAGGCCTTGCTATGGGCAAGTTCCGTTCCAATGGCAAGGACCGAGCCAAACTTGACGAGTGGTTCTTATCGACTGCCCTAGATCATCTCGAGGAACTCACTTTTAATGATGGACATATGCGTCCGCTGCCACCCACCGCGCTGCGCCTCGCGCCAACGCTGCGCATCGCCAGGTTCATGAACTACCATTTCCCCCAGATTAACGCCAATCCCGCTCTTTTGCTACCTCAACTGATGCACCTTGAGCTCGTCACCGTCTGCATCCCCAACGACGACATGGAGCGCCTGCTCCGTGGCTGTACTACGCTCGAGTACCTTCATCTTCAGGCGATCAATGGGTTGAGTAGCCTCCACATCACCTCCATGAGTCTCTGGACAATTTGTGTGTATTGTTGGTGCTGCAACAGGAGATCGCACAAGGTGAATCACCAAATGGTCATTGAGGACGTGCCTTTACTTGAGAGATTACGTGTTGTTGATCAACAAGGTCCAACAAGAATCAGGGTCATTCAAGCGCCGAAATTGATAGTGTTTGGCTACTCGCCCGTCAACTTATCTGAACTTGTTTTTGGATCCATAATCGTCCAGGTACAACAGTCGCCCTCTTCTCATTCTTGAATTAACATTTTTTCTCTCTATTCAAGATGTATGTTCGTCTGTCATCCAGAAAATTATATCGACAAGCTCGACCCCGTATCTGCGCACAGTGAAGGTCTTGGCAGTAGAATCTATCAGCCCCGTCCTGGACCAAGTTGTCAGATTGCTGAGATGCTTTCCGTGCCTAGAGAAGCTATATATCGAGGTGATGCTCTTTCATGTTAAATTTTAACCACAAGGGAGTTTTATTTTTGAAACCCTGCAAATCATAAGAGGTCCCTTGTGTGTCCAAGCACTAATACATTCTCTTCTTTGGCAGATACGGTTAGGCCCGGTAGTGGATAATGTGATACAATATAACAATCCCATCGAATGCCTTGATCTCCATCTCTTAGATATTACTTTGAACTCCTACCGAGGGACCTTACCGGATATTATATTCGCCAGGTTCTTTGTTGTGAGAGTAAGTGTGCTAAAGATAATGAGATTTTCCCTACATTTATCGTGCAAGAAAGAATGGTTTGCTGATCAGCTCCGGCGACTAGGACATAATGGAAAAGGCTCTGCAGAAGCTCAATTTTGTCATGGGAAACGAACACCTATGGGATCAAGGAGATCCCTTACGGTTCGGCAAGGGGAGAGGGTTGCACAAAGAGCAGAACTAACGAACAGCACGCGGGGGATTTACCCAGGTTCGGGCCGCACGGATGCGTAAAACCCTACTCCTGCTTTGATTGTATTATTGTGGATGTTCTTGGCCAAGTTCTGGGAGCTACAGTAGCAGCTACGCATGCAGAATGGGCTTTCGAAGTGTCCCCCCCCCTGTACGTCTCGGGCCTCCTTTTATATTAGTCAAAGGGGCTACCACAGTGACGTACAAGATAAGGCATGAGGTGGAAAGTAACTACAGTGTTACCACAGTATTATCATACCTAACCCTGACGGCTTAGGACAAACTCATTAAATGCACCGTGAGGTGTCCGTCGAGGTGTCCCTTAGCTTCTCGGGCTTGGAAAAGCTTTACAGGGGATGGGCAAAAGCAGCCATCCCATCAACACCGCTTAAGCATCGCGTGGCCAGCATTACGCCACGTCACCATGAGGACAAGCCCTAAACGACAAGGCTGGCCGCTGCACTGGAGCGATAGCGCTGTACTGTGCAGAGCCTTGCCGGGGCTGAATCCTTGCCGGGGCTGAATCCTTGCCGGGCCCGGGGCTTGTCGGGACCGAATCCTTGCCGGGCCCGGGGCTTGCCGGGACCGAATCCTTGCCGGGCCCGGGGCTTGCCGGGACCGGGTCTTGTCTGGCGCGAGGCCTTGCCGGCAAGGGTCTTGCCGGGCCTCCGCAACCCTTTGGTCTTCTGTTTTCTGGTCTGATCGTTGACTTGAATGTCTCCTTGTCGTCTTAGTCTCGTGATTACTCCTAGCTATTCCCCGGCAAGGCTTGCCGCGGAACGGCTACAACTGCCCGTGCACAAGTAAGGGGTACTAAAAAGACCCATACTTTGGTACACCGACAGGAGCCCCCGGGCCTAGGCCATACACGGGTGCCAGGCCTGTTGGGCTAGGCCCAAAACAGTGCACGGGCACGCGTGGCAGGGAATAACTGCTCATAATCATTATCTCTTTTACCACGCCCCCCCCCACTACGCGCATTAATCGCGCGACGTGAGAGACGTGGGCGGAAACTTCGCTGTAAAAGTGGGCGGTAAAGAGCCCGCCTCGCGCCTTCCCCATAAAAAGGGAATCGCAGAGGGCACTGCTCATTTACCCCCTCCGCCTTTCCAATCTCAATCTCAGAGCCGTCGCCATCGTCTTCTTCCTCGCGCCCAAAGCAGAGCCTTTCTCCCTCCACCCGCCTCCACCGCGCTCTCGACGTCTTCAGCGCCCACTTCCATAGCCACCATGCCGCCCAAGCTGAGCAAGGGCAAGGCGGCGAAAGCGGCCGCTGCGGCGGAGAGCAAGCTGGTGAAGATGCGGAAGGAACGCGCCGTCTTCCCCTCGACGCTTGATGCGGAGACCTTGAAGAAGAGGTAGCAGTTCGCATGGGCGACTGAGACCACGGCGCATCCAGCCACCAAAGTGAGTGTAGCTTCTCGCAAGGCAAAGCCAGGAGACTATCCCTTCTTTGCCGATTACTTCTGGTGCGGCCTCTGTCCCCCGTACTCGGATTTCTTCGTAGATATCTTGCTCACCATCGCCACCACCAGGATACTGCGCCTCAGGGCTACCGGGCTGAAGGTGGAGATGATTGCTTCAGATTTCCTTCGTCGGCGCATCGCCCCACTGCAGAACAAGGGGCGCCCTGCCTGGGAGTACATGAACGTTGCCGACGTCATGAGGGTGCGGCCAGGGCTGGATAATGATCTGACAGCCATGGGGCACGCAGCCCTCTGCCAACAGCTCTTCAATTCTGGATCAGTGGGAGACTTGCCGGCGGGCGTCGTCCCACTATGCAACAACTCATCACTGACCTCCATCATCGCCATGATGCCGGCGTTTAATGCCCATAGCATCGACGAGAGGTGGATCGAGCCGTCCGCGGAGCAGGCGCTGGCGTTCTTTGATAGCTTGACGGAGAAGGCCATCCGCGCGGAGAACCTTGTCCACGCCACCACGGAGGAGGAGCTCGCCTACATCGCCAACAGGGCGGAAGAGGCGAACCTTGCCGAAGAAGCCGGCAGCGCTGAGTCCAGCGAAGGCGAGGACTTGCTGCTGGAAGATCTTGCCGGGCGAGACGAGGCTGCCAGGGAGCCAAGCGGAGCCGCTGCCGGGAGCTCTTCTGCCGGAGGCACCGCCGAAGAGGAAGAAGAGGAGGAGGAAGAGCCCCCAGCTCTTCAACACAGAAAGAGGCGCGTCCTCCGGAAGAACGCCACTGGCGCTCCAGCCTGCCAACCTCCCTCAAGCAGCGAGGCTTCCGGGAAAGGGGCGGCTGGCGAGGCCGCGCCGCAACCTGCCGCTGCCAAGCGGCCCAGGGCCAATCCTCCTCCTCCTCCGTCAGGAACTGCGGCGAGGGTCGGCTTCGACCTCTCCGCCATCAGCTCTGAGGAAGAAGAAGAAGAGTAAGAGTCCCGCCACAGCCTTGATTCTCGTCCTTCTAGTTTTGCTTGATTAACTTGCTCTGTTTTTGCCTCCTCAGGGATGCGGAGACTCTGGCACAGAGGGTGGCGAAGAGGGCCAAGACTTCAACAAGCGTCGAGCCGCCGGCAAGCACCTCGGGCGCGCCGGAAACGGTTCTCGTCAGCTCGGAGTCAAGCCCAGAACGCAACCCTCGATGCAGTCCTCGACGCAGCCCCCGGCGCAGCCCCCAGCGTGAGTCTTCTACTCACTACCCACTGGCGCGTGCCGGGGTGTGCATCTTCTCTGCTGACATCTCCGGGCGTGCAGGAGCGGAGCAACAGCGAGAAGCGACAGCAGGAGCTGCCTCTGCCATGCCACCTCCGTCGACCACACCGCCCAGGGGTGAGTCTTCCGGCAAGCTCTACCGCGACGATGAGCAGGGGCCGGCAAGCGCAAGCTTCGGCAACCCCTTCCTTGACGTAGGTAAAGTTACCTGCCCCAAAGAATTCTTGTCGCTTTGGTTTTTCTTCTTTTTGTCTTCTTGGACTCCCTTCCCAGCTTCATTTTAATCAAGTTCTTGGCTTTCAATCTTCTTCTGACAGAGCTCATGGATACTGATGCCGTCATTGAAGAGACCGCCAAGGATGCCACCACTGAAGCCGGCAAGGTTGCTGCCGAAGAGGCCGCCAAGCATGCCGCCGCCGAGGCTGCCAAAGCTGCTGCCGCCGAGGCTGCTGCCGCTGAGGCCGCCAAGGCCGCTGCCGCCGAGGCCGCCAAGGCCGCTGCCACCGAGGCCGCCAAGGCCGCTGCCGCCGAGGCCGCCAAGGCCGCCGAGGGGGCCGGCGAGGAGACCCGCGGCAATACTGACGGCGCTTCCGCCGCAGGAGCGCCAGGCGCTTCTACTGCCGCGGGGCCCTCGACTGCCGAAGACCAATCCTCGTCGTTCCAGGCCCCTCCCTCAAGCCAATATATCAGGGCCGGCAAGAACGTTGTCAGCATGCCGGGGTCGGCAAACATTGAAGAGCTGGTTGAAGGGGAACATCTTGACGGGGAAATCACCGTCGCTACCGTCAGTGAGCCCAAGGAGGAGCAACTACTTCAAGCCATGAATGACAATTATCAGAAGCTCCAGACGCTCTATCGCGCCCGGAAGGAGAAACTGGACTCCCGGGCAGCGCTCGTCGAGGCCGCGGAAGGAGACTTCCAACAACGCGTCACGGAGACACAGGCTTGGTATGGCGAGGCCCTCCAAGAGCTGAATATTTATCGGGAGCAGCTGGCGAAAGAGCGGAACGTCCTCCTGCTGAAGCAATCAGACATCGAGAAAGCGCAGGAGGAGGCCGCTCAGCAAGCCGCCGCGGCAGAAGCCCTCTTGACGCAGCGCCGCATCAGCCTTGACGCCCAAGAAGAGGACCTTGCCGCCCGCGATGCGGCGCTTGCCTCCAAGCTTCGCAACAAGGATGAAGAGCTCGAAAGTCTTGTCGCGCGGCGGGTCCAGGAGCTTGAGCAGAAACACTTGAAGACGCTCAGAGCTCTAACTGAAGACCACGCCGGCAAGCTCAAAGAGGCCCTCGACGCTGCTGGAGCTGCGGAGACCGCCAAGAACTTGCTGGAGGAGAAGACGAAGCAGCTGGAGGTCGCTCTCGAGGACCACGGCAAGAAGGTCTCAACACTCGAGGCCGAGAGAGACAAGGCTCTCCACAGCCTGATGGAGACGCAGGCCGCCGCATCCGAGAGGATCCAATAGCTCTCCTCCTCCAAGGACTCCATTGAAGATCTGAAGCTAAAGCTATCCACGCTGGAGGAGTCTCTTGAGGCCGCCCGAGTTCGCGAGAGGACTCTTATCAAAGACCTCCATGACGAACAGGAGCTGCTCCAGAACGCCGCCACCACCCACAACGAGTACACTTCAAGCGTGAAGCTCTGGACTGCCAGGCTGGCGGACGTCGCCGAGAAGCTTGGCGCGGAGTTGGAGACCATGGACTTGCCGGGCTTCGAATACTCAGTCGACGACAACATATCCTCAAGCGCCAGGCTAACCATGTTCTTCGACAAGCTCGTCGACGCCCTCAAGCTACTCCAGGCGAATCAGACAAGCAAACTGGCCGACGAATCCCGGAAGCTCTGCCAGCTCGTCCTCCGCAAGGTGTTGATGAAGGTGGCGTACAGGAACCCTGGCGTCGACCTCTCCAAAGCCTTGAAGAGCTTGCCGAAGGACGCGGACGTCAAGGCTCTCGAGGAGCTTGTCGCGCCCATCGTCGATCGGATGAGCCAGGTGAAGAGGGTCGAGGGCGATCACCGGGATTAACTGTAGCCTCCTATCTCTTCCTCATCTTGCCGCCAGCATTCCATGTAAAAGACAATTCGTCTTATGTCAGAAACGCGGCAAGCACTAGATGTAATATAACTTGCTCTCTTTGAATTATGGCATGCTATTCCCTTTGTTCAATTTCTCTCTGTATGGCATGTACCCTACGCTTTGCTGGGAACTTGCCGGAGCATAACCCTGTCGCGAGCGCTGGATTCGGGTCGTCAGCAGCTTGCGGGTAGTGCTGCTCACGGCAAGAAATCTTGACGCTTTCAGCGCGGCCACCTAGACTGTTGAGCGGACTCGAAACAGAGTAGGGGCGCAGCCGATCACGACAAGATTCCATCGCGTGCAGGTTTTCCATACAAAGCCGAAATCGTTCAAGGGAATACAGCCTTACAAAAATCAAAATCTGCTTAAGGGGTTTAGCAACTTAGCTCTGCTTTTTGTCGCTATTCCTTTTCTTCCGGCAAGGCGCCAACCTTGAACGTCGTCTGGCCTCCATACCACCATTCTCCTACCCCCCCCCCCCCCCCGGCAAACTTGTGGGCGAGGGAATCTTCTATCTCTTGAGAAAAAGAAAGAAGAGAAAATAAAGGTATGGAACCCTGACGGTTCGTTAGCTCTTACCGGGATCAAGTGCGATACATATCTCAGATAATACATGCATATAGAATGACATGAAATCAACAAGAGATGCAAAGCACACAGATCTCATTAAAATATGCACAGGGATGTGCCTGCTCTGTAGAAAGGATTACATGCCAGCGGCAACACTTGTACAGAATGGCGTTGCCGGGATCTTGCCGGAGCGTTACGCTGCCGCGAGCGCTGGATTCGGGTCGTTAGCAGCCTGCTGGCCGTATCGCTATCACAGCAAGAAACCCGAACAACGGCGCCTTACGGGTAGAACTTGCGAAGGTGCTCGATGTTCCAGGAGTTGCTTACTGGCAAGCCCTCTTCGGTCTCCAGGCGGACAGCGCCAGGCCTAGTGACTCGCACTACCCGGTAAGGGCCTTCCCACTTCGGCGTCAACTTGTTGGAATTCTTGGCCGACTGAACGCGCCGAAGAACAAGGTCGCCTTCCTCAAGACTCCGGGCATGAACCTTGCGGCTATGGTAGCGGCGCAAAGCTTGCTGGTAGCGAGCAGCTCGCACAGCAGCCCGAAGACGGTTCTCCTCAAGGAGCAGCGCGTCATCTTGCCGCAGCTGCTCTTGCTCAAGCTCAGCATAAGCGAGCACTCGAGGTGACCCGTATATGAGTTCTGTGGGGAGAACTGCCTCCGCTCCGTAGACCAGAGCGAAGGGCGTCTGGCCGGTGGCTCGATTCGGCGTCGTCCTGATCGACCAAAGAACCGCCGGCAGCTCATCAATCTAGCGTCTTCCATGCTTGTGCAGCTTGTCGAAAGTTCTGGTCCGGAGACCACGCAGCACCTCAGCGTTTGCCCTCTCCGCTTGGCCATTGCTTCTCGGGTGAGCAACAGAGGCAAAACAAATCTTGCCGCCAAGGTCTTGGACGTACTGCATGAAGGTGCGGCTTGTGAACTGTGTACCGTTGTCAGTGATGATCCTGTTCGGCACAGCAAAACGGCACACAATCCCCTTGAAGAACTTGACTGTTGACTGTGCTGTCACCCTCCTCACTGCTTCCACTTCTGGCCACTTCGTGAACTTGTCGATAGCAACGTACAAGTACTCGAAGCCCCCGGCAGCGCAGGGGAAGGGACCCAGTATGTCGAGCCCCCAGACCGAGAAGGGCCAGGAGAGAGGGATCGTTTGGAGAGCTTGAGCTGGCTGATGAAGTTGCTTTGAATGAAACTGGCACGCTTCACACTTGGTTACTAGTGCCGTTGCATCCTGGAGGGCAGTAGGCCAGAAGAATCCTTGCCAGAATGCCTTGCCGACAAGGGCTCTTGAGCCTATGTGGGATCCACATACGCCCCCATGAATCTCTGCCAACAGCTCTAGTCCGTCCTCCCGAGGGATGCACTTCAATTTCACACCGTTGGGTCTCTTTCTGTACAGGACGTCGTCGACGAACTGGTACATACTTGACTGACGAGCTACTTTCTCAGCTTCTTCCTGCTCCTCAGGGAGTTCTCCTGTCTGAAGGAAATGGACTATTTGCTGTGCCCATGCCGGAGCCTGTGGCTCGACGACAAGGACTAAAGGCAACTCTTCAGCTGCGGGAGCATTTGCTTCTACGGCAAGAACCTGAGGCTCTTGGCGGAGCAGCTGCTCACCGGCCACTGGTATTTCTTCGGCAGCAAGGGCGCTTGCTTCGGTGGCAAGAACCAGAGGTTCTGCGCGAAGCCGCTGCTCACCGGCAACTGGTATTTCTTCGGCAGCAGGGGCGCTTGCTTCCGCGGCAAGAACCTGAGGTTCTGCGTGAAGCCGCTGCTCACCGGCAACCGTGTCGTTCCCGGCAAGATCCTTGCCGGGGGCTTCGGGAAGCCTTGCCGGGAAGTGCTCGCCGGTACTTAACTTTCTTCTCTTATCAGGCCTTGTCGATGGCGACACGGATGGTTGAGTCAAGCGGAGCACAAAAGTCCCTGGTTCCACAGGTAGCTTGAGTGCGGCACGCTTCGACAGGTCGTCGGCAATGCTGTTCTCTGATCGAGGAACATGCTCTGTCTGAAGACCGTCAAAGCACTCCTCCAGCTTCCTCACTTCATCGACGTATGCTTCCATCAGCGGGCTCTGATAATCTTTGTTGACCTGCCTCACGACGAGCTGGGAGTCACCCCTGACGATGAGCTTCCTGATCCCAAGGTCTGCCGCGATCCTGAGACCGGCAAGCAGTCCTTCATACTCTGCCGTGTTGTTGGTCGATCTCTCCCGGGGAAAATGCATCTGGATGACGTACTTGAGGTGCTCTCCGATGGGTGCGACAAGCAGCACGCCGGCACCGGCGCCCTGCAGCGAAAAGGCTCCATCAAAGTACATGATCCATTCGCAATCTGTTTCCTTGCCGGGAATCGCTGATTCTTGAACTTCGTCGTCTGGCGTTGGGGTCCATTCTGCAATGAATTCTGCCAAGGCCCTGCTCTGGATAGTTGAAGAACTTTCAAACGTGAGACCAAAGCATGACAGCTCCAACGCCCACTCCACGATCCTGCCGGTTGCTTCTGGGTTCCGGAGAATCCGTTGTAGCGGAAAGCGAGTGACGACAGTGATCTCATGTGCTTGGAAGTAATGGCGCAGCTTCCTCGAGGCCATGAGAAGGCCGAAGAGCAACTTCTGCACACCAGAATACCTCGACCTAGCCCCCTGCAACAGGGAGCTGACGAAATAGACTGGGCGCTGCACCATCTTCTTCTTCTGCACTGCCTGACTTGACTGCGCGGGTCTTTCCTTGTCGGCACCAGACTTTGCCGGGGCTGGCCCCGGCAAGTCGCTTGGCGGGCCTGCCGTTGTCGCTGCATCTTCCTCTGCTTTTCTCTCTGCCACCAGCGCAGCACTAACCACTTGATTCGTTGCCGCCAGATATAGCAGCAACGGCTCTTGTGGTCTAGGCGCGACTAGTACTGGAGAAGAGGAGAGGTACTTCTTCAAATCCTGCAGCGCTGCCTCCGCTTCTGGAGTCCATTTCATTGGACCTGCCTTCTTCAAAATTTTGAAAAACGGCAGGGCGCGCTCAGCAGACTTTGAGATGAACCTACTCAAAGCAGCGACGCAGCCGGCAAGGCGGCGCACATCCTTAACTCGTCTTGGCGCTTCGATCTGCTCAATTTCCTTGATCTTGTCGGGATTGGCTTCAATTCCACGCTGAGATACAAAGAACCCGAGAAGCTTGCCGGATGGGACGCCAAACACGCACTTCTCGGGATTGAGCTTCAGGTTGATCCTGCGCAGATTTGCAAATGTCTCCTCCAGATCTTGAATGAGCGTTTCCTTGTCCTTGGTTTTGACCACTATGTCATCCATGTAAGCTTCCATATTTCTATGCAGCTGGGCCCCGAAACCAATCTGGACAGCTCTAGCGAAGGTCGAACCAGCACTTTTCAACCCGAAAGGCATACGCAAGAAGCAATATGTGCCACACGGGGTGATAAATGCGGTCTTCTCTTCGTCTTCTTTCGCCATGAAGATCTGGTGATAGCCTGAGTATGCGTCAAGAAATGACAGCAAATCGCAGCCGGCAGTGGAATCCACAATCTGGTCGATGCGTGGCAAGGGAAAGGGATCTTTTGGACAGGCTTTATTGATATCTGTAAAGTCAATACATAGCCTCCATTTACCATTCGCCTTGCGCACAACAACTGGGTTGGCCAACCATGTAGGATGGAGGACTCCTCTAACCAGGCCTGCCGCCTCAAGCTTCCTAATCTCTTCCGCAATAAACTCTTGCCGCTCCAAGGCTTGCTTCCGCACCTTCTGCTTGACGGGCCGCGCGTGGGGACAGACAGCTAGGTGGTGCTCAATTACCTCCCTGGGAACACCGGGGATGTCAGATGGTTGCCATGCAAACACATCGACATTCGCCCGCAGGAAGGCAACGAGCGCGCCTTCCTATTTGTCATCAAGGGTGGAGCTTATGGTGAAGGTTCCCCCCGTCCCGTCCTCCTTGGCGGGCACCTTCTTGGTCTCAGGCGGAGCAGCCTTGGATTTCTTGATCTGGCCGGCAGAGCTCTCTGGGGCACCCTCGACGGCAGCGCAGCACTCTGGAGAGGCGCGCTTGCCGGAGTTTGTACCAGAGGTCTTGTCGGGCTGCTTCCTCTTGCCGGGATCTTGAGTGGCAGGAGCATGCGCCTTGGCGGCGGACGCTGCAACTGCTTCCCGGTAGAGCTTGTCGGTGCAAATGAGCGCGTCTTTCTTGTCGGAGTGGATAGTGATGACGCTCATTGGACCGGGCATCTTCAAGACGTTGTAGGCGTAGTGCGAGGCTGCCATGAACTTAGCCAGCGCTGGGCGGCCAAGGATTCCATTGTATGGCAACGGAATCCTGGCGACGTTGAAGACGACCTTCTCCGTCCTGAAGTTCAGCTCGCTGCCGAAAGTTACCGGCAGCGTAATCTTGCCTTTCGGCTGGTTCCTTCCCGGATTGACCCCTTGGAAAGAACCTGTCTCCTCGAGATCTACGTCGGGAATTTGCAGCCTCTTGATCACATCGGGCGAGATCAGGTTCAGGCCGGCCCCACCGTCAACTAACATTTTCGTCACCTGGAGGTTGCGAATCGTTGGTGAAACCAACAACGGCAAGCACCCGACCGCAGTTGTGCGATCAGGGTGATCCTCGGCGTCAAAAATGATAGGCGTGAGGGACCACTTCAGTGGCTTCCGGGCATCGAGGGATGGCTCTGCTGCATTAATCTCACGCGCCCACTGCTTGAGCTGGCGGTGAGAGGAATGCAACGAAGCGCCCCCGTCGACGCACATGGCCTCTGTAGCCTTCTGGAACTCGTGTTCGCTGGACTCGTCGCCCTCTGCATCGTCATCATCATTTCCTTGTTCTTTGGCGCGGCCCCGGGCAGGCTTCTCTTGCTGCGGCCTGGGCTTGCTGCGACGACCTCCTCGACCGCGCTTCCTGCCAGACCCTCCGGCACCATCTTGGGCTCTTTCCTTGTCGCGCTTTCGTACTCGGCGTGCTGCTTCTCGGCAAGCTCCTCAACTTGCCGGCAGTCTTGGAGATCATGGCCCTTGGTACGGTGGATCTTGCAGTACTGCTTGCCGGATCCTTCTGGCTTGTCGGCAGCCGCCAAGGCCTAACACGCCGCACACCCGGCAACCTCCTTGCCGGGGTCGTCGGTCTTGGACTTCTTGGCGGTGCCAGTGTTGCCCGAACCTTCAACGGCAAGCACGGCCTTGCCCTTGCGCTTCTTGTTCTTCCGCCGCCCCTTTCTTGCCAGGGCAGGAGCGTCTTCGCTATCGGAGTCGACTCCAGCGCCAGCGTTCTCGCCGGGGAGTCTCCTTCCTTCTTCTGCCCGAGCACATTTGTCGGCCAAGGCGTAGAGCTCGGCGACATCTCTGACTTTGTTCATCGCCAACTCCTCCCGCATCTTACGATTGCGCACATTCTGATGAAAGGCGCTGATGATGGCGGCAGGATGAACGTCAGGAATGTTGTGCTGGATGCGGCTGAACCTCTGGATATACTTGCACAAAGTTTCGCCCTCCTTCTGGGGAATGATGTGCAGATCACTCTCCTGGCCAGGAGCTTGATGGCCGCCGGTGAAGGCGCCAACAAACTGATGGCACAGGTCGACCCAAGAAGAGATGGAATTCTCGGGCAGGTGCATCAACCACGATCTCACGTTGGGCTTCAGTACCAACGGAAAGTAGTTGGCCAGCACCTTATAGTCACGAGCCCCGGCAGCCTGCACCGCGATGGTGTAGATGCTCAAGAACTCGGACGGATGGGTCTTGCCGTCGTACTTCTCCGGTACTTCCGGCTTGAAGGAGCGGGAGCTAGGCCACTGGACTTGCCGCAGCTCACGAGTAAACGCTGGGCAACCCACCTCGTAAGGTAGGCAGCCAGGGTACCCTGGCGCGGGCTCATCAACAGAGGTCCCAGCGCGCTTGTTGGACTGGCGACGCACTTCCCTTCGGCGCTCGATGGTGGTTCGAGCGTCCACCTTCTTCCGTTCCCGAAGAACGTGACGTTGATCACGGCGAACCCGCGGGTCAGACGATGCCATGGAATCATCCTCACGGGCGCCGGTCCGCCGAGTTAACAACCGCTCTTTATGCAGCGGAGGGGAACGCAACGTAGTCGTTCCAGCTCCGGTCTTCTATCCATCGCCACGCACCAGCCTAGACGACTGCAGCCGCGAGGGTTCACCCTGCTGCGGTACGTCGTTGTTGGCTAGGCCGATGAGGCTCTGGATAGCGGCTCGCCACTCGTCTAGCTTCTCCGCGGCGGGAGGGAAGTCTAGGAGCAGCTGAGCTCGCGCCAACGCCTCTGCTGGCGTAGGCGGCGGCGACAGGTGCGAAGAGCGTGAGGTGCTCAAACTCCTAACAGGGTTAGAAGGAGCACCATCACGACTCTGCACCCGCGCGCGGCTTCCACCAGCTCGCTGGCGCGGATCTTGGCCCTGCGCACCCTGGGAGTGATGCGCAGGGGTCTTCCCATGCGGACGCCCAAAACCACCAACGTCTTGAGGCCGCACGTCACGCGCGTCCTGAGAAGGTCGCGGTGCATGCGCCGGCGTATTCGTCCTGGAAGGCGCCGCTCCATCCTTGGAAGTCGCTGCACCACCCGCAGGTTGCGCAGCTCCATCCTTGGACCTGTTGCTCGTCCGGCTCGGATCGCCGGAACGCCGTGGAAGCTCGGAGCCTCCACCTCCTCCACCCGCGTCTACCCCGTCGCCTGCGCGCGCAGCATCAGGCACGATGGATGCGGATGGACCAACCGCCGTGAAACCCTTCTTCTTGGGAGCCATGGTGGTGAAGATGATCAAAGATCTGACGCGCTGATCACTAGATCAGGTTCGCACAACCTCGATCCCCCTACCTGGCGCGCCAAAGATGTCGTGGGAAACGAACACCTATGGGATCAAGGAGATCCCTTACGGTTCGGCAAGGGGAGAGGGTTGCACAAAGAGCAGAACTAACGAACAGCACGCGGGGGATTTACCCAGGTTCGGGCCGCACAGATGCGTAAAACCCTACTCCTGCTTTGATTGTATTATTGTGGATGTTCTTGGCCAAGTTCTGGGAGCTACAGTAGCAGCTACGCATGCAGAATGGGCTTTCGAAGTGTCCCCCCCCCCCTGTACGTCTCGGGCCTCCTTTTATATTAGTCAAAGGGGCTACCACAGTGACGTACAAGATAAGGCATGAGGTGGAAAGTAACTACAGTGTTACCACAGTATTATCATACCTAACCCTGACGGCTTAGGACAAACTCATTAAATGCACCGTGAGGTGTCCGTCGAGGTGTCCCTTAGCTTCTCGGGCTTGGAAAAGCTTTACAGGGGATGGGCAAAAGCAGCCATCCCATCAACACCGCTTAAGCATCGCGTGGCCAGCATTACGCCACGTCACCATGAGGACAAGCCCTAAACGACAAGGCTGGCCGCTGCACTGGAGCGATAGCGCTGTACTGTGCAGAGCCTTGCCGGGGCTGAATCCTTGCCGGGCCCGGGGCTTGTCGGGACCGAATCCTTGCCGGGCCCGGGGCTTGCCGGGACCGAATCCTTGCCGGGCCCGGGGCTTGCCGGGACCAGGTCTTGTCTGGCGCGAGGCCTTGCCGGCAAGGGTCTTGCCGGGCCTCCGCAACCCTTTGGTCTTCTGTTTTCTGGTCTGATCGTTGACTTGAATGTCTCCTTGTCGTCTTAGTCTCGTGATTACTCCTAGCTATTCCCCGGCAAGGCTTGCCGCGGAACGGCTACAACTGCCCGTGCACAAGTAAGGGGTACTAAAAAGACCCATACTTTGGTACACCGACAAATTTTGTTTTGTAACTTCAGTTGATAGACTATTCAGAAGTCCTTATGTCAAGCCCATAAATGACATGTCAGTGGCGGATCCCTTTGCAGAAATATTGAAGTTGCCAAACTATTAGTAACAGCAATATGAACCTATCATATATGTTCATGTTCGGCTGATCAGCGCGGGCGTCTAGAGCTGCATGACAAAGTTTCTACATAAGCTGAATTTCATTTCTATTATCGGTTTGAACCTTGTAATCTTTGAATTTGAGCCTTGTAATGCTGGAATTTGAACCTTTGTACTATTTCTGTCATTTGTGATACAACCATGCAAATGGCATCTTATGAAGGAGGCTCGTATGTTGGTAGTACCATCTTTTCCTTAGTATGCAATGTACGATTAATATCTGGACATTAATATGCAATTGACGATTAATATCCGGACCTTAAGAAGCAGAACCACTCCCAGCGGCTGCCGACGACGAGCGCCAGTTCACCATGCATGTCGTAGTGGACACGCGCAAAGTGGTCTGGTTCGACCTCGCGCCCACTGCGTGCTCTGCTCTCGCATCCCTCCACGTGCTCTGCTCTCGCACCCCTCCGCGCGCGCTCTGCCAGCGGTTGGGGCCGGCCCACGATCACGTTCGGGGCTCCATATGCATGCGGTTGCACCACGCGCGTCGCCCCATGCAGTTACGTGCTTCCTCGACTGAATCACGCGCTGCAAAAACTGCCATCCGGAAGTGCCGGTTTTACAGGACGTTCGGCCCCCATTTATACACACGACCATTAACCATAGTCTCTTGACGCTTTTGATTGCGCCCACAACACAATAAGCACACCCTCGACGACACATACAGAGAGGATGTCCAGCGGTATTCCAATGGAGTACGGCGAGCATCATGTGGAGACCCACATGAGGAAGACGGACCTCACGGTGGTATACACCAACGACCCGGGCATGGTGAAGGACTCCATCGGCACTATGGAGCGGTTGCTTGATGCGGATGACAAGTACAAAGTGGTCGGCTTCGACCTCGCTTACACCGGCGGTCATGCTGGGCATGATCAGAAGGTTGCCGTCGCCCAGTTGTGCGTCAGCCATCACGTCCTCCTCTACCAGTACTGCCTGGCCATAGTGCCTTGCGAGCGTTTCACCAGGTTTGTCAACAGCCCCAACTACAGGTTCGCTACGGTGGACACCACCAATGATCCAAAGGTGCTCAAGACTTCGGGCTTGGCCTGCCAGAAGCTTGTCGATATCCGTGGCCACTACAAGGTCTGGGGCAACAAGAAGAACATGGACTCCCATGTTGACCTGGACGAGGCCATCATCGACCCCTACTATAGATATATGAAGGCTGAGTGCGACAAGAACAAGCCTGTCTGGCACAAGGGTTGGGTGAAGAAACTAGATGAATATCACCTCCAGACCGTGGGCAAGCAAGCGTACACTTGCTACGAGATGTTCAGGCGGATCATTGACATGAGGAAGTGCCTCCTACCTGAAGACGATGCGGGATCGAGCCACAAGCAAAGCGGTGGTGGCAAGCGTCACACGAATTAGATGATTTGATGATCGTTGCTCATACTCCCTCTACGCCAAAATATTTGTAGTTTTAGAGGGATAAGTTTATTATGCATGTAATAGTTTATTGAGGTGTGTGCGCCAATGTTATGTGTGTAGTCACTTATGTATTTGGATGATTAATTAGGTTATGGCAATCATGTTATTATGTGTGTAATTGTTTATTGAGGTGTGCCAATGTTATGTGTGTAGTCACTTACGTATTTGGATGTTTAATTTGGTTCTGCAATCATGTTGTTCTAAACAGAAGCATAGATGTATGTGGGCAGATTGAGCAAATCACATCGCATGCGGAATAAACAACCATATCCGTCGATGATCATTTCATCAGTCCCTGACAGTTCTTTATCCGGAACCATTTGCCCACAACACATCTGAATGGCCTGTGTATGCTGTACATCACACACATCTTGATCTGAGCAACCGTTTGTGTTATTTTTGCTTATCACACACAGTTCATCTCGGTGGCCTGTATGTTGTCTATCACACACATCTTGATCTATGTAACCGTTTATGTTATCTTATCTCATCACAAACAGTTCATCCGAGTGACCTGTATGCCATCTATCGCACACGTAATCATCTGGACAATTGTTTGTGTTCTGCTGGATCAGCGCAAACAATTTATCAAGGTGAACTGTATGTCATACATCGCACACACTTGCATTTTTCTAACCGTTTGCGTTATAGTGTACAATCGCAAACAGTTTATCTGGGTCAACTGTTTGCCACATATTGCACACGCAACTTTTTTTGGGATCGTATTTGATGGGCCCGTCATCGCACACAATTAGCGTTATTAGCGACGAAGCTATAACTATAATGTTTGCGATTTGGTCATTGCACACAGTTTCGTCAAAGGGTCTCTGATTGCTGTGTCGTCTTTGGACCATCCTGCAGTAGTGACAATATCAAGGAAATATCAAGAATATACAAAAAAATCAACAAATAAAAAACATCAACTAGAATGGGTCCGATGACTAGGTCTTTAGAAGCCAAATGAGAATATTTTATCATAGGTCATATTCATTGTTTAGCTCAAAATGGGGTTGCCATTTTTCATTTAAGCACTCGATGTATTCACATTCTGTAGAGTAGCCTTATCTCATTGCTTTGAGTAAAGCTTATCTTGGATGTGATATCCCTACTAGGAGGGGTGAACTTACATTGGGGTAGTTGTTGACGAATTCATGTAGTTGTACTTGTTGTGGATGCTCAAGGATGATGATGACGACTTGTAGTTTTCATCAAGAATTGGGAGCAATCCATTAGCATTGAAGTACCTCCCATTCCTACATGGGTTAGTCACGCAAGAAACAACATGTATATCCATGACAATAGTAATGTTTTGGAACATATATTGCCAAAGGATACTTTTAGTTGTCTTGTTCCTTGAGCACAACAAAGGGGTGTCTTCATTCCTTGGTCTACTTGTAGATGCTCAAGATAAGGGTTGGAGCAATCTTGAAGTTTGTAGCTCATCAAAGTACGTAGACTGGATTAGATGCAGCAAAAGGAATGCAATGTATCCATGATATAAGATAATTCATCATAAGGCAGATATCAAGGATTAGTCATGCAAGCTAATATCCTTGCATGCATACAAGTTAGTTTCTAGTTCACATTGGAAACATCAACAATGTTCAACTCACTCATGCGACAAAATGTTTTCTCATCAAGAGGTTTTGTAAAGATGTCCGCCACTTGTTTGTCGACGCAAACATTTTTAAGATCAATGTCCCCCTAGCCACATGATCGCCTATGAAGTGGTGACAAACATCAATATGCTTAGTTCAAGAATGTTGCATGAGATTGTGTTCAATCTTGATATCACTCTCATTATGTCACACCTTGTGTTTGGATCACTTTGCTATGCTAGGGATTTATAAAATTTGGACCTATTTAGAACTTTTTGAGTGCAAGTGCTTGTTAGAATTGCTTGAAGTTGCTTGTTTGGTTGATTGTGTTTTGGCACCCAAAGACTCTTCCTCTCTCAAAACTCACTTCCTTGACCAAAACTCCCTGCCCAATGATCATGCCATGTGTATAGTACCTAAAACTATTTTTATCAAATATTATTTTGGCCAAAAAGCATTTATTCAAATTAGGCTTTATAAAACCCCTGAATTGAGGTTTGTACTACAAGCCTCAAATTGGGTGGAATGTTTTGCACCAAAGACTTTATTTGGAACCTACTATATATATAACTTCCCAAAACCATAAAATATTATTTTTAAAGATTATTTAACTATTTTATTTAAAGGCTTTTTCTTAAGGCCAGAAATGGTCTTTCATAGGGGAAAATATCTAAATGCTTTCAAAATATTTTAGAAAATTTGGGGAAACTCAGTGGACATATATTTTCCATATATATGAGTTTCAAAACATGGCCATGTTCAAATATTGGACAAAACCTTCCAAAACCCTTTCTGTCTGTTTCAAGCTTTTGAAATATTTCTATAGGAAATATTCTCAAATAAATACAGAAAAATTCTAGCAAGTCACACATGCCATATGTGATGATCTTGCAAAGTTTCATCTGAATCCCAATTGTTCTGCTTCACCAAAATATCCCAAAACCCTCTCTGTCCAGAATCAAATTTGAACAACTTTACATTGTGAAGTTTCTCCTATTGCCCCCAAACTTTGTGGACATGTTCTAATCCCCAAATAATGCTACTACACCAAGTGGTGCATTTAGGAGATTAGTTTAGCATGCCTAGATCTATAGAAACCTGATTCTGTTAAATTCTAGGGTTTACAAAGTTTACATTGCCAACTTTTCTCTAATGATCTCAAACTTGGTGGTCCACTCTATTTTTACCTACACTTTCATCCTGTTAAATAACAAGGCAAGTAGAATCCATTTACCTTCCCAATCCCACATCAAACACCTTCTCGCAGATTGGTAAAAATCATGTTTTCACCTGTTAACTTGTTCTCCTTGCCCTCAAACTTTTACCACAGCCCCACATTGATGTCTTTTACCTCCAGTAGGGTTTGCAAGGCTCAGCTCAATGATTGAGTGGGGT
The DNA here is from genome assembly GCA_039707655.1 of Elymus sibiricus. NCBI lineage: Eukaryota > Viridiplantae > Streptophyta > Magnoliopsida > Poales > Poaceae > Elymus > Elymus sibiricus. The sequence goes on along the minus strand of CM077675.1, from coordinate 229,693,194 downwards.
AAAACCCCAATTTTCCCTTCTAGACAGCAACAATCTTCCTCTCTCCCCACCTCCTCTCTATTCTATTGACACCCCAGAGCATCCTAAGCCACCCCCACATTGTTTACTCCCTCCTAGACCTACTAGACACTAGTGGCCGCATGCAAAACGTCGTTGGCACTGTAGCCGCCACCCAATCACAGCCCCCGACCCCCTCGGGCCTCTCCATCGTGTCCCCCGAGGCTGCCTCGGCGTCCGGGACACGGCAAACGGTCGGCCCCCTCCTCTCTCCTCCTCCTTCTCCCTCATCCCGTGCGTGCCGAGCGCCGCCCGGCTCGGCCAGTGAGCAAGCTCACACGCGCGCTTCTCTCTCTCTCTCTCTCTCTCTCTCTCTTTCTTCCCCCGGTCCTAGACCAACTCCAGGAACGGCCCAGACGCATTCCCTCGAGTTCCCGTGGCCTCTGGCCTCAACCGCGAGCTCGCCGGCGCACCCGCGTTCGCTGGACCATCTCCCCCCTATAAAACGGCCACCCCGGGCTCATTTCTCCCCTCTGGACCCCTTCTTCTCCTCCCAATCGCACCCCCACGCCTCTCCCCCTCCGTTTTGAAGCTCAGGCACTCGGGATCAAATCGAGCT